>OX401917.1:1507500-2222500 GCA_947859195.1 Drymonia ruficornis | reverse complement strand
GTTGCGGCAAGTCTTAGCAAAGTTTTATCAACTTGTAGCAGCCCTTACTAAATATTTATCGACTTGTGGCAAATCTAAGTATGTATGATCACCTTAATAAAGTCCTCTTCAAATTTGTAGGCGCCTCCGCCAGTCGCGTATATGGTGTTGACCAGGTCAGCCATGCCCTTAGACCGCGCGAGCTGAAGGAAAGCGCCCACCTCCGAGGTCGGGAATCGGATGAAGTGCAGTGTGCCGCGTCTTTCACGAATTGTCACGTTTTCCATCTATGAATTAGAACTTTTTTAGGATATACGATCGATGTTAGAGTGACAATCGATCGATAGTACTATAGTTGAAGATAGATCGATGGCCTTTCGACCATCAGTCGATCTATGCCACTCAACTTTGTAGCATTATTAGCATGGCTGATTGTGACAAGACAAATGTGTGATAATATATTGATTGTGATTTTAACTAAGAAGACGGTGCGCCAAATTACTCACATAAGACTTCTGACACATACATAAGTATTATGGCCCCGTGAAAGCCCTGCAGTAATATCATCTCCGAACCATCGATCATCGTTCGTCTTCGAACGATCGTCCATCGATCATCAATCGTCTATGGATCATCAATGCTCATTGACCGATCGTCCATCGATCATCAAAGCTCGTTGACCGATCGTCCATCGGTCATCAATCGTCTATGGATCATCAATGCTCGTTGACCCATCGTCCATCGATCATCAATCATCCTCAAACGATAGTCCACCAACATCAAACATCCTCAAACGATCCTACACCTATCATCAATCGTCGCTTGTCCATCGACCATTAATAATCACGAAAAACCATTAATGGACGACCGTCCATCATCCACCCACCTGCAAGTGCACGTCTCGTCTGCCAGTCTTCCCGTAAGCGGAGTTCCTGGTCAGGTACCGCCTGATGTTCTTCAACACTTCGGTCTACATGTCCATACCACCGCTCATCAATGCAAAACGATCGTCCATCGACCATCAATAATGACCGTCGATGGACGACCGTCCATCATCAACCCACCTGCAAGTGCACGTCTCGTCTGCCAGTCTTCCCGTAAGCAGAGTTCCTGGTGAGGTACCGCCTGATGTTCTTTAGCACTTCGGTTTCTTTGTCGATCTCGCGGCGGTTGGTCTCGCGCGGCTCGAAGTACACCAGCTTGGTGAGGGTGCCGCCGATGTCCATGCCGAACCAGGGCATCGCTGCAACGTGCACACATGTTTTAGCTTGGGTGCAAATATGTACTTTTTTTATAGGACAGGTGGCAAGCAAGCGTACGACCCGCCTGATGTTAAGCAGCCACCATAGCCTATAGATGCTTGAGATACCAACGGCAACGTTCGCATGTTGCGGGTCTGGAGGGGTGTGGGACGGACGGACGGGAAGGGGGAGTTGGGCTTCCGGCTCTCTTAGTCATCATACGAAACGCAGCTGTAATAGCTAGGTACTGTACGCCGATCTTTTGTGAGAGAGTGGTACTACCCCCGTCGGGCCAGCCCATACAATATGTTAAGAAAACCCTGTCCGACCCGAAAACTTATTGTTGGGTATCGAGATTAGATTTTATTTTTGTAAATAAAAACTATTTTTTTTTAATAATTTTTTTATTAAAAAAAAAAAAAATTGCATAGTAAGTGTCCCACTGCTGGGCAAAGGCCTCCCATATTTTTTTGGAAGTCAAATACCCCGTTTACATAAAAAAAATGAACATAAAATGACGTCATCACATACTTTGTGGTCAGAGGTGCCGCCACACGATCTAACATAATTACTTCTTCTTTATTAAATATTCTGCACAAATAGCTACACTTGTTCATCTTAACGACCGAGGTGTACGACACTAAGCTGCATGCGTCTTAAGGCAGTCAATATTGCATGCGCTTGACGCGAGATGAATTGAAAGTTGAAGACGCAAGATGAACATGAAAGCGCACTGGTGAAGACATACCCCCTTATTCATAGAAAGTTATAATCGACCTGCAGTGGAGTTACAAATCACATTTGTTCCTAAAAATGCCTTTCATAACCATTGCAAACTGGCCAAAATCTCTATGAATAAGGGGGATAGCTTATGCCCAACAGTGGACGTCTTTTGGCTGAAATGATAGCAATGCAGTGGTACAGTGGAATAGGCAGTGACTCACGTGGCGCGTCGTCGTCGGGCGGCGCGGGCGGCGCGGACGGCGCGGGCGCCGCAGCACTGCTCATGGCGGCCGCCGGGTACGGCGAGCGGCGCACGCGCTTCACTAGCTTGTTCCTGAGATTAAATTTAAAAAATATATTAAATAAATAAGCAGTGGTAGCCGATTGGTTAAGCACGCGTCTTGCGGGCTTAAGGTCTTGGGTTCAAACCCTGGCTCACACCTCTGGATTTTTCGAAATCTATGTGTGAACCATAACTTTGATATGATTATCACTTGCTTACGGTGAAGGAAAACATCGTGAGGAAACCTGCATGTCTTTAGACATGTGAAATCCACCAACCCGCACTAGGCCAGCGTGGTGGATTATGGCCTGAATCCCCCTCGCATTGAGGGGAGGCCCGTGCCCATCAGTGGGACGTAAAAGGGCAAAATTATTATTATTATTAAAAAAATAATAGGGATAACTACGAGTAGTATGGGCTGACATAGACACCTGACAGTTCTAAACCCCGCCTCCACACTCGCAAGTGCCTCGTGGAGGCCCTCGAGCCGCGGCAAACGGAGGCTACACGAGTGCTACCCATCCACACTCTCGTTTTTTTCAGTTGGTTGGTTGGTTCGCCTCGCACCTTTGACTCCGGTCAAAAAGCCGACACCGAGCGTAGCACGCTGGAGGCGAGGCGAGAGATGATTTTTACCCATTTTACAATGGCTTTACAAAACATTTCTAGGAACAAAAGTGATTTGTAGTGCCAGTGTAAATTCCTTAATAATGTTCTATAAATTTGGGGTGTGTTTTAGTGTCTAGTGTCGCCGTGTATCCATAGCACAAGAGTTGGCCTCGAGCGAGGCATAGTGTGTACTTTGTACTCACTTGGCGAGCACCCGCGGGGTGGCGGACAGCGGCGCGGAGCGGCGGACCCGGCCGCACGCCGCGAGACACCCCTCACAGCGGTGCAGGCGCATCTGGACGCAACCAAACACACCCATAACCATGTATAACTTAGACCAGTCATTCCCAAAGATGTCTGTTACGACTCTTAGGGGTAGACTCCAAGGGGTACACTGGAGCGATTGTTTTCCAAAATACATTGTATTAAAATAAGTAAATGGCGTTAAAAACAAAAACAATGTAAAAAAGACAAGCCCGCCGAGTTTCTTGCCGGATCTTCCCAGTCGAGGTCGCGTTTCCGATCCGATAGAATTTAAGGAAAAAAAATATGTATAAAATGGCAATTTGTAAGTGACTCCATAGGCCTAAACAAGATAAACATTTTGAATTTTGGTACATTTCAGTGAAAAAATAATTACTACGTCACCAAGCCAACTAGGCGCCTGTCAAATGTGACGTCACCCGCACAAGGTGGCGGTGGCGGTGTGCGGGAGGAGTGGCGGGCGGGAAGTCGCATTCCTTCCGAGTTCCTAGTTGGCTTGGCGGTGTAGTACTTGCTCGAATCTGTTAACATCACGACTTTTATCCCAATTCGGGGGTAGTTAGAGGCTTGAGTGGCCATATACCACCACATTGTGGAAGTATTAAGCCAGCTCAAAGCCCACGTTTCACCAGATAGTCAGAACCCAACGTGACAGGTGGTGAACCTTGTCGCCGTGTATACAGGAACTGACTATTACCTAATCCCGAGGAATAGGTAGGTTTCCTCACGATGTTTTCCCTCACCGTCAGCGAACTGTAAATTATGCACATAGATGAAAATTCATCCGTTGGTGCATGCCCCACCGGGGATCGAACCTGGGACCTTCTGATTGCTAGCCCAACTTGTTCGCACCTAGACTAGAGTCGCTATTATGGTAATGGAACGAATTAAAACACAATTAGATAGTACAGTACAGCACTGCTAGTATTTTTATCGTACGAACAATTAATATGACCTAGTCCTTGGCTATTTTAAGTGTTTAAGTGTTACAAGCACTTGAGTGTAAGAAGTTAATAACACTTAATATGTGTAATGACCGCTAAGGCCATTGGTTTGTTCAGATATAAGGTTGTTTTTGATTACTAAGGTGGCAAACAAGCGTACGGCCCGCCTGATGTTAAGCATGTTAAGCCTATAGACGCTTACCAAAGGCTAGCTAGCACGTTGCAGACCTGAAGGGGAGTGGGACGGAGGGAGGAGAAGGGAGGGGAGAGTTGGGCTTCCGGCTCTCTCACTCATCGTACGAAACGCAGCTGTTATAGCAACTTTACGCCGATCTTCTGTGAGGTTGGTACTACCCCGGCCGAGCCAGCCAGTATATGAGCTGCAGTCGATTGACTACAGCTTGGCTCTGCCACCAATAAACGTCTACGACGGGCCCGTTGGCGTGGTTGGCGTGATGGCGCCTTTCACGATGCAGGTCGTAGGTTCGATTCCTACCCGGGACATGCATGTGTGCATGAACATGTATGTATGTCCCGAGTCTGGGTGTATATGTATATTAAGTATGTATTTACAAATAAAAAGTAGTATATTTAGTAATATCAGTTATCTGATTTCCATAGTACAAGCTCTGCTTAGTTTGGGATCAGGGGGCTTACCACCACCTCTTATAGCAGTTTTGTTTTAACGTTTCAGCTACTTTTTGCACAATGACGTTTCTTATTGTCATGACAATAAGGTACGTCATTGCACAAAAAGTTGCTGAAACGTTTAAAAGTTCCTGTAATTGAATCGCGATATGAGTTCATGGTAAGCTCCCAGGTAGCCGCGTGTAAAAAATGTCCCAGGATATTATTATTTGATTAATTCGTCACTTTCGAAGTAGTACTGCACCAAGCCAACTAGGAGTTCGGATGGAATGCGGCTTTCCCGCCCGCACACCCGCCACCGCCTGCGGCTTCCCGCCCGCCTCACCCCCCGCACACCGCCATCGCCTTTTTGTGCGGGTGACGTCACATTTAACAAGTTCCTAGTTGGCGTGGTGGAATAGTATTTTTTTTATGAACACTTTGCAGCATGCGTTCCAAAACGCCAGGTCGTCAGTTCGACCCCCGGCGTCGCATCTCATGAATACAAACAATATATTTCTCTTAATTTGCATTTAAATTCATTCACATGCATCAAACGCTTCGCCTGACACAGTTAAAATACATGTAGAGGTAAAGTTATATGGTCCTAAATAATTTGTCACACACACAGGACAGATTCTCAAAATGCCCGATTTTACATGCGACAGATTCTCAAAATGCCCGATTTTACAAGCGACAGATTCTCGAAATGCCCGATTTTACAGGCGAAATGTCCGATTTTACAGGCGAAATGTCCGATTTTACAAGCGACAGATTCTCAAAATGCCCGATTTTACAAGCGACACATTCTCAAAATTCCCGATTTTACAAGCGACAGATTCTCAAAATGCCTGATTTTATAAATGGTAGATTCTCTAAATTTATCTCTAGCAGCCGAATACATGTCGCGTTTATCTATATTTTTTGTATGGTGTCAAAAATGTCAAATCAAATTGAGCAGCAAAGACATCACTCACAAGTTGCCGACCTCAAGGGGAGAGGGACAAAGCGAGGGGGTTGGGCTTCCGGCTCTCTCACTCACTGTACGAAACGTAGCTGTTATAGCTACTTAACGCCGATCTTCTGTGAGCAAGCCCATATATGAGCTGCAGTCAATCGGCTACAGTTTAGCTCTACCACCAATACCGAAACCTAAGGTACACTAATACTACACTACACTAATATTATAATGAGAAAATATTTGTATGTATGTTTGTATGGATGTTTGTAATGAGTAAACTCAAAAACTAGTGGACCGATTACAAAAATTCTTTCACCATTTTAATGCTACATTATCCCTGAGTAACATAGGCTATATTTTTTGGGATCCGGGATATCCGGGATACAGGATCCGGGATACGAGATCCGGGATATCCGGGCTACGGGATCCAGCAAACGGGATCCGGTATCCGGTAAAAACGGGAAACGGGATCCGAGATACGGGATCAGAGATCGCGGACGAAGTCGCGGGGAAAAGCTAGTGTTATATGAAGAGCCTGCTGGGGCCAACTTATACAAATGTTGGGACACACTATTCCACCAAGCCAACTAGGAACTCGGATGGAATGCCCGCCACCGCCTGCGGCTTCCCGCCCGCCACACCTCCCGCGCACCCTCACCGCCTTTAAGTGTGGGTGACGTCACATTTGACAGGTTCCTAGTTGGCTTGGTGGTGAAGTGAACAACGAATTGAACTCAGCTGGCAGGCCTCCTGTCAAATGTTGGTCACCAAGACCCCACCAACATGACAAGTCAATATTATTTACAGCTTAGATTTTATCACGCAATTATGACCTAAGATTACTGATAGGTATCACCCGATACTGGAAAATGGTCTTATCTATACGTATACCACGGAATAACCACCGTTTGGACTCCGTACTAGTAATAATTTGCATCAAAATAATGCAACATACATGTTTATAGTGTTACCACCGGTTCGTAATGCTGCTTCCATTGAGAAGAGCCGGCAAGAAACTCAATGATTGCACTTTTCAATAATCCTCCGACAGAAGTTGCGGGATCGGGCGGAGGCAACAGTTACCGTAGCCTATAGATGCTTGATAATGCAATACCACAAGGCATTGGTCGCACTTTGTCAAACAATAATGGGAGTGGGATATGTGAAAAGGTATAATGAAATGTGATCTGTCGATCGTAAATTTTATACGTCTCATCTGTTATTATTAGTTTTAGATAAGTATATTAGTATTAGAATTCATGTATCACTAAGAATGTACCTATGGACTTTGTCTGAAATAAACAGTTTATATTATTATTATTAAGATAGATAGATTATCTATTACTCTTTATTAATCCACCACTAGAAAACAAACATTACATAATTTACACAGAAAGTGGAAAATAGAGTGCGGTGTCTAAACTATGGTTGTTCCGTGGTATAAGGAAACGGGCGTCCAACGCGTGCGTCAGCACGTATTACGCATAAAGAAAATGATTCTTACTTATCGCCTATTTCACGCAGATGACAGACTTATGGGTGGTAGAGCCAAGCTGTAGCCAATTGACTGCAGCTCATAAACGGACTGGCTCAACCGGGGTAGTACCACCCTCTCACAGAAGATCGGCGTAAAATAGCTATTGCAGCTGCGTTTTGTACGATGAGTGAGAGAGCCGGAAGCCCAAATAAGCCCTTCCTCTCCCTCTGTCCTCCCTTCAGGTCAGGAATGTGCGAGCGATGCCTTTGGCAAGCATCTATAGGCTACGGTAACTGCTTAACATCAGGCGGGCCGTACGCTTGTTTGCCAACTTAGGGGCCATCCATAAATTACGTCACACGAATTTCATGATTTTTAGACCCCTCCCCCCCTTGTCACAACTGGTCACATTTGCGAGAATCCCCCCTCCATGTGTGACGTCACATATTTTTTACAATTTTCAGAAAAAAAAATCGTTCACACTTCAAATTTCGATTTTAATACTTGGATATATTAGATTTTTAAATGTGACGTCATTTATCTTTGGACCCCTCCCCCCCTTGTCACACCATGTCACATTTCGTCTACCCCCTCCCCCATTTACGTGTGACGTAATTTATGGATGGCCCCTTAGTTACATAAAAAACGTAGCCTCGAAAAAGTGAAGCAATTGCTATACTGAATTAAATTGGCCTATATCACGCAGGTGACAGACAGTAGGTCCGAAAAGGTGAAGCACTCGATATACTGACTTCAATTACTCTGTGACGTAGTTATACTGTACGTTTTTTACACTGTGACAGTGCGACTTCAGTCAAGGTTATTATTATAAATTACTTTAAACAGCATCATAAAAGGCTCATATAAATACTATTATCTTGACGTTAATGATTGTACGCAAAGATATTGTGACTGTCCAAAATAGTATGTCCAACTAAAGGAAGTCTATGGACACAGTACGGCTTAATCGGGGAAGATAATGTTGAAAACATGTCAGTATTGCTAATACGGCTCATCTTCTGGTGAATAATACGTATCAAAATGCTAAGTTGCAATCAGTATAATTAAGATATACAGGGAGATTTTTTCAAGTGTGCGTGGATGGCCAAATCCGAAACTATAAGGAATAGCGAAAAGTACTCAAAGGAGTCTCGGGCCCGATTTTCATGAAAACTGAAACTGCATCATTGGATTTTTGAAAAAACAATATTCGTAGCCAGGAATCGAACTAGTTGATTTTGAAAAAAAAAAAAAACATTCTGTATTATAACACCATTCGATAGTGTCGCTATTAGAAAACGAATTATGGGAAGTAATGACATACGGCAAACTTGGGGAAAGTGTTGGATACTAATAAACTGCTTCATATTTTCAAGTTGTCTTTAATAATCATACGTACATTACCTGTAGCCCGATTCACGTAACCAAAACCGTAACGATGTCTCAGCGATATAGTCGTTGATAGCGTTTTTGTATTACGAAAAGGCTATCATCGACTATATCGCTGAGACATCGTTACGGTTTTGGTTACGTGAATCGGGCCACTGTTCCTTGTTCGAAATGATGGTCAATATTTTTTTTTTAAATATACACTTGCACCACAGTCATCTTCACAATGAAATCGACCCCGGGCGACCAGTATTGTTAAAGAGGTATCTAAGTGTAAATTATTAATTAAACAATGACGTGACTATCGCATGATTTGAGGAAAATTATCTACCTAGAGACATTAATATTTATGATTTTAAATACGTAAGTATAACTACCTATCGTGTTTGTAAATTTGTTCAAATATTCTATAGTTCGCTGACGGTGAGGGAAAACATCGTGAGGAAACCTACCTATCCCTCGGGATTAGGTAATAGTCAGTTCCTGTATACACGGCGACAAGGTTCACCACCTGTCACGTTGGGTTCTGACTATCTGGTGAAACGTGGGCTTTGAGTTGGTTAATACCTCCACAATGTGGTGGTGTATGGCCACTCAAGCCTCTGACTACCCCCGAATGGGGATAAAAGTTGTGACGTTATATTTATTTATTTTTATTTATTCTATAGTTTTAGCGAGTGTTTCAGTTCGCTAAAACCTCTAATAAAATTAATAAAATTCTAACTAAGCATAAGGGCCCATCCGTTAATTACGTCACACGTAAAGGGAAGAGGGGGTCGACGAAATGTGACATTGTGTGACAAGGGGGGAGGGGTCCGTAAGTGACGTCACATTTAAAAATCGAATATATCCCGAAATTTGAACTAAAACCGAAAAAAAATGAAAATTTCTGAAAATTTAAAAAAAAACTGACGTCACACAGGGAGGGGGGGGGGGTCTTGCAAATGTGACCAGCTGTGACAAGGGGGGGGGGGAGGGGGTATAAAATTAATGAAATTCGTGTGACGTAATTAATGGATGGCCCATAAGGGTCTAGAAGCATAAAGGTTGAACGTGGTAGAGTCAAGCTGTAGCCAATTGACTGCAGCTCATACGGGCTGTTTCGACCGGGGTAGTACCACCCACTCACAGAAGATTGGCGTAAAGCAGCTATTACAGCTGCGTTTCGTACGATGAATGAGAGCCGAAAGCCCAACCCCCCTCCCCTCCCTCTATCCCCTTCAGGTCGGCAATGTGCGAGCAATGCCTTTGGTATTGTAAGCATCTATAGGCTACGGTAACTGCTTAACATCAGGCGGGCCGTAAGAAATGTAAACAGTTCAAAAATATACAAAATTAGTTCTAAACTTTAACCGCAAATTTATAGAGATTTACAGCCAGTTTAAAATGGTTTTACAAAGCATTTTTAGCAACAAAAGTGATTTGTAATGCCAGTGCAAGTCGATCATAAATTTCTATTTTGGGGGTAAAATTCATCATCATCATCATCATCTCAGCCGAAAGACGTCCACTGCTGGACATAGGCCTCCCCCAAGGTTCGCCACAATGACCGGTCTTGCGCTGCCCGCATCCAGCGGATTCCCGCGACCTTCACCAGGTCGTCGGTCCACCTTGTGGGAGGCCTACCCACGCTACCCCTAAATTCATACATAGATTAATTATTGGTCTCCGCTAGAATACCTACTGCGCGCGTAAAAATCATTTATCTAAGGTTCAATACACAAAACAAATCTAGAGGCCACTATTATGAAGTTAAGGCCCGTATTAATAAATCGATCTCAAGATTGAGATCGAACTTGAGACGCTGTTTTTGACAGATGCTCCATACATTAAACGTCAAAACTACATCTTAAGATCGAACTCAAATTTGAGATGCATTTATTAAAACGGGCTTAAATAAGTCATTAGGGACAACCGATATCTAACCGAGTTCTAAGTTATTCACGCGACGTATTTTTTACTCATAAGTATTATATACGGAATTACTTATTCTAAACTTACTTGATGAATAGTTATAACTCCAGTTTGTTCCGTCATATTTGAAGCAAAAAAAAAAACTACACGAATAAAATTAACACTAGATATCACAGGTTGAATAAATATTTAACAACAAAATGTTCACATCACTCAATCATCATCTATTTCTAAATCCCACAAATTGGCGAGTCCACTGAGCAACTTTTTCAGCACCGAATCAGCAATTGTGTTCAAAAATATACCATAATAAATAAATATCCACCAGAATTCTATTAGAACGCGCGCGTCCGATGCGTACATGTGGCAGACACGTCCGCCCGCCGCGACGGTCACGCACCGAGTGTTGTGACTCGTGGCGTCGGAACCGATAGCCGAGCGAGGTGCGCGAGCGCAGCTGATAATGAGTTATCAAAGCCGTGTAGTAACAGAAATCGGACGTTGTACAGTTTACGGTAGGTCCAATGTTTCATTATTAGAATGATTCAATGTCAATGATCAATTCAGATCACAATACAGATAGTTCGTGTATGTATGTATGTATGTATGTTCTAACTTGATCCGTCAATCTATTGATTAACGGTGATTACTGGTGATAGACCGGGGTAGTACTACCCACTCACAGATGAACGGCGTAAAGCAGCTATTACAGCTGTGTTTCGAACTATGAGTGAGAGAGAGGGAAGCCCAAACAGGGCAGGTCAGGTCGGCAATCGAACTCGCAACCTCACGATACAGTAAACCGAGCGGCCAACGCTCGTACTAATAAGAGTTAAAATAGTACGATTGTTTTAGATGTGGATTTTTGAGGCAATCTGTGGAATTAGGGTGGTGCGGGACAATACGCAATGTTCGATGCCCGTCGCGCATAATTTAGCGAATTTGTAAATTTCGTAACATCAGAGCGACATAAATGTCGAATTAATGATACGAATATTGATGAGTTGAGCCCTACTTTTGGGCAGTTAGTAGAATATTAAGCGACCACAGTTTACAGACTTATGCAGAGGATACAAAGGCAGTTGTGTCAAGATAAAATAAATAAGTTTAAAAACTAAAACTCGTCTACTGAAAAATCGCGCTCTAAAAAGTATGAAACAAGAAAATATTCTCATCTAGAGGATAGCCGTGGTCTGTGGTTATATGCCACTTTGACCTAAAGGACCTAAACGGACCACGGCTATCCTCTAGATGAGAATATTTTCTTGTTTCATACTTTTTAGAGCGCGATATTTCAGTAGTCGGGTTTTAGTTTTAGTTTAGAAATTGAATGCCGTCTGCCGTCGCGGCACATGTCATCGCTACAATTTGTATGAGACCGACTGACGTCTGCTGTCTGCCGCGTTGACCGAACTCCTACCTCTAGGTCCTTTAGGGCAAAAGTGGCATATGACCACGGACCACGGTCCATGTTTAGATGTGGATGTTTCTGGCCAATGAGAACACACTATAAACATGAAGTATTCATGATCCTGTCACACTGACGTCATGACAAACACGAGGCATTTGCGACAATAACAGTGTAATAGATAAAGTCAATATTTGCATACGCATATAGCCAGTTTGTTTTTCTAACTATTGACTTAATCCTAAGACTAATGTCAATCATAGACAACTGTGAATCTTTACAAGACGCGACTAAGGGTGCATTTCCATTAACGCGGAGCTGGGCGGAGTGGAGCGGAGCGGCGGACTGTCATTGGCCAACTGTGACGTGCTAAGAGCGGAGTGCAGATTTCGAGCACTGTGATTGGCCAATTCACAGTCCGCTCCGCTCCACTCCGTCCAGCTACGCTTCAATGGAAACGCACCCTTAATTGACATTCATTACTACTTCAGCCAATCAATCAATAGGCAATCGGGTATAAATTGAATATCAAAAGATAATAAATCAATGATTCCGTGGTCCGTCCACCAAGTAGTGGGAGCTACTGCCACAGGAGTGCCCAGGCATTGGCCCAAGCTCACTACGTTGTGGACGGACCGCGGAATTATTGACTTATTATCATTTAATATTTATACCCGACTGCCTAGTTGTTACCACCGGTTCGTAATGCTGCTTCCATTGAGAAGAGCCGGCAAGAAACTCAATTGTTGCTCTTTTCAATAGAAAAAGAAAAATAGTGCACATTTTGAAAAGGGGCGTCCATAAATTACATGAGGTGATTTTTGAGATTTCGTAAGATTTTGCTCGACCCCTCCCTCCCCCTCTAATCACACGTGAGATTTTTCAAAAGCTTTATTCTAGAGGAGAAACATGTTTTACTTAAATCAACAAAAAAATGTTAAAATTAAGTTCAGTTTAAAAAAAAATTAACCCAGTTTTCTTGCAATTTAACACTGTTTCTTGCGGTAAAAAAAATGACGTGAGATTTTCCGAGACCCCGCCTCTCCCCCACGTGAGATTTGGTGAGATTTTGCTCGACCCCCTCCCCCCATAAATGCCTCACGTAATTTATGGACGCCCCCAAACAGCAACGCAATGAGATCCGGCAGCACCATTGCTGCTAGAATATAAGAGATTATTCATTTATTTTCTCTACAAAACGTAATAGAAGAGGAATTATGATCGGCCATCTCATACACCTTTATAAAAACATCTATAGCGCGTTTTTTTATACTTGTCCTATTTGGTAAGCAAAGATGGCGTCCAGCGGGGCGATTGCGTAACTTTTTGTCAATGTTTCAATTGGTTTCGTATATAATTGACACAGGATGAACGAAACCAATTGAAACATTGACAAAAAAGTTACGCAATCGCCCCGCTGGACGCCATCTTTGCTTACCAAATAGGACAAGTATAAAAAAACGTACTATAAGAAAGCACAAGGAAAAGACATGAACAGCTTGCAAAATCCGAGTTAATTCATTCGTTGGATAATATTGAATTACTGTATTTTCTAGCAACAATGGTGAGGCCTTCTGACATTGCGTTGCTGTTTTTAAAAACGTACACCAGTTTTCATTTTCTGCTGAAAAGAGTAACCATTGAGTTTCTTGCCGGCTCTTCTCGATGAAAGCAGCATTACGAACCGGTGGTAACAAAAATTTTTATATCGACTATTCATAAGTGCTTTATTTAGCCTCATCATCATCATCTCAGCCGAAAGACGTCCACTGCTGGACATAGGCCTCCCCCAAGGTTCGCCACAATGACCGGCCTTGCGCTGCCCGCATCCAGCGGATTCCCGCGACCTTCAACAGGTCATCGGTCCGCCTTGTGGGAGGCCTACCCTAAGCATTCCGGTGTGCGGCCGCCACTCGACAACTCTTCGGCCCCATTGGCCTACATGAATAAAAATATTTTGACTTTGACTTTGGCCGTACCAAATAAAGTAAATTCAATGAATACATGTTTCTGTCTTGCTCATTGAGATCGATAATAATACCGGCCCTACGATCATTAATACAAAACTAACATGTTACGTAGATGACCGCGATCTTTTCGCAACTAGGCCATTGCGAGCAAGTTCGGATTCATTAATTCATACATTACATATTGTCAGGTTCACGGTTACCAACGGCACGTGACATCGATTACCTTCATCTGAAACTATTGACATGGCCTGGATCTCATGACATCTCCATATAACGACCACACGACAACTCTACATGACGACCACGATCTTATGACAACTCCGTATGACGACCGCGTCTTTATGATTAATCGACAACTCTACATGACGACCATGACTGTGTGACTCCTCCAAATAACGATCACGACCTCATGACACTTCCATTCTGACGACCAAAACCTCACGACAACTCTATATGGCGACCACAACCTCATGACGATTCCATATGGCGACCAGGACTTAATGACTACTCCAAATATAGATCACGACCTCATGACAACTCCATATGACGAAGACATCGTCACAATAACTGCATATGACGATGACTACATTACAAAAACTCCAAATGATGACGACAATCTCACGATGATGGCATATGACAATTACGACCTCACGACATCTCCATAGGACGACCACAATCTCACAACTCCACATGACGACCGCCCTCACAGGACAACTCAATATGTTGACCACGACCAAATGACAACTCCATATGACGACCACAACCTCACAACTCCACATGACGCCCACAACGACTCTATATGACGACCACGACCACAGGACATCTCAATAAGATGACCACATGACAACTCCATATGACGACCACAACGACTCTATATGACGACCACGACCACAGGACAACTCTACATGACGACCACACCCACATGACATGTATTAAGCGTTGTGCCAATTGGCCAAAGCCCGCAGGACAGTTACCTGCCCCTATTTTTACCGTTTGATTAATTTGATTATCATATACTTACCATCTAACAGCGGGTGTGCCCGCCATGATCCGCACACAACAAACTCAAACAATTCAGGTAAGCAGTACAAAAACATTTACATAAAACCCGCAAAACATTTACATACAATATTGACAATATGATACGATGCTGAGGTCATCTGCGTCCAACAACTTTGACAATGAGGGCAAAATGATTTAAGCTTATCAGCTAGGCTATTCTGTAACGTCATACTCACTTCGCACGCGTGAATTTTCTAGTGAAATGTCAAATTTCAATACAATTTGACATATCACCTGCAAATTCACGCGTGCGAAGTGAGTTTGTCGTTACAGAATAGCCTAGCAGTCGCTTGAGTTGACTGGGGTGACGTCATTTGACACTTCACTTCTGTCAGTGTCAAATGTCGGCGGTGACAAGCAATCGGTGTCGGATAAGTGTGAACAGCTCCATATAAAATGTCTTGCCACTAGAGCAGCAGGGACAGTACTGGCCGAAAGGTGTGGTGTTCAGGCGCTTTCGGGGGAGGCTGCCGTCACCAACACCATCAAATTAGTTTTTAAGTTATTATATGTATTATGTTCGAAAACAGGCAAGGCAGCGAGATCCAACGGCGTGTCGACAGCGCCTGGAATAACTACTGGTCCATGAAAACGCTAATGAAGGGTGACCTTCCAATGTGTCTTAAGCGGAAACTCATCGACATGTGTATTTTGCCTGTCCTAACCTATGGTGCTCAAACGTTGTCTTTGACCGAAGCTCAGAAGTCCAGACTCAAGTTTTGCCAAAGAGCGATGGAGCGTAGCGTTTTGGGAATTAGGCTAACAGACTGAATTCGCAACACCACTATACGCTCTAAAACAGGAATCGCCGATGTGGGGAGGAAGTCTGCCAGACTGAAATAGGAATGGGCGGGCATTTGTAGGATGAACCCGGAGAGATGGACAAGAGGCGTCACGTTATGGGTGCCTGAAAATGGGCGACGTCGCCGAGGCAGGCCCAGGAAACGTTGGTGTGACGACCTGTATGCAATTTGCAACAATTGGCCAGAAATCGCCAATGACAGAGAGGAGTGGAGAGTTGTGGGGGAGACCTTTGCCCAGCAGTGGGTCGATGTGGGTAAAAAAAAAAAAAAATGTATATAATCTTAAAGGTATTTATAATATGGGCCATCGTTGGCTGAATTAAATGGATTTATTATTATTATTATTAGGACACCCGACCAGCCACTTTTCGGGCAAGAAATGTCGGGTGTTTCACCAGCCCTCCACGTCCGTAAAAAATCGTGTCGGATCTCGCTCGCCTATAAGTAAGTATGGCGCTGTTCACATTATGTGGGATGTCGGGCCCGGCAACCTTCTCCTTCCGCCCGTCGAAGTCCATCGCAGTCGATTCGCATAGACTACCAGAAAATGGTTCCAGCTTCCATCCGATGGTCATGATGATTCTATCCAATGGTCCGACAACCGACTAGTGTGAACAGAGGCGCCGACATCCGATTAAAATACGGCCGTCACCCGACAAGTGGGAACGAGCTGTTAGGCATTATCTAGGGCTCGTATGAATAAATGCATTTCAAAGTTGAGATCGATATTAAGACGCTGTTTTTGACAGATGTGATGTTCCATACATTAAACGTCAAAACTGCATCTTAAGGCCCCGCTTCCGAGCGTTTTGGCCGTTTGGATTGGTCGAGATCGCACTAACCCCGCCCACTTTTTTATCATTATATTAAATATCGAAAATAATTAATTATGACGTGATAAACGATTGCATCACAAAAACCAATTATATTTTTTTAGGTATTATCTTTCTCCATCTTTAGGTGAAAAAAAATAATTAAAAATTCCAAGCCGTTTAGGAGATAATAATAATAATAATAATATCCTGGGACATTTTTTACACACGGCTACCTGATCCCAAACTAAGCAGAGCTTGTACTATGGAAACCAGATAACTGATATTACTACATATATTACTTTTTTATTTGTAAATACATACTTAATATACATATACACCCAGACTCGGGACATACAGACATGTTCATGCACACAAATGCATGTCCCGGGTAGGAATCGAACCTACGACCTGCAGCGTGAAAGGCGCCTCCGCGCCAACCACGCTAACGGGCCCGTCAAAAATTCAGATAGAAATTTTAAGACGAAAACAGCTTCACTTTGATATTTTTTACACATAGTAAAATAGCAAGTAGCACTTTTTCCAACTTAAAATTTAAAGATCAATAAATACTGTGGTATTATAAAAAAAATAAAAAAACCCCTCTCGTCTAAGAGGAGATAGCCTCCACAGAGTAAAGACTAAAGAAAGAGGTGCCCTTATTAGATATTTGTATGAATCAAAACGTGGTCATTGTTTTTTCATTGTCATTTTACTATTTACCGGTAAATAGTTGAACTACTCGCTTCGTTTTATGACGATGTTAGTACTAGGCCGACCACTCGGCCGACTTGCTTAGGGCCAGTCCCCTTAGTAACTGGTCCATGGATAGCCTCCAATCATGCCTCGTTGGGTGCCTGTAGCGTCTTAAGATCGATCTCAATTCTCAACTTTTAAATGCATTTATTAGTACGAGCCTCAGACAGGTGATAAACACGTTGGTTTGACACGGCGGTGACCATCGATCACGCTACATTAAAAGGTCAAACACGGTACAGATAGCCGCCACCGTCCCGCGATGTCCCGTTACGGTACACGTGCCTTTCACGTTCCGAGTAGGATGACCAAATCTCGATTAAAACGTGAGATTTCCTTGTAACGGTGAGGGAAAACATAGTGAGGAAACCTACCTATCCCTCGGGATTAGGTAATAGTCAGTTCCTGTGTACACGGCGACAAGGTTCACCACCTGTCACGTTGGCTTCTGACTATCTGGTGAAACGTGGGCTTTGAGTTGGTTAGTACCTCCACAATGTGGTGGTGTATGGCCACTCAAGCCTCTGACTACCCCCGAATGGGGATAAAAGTCGTGACATTAAATATATATATATATATATATATATATATATATATATATATATATATATATATATATTTCCTTGTAATCGATGCGTTGATAAATGTTCCGATAAATAATTTAAATCACGACGAGTAACGGTTTTCTATTGCCAACGACTACCAAGGGTCAGTTCAAACAGACCGGAAAAATTCGCGAGCAATTTACTGGCTCCATTGGAAATAGGCTTTTCAATGGAGCCAGTAAATTCCCGCGCAATTTTCTTCTCTATCTGAAATGACCCCAAGTCGCCTTAGCGCCTATTTCAAAATCTTCAGATAATTTTTATCCACCAATAAAATTGGCGCTTTGACAGATCAGATATTCTATGGAAGAACTGTAGAAACGCCATATTCTTTTGGTGGATAAGGGGTTATCTGACGATTCTGAAACAGAAAGTTAATACATATAATGTAATGTAATGTAACGTCACGACTTTTATCCCCATTCGGGGGTAGTCAGAGGCTTGAGTGGCCATACACCACCGCATTGTGGAGGTATTAAACTACTCAAAGCCCACGTTTCACCTGATAGTCAGAACCCAACGTGACAGGTCAACCAACCAACCCAACCTTGTCGCCGTGTATACAGGAACTGACTATTACCTAATCCAGAGGGATAGGTAGGTTTCCTCACGATGTTTTCCCTCACCGTCAGCGAACTGTACTGTAATTTATGCACATAGATGAAAATTCATCCATTGGTGCATGCCCCACCGGGGATCGAACCTGGGACCATCTGATTGCCCCCCCTGTTCACCCCTAGGCTACAGTAGCTCTAGTAGCGTTAAGCAGCTCTCAAATTTATGTTGCGTACGAGTATTCGGCCGTAAGCGACACATTGTTTTGTCCCGAAATATCCCACTGACTGATTACATCATGGGCACCCTAGCTTGCACAAATCTGACCTAGATATCTCGTCGGGTCTTGACATTCATTACGTGACGCGGAATTGTCGCATTGAGGTTATAATTAAACAGCTGTTGTCTATGTCTATACTATAAATATGTTTGTTTTGTTATGTCAAACCGGAAACAAAAACTTATAATTGGTGGTAGTGCCAAGTTTTAGCACAACTGTGCAACAACACAACACAACACAACAACAAACAACAGTTGTGTGTACAACAGTTGTGTAAGACTACAGCTTACATTCGGGCTGGCTCGACCGGGGTAGTACCACAGAGTAAAGACTAAAGAAAGAGGTGCCCTTATTAGATATTTGTATGAAACAAAACGTGGTCATTGTTTTTTCATTTTCATTTTACTATTTACCGGTAAATAGTTGAACTACTCGCTTCGTTTTATGTCGATGTTAGTACTAGGCCGACCACTCGGCCGACTTGCTTAGGGCCAGTCCCCTTAGTAACTGGTCCATGGGTAGTACCACCCTCTTACAACGGCGTAAAGTACCTATTAGGCCGCGCTCACAGCAGTGTGCGTGCGCGACGCATAGATACGCATGGCGCACACATACAAGCCGCGCGCGGTGCGTTTCTATGAAGATAACCTACTATCCATCTTTCTACTATGGAAATACACATTCTGTGAAAATTTCAACTCTCTACCTATTACGGTTCGTGAGATACAGCCCGCTGACAGACGGACGGAGAGCGGAGGCTTAGTAACAGGGTTCCGTTGGCACCCTTTGGGTACGGAACCCTAAAAAGTATACATTTAGGAAAGGAAAGGATCTTACAAGTCCCAGTAGGAAAGTGAACGGTTGTTTGTTGGACTCGAGTCTTCTCAGGAAGATGGGAGACGGCAGGCCTGGAAATGGAAGAGGATCAGGGCCGGATGGAGTCGTGAGGCCTCTAGGAAGCAAGCCGCGGCCTTGACCCTTTACGAAAGGCCTCAAGAGGTATAATTACAGAACTCAGACATCTTTGCAGTCGTAATGCTCTTGGCAGAGCAGTCGTGTCACGTTATAGGTTCGCGAATTGAACTCCTGACAACTCGTCTCCACTGGTCTCGACGTTTGGCGTACACTCTCATTAAGGGGCGTCCATAAATTACGTGAGGTGATTTTTGAGATTTTTCGACCCCGCCTCCTCCCTTGGTGGGATTTCGTGAGATTTTGCTCGACCCCCTCCCTTCCCCTCTAATCTCACGTGAGATTTTTCAAAAGCTATATTCTAGAGGAGAAACATGTTTTACCTACTTAATGAAAAAAAAAAAAGTTTAATTTTTGGTTTAAAAAAAATTAACCCAGTTTCTTGCAATTTTACACTGTTTCATGCGGTAAAAAATTTGCCGAGACTCCCCTCTCCCCACGTGAGATTTGGTGAGATTCGGTGTCGGCTATCGAATCATGGTGGCGCAACCACGGTTGCCTCGAACGATATCGGATTAGATCAATCAATGTTTCAATGTTGCACCCGCACGCCGCCCGCACACCGCCATCGCCTTTTTGTGCGGGTGACGTCACATTTGAGTTCATTTGACGGGCGCATAGTTGGCTTGGTAGTTTTATTGAACTCACCTAACACCATGCCGGTTGGGTAGCGCCGCAGCAGGCGTGTGCCGACGCGCGCTGGGACATCAGTGTTACCAACCTCGCGATCCTGTCACCGGGGTGTCGCCATACTTTGACGACTGCGAACAATGTTGCCAACGTTAGGGTGATGTTTAGATCAGTCTTAACAGCCCAGAGAGCTTGCCACGAGTCCATACATACATCATCGATTAAAATAAGAATAGGACGGGCCTGGCGCCATGTTGTGACGTCACAACTGGAAATGTTACGGCTCTCGGCTAACTTCACTCCTAAGTACAGTACTTTATATGAGTGAAGTTGCTGATAGCCTGTCCTATTCTTATTTTAATCGCATTATACATCTAAGGACTCAAATATTTGACCATTACGAAATTAGTTTCCGGAATTTTCCACTGGCGGGAATCGAACCCTCGACCACCGGATGCAGTGTGCCAATAGGCCGATTCGAACAGCGGCGAAATGTGGTGCGTCTCTGCTCAGCCCTCGAAAAATACAACCGTGAAGGTATGGTATTTTTGACGGGCCCGTTGGCGTGGTTGGCGTGATGGCGCCTTTCACGCTGCAGTTCGCAGGTTCGATTCCTACCCGGGACATGCATTTGTGTGCATGAACATGTCTGTATGTCCCGAGTCTGGGTGTATATGTATATTAAGTATGTATTTACAAATAAAAAAGTAGTATATGTAGTAATATCAGTTGCCTGGTTTCCATAGTACAAGCTCTGCTTAGTTTGGGATCAGGTAGCCGTGTGTAAAAAATGTCTCAGGATATTATTTATTTATTTATTGAAGTTCGTTACGTCTTGAGGTGACCTATGTCAGCGTCGACCGACTATTTTGTTCTTTTACAAATAATGATGTTATCATGTGCATTTAAATAATAATAGGTAGTTATTTATATTTTAAAAGCATTGAAGTATAGATTCACTGAGTTACCGATGTCTGATAACATGATAGTCACCTGATGGTTATGATAACCCAGATTTAAATAAAGATAAAGAATACGACGTTACGTTTTTATTTTAGGGGCCATCCATTAATTACGTCACACGAAAAGGGGGGGGGGGGGGGCTGTGACAATGGGGGGAGGGGTCTAAAAATCATGAAATTCGTGTGACGTAATTAATGGATGGCCCCTTAGCTGCTAAACGATGAGTGCTTATGCCTCCCTTTGTCCCACTCGTTTGCAGGTTGGCAACGTGCAACCAATGCCTTTTTGTTGCAAACATCTATATACAGGGTTATTGGAAAAACATTAACAACTTTACAGGACTGTATTACTGACATCAAAACCAACAACTTTTGTTCTATGATTTTTTTCAAAACAATATTAAATTTAACAAAAATTCACATTCTAATAGGTATCAAACAAGAAAATATGCTCATCTAGAGGATAACCGTGATCCGTTTAGGTACTTTAAGGCGTAGTGGAATACAACCACGTACCATGGCTTTCCTCTAGATAAAAATATTTATTTGTTTCATACATTTTAGAAAGTGATTTTTTGTTAAATGTATTATGTTTTGTAAAAAGTTATAGAACAAAAGTTGTTGTTTATGATGTCAGTAATACAGTCCTGCAAGGTTGTTAGTGTTTTACCAATAACCCTGTATTTATTTTTATTTATACATCTATAGGCTATGGTAACTGCTCAGTAAGGCAGACCATTTATTTATTTATTAGATAAAAATGTAGATTACAGTACGGAACCTTAATTCTAATTATACTTGTTTCAATCTCATCTTTGCCCCTGCGGCAAGATTGAAGTCACAAGACCAAGCTTATTTTTAATTAAAAAAAAAAACTAGGCCCACCAATCAATCATGTTTTATTTCTTACTGAAGCGTTTGTTACTTACTAGCTTCTGCCCGCGACTCCGTCCGCATTAACTTTAAAATCCTACGGGAACCTGACATTTTACCGGGATAAAAAGCAGCCTATGTGCTATTCCAGACTATAATCTATCTCTGTGCCAAATTTCATCCAGATCCGTTCAGCTGTTCTGGCGTGATTGAGTAACAAACATCCATCCATCCATACAAACTTTCACATTTATAATATTAAAAAATTTCGCATTTATAATATTAGTAGTATTAGTGGGATGGGCTTTTTTGAAAATATCCAATAGGTACATAGCAAGGGTTTCCTAACATGGGACTAGGGCCAGACGGAATGGAAACTGCCTTTTCGTAATTTGTCCTGGTCTGGGTGCTGCTGGGATCGCCCCCAATCCATTGTATGGTAGCCATAGTACAAGCGTTGCTTAGTTTGGGACCATACAGTTGGCGTGTAAGTCTTGTGATATTTATTTATTTATATTTAATGGGGTTCTGCTAACCTATCCAAAGGGATCCATGAACCCAATGAAAATAAAACAATTTATTTAGGGGCCGTCCATAAATTACGTGAGGTGATTTTTGAGATTTGTCGACCCCTCCTCCCCCCTTGGTGAGATTTCGTGGATTTTGCTCGACCCCCTCCCTCCCCCTCTAATCTCACGTGAGATTTTTCAAAAGCTATATTCTAGAGGAAAAACATATTTTACTTAATTTAACCCAGTTTTATTGCAATTTTACACTGTTTCTTGCAGTAAAAAAAAAAGTGAGATTTGCCGAGACCCCCCCTCTCCCCTACGTGAGATTTTGCTCGACCCGACCCCCCCCCCCCCCCTAAATGCCTCACGTAATTTATGGACGCCCCCTTATCATTAAAAAGGCAGTTTTTTTTCCATTAATAAGGGTCCATGGCTACATAGTGGATCCCTTAGGGGGTTTTGAAAATCTTGAGAAAGGCTGGGTTAATGGTAAAATGGGCAGTCCTTATTACCATGAGATATTCAATTAGCCATTTAAATTGTGGTTTGTACCTATTTCAATGGGTAGGTACTTACCTAAATGAGTTAAGCATTAATTATACCTACAATTCAGCAAAAAATTACGAGCCTTAACTGTAAAAGTACTGTATCTAGGTCAAGTACTTAAAAAAATCCAGTACAATGTATTGCCACCTCTATAAACTCACTTTTGTTCCATAAAAAATAACACTTGTGTAGATAACCGAGCATACAGCCTATTATCTTTATCTGTAAAGTTTTAACACCGGCGTAACACGTAGTTCCGAGCCACCTAGCAGTAATTACCGCAGGTACACACAACCAAAACCAGTTCAACCAGTTCAGATACTAGTGATGCGTTCCATTCACTGTTAATTTTGTAAATTTCGTTATTTTCGTTCACAAATCTCGTTCCACTCGCACCAACTTGTACTGAAAGTGATCAAAATTATCGTTTTTAACACTTTTTGTGGACAAAAATAACAAAATTAACAGTGAATGGAACGCACCATTTGTACACAATTTTCACAACCAAACAATGACATACGGTTCGTTGCTCTTGCAGAAATGATGTAATATGTCCGCAAAAACGCACACACGAAAGATTCGCGAGCACAGTACGCGTATTATTCAAGAAATTGCAATAAAACGAGCAAAGAACAACGTCGCGACGTCGCGACCAACTGGATTTTACTCCATTTATTTTCATATATAATGACCCTTTTTAGGACAAAAACTTACCCGCGCAGGATATTTTTGTGGGCTCTGGATCAACGATATCAAAATAACTCTAAAACAATGTGATAAACGGATAAAAAAGGTATTCTTTCCCAATAAAATGAAACGCCGCACGAAATCGAGCACTGAATGAATTGAACGAATGGACCAAAGAGTATAGAATGGACAATAAACCTTAAAAAAATATAAATGTCAAATTGAATGAATGATATTGGTAACGGAATAGAGCTGATACCTAGAAATTGTATTTTCTTTTGTATTCGATAGGTTACTAAGTAACAGTTATACAAGGTTACAAGTGCAGCCAGTTTTGTGTGAAGTGAATCTGATAGGTCAATAAACAACAAACGCTCAATAAACGCTGTTTAGGAAACTGCCTACTTAATTTATATTAGGTACGTCTAGGGAAACCACGATGCTAAAGTCTGATTAATAATTCAGTGGAGTAAAATTACAGCTATAAATGTGAATTTATATTTTAATAGAATCTATTTTTATGAGTGATCATGTTTTTGTTATTCTTTAATAAATAAAATGAATTAATTTGAACCAGAATCATAAAAACAAAATTATTCATAACGAACGGATCAAATTAATTTTACGTTTGACATAAAAAGCTGTCATTATACTCCACTGAATTATTAGTCAGACTTTATCTGACGCACGGAACTCCAAGAAACGATAATATCAAAAAGTTACAATACTTAGGATTTTTGATAGGTAGGTTTTTATAACAGCTCTACTGAATGCAAACGAATGAAAGAATTAGGATTGCAAGTTAAAAAAATATTGGTTGATTTAACTTTTTCTGGTATTGCAACATTTTAGGATTTTACGGTGTTGCTATATTAAGAAATCTCCCTCATATCATGGTGTTCAAATAATCTTCATATTTTGTACGAATCCCTAAGTAATAAATATAATGATTTAAAGTATACTTTTTCCAAATAAACCACCTTATATTTGGTAAGAGACTGGAATAAGGTACCAATAAATTTATTCAGGCTTGAAAATTTGAAAATGTCAGTCAGGAATTTCCCTACAGTCCACGCTTTTGTGGGTGAGTTTAAATTATCCGCCTGACATCCCACTCCATCAACCAAACGTCAAAAATTTTCGCACGCCATTGTCTGCGGAAGTCGAACACAATTCATAAAAATCGAAAATACCACGGATTTCGTTGATTTGAAACAAACATTGCCGTCACAATTTATTTCCAAGTTCACAATGGGTCTGCCATCGTGTGGCATACCGGAGGGTGACCTTCCGCAGTGCTGGGACGACGACGTTCGTATGAACGCACTATTCGCCCCGTTTCGAATCAAAACAGCGAATCCTGAATCATGGAATATGAAGATGAAGTTTTGGTCGGACATGCTGCGGCAGTGGTGCAGGTGTAGGAAGGACCCCGTGGTGTCCGCAGCAGATGCCAAGGCGGCCTTCATGCGTAGGGGCCGAACGCCAGCGTGCTTGGACATCGTCGTGGAAGAAATGTTCCGGTAACTCCTTTGTTGTGTTTAACTTAAAGTTGCGCTAAATTTAGATGGCCTTGAGTGTTATGATAATGTAAAAGCGGTGGCAACGTGATTGATAGAGATAATTATTCAATTTTTAAATATTTTAATGGCATGCATGTAACAAGTATTTAGTTAATTAGTCTTCTCATTGGTGTTGTGGTCGTAAGCGCATGTGTTTATGAGTTTTTGGATTCGACTCCTAGATTAGAACTGTGTATTTATGTTTTTGTTGAAGAATGTAATGGTCAGTCCTGTGTTTTGCCCTGTAATTTTATGAATTATCAGTGTAATTTCAGTATAAAATTACTTACATAGCATATTACTGCTAAACCTGCTTATAAGAAACGACTTTAGGAAATATTTTCGTAATTTGCGCTGGCCTGGGGCTACAGGAAGAGCGCTAAGTCAATTACAGTTGTGGTCATATAATTAAGAACGACTTGAAGTTACAGATTTTTTTTATCTGAGTCATGTCATGTGTAGTTATTGTTCCTTCTTAGAACTAACTAGTTATGTTATGAAATAGCCACAAGAATAGAGCAAACAGGATTAGGACTACAGAATAAAATCGCTCACTATTTTTGTAACAAACTTTATTTATTCTCAAAAGTAACAATTTCAAATAGTAATGGAGCTGGACAAATAATTAAGAACGATTTATTAAACTGCTCGAGAGTTGCTTTATATGAAACTCAGATCAGATTAAATTAAATCGCATTAATATGAAGTGCGTGAATAAAATAAGCAATTTAATACATTTTAAACTAAAACTAATATTTAGTAGCATGTCCACGGCTTTTAATAACTGCTTTACACCGGCGAGGCATTGACTCTATCAATTTCTGACATTTCGCAAGAGAGATAGAGTGCCATTCTTCTAAGAAAACGTCATACAGCTCTCTTAAATTGCCACACTGTCGATTTGAAACCTTCTTCTTGACTTCGCACCAAAGATGTTCTATAGGGTTAAGATCTGGGCTATTAGCTGGCCAATCTAAGACAGAAACTGATTGCGATGTGAGAAATTCCTTAACGGTGCGTGCAGTATGCTTTGGATCATTATCGTGTTGGAATGTCCAAATAACCGGAAGCACGTCTTCAGCATAAGGTAACATTGTTTCTTCCAGTATATTTTTGTATTGGAATTGATCCATGTTTCCTTCTATCAGCTTAACAGGTCCAATACCATACCCAGGAAAGAACCCCCAAATTTTCAAATTTCCCCCACCATGCTTTAATGTCACTTTTGTGTACTTAGGGTCAAATGCTTTATTCAGAGGGTGTCGTACATATCTTTTTCCATCAGAACATACCCTTTTTATTTTAGTCTCGTCAGAAAAAATATCATTTTTCCACTGTCTAAATGTCCAGTTTTAATACCTTCTTGCAAATGCAAGCCAGGCCTGCCTATGGCATCGTTTCAGCATGGGCACCTTCCTTGGTATCCTTCCGTACAACTTTTCTTCTACCAAACGCCTTCGAATAGTGCGTGCCGAGATTGCTGAAGGGTTGTTTTCACCAAAATATTCCTTTCTCAGCTCATTAGACCCTTTAAAAGGATATTGCTTTGTCAAACGAACGATATTTCGATCATCTCGACGAGATGACTTTCTCTGTTTAGGTACACGCGGAACATTTGAGGTAGTTTGATGCGTGGCAAAATGCTTCACAGCATGGAAAACCATCGTTTTAGAGCATTGCAGGTGGTCGGCTATCTTTTTATACGACCAGTTCTTCTCGCGAAGTTTTATTATTACTTCCCTTGTAGATTTATCACAACTTTTATTTTTCCCCATTATTTTCTATGAAGCAATCACTTGCACCAAATGGCGCCAAAATTATACGAATTTATAGTGACCTACAACCTCATAGCCACAGAGAGTTCTCTATTAAAATTTGAATAAATAAAAAACTATTCAGCGTTCTTAATTATGTGACCAGCCAGTAAGTAGTAATACTAGGTTTAGATCTAATGTAAAAAGTTTACCTATTTATTTTTTAGCAAATCATGTGTATCAACGAATGTACGGCTAGTATGGTAAAGTTTTGCGATACCGAGTGAAATACAAAAAAAAATACAAACAGTTACTTTTACTTGTTAGTTTGATAAAATCTTCTCTATAAATAAGCGTTCTTAATTATATGGCCACCACTGTATATGGTGAGAGGATGCTTCTTAAGCGAATGTAGCCTACATGTGAACACGTTGGGCTAGCAATCAGAAGGTCCCAGGTGGGGCATGCACCAATGGATGAATTTTCATTTATGTGAATAAATATTTTATCATTACCACCGGTTTATAAAGCTGCTTCCATGGAGAAGAGCCGGCAAGGACCTCAATGGTTACCATTTTCAATTTACAAGAAAAATGGTGTACATTTTCAAAACAGCAATGTAATCTGAGCAAGCAGCATCATTGTTGCTAGAAAACAATAATTATTTTTCACTAGAAAGTAATGTTCTATACTGTTGTCTGTCTGTCTGTTCGTCTGCCAGCGGGCTGTATCTCACGAACTGGTAGGTAGAGACTTGAAATTTTCACAGCATGTGTATTTCTGTTGCCGCTACAACAACAAAAATACTACTCATAAAAAAACTTGATATTTTGTACGTTTTTATTCTATTGTTATTGTTTAGACACAGCTCAGTTATTGTTTGTTTAGAGTACACATTATTTTCCAGCAACGGGGACCTGTCTCCGATATCCAAGTACCAGCAGATCTTGCACAACGGCCCCGAGGGGTGGGTGAAGTGGGGGGCTCGGCTCGCGTTCAAACCTGCTGCGTTCGCACTCACCGCGGTCGCATCGCTGCTGCCAGCGCGGCAGGCTATCGACAATGATGGACTGCCGAAGGCTAGCGTCGAGTCCACGCAACGATTCGTGCTTGAAAGTGCTGTCAAGGTGTGTACAAACTTGTATGGCGTCTTTCACGCTGCAGGTCGCAGGTTCGATTCCTACCCGGGACATGCATTTGTGTGCATGAACATGTTTGTATGTCCCGAGTCTGGGTGTACATGTATATTATGTATGTATTTACAAATAAAAAAGTAGTATATGTAGTAATATCAGTTATCTGATTTCCATAGTACAAGCTCTGCTTAGTTTGGGATCAGGTAGCCGTGTGTACAAAATGTCCCAGGATATTATTATTATCATTATTGCAGAATGGATTGGGGGCGATCCCAGTGACGCCCAGCGCAAATTAAGAAAATACCGTATTATTGGACACGTCTACATACACTAATATTATAGGGAGAACAGATTTGTATTGTTGTATGTTTGTAATGAGTAAACTCAAAAACTACTGGACCGATTTCAAAAATTCTTTCACCATTAGAATGCTACATTATCCCTGAGTAACATAGGCTATATTTTTTGGGATCCGGGATATCCGGGCTACGGGATCCGGTAAAAACGGGAAATGGGTTCCGAGATCCGATTTTTTTTTAATTTTAATTCTACGCGGATGTAGTCGCTGGGCAAAGCTAGCTTCCTATAAAAGTACTTATTTTCGTTAAAATTTTCAGTAGTTTGTCATCTTTTAGGTTTTGCGGCCCACCTAGTCTACGTCTTCAGGCTTTAGGCCCACCAGTGACTTTTTACCAGACCAGGGGCCCTACCACCACATCTTATAGCAGTATTGTTTTAACGTTTCAGCGGCCATTTGTGCAATGACGTTTCTTATTGTCATGACAATAAGGTACGTCATTGCACAAAAAGTCGCTGGAACGTTAAAACGTTCCTATAATTGAATCGCGATAAGAGGTCGTGGTAAGCCCCCAGGTCTATTGATCCCGCAGGAGCAAGCGAACGAGCTTCTCAATGAGTTCCCAACGGACGGCGAGCGTGTTGGTACTATTGATGAGCTGATGCGGGCGTGCGGCTGGCAGCGCGGCCGGGACACCTTCGAGCTGCTGCTGGGCTGCCTCGTGGCTCAGGGCGCGGCCGTCAAGAAGGGCGACGTGGTCAAACTGGGTAAGTGTTAGTACCATTGACGTCATAGAGTAAAGACTAAAGATAGAGGTGCCCTTATTAGATTTCCCTATGAAACAACGCGTGGAAATTTTGCGCGGGGTGGCGCGGGTGGTGGGGGTTAAAAACTGGGAGGCAATTTACAAGCTCCGCCCCCCCGATCTACCGGTAAATAGCAGAACTACTGGGTTCGTTTTATTTCGATGTTAGTACGTAGTTTAACTTTTTCACACTAGATGTCACTAAGTGTAGGTTCATATAAAAAACGTACCGAGGGTCGCCATCTAGTGTCGAATGGAATTATATTTGGGATGCGAACGTTGGCAAGACGTCTGCACAGGACGAACGCCAACAGCACACTGACTTAAGCCACGCCTACTGTGATGACGTCACCGGCCGAGCTGTGCGATGTAATAGCAACGCGGCCTGGTAGCTTAGACCTAGTCCTTTATATGGTTCGTCTATGATTGACGTGCTGATGCGGGTGTGGTGACAGGCCCGTTAGCGTGGTTGGCGCGGAGGCGCCTTTCACGCTGCAGGTCGTAGGTTCGATTCCTACCCGGGACATGCATTTGTGTGCATGAACATGTCTGTATGTCCCGAGTCTGGGTGTATATGTATATTAAGTATGTATTTACAAATAAAAAAGTAGTATATGTAGTAATATCAGTTATCTGGTTTCCATAGTACAAGCTCTGCTTAGTTTGGGATGAGGTAGCCGTGTGTAAAAAATGTCCCAGGATATTATTATTATTATTAAGGCATTGTGCTGCCTTTGCTATTTTATGGCGCGGCCAACAAGAGCTGTAATGATGACCAAGCTTGAAGGCCGAGAGCGTAGCTAAGCTTAGCTTGAAAAAGAAACAAATCAACGACATACAGTCGAATTGAGAACTTCTTTTGGTAGTCGGTTAAAAGTCTTGTAATGGATTTCCAAAGGAAATTGCTGGCCGCTAAAACACGACAGTAATGAAATCTCATACAACTTTGTTGGCGCCTTTTTTGTAGCGCAACAAAATAGACTTTCCTTGAAGATGGTTTGCAAAAGAATGTCAGTTTTCAGGAGTCCTACTTAGCTGTTTGTGAAATAATCAGATTCAGTCAAATAATCAGAATAGGGGCCCATCCATAAATTACGTCACACGTAAAGGGGGGGGGGGGTCGACGAAATGTGACATTTTGTGACAAGGGGTGGGGGAGGGGTCCTAAGTTTCGTGACGTCTCATTTAAAAATCTAATATATGTATCTAAGTATCTAAGTAACCGAAATTTGAATTGTTAACGAACAATTTGGAAAAATTCCGAAAATTGTAAAAAATATGTGAAGTCACACTAGGGAGGGAGGAGTCTAACAAATGTGACCAGCTATGACAAGGGGTGGAGGGGTAAAAAAATCATGAAATTCGTGAGACGTAATTTATGGATGGCCCCTTATTGTGTCTAGCCGACCCGGACAAGAAGGTCCTGCCAGTGACGGACGCGGACGAGGCGCTGGCCAAGCTGATGTCGGCCGAGTGGCGCCTGCGCAGCGACGTGGCGCGGCTGACGCGTGACGTCACCGCCGCCCATCAGGACGCGCGAGCCGCCATGCAGCTCGGGAACAAAGTCGCCGTGAGTAGTACGCATAACGTAGAATTCTATAGCACTTTCACTTCACTATGAATTCACTGTTACTACACTACCACTTTACTTTCACTGTCTTACGAGTTGAATTTTGATACACTATAAGTTCATTTTAACTTCACTTTGAATTCACTTTCACTTTACCCACTACACTAAGGGCCGTATTAATAAATGCATATAAAAGTTGAAATCAATCTTAAGATGCAGTTTTGACGTTTAATGTATGAAACATCTGTCAAAAACAGCATCTCAAGTTCGATCTCAATCTTGAGATCGACTTATTAATATGGACCTAAGTTTAAGCGACTGTAGCCTAGGGGTGAACAGGTTGGGCTAGCAATCAGAAGGTCCCAGGTTCGATCCCCGGTGGGGCATGCACCAATGGATGAATTTTCATCTATATGCATAATTTACAGTTCGCTGACGGTGAGGGAAAACATCGTGAGGAAACCTACCTATCCCTCGGGATTAGGTAATAGTCAGTTCCTGTATACACGGCGACAAGGTTCACCACCTGTCACGTTGGGTTCTGACTATCTGGTGAAACGTGGGCTTTGAGTTGGCTTAATACCTCCACAATGTGGTCGTGGATGGCCACTCAAAAACCTCTGACTACCCCCGAATGGGGATAAAAGTCGTGACGTTGTATCGTTGTACTAAGTTTATTTTCACTTCACTTCAGTCTCACTTCGCTTCACTCCACTTTCAACTTTCATATCACCTTCACTTCACTATTACTTTACTTTCACTACACTATAAGTTCATGTTTATTTCACTATGAATTCACTTGCACTTCACTATCGCTTTACTTTCACTTCCCTATAATTATTACACTATTTCTTTCACTAAATATTGTACACCATCATTTGTAACACCTAATAATCTTGCATACAGGCCAAGAACCATTTGCGTCGCAAGCACAAGAGCGACACTCGCTTGCAGCGCTGCACCGCTGCGCTGGACAACGTGCAGCATCTGCTCCTGCAGATGCGTGACGTCAGCCAGAACGCGGCCATCGTTGACACGTACAGGTACATTGTTGACACCAGGGCACGGAAACCGGTTAAATTTTCAAACCGGTTTCGGCCATTGACCCCAGACCGGAATGGATTGTGGTTCAGGTTTCGGTTTCGGTTTCGGTATGATGAAACCGGTTTTACACAAATTTCGGTTCTATTAAGCAAAATTAACCGGTTAAATTGAGATTTGACGCATCTTATGCGCGGAACTCGACCTTGATCGCTAGTCGGCTGCAGCATGCGTCTGAGTTTAACCGGATAATTGAGGTCTTAATATCGGTAAGCGTTCCGTTCGCTGCCATACCATACCATACCAACCAAAATTATTTCGGTTTAGTTAAAACCGGTTTCGTATATAACCGGTTAATCAACGAACGGAATTAAACCGGTTTCATGAACGGTATTTCAAAACCAGTTCCAAGCCCTGGTTGACACGTACAGGTACATAGTTGACATGTACAGGTACACAGTCGACACAAACAGATACACAGTCCACACACACAGGTACATAATTGTCACAAAGTTACATAGTTGACACTTACAGGTACATCGTTGACACGTGCAGGTACATAGTTGACACTTACAGGTACACAGTCGACGTACAAGTACATAGTTGAGACGTACAGGTACATAGTTGACACTTACGGGTACATTCTTGACACGTACAGGTACATACTTGACAAATACAAATACATAGTCGACATACACAGGTACATAAGATTGTCGATACGTACATGTACACAGTCCAGACACACACATATTATAGGTACACAGTCGACGTACAGGTACACAGTCGACATACACAGGTACATAATCGACACATTCAGGTACGTACATAGTCGATTCATACAGGTACATAGTCGACACACACAGGTACATAGACGACATACACAGGTACATAGTCGATACGTACATGTACACAGTCCAGACACACATAGGTACACAGTCGACATACACAGGTACATTTTAAAGTTGGGTACAAATACATTATTATCGGATTAGTTTTAGTTACTAACTTAGTACTTTTAGTCAGGGTTGTTACGAAAAAATCACCTTGTTTTAAACACCGTGTTTAAAACATGTTTTAAACACGGTGATTAATTCCTTCTGATTTAAATCAATGTTTCAAACTGTGATTTAAACATGTTTCAAACAGTTTCATTTTAAATTTCCTGATTTTTGCAACTCTGTTTTTAGTAACTTAAAATAATATTGTTTTAGGACGAGCTCCGAAGCCATGAAAAAGGGCATGGCGGAGGGCGGGCTGACGGAAGATGCCGTACACGACACCATGGACGACCTTAACGAGGTACTGTATCACTATACACCACGGACCAACCGCTAAGCGCCCTATCGCACGAGGACACCAGTGGTAGCGCAACCAGTCGCTCCACCAACAAAACGTATAGAGCTGTATGGAGAGTATCGCATCTGGTGTCCCCTTGGTAGCGCAACCAATTCGGTGTCGGCTACCGAATCACCCGCTGGTGGCGCCACCATGGTTGACTCGTGCGATAGGGCGCTAAGGGCCATAGCACACCGGGTAGCCATGGCGACGTCGCCAGCCACCGTAGACAACTATTCGTATTGAAATGTATGGGAGGTATCACATCTGGCGACCGACTGGCGACTTCGCTAGTCCTTCGCCTTGTGATACCTGTCATACACCTGACACCGCAGACGTGCTACTTTTTGCATCGGCCATCGGTGTTTAGATTTTAGCATCGGAGCAGTCGCTGCGTCCGATCGCAGAGTGTCGCCAAAACGCGATGCAGTCGCAAAATCGATCGGCGATTTTGCGACTGCATCGCGTTTTGGACTACGAATGAGCCACTCAGCTGACTGAGCTTTCCTGAGGATGCCTCGTTTAGAGGCGAAACACGTGTCCAATTTATTTAGGATTCGGTTTGTCTGCGGAGAATTGCTAATTGTTAGGGTCCATGACTCATGACAGACATACTCTCGACTGACAGGGAGTTAGGTCTTGTTGGCTTTTTCTATTATCGATCAATTCATTTGGTTTATAATATTGGAGGTTGACAATTCCGAGGGTGAGTGGTGGGTCCCTCTCTATAATCGTTTAAAAAGTAGCATGACTGCGGTGGCCCTTATGGCTCTAAGGTCCGACCGAGATCTAGGTCTCCGCGAAAATATTGGCATAATCTGACGTGGCTTAGACTGCGTAATACTAGAGAATTTGAATTTGTGTTCGACTGATCCGTTTAAGACCTGTTGCTTGCGGCGTATGACGCCACAAAGCACAAACTTTTGTTCTTGGATGGTGGGTGACGGGGCCGCCCTAATTTTTTTTTTATAATATTGGCATCACTACACAAGACCATAGAGGACTAAAAAACAGTGACATTTTGAACATTTGACATGTAATTTAATTTTATTCTCGTTCTCGGCCTCGGCTGAGATCAAAAAACTGGGGCCCTACCATCAAGTTTACAATGAAAGTTCAAACGCAAGGCAGTTGAGTTTAGATTCGTAAAATGAAAAGCTTTCTATCGTACCATGACATTCTTAAAGTTGAGCAGAGTTTAAATCATTATTAATGAATGAATGACCGATATTTGTCTCTGACCGGCATTAAAAACGCCTTGTGTGAAAGCGACAGAGTTATAGCTGTACCACGTAAGTTTGTCTCGTTCTCACAAGACTGATGGATACGTTCAAAAACTAATAAATGCTTAGACTTTCAACTTTACCGGTTTTTAAAAACAAGAAAGAAAGTACTTTTACATTCGAAATTATAAAAAAAAACATTAGCGAAAAAACTACTAGTAAATCAAAATAGACATTATTTTGTTTAGGTATTACCTATTTATTTAACAAAAATAAAACGTTACTTGTGGTGTTAACTAATATCGTGTGTGAAAATATTTGTGATTTGAACGTACCTACTTTCTTGTTATAAAAATACCTAGATGACGGTGTAAAAAGCGCGGAAGTGCTTTTCTGCTTTTTACTTTTTTACTTAATTTTCTGCTTTCTACTTTTTTTAGTGCTTTTGTGCATTGAACTTTTAGATAGCTAAAACTTATCTGCTGAAAATTTTATAGTGAGCCTTATGTGCATAGAAATATGGTTGTCAATCTAATATAATTTAGTATCAATGTATTGCTTCTTATGGGTAAAGAAATAAGGTTCAATTTAATTAAATATTGATTTGAGCTGTATTTTCATAACAATAAGGTTAGTTTTTTAAATATTTGGCATTTCTTTCTCTTTCTGGCCGTCATTGCTTAAAAACCACACGTTTATGTTTGTAAGCGCGCTTGTGTGCTTACTTAAAAAAACGAACTTTTCAAACGGCTTTTCGTTTAAGCACCCACTTCTAGTTGTCGGTTCGGTATGTCAAATTGTCAGTCTTGTCATTTTCGCGGCGAATTTAATTTTAATATTTGTTGCGTTGTATTCATAAATTTGTAAGTATTATTAATTTGTAAGTTCTGGAGCTTAAAAGAAATAATGATATCAAAATTACCTTTGAAACTGAAAAAGAAAGTTATGGATGGATGTTTGCTCCCTTGCATGTCATACGGATCACAAACTTGGAATTGGATATACAACAACTATGCAAAGGATAAAATACAGAAAACCCAACGTGCTATGGAAAGGAGTACCTATCCTGAATATTAGGCTAAAAGACAAGCAAAAATCAGAAAACAAACGCAAAAAAAACCAAAATGATAGATGCTCTCCAATATATGAAACAACTGAAGTGGAAGTTGGCAGGACACGTGGCAAGATCAACAGATGGAAGATGGATAGAATTGGTCACAAATTGGTCAGATCCATGAGGTAAGAGAGCCAGAGAACGCCCCAGAGAACTATGGATACACGAGATTAATAAAATAGCTGGAAGAGACTGGACAAAGAAAGCGATGACAAGGACAACTTGGAAACTGTTGGAGGAGGCCTATACCCGTCAGGGGCCTTAACTGAATAACTGTGTAAATGCATATTATGTTATTAACTTAATGGTAATGTTTAATGAAATAAAAGGCATTCATAAATTTGTGGAGATTACTTTTATTTATAAACTAGCTTTTGCCCGCGACTTCGTCCGCGCAGGATAGTAATTTTAAAAAATCCGTTTCCCTTTGCTGGAACCCAAATCCCGTATCCATATATCCCTGATTCTGTATCCCATATTCCGTATCCCGTATCCCTTATCCTGTATCCCGTATCCCGTATCCAGTATCCGGTATCCCGTATCCCGTATCCCGTATCCGTATCCCGTATCACGCATCCCGTATCCCGTATCACGCATCCCACCTCCCGTATCCCGTATCCCGTATCCCGCATCCCACATCCCGTATCTTGTAACCCGTATTCCGTACCCCGTATCCGTATCCGTATCCCGTATCACGCATCCCACATCGCGTATCCCGTATCCGTATCTGTAAAATAAGGTGATTTATGTATCTGTTTATGTATTAATTGAAAATAACAGTAACGAATAACTATCTAAATATAATTTAGGTTTATTATTTACGTTACCGTTTCAATGAAATTCACAACGGGCTGCAAAAAGAGCAACTTTTACGGAATCGTCAACTTTGACAGTCCAGCGTCTCAGTTTATGTTTTCTTAAGAGGTCATGGTACCGACTAAACGAATGAAATGAGCATTAGCGCACGCAACTTGACAGTGAATCGCTGTCAAAGAGTAGGGCGTAAATGTCAATCGCAATTATGACCTTGTGGTACGAATAAGCAAAATAATTCAATTGAGGTCCCTATTTGCATCGCGCTAACAGCTTGTGGTAAGCCCCCTGGTCTTGGACCATACCAACCAGTTTTTGAACTCCGCACCCTACCCCAATCCGGTCCCTAAGTTATTCCCTATTCGTAATTTGCCCCGGTCTGGGTGTCGCTGGGATCGCCCCCATCATTGTACAATACTTGAAAAATATATGTAATTTATTTTATAATTAGCCGGACCCGTTAGCGTGGTTGGTAAGATTCCGCCTATCACGCTGCAGGTCGTAGGTTCGATTCCTACCCGTGACATGCATTGTGCATGTCCCACTATATTATTATTATTCAGTCAGTTCCTGTATACACGGCGACAAGGTTCACCACCTGTCACGTTCGGTTCCGACTATCTGGTGAAACGTGGGCTTTGAGTTGACTTAATACCTCCACAATGTGGTGGTGTATGGCCACTGAAGCCTCTGACTACCCCCGAATGGGGATAAAAGTCGTGACGTTATATTTATTTATTTATATATTGTGAAGGAACACATCGTGAAGGAAACCTGCATGTCTTTAGACATGTGAAATCCACCAACCCGCACTGGGCCAGCGTGGTGGATTATTACCTAAATCCCCCTCGCATTGAGGGGAGGCCCGTGCCCATTAGTGGGACGTTAAAAGGGCTAAATTATTATTATTATTATTAGGTGATGGAGTCATACAAGGAGGTTGAGAAGGCTCTGAGCGCGACCACGGAAGACGTGGATATGGCCGAGCTGGAGCAGGAGCTGCAGGAGCTGATGGCGAAGCCCGACGCACCCGGCGGCGGCACCCCCGGCAAGGAAGAGCGGAAGGAAGGTACGGCACCCTTAACACTGTACAAGCACTTAACGAGGCATGTTGAGGCATGTTGAGGCATGTTGAGGCATGTTGTTGTTGTTGCATTTTGACGGGCCCGTTAGCGTGGTTGGCGCGGAGGCGCCTTTCACGCTGCAGGTCGTAGGTTCGATTCCTACCCGGGACATGCATTTGTGTGCATGAACATGTCTGTATGTCCCGAGTCTGGGTGTATATGTATATTAAGTATGTGTTTACAAATAAAAAAGTAGTATATGTAAGTAATATCAGTTATCTGGTTTCCATAGTACAAGCTCTGCTTAGTTTGGGATCAGGTAACCGTGTGTACAAAAATGTCCCAGGATATTATTATTATTATTATGTTTGGAGGCTATCTCCTCTAAGACGAGTGGAGTAAATTTTTTGAAAAATATATCACCGTATTTATAGAACCCTCATCTTTAAATTTTAAGCAGGAAAAAAGTGCTACATGCTCATTTACTATGTGAAAAAAAAAACAAAATGTAGCAGTTTTCAAATGTTAATTTTTATCTTCTTCCAAACGGCTCCGATATCTAATTTTTTTTGTCACGAAAAGATGGCGAAAGATAATACCAAAATTTTTCACGTCACAATTAATGATTTTCGATATTTTCGCAAAAAAAGTGGGCGGGGTTAGTGCGCTCTCGACCAATCCAGACGGCGAAAACGATCGGCCGGGAAGCGGGACCTTGAGGACGAGGTAATCAAAAGTGTTCCCGTACATCGTTGCTAACCAATAAAGTCACAATGAGAATCAATAGTAGGTCAACAAATCAACTCATAACCAACACTATAGTTAAAACTAAGCTTTCTGATCATTATAGTTTTGAAATCATCGAAATCGGTCCATCCGTTGCGATTTTCTAACACATTTGATGTAATATGCGGCATGTGCTTGTGACGTCACATGCTTCGTTGGATTGAAGGCGCGCTGTACTCGCGCCGCGCGTGCCGCTGTTCATTACAAAGCGCGCGTGATCCCGATGACGTCACAACAACCGCGCGCGAACTTCGCTAGTAATTTGGTCACAGCCTCGTCAATTTTTGTCGTAGACCAAAAATGTTTGCACTGTACGTTATGGATTTCTTAGCTCTATAAATCTGCAGTCTCAACTAAATTCGTTACGGATCACCATTGGCAAACCTAAGCTCAGTCTACGGCATTTCTCGTCGAGGAATAGTTTTGTAAAGTGATTGTATTATACATGGCGGGCGCGTTCCCGTGGTTGGCGCGGTGGCGCTTTTCATGCTGCAGGTCGTAGGTTCGATTCCTACCCGGGACATGCATTTGTGTGTATGAACATGTCTGCATGTCCCGAGTCTGAATGTAATTATGTATATTAAGTGTGTATTTATAAATAAAAAGTAGTTATAGTAATATCGGTTATCTGGTTTCCATAGTACAAGCTCTGCTTAGTTTGGGATCAGGTAGCCGTGTGTAAAAATAATGTCCCAGGATATTTATTTTAATATTATGATGATGATATTATTTAACTAACTAACTGGGTTACTACTACTGGGTAACTTGGGTTCTAACTATCTGGTGAAACGTGGGCTTTGAGTTGATTAATATGTACCTCCACAATGTGGTGGTGTATGGCCACTCAAGCCTCTGACTACCCCCGAATGGGGATAAAAGTCGTGACGTTACATATTATTTATTCATTGTATTATAAATGACCTTAAGCCCGCAAGACGCTTGCTTAACCAATCGGCTACCACTGCTTATGCCCTGAATCCCCCTCGCATTGAGGGGAGGCCCATGCCCAGCAGTGGGACGTTAAAAGGGCTAAATTATTATATTATTATTAATATGAGCCTTTATTGCTATTGTTTACAGAGTTATAAAAATCTTAAATCTAATCGATATAATTATGTAGGCAATTTAATCTTAATAAGTTTTACAAGTTATTTTCTAAATATCGGCAATCACTTCAACTATTTTACACAGCTTGTCTTTCGACAAAGGCCTCCTCCAAAGATTTCCATTTTGTCCTGTCTTTGGCAATCCGAATCCATTCTGGACCAGCTACATTTTTGATATCATCCTCCCAACGTTTTGTTGGCCGCCCTTTGTTTCTTTTGCTATCTCTTGGGTACCATTCAGTTATTACTTTGGTCCATTTATCTTTTCTATCTATTTGTCTCTCTTTTCTATATATTATTATTATTGTATTATAAATGTTGTTCGCAGCGGGTGCGAAGGCCCCGACATCTACCGGGCGTCCGAGTCGGCGCGTGTCGGAACGCGACTTCGTGTTCGACGGCGAGGAGAGGATGCTAGCCGAGCTCGCGGGACTCGACGAGCTGGACGACGAGTCCGCCAGCGGGGGGGAGGAGGAGGAAAGGGACGGGGAGAAGGGGGAGCCGCGGGGGAAGAAGATTGCGGTCGCGGAGGAAGTTGAAGGTGATGCATTGTTTTTATAGCTAGCTACTAGCTAGCTACCTACTTCAATGAATCAATGTATTTATTTATTTCTCTCACAATATCAAATCGATTCGATAAATATAAATAAATTTATCAACTGAATTTAATACTTCGAAATTTCAATGCTCGGTGATCGACCTTCGGAGCATCGCAACGCAGTTTTTTCGGAACGTCGAGCACGCTGGAGCATCTTATTTCGATTGGATAATTATTAAATTCAATTGATAAATTTAAATAAATTTAATCCCATCAACCAGTATGCGCAGGCCCTAAGTCACACAAAAAATATTCAACAAAAATTGAAAATTCGTTACAAACGCCATCGCCTTTTCAGTACCGTATGTAGCTAAATTATTATTTCGCACTTCTGAAACTCTGTTTTAGTTCGATCTTGTACCTAAATTATTATTTCGCACTTCTGAAACTCAATTTTAGGTCGACCTTGTACCTAAATTATTATTTCGCACTTCTGAAACTCAATTTTAGTTCGACCTTGTACCTAAATTATTATTTCGCACTTCTGAAACCCAATTTTAGTTCGAGTGGAGGCCGAGCCGGTGAAGAAGTCTGAGAACGTGGATAAGTCGGCGGTGAACAAGTCGAAGCCGTGGTACCCGCCGAGCGCTGAGTGCCTGCGCGCCGCCGTGTGGGCCGCCAACAACAACCAGCCCGCCACCAACGACGAGCAACACTTCGCGGAACTGCGGCTCGATGACCGGATACACCCAGGTACGTCGTACCATCCCGTGACGTGACCATAACGTGACGTGACCATAATGTGTCGTGACCATATCGTGACGTGGCCATAACGTGACGTGACCATAACGTGACGTGGCCATAACGTGACGTGACCATAACGTGACGTGACCATAACGTGACGTGACCATAACGTGACGTGACCATAACGTGACGTGACCATAATGTGTCGTGACCATATCGTGACGTGGCCATAACGTGACGTGACCATAACGTGACGTGGCCATAACGTGACGTGACCATAACGTGACGTGGCCATAACGTGACGTGACCATAACGTGACGTGACCATAACGTGACGTGACCATAATGTGTCGTGACCATATCGTGACGTGACCATAACGTGACGTGACCATAACGTGACGTGACCATAACGTGACGTGACCATAATGTGTCGTGACCATATCGTGACGTGGCCATAACGTGACGTGACCATAATGTGTCGTTGTACTATGGAAACCAGATAACTGATATTACTACATGTACTACTTTTGGTTTGTATAATTACACTAATATACTTCGCCTGGTATAGCATTTCAAGACACGATGATCTCGTGGGTGACACGAGCCTACGTCATCGCCGCTATCTACCAATCTACCGGCCGAATACTCAAAGGCTACTTAAATATTTTAGTCCCACTTACGGCCGAATACTCAAAGCTCACTTAACTATTTAAGAGGCTCTTAACTATTTGAGACGCCTCTATCCGTCATTTTCGTATTCTCAAAGGTCAATCAAATCCCCTACTTAAATTTAATTGAACTTAGTTTGAGAGGCCGTCAAATCTCCACTTAACGAAAAATCGGTATACTCAACGGCCACTTAATGCATGACAGCCGTCAAAACTGCCTTCAAACAGCATTGAGAGCCTCTCAACTTTAAGTGGGCTTCCAACCAATCCTAAATTATTTTATGCTAACTATTTACCTGCTATTCACTCAAAATTACGCGATAATCTTCTTTTTGGCTTATGTAAGAGATAGCGGCCATAAACATTCGCAAAATACGTTATACCTATCAACATTTCCAGATAGTATTTTGTAATATGATCATAATTGAGGCAAATAATGGTCTCTGCCGACCCCTGTGGGATGTAGACTTAAGCATTGGCTTGATTTCAATAGTAAATAATAGATTGATTTTTATCAATGTACCTACTAATCGTACCTAGCAATCAACGATGTTTCTATGATCGTTGGGAGCAATTGATTGAATGAAAACTACAAAAATACACATTTATTGTTTCAATTATCAGTTATTTATTGCACTTCCTCGTTTCCACTCAACACACCACTTCATTCACAGCAATAAACATAAAAATAAGTAAAGTTTATAATCCACAGGTTAGTATACGTAATTTTCGGTCTCCATGTTGTCTTTTTGAGTATCCTTTCTTGCTCGGCGTAGAATTCGTGAAATCAGTTTACGTAGGTACCGATTCAGGTGGGTATTCAGTCTTCTTACATTTATTTACGTGTTATTTATATTTTATGGAATTTTATACGGTCACCATAACAGCCAACCGTCAAAACATAAACATAAACAAACCGTTTTGTCGATCCGTTCTACGCACAAAACACGAGTGTACTAGGAGATTTATTTTAAAGTAAAAAAATATTAATTTGCTCTTAAAGCTTGTATTTCGGCATTCTCGTTACTCGAATATGGTTTAAAATGGTTTCGTTTATAATTTCATACTTTAGAATTATTATTGCGTTATCTCTGCGTAAAAGGAAACACACACGAGATTTAAGTGAATCTTGTAAACGAGAACGAACCTATTTATTGAAGTATTGCCATATTAAAGACATTTGATGGCTACTTACACCCGAATTTATAAAGTAGTAATTACTTGTTGCTAAGTAATTTCTTAATTAAGTCATTACTTGGGGTTAGAATTCTTCAGAACAAAATCTTATTCTATAGTTAAGTATTGTACGTTACTTGGCTTAGAATTTGCTTAAGCAATGGTCGATGCTTGATGCTTGTTTCTCTGTTGTCGCTGCTGGCAACATTTCTTTGCTACGTTTCGTTTCATATGAGAGCAAAATAAAAACATGCTTAAAATGTCGTTAAATAACATGCATTGTATTTTACTGTGCAATTATAACATAATTTATCGTGAAAACAATAATTATATCAATAAAGATGCATTTAAAAGTCTTTAAATTTATATATTTGGAAAGGTATATATGATGGAACAAAACGTTTTGTTTGTTTGACAAGACGATATCACTACCAAATTACGGTGGTTACTTTTTTAACTGCGATTAGTTCACTGACATGATTTTTAATTTTGCAAGTTTGCAACAACAATATAGTAATCTGTGGAACTAAACAAAACATTATTTGTCAGTGTCTAGCTACTACCTCTATTTAATTGAAATACTAAAACTAATTTTAATTTGTAAAATGGCTGAAATCGACAGAAAAAAACCTTTCTCGTGTTTGGAAAAGGAGTTATTCTTGAATATAATTCAAAAATATGATGCAATTTTAACGTCGAAACAAACAAACGCTACGAGTGCCATAAAAAAAAAGCAATCTTGGGAGAAAATAACACATGAATTTAATGGATCGTCTATTGTTACCCAACAGGTACCTATTTTATTAATCATTTCACATATTTCTTTTGCGTGGTATTTTTACAAATTGCTAGTTTAGTAGCTAAGTACCTATTTCTTCTCAGCTTTTAACTGTCATCAGTGCTAAATCATATCAAATTTTTCAGGCATCACTAAAGCAGTTGACAAAATTATGGTACAATATGAAGGCAAAAGCAAGGGAATCAAAAACGAAGGAAAATGTTCGCCACTTGACTGGAGGAGGGCCGTCTGTCTTGGATATGGATACCATTGATGCTAAGGTTATGGATATAGACAAAAATATCCTTACTAACATTTCAGTGAACATCGACAGTGACATTAATGGTTAGATATTTTCCTACTCCTACTAATAGTCTAACCTTAACATTGGCAGAATCATCATTGTCACGATGAAGCCATTTAACCATCAAAGTTGAAATTGTATTTAAGTATCTAATCAGCAATAATTTTTATATTCTAGGAAGTACAATAATATTGGGAGATACTAATGACGAAGCATGGTGTAAAACATTTGAAGTATGCGACCAAGTTCAAGAGCAAAAGAAAGAAGAGGTTAAAAAGGAGGGAATAAATAATTGTAAAACTCCTATTAAAAGGCGTTATGAGGACTTCAAAAGTAATAAAATAGATTTATTAAAATGTGAAATTTTACAAGAAGAATTAGAATTTAAAAAATTACTTCATAAAGAAGAATTAGAAATAAAAAAGTTAGAGAGAGTACATAAGGAAAAACTATATGAATTAGAGTTACAAATTAAGTTGAAGGAATTAGAAAAAAAATAAAACCAATTATATGTGAAAAGTTGTTTTTTTATTTTAATTTAAAATGTATAATAGCGAGCAATTAAATTCGCACGAAGTACCAAACCATCAGTGGTTCCCGTTGGGCTTATAGTGTTAGTAGACTCGGCATTATTGTGAATTGTGTCCACCGTGTCATTATCATCATCTTCAATAATGTCATTAACTTCCACTGCTATATTATGTAGTACTGCACAAGCCACTATGATATTTGCTGTCGTTGATAGTTTAGTTGCTAAGCCATTTTGTAGGCATGGAAACCGTCTTTTCCACACTCCAAATAATCTTTCCACTGAATTCCTTGATTTTATTTGTACTTTATTATATCTCTCCCCATGCGGAGTTGTTGGATTTGAAATTGGAGTTAGTAAAAATCTGAAATAATGAGAGATTTATTGTTAATAAACTGTGACTTGTAGTATTATCATTATTGCATTAATATAGTTTTAAAAGATGTATTACTTCCGTCTTTCCATATGCATGGAAAGGGGTAGGTAATTAAGTACTTAATAATTATCATAATCATTCTATAGAAGCTACTGAACATAAGCCTGGGAAGAAAATTATCTTCCTATGCTTATTTATTTATAACTAGTAACTAGTGATAATAGTAGTAATAGTAAATTGGAAATTAACAATATAATAATAAGTAAATAATTAAAGAAAGTTAAGTTAATGTTCAGTAGCTTTTCCAAATTACTTAAAAGTCAAAATATGTCAAGAACACTTAAATAAATATTTTTGATAAATTGAGGTGTAAGTTGTTTATTATTTAACTTATTTATAGGGTACCTGGTGCAAGGGTATCCTCCATCAGCAAGTAGTACCCCATCAATTTCATTATTCAATAACCTTATATTGAGTCGTGAGTTTCTGAAGATGCGGCTATCATGAGTACTGCCTGCCCAACGCACTACTATATCATATATAATTAAATTAGGGCCACCAACTACTTGGACATTGAGTGAAAAATTGCCTTTTCTGTTTCGATACTGTTCTGTATGAACAATACCCCTAGGCTTGGTGATTTTGATGTGGGTGCAGTCAATTGCACCCACAATATTTTTCAGTCCAGGTGCTCTTCCAATGCAACCAAGCCTTTCAAAATCATCCTTTGTTTTTCTTAAATTTGCAGGAAACTTAACATATTCTTGTATTAACAAGGCTAATGCATGGCTAACCTTCTTTACTATATAACACACGGTTGATTGCGAAATATGCATAATGTCTCCGCATACAATCTGGAAGCTACCAGTTGCATAAAAACGTAAGGCAGTTAGTAACTGGCACAGTGGACTTATAGGAAGCCCTCTTCGAGTTTCTGACTGTAACATATGTATGATTCGCGGTAAAATCACATTCATCACAACAGTTTTGGAGAAGCGAAATCTCTTTTTAAAAAAATCTTCAGATAAATCATGAAATGGATCCACATCACGAAAGTATATTTTGGTATTTCTAGGCTCAGCAACTTCAATCTCTTCTATGATATCGTTATCTATATCGTCTATTACAGCAAAAGTAGCTTCAATGCTTTCCATTCTAAAATAAACCGCAAACTAAATAACAATTCAAAGAAATAATGTGCAATTTAACACCACGAGGAATGCAAAATTGACGTCTCAGGAGAGTTCTTATTGCTTAAGCAAAGGAAACGGTGACTATTACTTGGCTAAGAATTCTAACCGTAGACAGTTCTAATATCAAGCAATTACTTAACTATAGAATAAAAATCGTTACTTGAGTAATTACTTTTACTTAAGTAATGACTTTTGCTTGTTTATAAATACGAGTGTTAGCTAATCACGGTCTTAAATCAGTTAATTGGCGTATGAGAATACCACTTAGATTTGAGAGGCCGTCAAAGTTAAGCGCCGCTTAAGCAAGTGAATATTTAAGTGAGCTACGAGTATTCGGCCCTTAGCAGTTTGAGACGTCGTTAACTGTCATTTTTGTATGGCACGTCAAAGTTAAGCAGATCTCAAATTTAAGTTGCGTACGAGTATTCGGCCGTACGGCTCTGTGATACCTGTGGTCGAAAATCACAACTCCTCGACCTAATATTTATTACGTGTGCGAATCCGATTAAACCATGCCATTTTTACTTGGTAATTACGTTCATTTATGTAAAACTTGGATTGTCTTGTTTTTGTGACAAACGAAATGACAATTAAGTATGCTACGTACATTTTTTCAAATAATAATGACACAAAATATTTCCGTAACCCCCGTTTTATTCCAATGTCGTGGCAGCTGGATAGTGACGTAGACAAGTGTCACTCCCCGGAATGGCAGACCATGTTTTATTGGACCATGGGTATACTTAATTGAATGGTATCGTTACCAGGTCAAGCGCTGGACGTGGACTTCAGTTCCCCGGCGAGGCACTACGGCGCCGACTTCCAAGTGCGCGACCACAAGCTCAGCACCGGCGGCGTGTGGCTCTACAACAACCGCGACTCCAACCGCAACCTCGACGCGCAGCTCGCCGCCAGCACCGAGTACTGCAGGTACTGTACTGACACACTACACTTGCAGCTGCGCGACACAAGCTCAGCACCGGCGGCGTGTGGCTCTACAACAACCGCGACTCCAACCGCAACCTCGACGCGCAGCTCGCCGCCAGCACCGAGTACTGCAGGTACTGTACTGACACACTACACTTGCAGCTGCGCGACACAAGCTCAGCACCGGCGGCGTGTGGCTCTACAACAACCGCGACTCCAACCGCAACCTCGACGCGCAGCTCGCCGCCAGCACCGAGTACTGCAGGTACTGTACTGACACACTACACTTGCAGCTGCGCGACACAAGCTCAGCACCGGCGGCGTGTGGCTCTACAACAACCGCGACTCCAACCGCAACCTCGACGCGCAGCTCGCCGCCAGCACCGAGTACTGCAGGTACTGTACTGACACACTACACTTGCAGCTGCGCGACACAAGCTCAGCACCGGCGGCGTGTGGCTCTACAACAACCGCGACTCCAACCGCAACCTCGACGCGCAGCTCGCCGCCAGCACCGAGTACTGCAGGTACTGTACTGACACACTACACTTGCAGCTGCGCGACACAAGCTCAGCACCGGCGGCGTGTGGCTCTACAACAACCGCGACTCCAACCGCAACCTCGACGCGCAGCTCGCCGCCAGCACCGAGTACTGCAGGTACTGTACTGACACACTACACTTGCAGCTGCGCGACACAAGCTCAGCACCGGCGGCGTGTGGCTCTACAACAACCGCGACTCCAACCGCAACCTCGACGCGCAGCTCGCCGCCAGCACCGAGTACTGCAGGTACTGTACTGACACACTACACTTGCAGCTGCGCGACACAAGCTCAGCACCGGCGGCGTGTGGCTCTACAACAACCGCGACTCCAACCGCAACCTCGACGCGCAGCTCGCCGCCAGCACCGAGTACTGCAGGTACTGTACTGACACACTACACTTGCAGCTGCGCGACACAAGCTCAGCACCGGCGGCGTGTGGCTCTACAACAACCGCGACTCCAACCGCAACCTCGACGCGCAGCTCGCCGCCAGCACCGAGTACTGCAGGTACTGTACTGACACACTACACTTGCAGGTGAGAGGGTGGTACTACCCTACCCCTCTACTACCTAAGTCAATTGGCTACAGCTTGGCTCTATCACCTTTATTAAAAGAATGTATTATTTTTCCAGTTCCGAAAGTCCCGGCAAAACGGGTGCTGGGTTCATGATGGCGCCGGGCGGGGAGCGACGCAAACACACCCCGACACAACCCGACAACCAACCCGACACCCAACCCGACACCCAACCCAACACCCAACCCGACAACCAACCAGATCCAGATACCCAAACCCAGCCAACCGCGGTCTGGCCCCAAGAATCAGTCGTCGACGACCTGGAGCGAAGATTGAAGGTTCTCAGAGGATTTAACTTATAATGTATGTACTATTCGTAATTATTTTAGTAATTATTAATTATGTTTTAATAATAAGATCAGACTAATGCCCGCTTTACATTATCCAATTTGCATAGCGCTAGGTAAACTAGTGTGCTTAAGTTGGATGGTTTAAAAGCAGTCGTTTCGCGCACCTGCCTATCCTATATTAGGTAATAGTCAGTTCCTGTATACACGGCGACAAGGTTCACCACCTGTCACGTTGGGTTCTGACTATCTGGTGAAACGTGGGCTTTGAGTTGGTTAATACCTCCACAATGTGGTGATGTATGGCCACTCAAGCCTCTGACTACCCCCGAATGGGGATAAAAGTAATGACGTTAATTTTTTTTTTTTCATTTTCGTCTGGCGCATGCTCGCAACCGCGCACGCTCGCGATGTCGAGAGCATACGGGAGCCGACTTTAGGCTACGGTAATATGGTCCTATTTTCAATGGAGCCAGTAAATTGCTCACGCATTTTCCTGCTCTGTCTGTACTGACCCTTAGTGATCCATTTTAGTACGATAGTATGGGCATTTCGCACTGCAGCGCTTGTTTAGCGCTCTGCAAATTGGATAATGTAACACCCACCTAACTTCTATACAGAGTGATTCAAAAGTACGAAATAATAATTAGACTATACAGAGTGTTTTAAAAGTGTGAAATATTACTCGGGGGTTAGGATGAGTATCGGGAATAGAATTAAATGGTATAACTTTTTTTATTAAAATTCGAACACTTTTTTTCTAATATTTTGTTCTTGTCAATTTAGAAAAATTATTAATTTATAAATATTTATTAAACTGTGTAAAATCTTGAAAAACTATTTCTATTAGCGGTGGCTACTCCCTAATCCAGTTTACACTGGATTCTTAGTCATTTGATGTTTTCTAAGGCCGCAACACGCCCATAACTCAGAAATTATTACAGTTACGTATAGTCTGTCTTCACTAAGCATCTACATATCAGCTACCGTATATGTAGTTTAATTATTATTCCCTACTTTTGAAACACTAGGTATATAAGGGCCCCCGTAAACATGCTACTTTTAGCATCAGCGATCGACGATTTAATCGTTAGAAGCTAAATGCAGTGATCAGTCGCAAAATCGCGCGATTTTGATACTGCTATCAAACGCAGAGTCGCCAAAACGCGATGCAGTCGCAAAATCACCAATCGCCGATGCGAAAACTAGCATGTCTGCGGTGGCCCTAACCGCTGCCGTATATGTACCTAATTTATTATTTCAGACGTGTTACACCCTGTATAGAGCGATAGTACTGTATAGATGAAACGGAAGATGTTATCTATAAGATGTATTTGTCTAATGTACACTAGCTCTTGCGACAACCATGAATACACCTTCTTATTATATGGTCAGTGGCCAACCTGGTGTCAGAGTTGTTCAAGCCGCCCGAAGGCCTCCGACAAGGCTTAACGGCTGCTGCCAACAACCGGGACCGACTTTTTACGTGCCCTTCGAAGCACAGCGCTCAGTTCAAATCCCAGTAAATGGTCACCTATCCCATATCTGACCTTGCCAAGCGTTGCTTAACCTCCGATCGTTTACCGATCAGTGATGGCAGCTGGGTATGAGCGCCTCAAACATGGTGCATAGTTAAAAAAATTGTGGGTGTACCATATTAGATCTATCTTCGTAATATGATGTCTGAACACGTGTGCCCTATAGTAGGTGTCTACTGGATAAGAAGTCGATGGCGCCGTTATTTGAACATACAGACCTTGTGTTCCAAATAGTGATGGGATGTTCTCGAGAACATTCTCACCCTTGGAAACTTACTCGGAAACTAACTCGTGAGATTTTTTGAGAATCTTATATTTTGGGTGACGTTATCCTAACTTACAATCTTAAAAACAATTAAAACCACCATACTTGCATGTTTAATGAGGTTTATGCCAAGTTTAACATGCTTCAGAAGATAAATTCTCAAAAATTCTCACGAGTAAGTTTCCGAGGGTGAGAATGTTCTCGAGAACATCCCATCACTAGTTCCAAAGCAATGACGTTTAAAATTATAGACCCGCGTACCCGACATACATAGACGAACATGCTGTAAAATACTGCACATTAAACTATAGCTACATATCAGTGAATATAGGCCATATACGCCAGACTTGTTAGAAAGAGATGAATATACACTGTAGTGTTAGCGTGCAGCCGTGCCGCCGCGACCCTGAATAGGTGGATGCCGGGTAATTACCTTGCATGCATGTTGCCAAAATCAGCGCGGTAAGGTGCATCTAAAGTTTTAATACATCTTTGTTCTGAAGCGTGCGTTTAATGACAGAGCTACCTATTTGACTTGTGTTAATTTAATAGTAAACTTATGCATTATCATAGTTGTCGCAAGCGCCAGTAATTTAATTATATTTAAGCCGACAGCCATATTAGGATTAATAATATAAATGAATAACATTTATAAATAAATGTAAAACGCAAAAAAAAAAATCAGAATCTTATATGAGTTTTTACGACGCGGATCCCAATTAATACGAGATACGGGATTCTAACAATATCGGGATATATTAGGGTGTTACCACACCGATCGATCGACAGTCGTTCGATGTACGATCGATTGTCGATCGACGTCGAAATATAACATCGATCGATGGTCGATCGACTGGTGTAACAAACGTTATTGGGATCGGTCGTAATCAGAATACAAAGGTTAAATACACGGACTAACCACCCTCTGAGAAAAGATTCCGAAGCTGTATAAGATTTATCATCGACCAATCACAATCCATTATCTTCTTTTCCTTATCGTCTTAGTGGGATGGTCCTCTGACAAGGCTTAACGACTGCTGCCTAGATGACAACAACCGGAACCGACTTTTTACGTACCCTCCGAAGTACGGAGACGCTCAGTTCAAATACCACTAAATGGTCACCCATCTCTGCCTGGCCTTGCCAAGCTTTGCTTAACCTTCGATCGATTACCGATCTGTGATTGCAACTAGCTATGACCACTTCAATCAATCAATCAAACCATTATTATTTTCGATAAATCAATCACAGTTCGTCGTCTCCGGATTTTTTTCGGATATATTTTGATTTTTGATGCAAATTAGTCCTAATGTGGATTCCAAAGGTGGTTGGTTCGTGGTTAAAATGTAAATAGCTTATCCCTATATGACAAGTAGTGTGAGATCGATAGTCTGATCAAAACACAATAACAAAGGATTGTAAATAAATAGGTTGTAACAATAATAATTATTCTAGTTAGATATTACATTTTTTTTATAACGAATAAGTAGTTAGAATTATCAAAAACTTTTGGAAAAAAAATACCAAAAAAAGAGTAATGATAACGTATAATAAATAATGATGTGATTATTGTAAATTTTATATTTTAATATTGAACTATGGAATGTAAGCTGTGGGTCTCTTGCTAGTCTTGACAGTTCGCGAGAACCTTAATGAAATATCTAAAGTTTCTTAACAATGAGAATTAATATTAGGTGAACAAATCAACTCATAACCAACACTATAGTTAAAACGAAGCTTTCTTATCAATATAGTTTTTAAATCATTGAAATCGGTCCATCCATTGCGATTTCATAACACATTTTATATAATGTGCGGCATGTGCGTGTGACGTCACACGCACCGTCGGATTGAAGGCGCGCTGTACCCGCGCCGCCTTTCATTAGAAAGCGCGCGTCACAACAACCGCGCGCGAACTTCGCTAGTAATTTGGTCACAGCTTCGTCAATTTTTGTCATAGACCAAAAATTTTTGCACTGTATGTTATGGATTTCTTAGCTCTATAAATCTGCAGTCTCAACTAAATTAGTTACGGATCTCCATTGTCGATTGCGAAACTACTGGTCAGTAATATTATTATACCAATTTATCTTCGTGAATTCTTCTTATACTGACGGCATCGCGAGGCTGCTCAGTGAAGTATTATTAAATATGGTTTCCGTAAACTGTCGAAACTGCATCCTTTAATTATACTCTAAAGCAATAACTTGTGTTGTGAGTAGCTAGGTTGGTGGCAGTTTGTACGACACGATTTGATTGCCAATTTGAGCGAATTGATAATCACGTGACCAAATCAAATTAACATCGTGATTTATCATGTCCAATTGGACAATTTTAGTGTCGATCAAGTTGCCAATCAAATTGTGTCGTATGAAATAGGCTTATTACAGAAGCAGACTAAGAGGCTATGCACACGGAGCAATTTTAGTTGCCGAAACTATCAACTATTTAATGTTTTTTTTGGCAGTTGCAGCAACAGTTACCGCGATTGTCGCTACTGTTTCGCAATTGTTTTATATGAAAACAGCTAGTTGCGAGTTGCTAGTTGCCGCAAAAGTTGCCTGTGTGCATAGCTCCTAAACATTACAAAAAATTGCTTGATTTTTCGATGAAATGAAATTGATTGGCCTGGGGTGGGACGTTATCCATCACTTTATTCCTGTTAGTGACACATACATAATTAGTATAGTGAGCTCTATTGTACCTCATTTTAACGTGTCGCCGCGCTGATAGTAAAATAATCTTGGATGCGCTAACATATAAGCTTCGAGGAAAAAGTAATTTTAACGGTTTTCCTTATTAGAAGTAATCCTTTATTTGAAGCTATTATCTTATTAAGACGAAATTAAATTGTTAAATTAAATTAAATTGCTTATTTCAAGAAAAAAATAAAAAATTGAAATTGATCCTTACAATTGACCCGTTTGATTGCGCTGATATCATAAAAATACAGGATGTTTTTTCAGTTCACCAGCAAACTGGTTATTGAGGTAAATATTTGAATGCATTTTTACTTATAAAATACTCGGTAGGCTTTGGGGCCATCCATTAATTACGTCACACGTAAAGGGGGGAGGGGGTCGACGAAATGTGACATTGTGTGACAAGGGGGTGGGAGGGGTCCTAAGTTTTGTGACGTCACATTTAAAAATCTAATGTATCTCAGTATTAAAACCGAAATTTTAAAAAATATGTGACGTCACACAGGGAGGGGGGGTCTCGCAAATGTGACCAGCTGTGACAAGGGGGGGAGGGGTCTAAAAATCATGAAATTCGTGTGACGTAATTAATGGATGGCCTCTTTTACCACTAACTAACTCGGTAACTCGCTAGACAACTCGCTAGCTCGCTAGGCTTGGTAACTCTGATTTTTTCCATCTTGTATATTCTCATTTATGTATTAGTGAGAGTAATGTCTAGTCTGCTTTTGTATTAAGAGACACCGCAAACATGCTACTTTTAGTATCGGCGATCGACGATTTAGTCGCTTTTGAGAAGCGAAATGCAGCGACCAGTCGCAAAACCGCGCGATTTTGACACTGCGATCGAACGCAGAGAGTCGCCAAAACGCGATGCAGTCGCATAATCGCCGATCGCCGATGCAAAAAGTAGCATGTCTGCGGTGGCCCTAACTCTGTGCTACCAATTTAGTTACAACTGCTTTTTACTAAAGCTGTAATATAATTTATTAGCAAAGTTAGTTATATTTTTTTATAAATGTCGTACGTATAACTGAGTTTAATTTAATAATGGTTTTTGTTGAAATAATTATTGTGTTTTCGTATGAAACATTTTGATGTAAGTATTTTTATACTCGTAAATATAGTGCCTTGTTTTATAATATTGTACTCGCGAAAGCAGCAAGCGTGACTCGGGGTGTTACCACATCCAACCGATTGAAGTTGATCGATCGTCGATCGATCATCGATCGAAAGTCTAAGATCAGTCGACGTTGACAGACAGTTTGTACATGGAACAACGTTCGATTCATTTAGATAGAGCCAGGTTGTAGTCAATTAACTGTAGCTCATATACGGACTGGCTCGGTCAGGGTAGTACCCCTCTCACAGAAGATCAGCGTAAAGTAACTATTTTAGCTGCGTTTCCTACGATAAGTGAGAGAGCCAGAAGCCTATTCGTCATCGAGCAACGAACAGAACAGAATGACTAACGCGTATCAGTCTATCATCGATTGACCGTCGATCGAACGTTGATCTATGATTGATCGATTAATTTTATCGACCGATATCCGTCGATCAGCCTAAGCTACCAATCAATCGATCGACGACTTCGATCGACATCGGTCGACATCGATCTAAGTCGGTCGGGTGGATGTGGTATCACCTTTATATTAACGCTACTGTTTATCATTAGGCCTTTAGTTTAGTTATGTATGGCCATATATCTAGTTTTAAAAATCAATCTTATATCCTGCTAATTTAGGTCGGTTTTTGTATTATTTTTGTATCGTTATTTATTATTTGACATATTTTTATGGTATTCTTAGAGATTGTAAATAATTTTGTAAATATAATGTACGGACTTGCCATCACGTGGTTTTATTGGAGCGTGGCCGGTTGTTACATCCGTGTTGAGGCGGTTTCCACTATCACGTAGACAATATCGTAAGGTTTATATGTGTAATACCTACATTATTGGCAGAGCTGTATGTAGCCAATTGACTGGAGCTCGTATACGGGCAGGCTCGACCGGGGTAGTACCACCCTCTCACACAAGATCGGCGTAAAGTAGCTATTCCAACTGCGTTTTGTACGATGAGTGGGAGAGCCGGAGGCCGTATTTTTTTTCAAAATCAACGGGTTTGATTCCTGGCTACGAATATTGGTTTTTTTTAAATCCAATGATAGTTTTAGTTTTCATCAAAATCGGGCCCGCCATTTCTCGTAGTTTCGGATGTGGCCATCCACGCCCACTTGAAAATTTCACCCTGTATACGGTACTAATAACAAAACACATATTTTTTGTCTGTGTGTCCGGATGTTCGATCCGGGTAATCTCCGAAACGGCTGGACCGATTTTGACGGGACTTTCATTGGCAGATAGCTGATACAGCTAACTATCAGCCAGCCAGCTATCAGCTGATTGCAGGAGTAATAGAAATAAAAATTTGGGTTCCGCGTAAAAAATAAGAACCCATCATTAACAGAAACTGCGGTTCTTTGCCTTAAGCAAGCCGTCACATATTACACTACACGCGATAATAATAATAATAATAATATCCTGGGACATTTATTACACACGGCTACCTGATCCCAAACTAAGCAGAGCTTGTACTATGGAAACCAGATAACTGATATTACTACATATACTACTTTTTATTTGTAAATACATACTTAATATACATATACACCCAGACTCCGGACATACAGACATGTTCATGCACACAAATGCATGTCACGGGTAGGAATCGAACCTACGACCTGCAGCGTGAAAGTCGCCTCCGCGCCAAACACGCTAACGGGCCCGTCAAACACCTATTTATGCCTGTTTTCTGGATCTTTCCAAGGCTTTTGACCTGGTTTCCTATGATATGTTATGGAAAAAGTTAGGAAAGGTAAAATTTCCGCCTGAACTCATCCTCATTTTCAAGTTCTGGTATGGAAACCAGGTCAATAATGTACGATGGGCTGGTGCCATGTCTAGCTCGTATGCACTGGAGTGCGGGGTGAGGCAGGGGGGGTTAAGCTCACCAACGCTCTCTTGTTTGTACGTAAATGAGCTCATCGATGAACTCAGCAACACCAGAGGGCCTATTCTGTTTCAAACGAAAACGAAATTTCGGACGAAATTCGCGTATTTCCTACTACGTTTCTCATTGATTCCGACATTTCTTACGAACGAAAATTGTTTGACGTTTAGATTCGACGACAACGAAGACGTCAAACAATTTTAGTTCGTAAGAAATGTCGGAATCAATGAGAAACGTAGTAGGAAATACGCGAATTTCGTCCGAAATTTCGTTTTCGTTTGAAACAGAGTAGGCCCTCTGAGTCGGTTGTTTTGTGGCTTGTATATGCGTCACTAACATCAGCTACGCGGACGACATGGTGTTGCTGAGCGCTTCGGTATGTGGTCTCAGAAGACTGATCTCACTATGTGAGCAGTATGCTGCTAGCCATGGCCTAGTGTATAATTGTAAGAAGTCAGAAGTCATGGTTTTTGAGGCCGGGGGTAAGAGTCCTGATAAAATGCCACCTATGACGGGCCCGTTAGCGTGGTTGGCGCGGAGGCGCCTTTCACGCTGCAGGTCGTAGGTTCGATTCCTACCCGGGACATGCATTTGTGTGCATGAACATGTCTGTGTGTCCGGAGTCTGGGTGTATATGTATATTAAGTATGTATTTACAAATAAAAAAGTAGTATATGTAGTAATATCAGTTATCTGGTTTCAATAGTACAAGCTCTGCTTAGTTTGGGATCAGGTAGCCGTGTGTACAAAAATGTCCCAGGATATTATGGTTTTTGAGGCTGGGGGTAAGAGTCCTGATAAAATGCCACCTATATTAATCAGCGGGGCTCCGTTGCAAAGGGTTTTTAAATTTAAATATTTACGTCATCTGCTTACTCCTGACCTGAAAGACGATTTCGTTCAGGTTCCAGGTTCGCACGCTGCTCACTTAGAGTGAAAGTTACACTCTTCCGAGCGTATTGTACATCGTTGTACACGTGCAGCCTGTGGGCTAGATACACTCGAAGCTCCTACAGCGCCCTCAGGGTTCAATATAATAATGCTTTCAGGGGGTTGGTGGGTTTGCCCCGCTTCTGTAGCGCTTCTGGGATGTTCGCGGACGCACGTGTAGACTGCTTCTACGCTATTATGCGAAAGAGGTGCGCATCCTTGGTGCGCAGGGTGCGGGGTAGCCCCAACACTCTATTACAGATGTTCGCCAGCAGGTTGGACGGTGTATATGTAAATCGCTGCGGCGCCGTCTCTCATGGGATGGTGCAGCAGTGATTTGCATATTTATTTAATGTATTTATACTACCTACTTTGTTTTTTTGATACTAGCATAGTTTTTATTTGAGTCCTGCGGAACTAATACGGTCCTTATGCAATATTGCTAATGAATTGCATTGCAATTCATTTTTCTGATTTTCTGAGGAAACCTTAGCAATTCCGCAAAATGTATGTATTATAGTGACACATTTGACGCCATTCGTGACAGTTTCACGGAAATTTAGGGGATTCTGCTGGAGGGTTGGAAAAATGAATTGCTTTAGCAGAATTGCCGCAATTCATCTTTGTGACGGTATTAACCCCACTGGTTACTTTAATAAATAAATATTATTATTATTATTACCTAATCTTCTTCTTATAGTATGGTTAGTGGCCAGTGCGGGCGTCGGGCGAGTCGGGCGTTTGTCGTGGGTGCATACTTCAGATTCACACACAATGACTTTGTTTTATAACAATTTGTCACTTTATATTTTTGATTATACTTACCCAAATATATATTATATTTACTATTAAGTGTAAGTACTTATTTTGTTGTAATAGCTAAGTGCGTCGTGCACTGTAGGTAAATAATCCTTAGATAGGTCGCTGGCTTGGATAATTTAGGATTCGGAGAAATAAACACCTTTTTTGTAAAACTACGTCGAATCACTCAACCGCTCGTATATTTGACATTTTTATAAGTGCAAAACATTTATTCGTAAAAACCGCCATCTAGCGGCAATGCGCTGAAGTCTTTATATAATAAAAGAACCTTATTATTATTAAAGCCGCCATCTAGCGGCAATGCGTTATAGATATTGACCAGTAGGTATGTTTTATTTACATTTGGGTAGCCAAGGTTGTATGTAAGATAGGGTATGAGGAGGCTTTGGCTGAAAATCAGCGCTGGAGGAGACCTCGTTCCCCTCCAGCACATGCTGAGCCAAATGTCTTTCAGCACGGCTCACACTGTAGGGAATATAGCTTTCTTAAACTTTATGTCCATCTATTTTACTTCTTTTATACGTGCTGTTCTTTTCCTATAATGTGTGTACTGCTGTGCTGAATAAATATTTTTCATATTTCAACCTGCGGACCTAATACGGTCCTTATGCAATATTGCTAATGAATTGCATTGCAATTCATTTTTCTGATTTTCTGAGGAAACCTTAGCAATTCCGCAAAATTTATGTATCATAGTGACACATTTTACGCCATTCGTGACAGTTTCACGGAAATTTAGGGGATTCTGCTGGAGGGTTGGAAAAATGAATTGATTTAGCAGAATTGCCGCAATTCATCTTTGTGACGGTATTAACCCCACTGGTGTGAGAGTTGTTCAAGCCACCCGTAGGCCGACAAGGCTTAACGACAGCCTAGATGACAACAACCGGGACCGACACGTGTCCTCCGAAGTACGGAGACGCTCAGTTCAAGTACCACTAAATGGTCACCCATCTCTGCCTGACCTTGCCAAGCGTTGCTTAACCTCCGATCGTTTACCGATCAGTGATTGCAACTGACTATGAGCGCCTCATAATTACCTAATAATTTATGGTTATCATATCTATTATGCTTATTATTGTTATTTTATTTGGACTTAAATATGTACATATTTAAGTATATATATATTGGTTAAGCACACGTCTTGCAGGCTTAAGGTCATGGGTTCAAACCCTGGCTCACACCTCTGGATTTTTCGAAATCTAATGTGTGAATCATAACTTTAATATGATTATCACTTGCTTACGGTGAAGGAACCCCCACCAACCCGCACTGGGCCAGCGTGGTGGATTATGGCCTGAATCCCCCTCGCATTGAGGGGAGGCCCGTGCCCAGCAGTGGGACGTTAAAAGGGCTAAATTATTATAAATTATTTTATTAGTTTTTAGGTATAAGCATTGATATGTTTCCCAATTTATTTATTTATTTTTGTAGGTACACCGCTGTCTTCTACCCTGTTTAGAACACGAAATCCTTTCCATCCAAAGGTTGTCTGGAAGAGATCGCAGCTTGCGATAACACCGCCCACTGTACACTGTTTTTTTGTTTCTTGATTTTGTTTGTCATTTTGTTTATGTAATCCAGTGGTGTACAATCACGAACGTAAATACATACCTGGACTGTTCACTACTGCACAAAAAACGAGCCGAGCGAGACGCCCCAGTTGGGACCGTGTCCCTCTCACTCCGAGTTGCCATGCCAAAATAATATTATCGTTGGATAGTGATTGGTGGTTTTTAAATCAAGCAAATAAATTTATTTATTATTTATCGTGACTATTGTTTTATCATATACTTAAACAATAGTCGCGATAAATAATAATTGAATTCATTTTTTTAAAATTTGGGTGATTGTTAGTTTTTAAATCAAGCAAATAAATCAATTTATTATTTATCGTGACTGTTGTTCTATCATATAAACAATAGTCACGATAAATAAATCAATTTATTATTTATCGTGACTGTTGTTTTATCATATAAACAATAGTCACGATAAATAATAAATTAATTTATTTGCTCGATTTTAAAACTAACAATCACTACCCAACGATAATATTATTTTGGCATGGCAACTCGGAGTGAGAGGGACACGGTCCCAACTGGGGCCTCTCGCTCGGCTCGTTTTTCTGTCTACAGAATTGTCAAGGTATAATAGACCTTAAACCAGGAGAATAAAGTTGAATTTCTTCTTAACCAAAAACTCATCTGGTTTATCCTGTAGTGATAAAAGATCCTTGTGTACAATAAAGTGTTATCTATCTATCTATAGCTCGTAGGTACCATAGTTTGAAAGTGGTAAGTCGCGCTAATTTCAAACTTCAAAACTTTCAATTCATATAATCAATAAAGACATCGATTCCTTTCACGCTAGTTGCCGACCCGTGTCTACCTAACTAATAACACTATACAGGGTGGATTTTTGAGACGGGGCAGTAAGGGCAGCTACTAGAACCGTTATAGTTACAGGAAAACGTTCGTAGGAGACCTTCCCTAACTTTTTGAGATATTCTGAACTGCATTCACAGATTTTGGAAAAAATGTACAGTCAGCGAAAAAAATGCTAAAATACCAAAATATATTTTTTTATTCCCATCGATCCCATTTCATATAGGGATCAAAAGACTCTATTGGACCATTTAAGGTTTGAGTACTAGAAATGACAGAAATCGCCAAAAACTTTTCCCATACATTTTGTACTGAAAAACAATTAATGAACTCGAAATATTTTTTGTTGCCAAACGATCCTATTTGTTACTGTGATGAAAAGACTCTTTGAGGCCAACTGAAGTTTGAGTACAGAAACTACGGTAAAGTCACAAGACCGGGTTTACACGCAAACACCTTATGCAGCGGGCATAAGATAAATTTTACAGTTTCTGTACTCAAACTCCAGTTCGCCTCAAAGAGTCTTTTGATCGCAGTAACAAATAGGATCGTTTGGCAACAAAAAATATTTCGAGTTCATTAAAAGTTTTTCAGTACAAAATGTATGGGAAAAGTTTTTGGCTATTTCTGACATTTCTAGTACTCAAACCTTAAATGGTCCAATAGTCTTTTGATCCCTACATGAAATGGGATTGATGGGAATAAAAAAAATTATTTTGGTATTTTAGCATTTTTTTCGCTGACTGTAAATTTTTTCCAAAATCTGTGAATGCAGTTCAGAATATCTCAAAAAGTTAGGGAAGGTCTCCTAAGAACGTTTCCTGTAACTATAACGGTTCAAGTAGCTGCCCTTACTGCCCCGTCTCAAAAATCCACCCTGTATAAGGGCCTCCGCAAACTAGCTACTTTTAGTATCGGCGACCGGCGATTTTGTGACGTATCGATGCTGCGTCGCGTTTCTTCGAGCGCGAACGAGCGAGACGCAGCATCAAAATCGCCGATCGCCGATGCTAAAAGTAGCTAGTATGCGGAGGCCCTAACTGCTATTGAGCGGTTGTAGCCTAGTGGCGAATATGTTAGGCTAGCAATCAGAAGGTCCCAGGTTTGATCCCCGGTGGAACATCTACCAATGGATGAATTTTCATCTATGTTCATAATTTACAGTTCGCTGACGGTGAGGGGAAACATCGTGAGGAAACCTACCTATCCCTCGGGATTAGGTGATAGTCAGTTTCTGTATACACGGCGACAAGGTTCACCACCTGTCACGTTGGGTTCTGACTATCTGGTGAAACGTGGGCTTTGAGTTGGTTAATACCTCCACAATGTGGTGGTGTATGGACACTCGACCTCTGACTACCCACGAAGGGGGATAAAAGTCGTGACGTATGTTATGTTATGTAATTACACAAAATACGCGAATTAATATTCCGTTACGGACGCTGACATTTTACAGACAGGTCACAGCCTAGCAGTGTTTCACACATTTCGACATAGGTAATGAAAGTGCCCTAAAACTATCATACGACGCTACCTACCGCTATGTGATACTACAGCTACCTAACTCCTATTTTATTGGTGGTAGCACCAAGCTGTAGCTGTATTGATTGCAGCTCATACACGGGCTGGCTCGACCGGGGTAGTACCACCCTCTCAATGAAGATCGGCGTAAAGCAGCGATTACAACTGCGTTTCGTACGATGAGTGAGAGAGCCGGAAGCCAAACCCCCTCCACTCCCTCCGTCCCACTCCCCTTCAGGTCAGCAACGTGCAAGCAATGCCTTTGCAATGCAAGCATCTATAGGCTACGGTAACTGCTAACACCAGGCGGGCCGTGCGCTTGCTTGCCACCTGTCCTATAACAAAAAAAAAACTATAAAGATTGAACAACATTAATGAACATGTACGAAAAAAATCCTAACGAAGCACAATAATTTAAGTGCCTGATGTTAGAATAACAGGTTTTCCTAAATGGATTATTATACGGTACTAATAACAAAACACAATTTTTGATTTTTTTGTCTGTGTGTTCGTTCCGGGTAATATCCGAAACGGGTGGACCGATTTTGACGGGAATTTCACTGGATGATGTTAGTAGGAATTACTTAGGATCAGAGTTGCAAAAAAACAGGAAATTTAAAATGAAAACTGTTTAAAACGTGTTTAAATCATTGTTTAAAACATTGATTTAAAACAGAACGAATAAATCACCGTGTTTAAAACATGTTTTAAATGTTTAAAACATGTTTTAAGCACGGTGTTTAAAACACGGTGATTTTTTCGTAACAACCCTGCTTATGATACATTTATTTAAGATTTTTTAGGGTTCTGCTCCACATAAAAAATAAAAACACGTTATTATATTCTATGCGGGCTTGCGACGCGTCGCGAACAGGGCACGGCGTAGTTTCATTGTACGTCTATGTGTGTAAGTGTGTATGTACACGACAAGGCGTAGTTCATTAAAAAAACAGGCTCACTTCGTTGTTCGCAACGTTCTGCTATCATGTCTTTTTTAATGGGCCCGTTGGCGTGGTTGGTTAAGATTCCGCTACAGGTCGTAGGTTCGATTCCTACTCGGGACTTGCATTTGTGTGCATGAACATGTCTGTATGTCCCGAGTCTAGGTGTTTTTATTTATATTATTAGGTATGTATTTACAAATAAGAAGTAGTATAAGTACATTACTGTCTGTAATGAGTGTGTTGTTGACCGCGTTGTTGATGGCCGAAAGCGCGGCGAAGCGCAGCTCCAGGCCTCCACAGCGCGGTCAGCATTGCAACCCTTGATGGACAAGCTGAAATAAAGGCCGAGACCGATGGTCGAGGCCTTTATAGCGCGGCCAGCAAGGGTTGCAATGACGACTAAGCTTGAAGGCCGAGAGCGTAGCTAAGCTTAGCTTGAGGCCATCATAGCGTGGCCAGCAGTACAGTCATTGCGGACCAAGGTTTATATAGTGCTTTACTCAAAAATGCGACTATTCGTTTAAACAAAACTAGCTAGTATAAAAATAAATACAATTATATTTTTACGCCCTATATCTATAACGGTTTATATTTCCTGTTTAAGTTACCATGGCAACTCGTTTGAATCAGCCAATCAGATTTTTTACGAACTATAACTATACCTGTTTCTGTTTGTGATGTTTCCTTGGCAACGGCACGATAGTGTTCAGATAATAGGGTCGTAATATTTTGCCGCCCTGCTGGCTTTCAGATAATACAGAGGTTATATTTTGCCTTCCTGCTGACTTTTGCAGGGTAGCAAAATCGACTTTGCTAGAAGAAGGTTTGCAAAATAATGACAACATTATCACCTTTTTTGAGTAAAATATGTAGTAATATCAGTTATCTGGTTTCCATAGTACAAGCTCTGCTTAATTGGGATCAGGTAGCCGTGTGTAAAAGAATGTCCTAGGATTTTTTTATTTTTTTATTTGATCTGAGGCGATAAATAGAAGAGTCAAGCCGGGGCGGATCGCTAGTTGATAATAATTGCTACAAGGATAATATCAACTGGTTTGTAAGCGCACGCAAAACTAGTAAATTTGTTTGATGATACAGCAACTAATCTGTTGTGAGTGAGTTCGGGAGGTCCACGTTGAAACGATCTATATTGATTTTCAAATAAATCACTCAAAGTTATTAGTATTTGAGTATCTTTCAATTGTTTATTAGTTACATTAGCACTGCTGAAGGAAACGTATTGTGTGAGGTAGGTAATATTTTTTATTACTAAGGGAACTGATTTTACGGGTCATTAAATTCTACTCAAGTGTTTATACATTGTGTTGAGAAAATCCTGTCCGACAGGCGAAGGGATTATTACATATATATTATATTTTATTTATGTTAAAAAAATCAAATTCCAAGTAAAAAATACCCCGTATTTTTCAAAGTACCTAAAATGTCAATATAACAGCTTTTCGCTTAATGCAATATGAAAGTGATGTACCTATGGTACGGTACATATAACAAAATAGCTTTTTTCGTCTGTTTGTCTGTATGTTTGTTTCGGGTAATCTCCGAAACGGCTGGAACGATTTTGACGGGACTTTCACTGGCATATAGCTGATGTTACAAGGAGTAACTTATGCTACTTTAACTACGAAAAATAATAGTAAATAATTAGGGTTGCGCGGGAAACATAAAAAGGCCGCGGGAAATTTCACACGGGATAAGCGCGTGTAATATTTTTCTAAAATTTACGCGAATTAATTTATTTTTCTAATTTTTTATTATTTTTTGTTTATTCAATTTTTATAATAAAAAAGAACTCTTTTACTCATGGATGTATTAGCTAAGCTTTTACTATATTTCTTTATCGCGCATGCAATAAAGTACCTAATTGCCGCGAATATATCAATGTCAAGGTCACTGCACCCAACCCGTTCACCTGCCAAAACTGCCTAGTTATTCTTTAACGACAAACCCAACAAACTCACTTCGCACGCGTGAATTTGCAGGTGATATGTCAAATTTGTCGTTACAGAATATACAGTGCGTTCACAGTTAATTTACCTCTAACATTTTCATTATTTATTTATTTTTGAAAAATGTAGTCTATATTAGGTTTTTATAAGTCATGTAGCCTGTAGAATAAAGCCTAATCTACAGTTCATGGTCTCAAAGGCCAAGTTTAAAGGCTGACTTTGCGTTTTACAAAGATAAAATGAGAAACGTCAGAGGTAAAATAACTGTGAACGGAGACTAGCTAGGCTGTTCTTCAATGTCATTTACAAAATGACAACAAATAAGTCAAAGTCAAAGTCAAAAGGTTTTTATTCATGTGAGCTCATTAGAGCATTTATAAATAGTCAATATAAACAATATTTTAGCGTTACCACCGGTTCGTAATGTTGCTTCCATTGAGAAGAGCCGGCAAGAAACTCAATGGTTACTCTTTTCAAAAGAATAATTGTATACATTTTCAAACAGTACCTAACGCTATGTGAGCAGGCAGGCATTAACACAGTGTGAGTAAAAAAAAACAAAATAAGGTATTTAAATAAAAATAAACAAAAACTAGCATAGAAAGCTGTGAAAGTATCGACTAGATCGGGTTACCCCAGTCCATGATCGAAGCCCCAGACCCTGTACATATTTTATACTTACCTTTATTTTACTTAATAAAAAATAAGAAATAAAAAAAAAACAAAAAATATGATGTAAAAAATAACCCTAAAGAAACACAACATCACTTTTCTACTTCCCGCCAAAAACCGGCAGACGATTGGAGCCCTGAATATTGGCCGTTTTTCGATTACACGGCACGGCACCGGCGACGGCATGGCGGCAGCTTTTTCATTGGTCAATGACCAGTTGTCATTGGTTACTGACCAATTAAAACCCCGCAAAAAGCTATCACTGCGCCGTCGCCGGTGCCGTGCCGTGGCTAGACAAGTGGCTGACGTCTACAAATTCGCTACGCTTCATCTATGGAAATGACATAAGTGACGTGATCTCAAGCGTGATCTTCATAGCAACTTGTTGTTGGTTTACATAGCGACGTTTGACATTTCCATACATTGTGAAGTTTGTTCTATTCTATTCGATTAGCGTTCATGCCACTTGACTAGCCCCTCTGTTACTTTTCACAGAAGCACGAGAATTTTCATAATATAGAGATCACTCCATACACGATGTTTAATTATGCGAAAATGGTGTATATATGGGGAACCAACTTGCTAATGGTGGTGTCGGCGGCTGCCAACATAACAGTGCTGGTACTGCTGCTGCGGAAGAAGAAGGCGGGGAGAGCGAGCAGGCTGGACACAATACTGATACACCTCGCTATAGCTGACTTGTTGGTAAGTTCTTAGAGACAAACTTGGTAATTCTGCTGACTTAGATCCTTCATCCACGACGCTCTCAAGGGTATCGGGACGTGTAAAATATTCTATTAGTCGCGTCAACAAACCTGGGGGAATCACCTTATTGTAAGTCATTTGCAAACCTTAAATGAGTCGCCCTACGAGACTCTAATCTGAATTATATAAGAATTAAAGTCCTGACTGACTGACTGACAGACAACACACAGCCTTAACCGCTGGTCGTAGGAACTTGAAATTTGGAGGGTGTATTTGTCTTGATGGGTAGAGGTGTACTAAGAAATTCAACCCCTAAGGGCGTTAAATAGGGGATGAAAGTTTGTATGGAAGTTCGTCATTTTTTAAGTTAGAATGATGAAAATTGGCGTTTAAGTTTCTTTTTACAAATTAAAAATATTGATGTCAACGCTTTTTTGAAATGTAACCCCTAGGGCGTTAAATAGGGGATGAAAGTTTGTATGGAAGTTCGTCATTTTTTAAGTTAGAATGATGAAAATTGGCGTTTAAGTTTCTTTTTACAAATTAAAAATATTGATGTCAACGCTTTTTTGAAATGTAACCCCTAGGGCGTTAAATAGGGGATGAAAGTTTGTATGGAAGTTCGTCATTTTTTAAGTTAGAATGATGAAAATTGGCGTTTAAGTTTCTTTTTACAAATTAAAAATATTGATGTCAACGCTTTTTTGAAATGTAACCCCTAGGGCGTTAAATAGGGCATGAAAGTTTGTATGGAAGTTCATCATTTTTGAAGTTAGAATGATGAGAATTTGGTGTTTAGATTTATTTAGCGTTTTTGGAAATTCAACTCCTAAGGGTGGAAAATATGGTGTGAAACTTTGAATAGGGGTGGTCGAAATAGTTATTTGTGTTACATGGGGCCAAAGGGATATTTTGTTCCACGAGGGCGTTATTATGAATTCAGAGGAAAGCGAAGGATTCTATAGTAGAATCCTGAGCTTTGCGAGGAATTCAATATACGCCGCCCGAGGACAAAATATTTTGGCCCCGAGTGATACATACTATTTTTCATCACTACCTATGAGAAAAATAAAAAGCTACGTGTACCTCTACCTACTCCAAACTCTCATAATTATGTATCCAAACACAAATAATATATTATCACTATCATTACTCGAACTCATTTTTAATCATATAACTTAAACTTATACCGAGACAAAAGAAATTAAAAGAAAAATGTACATGACAGTTTTTTTACAGCGCGCGTTGCCATTACATGGGTGTGATGAATAAACATTTCTGTAGTGTCGAGTGAGGAGCCGCGCGCCGGTAGGTCCGGCGGCTCCTCACTGTGCCGGCCGCACTGGTGCGCCGCGCCCCGGCACAAACACAAGTGTATTTCCACCAATCAGGAAGGAGAAACAAAAACTCCCATGGGAGCAAAATAGAATTTTGCGCCCGCTAGCCTTAAGAGGCAATTGACGTTTTTCGAATAGGTGTGATGAAATACATACCTACGTTATTCAGTATTTTTTTAATTTGGCGGGAAAGGGGAAAACGGGGTCAGGGGATGTTTTAATAAGTGATCCATATCTCGAGACAGAGTTGGGCAAAATTTAATTGCGATTAATAAATTGCTAATTGCATGTGGTGTCACAATTAACAATTAATTATGATTTGTTCGTCATTCGTGAACAAATCACAATTAATTGTTAATTGTGACATCACATGCAATTAGCAATTAATTAATTGCATTTAAATTTTGTCCAACTCTGTCTCGAGATTGGTTATTATTGTTCATAAAATAATTAATATTAACTTTAAATTTCTTCGTATTTTGACGGGGAATGACAAAGGTAGAAGGGTCGTCCTAAGTTTTACTCTACCACATATTAAGTTGCTTCTCTTGAGTAGTTTTAAACGTCCTTATATCTGTTATTATTTTAAATTATGCGCGGGCGAAGTCGCGGGCAAAAGCTAGTACATATTATACAGGGTGTCAGTGACATACTGACAGGATGAATTCAGGACCTTATTTTGAATCATATTCCACTAGAAATTTTCTTCGGAAAATTGATTTTTTCAGTTACATTTCCTTTATTTCAATGTACAATTACATTATCGGTACGCAGCATACCATTTATATGTAAATAAAACAGCTAAAATAAAAAAAAAAACTGCAGTGGATGTTGAATTCCTTTTAAGAACAACGCGTGAATGACGTGGTACGAACGCGTTCGACGGCAAGCATTGACCCTGTGGCGGGGAGGGCGGTCGTTGGCTACGTGCGTTTGGCCACGGTAACGATACATTGCGTATAAGCTAATAAAACAAACCGAGTATATTGGGGTACCATAAAGTTCCTGAACTAATTTCATGTACCGATCATCTTAGTATGACATACTGAAGTCATTCCATCAGTATGTGGAGGGCTGTCCATTACACCCGTTATAAGTATATGGTAACGGTTCATTTTAGGTCTGTAAAAGGTGATTCCCTTTTAGTCAATCTCACCCCTGGGGGTGACAATGATCGAAAAGTTGGCTACAAGTGGTATGTGACTTTATCCATTGATTGTTTGGTGCAGGTGACATTTCTGCGGATGCCCATAGAGATATCATGGGCGGTGATGGTCTCGTGGCTGGCCGGCGACCTCATGTGTCGCGCCATGATGTTCGTCTCGAACTTCGGACTGTACCTCTCCAGCTTCATGGTCATATGCATCGCTGTGGACAGGTCGGTAGCTCTGGGGATGCTTAACCTAAAGGTGTGACCACACCAATCGATCGATTCATCGGTCGATGGTGGAAAGAGAGTCGAATTCGATCGACAGTTCTTACTATGCCAAATCGAATTGATCGATGTATTTATTGATCGAGGGGATTTCGTACACAGCTGCTGACGTGTACGAAACTATATTAATTATTAAATTGACAGTCGATCGATGCCCTCGATCAATGATCGATCGATGAGTCGATTTGCCAAAGCTGATCGATTGTTACAACAGTCCCTAATACCGTAATATTATTATTTTCTAAAATGTATGAAAGCATCAATTCCATTACTCTACTTGTGTGTCTGTTTGAAAACCATGCGCAAACAATAATAAAATGTACAATGCGATTAAAATAAGAATAGGATGGGCTCTCGGGCAACTTCACTCATATAAAGTATTGTACTTATGAGTGAAGTTAGCCGAGAGCCGTACCAAGTTCCAGTTGTGACGTCACAACACGGCGCTAGGCCGATCCTATTATTTTTTTAATCGCATAGTACCTACACAAGAATTTACAATGTATGAAATGTCGCGTCATAGCCTGCAAGTTGGATTTTAGCACATTCAATGGAAATATTGCCAAAAAATTGCATTGCCATGCTTTGTAGAATATCCCACATGCAATTTCCACTCTTATCCCCCTGCATCAGATACTACGCAGTGTTGAAGCCTCTGAACGTGTCGTGGGAGGCGAGATTGCCGTGCGTGCTGGGCGGCGTGTGGTGCGGCGCCGCCCTCGCCAGCCTGCCGCTAGCCATCATATTCCACACAGAGACAGACCAGCTCAACAAAGAGTAAGGGTTTTGATGCTGCGTCTCGCTTGTTCGCGCTCGAAGAAACGCAACGCAGCATCGATACGTCACAAAATCGCCGGTCGCCGATGCTAAAAGTAGCTAGTCTGCGGAGGCCCTAAGTTTGTAATTAGCACGAACCAGGCATGGAAATGATTACAACCTTTTTCAACAACATTTTTCATCACTCATACGCGGAAAGTAGGTCGAAAGGTGCCTGAAGAGCCGACAGAAGGTGATAGTTTTTAGGTCGGGCAAATTCGTTGACAGAACAGTAACAATCGTATATCCAGATATACGATTGTGCCCGCTCTGTCAACGATTCTGTCAAATTATAAATAAGATACGAGTTCTATTTTCACATTTCTATTGAACCGTGTTCCAACCAAAGATAATGTAATGGTTCCAACCTTCTTACAACCACAAAAAAAAAAAAACAAAATGACGGGTAAGCGGCGATCCGATCTTCATTTATTTTTTCGAGTTGTAGAAGTATGCTCACAAATTTTTTCTTTAGCTACTTAATTTATGTTTTTATTTTTACTTTCCTTGTATTCGTGATGAAAAGCACAGTGTTTACCTCGGGTTAAAGTAACTTATTATTGGTCCCTCGAACTATTAGCGGCCTCGCTACGCTCGGGCGCCAAACCCCGTCTCGGGCCCAATTAATAAGTTACTTTGCCCCTCGGATAACAATGTACTATTCCATTTCCCAGGTTCGTGCAGTGCGTCCCGTCGGGGATGCTGTCGCCGTCCCAGCAGGTCGCGTACTTCATGTTCAACATGTCGTTGTTGTATATACTGCCGCTGGTGGTGACCGTGTACTGCTCCTGCGCAGTTATTCGGGAGATTATCAAGCGATCTAACTCTGCCAATGGTAATATACTTCACTATCTGTCTGTCTGTTCGCGATAAACTCAAAAACTACTGCACCGATTTTCATGCTGTCTTCATCAGTGGATAGAGTGGTCCTCGAGGAAGGTTTTAGTATATAATTTCTCAAGTTTTTGTATACAGTGGCTAAAATATAATGATATTTGTTGGAGGTGTCGGAAAAAATAAGCCGTCTGGGAGCTTTCAACGAAAACGCTGCCTAAACCCTTTGAGATATAACAAAATGATGTATGGTGGTGTAGTGTATGCAGAATGACATTACACTACGCTGTCTCGTGTGTGACATGCGGTACCTATGCATTATGGTCAGTAACACCCGGGCCTTGGTGGCGGGCGGACATAATGTGATAGGCGTGTGTACATTGTCGAGCCAGTGAGTAAGTATACCTACGAGGAACCAGCGGACATTACAAGTGGCGACGAGTAAAAGGTACCGTAAATTTAACATTTAATCAAATGGAAAAGAAGATTAGCCAACAATAAATTCATTATTACTTACACGACGTTCGTTTGAGGTTATGTTATTATTTATCTATGGCCTGTTTCGTTTCATTCAATGTTGCTATTTATTAAACGGCTTGTAGACATTGATTAACATTTGTATGTGTAAGCTAAGTACCTAGGTATTGCTTAACGAGATTTGGCATAAACCTTGCTAAGTTCGTACCTACCTACATAAATATTGTGTGATTTTGACAATGGAAATCATGTAGGTATGTAAACAATAACGACGCGGTTTCAACGCTCTATGCAAAAGAGATAGGTATTATCATTTTTTGATACCTTTCTATACATTTAAAGGTGTAAAGACGACTAATATGGCCTGGGATAGGTGGGTAACTATCTACGGCTATTTAATCATGTGTTTGCGACCTTACAATCGAAACCTTTTCACAGTGTATTGATATCTAGTAAATATCTATCTACCAGCAAGCAGAAGGAATATCGACACAGATCACGGGAGACATATTGATTACAAACAGATATATCATTTATATTTAGATAAATAGTTAGATACAGCCTAGAACATACCTAGGTACCACCTAGGTACCTACATTTTATTTTGTTTGTTAGATTGTGAATTGTGTAAAAAAAAAAAAAAAAAGGAAAGTAAGATACATAAGGATTCCTATTCAAGGAGTCGCGTGTTAAGGACGACCATTCACTGATGAGACGATTATTCTCATAGATACCATAAAGTTGCGATGATATAGTTAAATAGCTATGCGAGCTATAGGAGACAAATTTCGACTCATCCATCGGAGTGATTAATAGGTAGCTTAGTGGTGAAATAGCCACGGTTCTAGAGTATCGGACATGAGTCGAGTCCACTCGAGAATATTGTTTTTTTACGTTTTTTAAAGTATTATTTTATGTCAAAAACATACAGTGATAATTATTGTTTAGTATATTGCTTCAGAGATAATGAAGGGAGTACCATAATGCGCATGGCTCTATAATTTGGAACATTGTTTAATTCTGTTAAGTTTACATTCCGGCGGTGGTACATGCACCGCTCGAGCGGCTTGAGAAGCAAATCTTTGTTTTTATGGCTCGTTCGCGTGGCCAGTAAGCGAAGCGACATAATATACCATACCACAATATACCATAATATACCATAATATATTCCAGGTCTATTGGCTCGAATTCAAATCCTCACGGATATGTACGCATTAGTAGGTAGCTTTGTTATTTACTGAATTGTTGCATAGGTATACATTGCACCGGGGTGCGCTGTACGCTTGAGTGATGTCTGAGTATTAATTATATAATGTACTCTACGCCATCGTGTACTAAACGCTAAATGCAGTCAATATCTAGTTAAACGCCATTTATGCGTATAAATTATGGAAAATAAAGGAAAAACATAGAAACTATTTAGAAATCATCAAACTATGATTATAGTAGAACTGATTTAAAATTAGGCGGTATATACCTACCCAGTTCGAGGAAGTCAATCAGACCAGTTATAAAGACTGAGGTTTGTCTGTGGTATGACAGGTTAGAGGAATATCTAATAAATAATAAAATAGGCAAACAGTCTAGGTATAGTTTTAAGTTGAGGAACTCTGATAGACTTCTACGAGAAAGTCAGGGATACATTATTATAAAGAGAAGTTTCTATCTTCAGACCGAAGTTTTACACAATATGATGGATGGCGAAGGCTGCCGAATATGGGCGAAGTAAATCGTTCATACGGAAAAAACACAGTCTAAATGATATCAATTGTTCATTTACTGGATAATAATAGGTAATAAATTTATTTATTTATTTATTTATTTAGATAAAAAAGTATAATTATTAGTACTAAACACTAATCTATATTAGATAACAATCTAAATAGAATTATGGTAAATAAACTAGCTATTGCTCGCGGCATCGCTCGTTAGTACCTACTTCGAGATATATTATAATTATTCTATTTTCGCAACAAAGGGTGGTTTGTGTTTCCTCCAGGGTACTGTCTATCTCTTTACTAGACTAATCGGAGTTCGTATGGCGGTTTTTTATAGAGGCGTAGCGGACGGACCGAGTTATGCATTCATAATATTAGCAAGATAGATGAGTTCGATATTGTTTTAGGTACTACCATTATATTACACTAGATGGCGTTATAATAAATATCATACAGGCTTAGAGTCTATATAAAATGAAACAATTGATTAGTTGTTAGGAAAATAATGAACAAAGCTAAAAGGAAGAAATAAAAAAAAAACAGCATTTAAATAAATAATAAATGGGTGTTTGTATAAAAGTTGTGCGGGATAAACTAGTGCAGTGTCTTAGTTTATTCTACCTGTAAGATTATAAAATCATCAACTGTGAATTATTTGCATATCTTAGATCATGGTTAGTTAAGATTGGTAAGTTGTGATGGTGTATGATGTGGTGCAAGAAAAGAGTTGACGATCTCGAGGTCTAACGTGAACTGCTGTATACCTACTACGCTTCGGGTTGCACGGGTCTCCTTTGTCATGAGTGACAGATATCTTGAAACCCGTGTGAAAACTTGGTTAGACACTCAAGGCACTTCGACGCTAAAAAGAAAAAAGAAGAAAGATTTAGCATTATTTTAAATATGTTTTATTTTCAGTAAGTTGGTTAATGTGAACTATGTACGTATTGAAATAAATCGAATAAATGCAGTTCGGCTTTCAAGGTTTGGTTATTTTATTCTTGCTGAAGGGTCCCGAGTAGACCCGCCAATCCATTGAAAAATTACTTATTACCAGCCTCACTGAGGTGGTAGGGTCCCGAGTAAACCCGCCAATCTGTTGGAAAATTACTTAGTACCAGCCTCACTGAGGTGGTAGGGTCCCGAGTAAACCCGCCAATCCGTTGGAAAATTACTTAGTACCAGCCTCACTGAGGTGGTAGGGTCTCGAGTAAACCCGCCAATCCGTTGGAAAATTACTTAGTACCAGCCTCACTGAGGTGGTAGGGTCTCAAGTAAACCCGCCAATCCGTTGGAAAATTACTTAGTACCAGCCTCATTGAGGTGGTAGGGTCTCAAGTAAACCCGCCAATCCGTTGGAAAATTACTTAGTACCAGCCTCACTGAGGTGGTAGGGTCTCAAGTAAACCCGCCAATCCGTTGGAAAATTACTTAGTACCAGCCTCATTGAGGTGGTAGGGTCTCAAGTAAACCCGCCAATCCGTTGGAAAATTACTTAGTACCAGCCTCATTGAGGTGGTAGGGTCTCAAGTAAACCCGCCAATCCGTTGGAAAATTACTTAGTACCAGCCTCACTGAGGTGGTACCTTCAGATACAGATTGAGAAAGGAAATATGAGATTATGATAAGACCACTATGATTGGGATCGTCTAACGAAAATGAACAAGAATGTGAGTAAACATGATCACTCTGCTTCAACCGTCTTTTGGAAGGTCTAAAGATAATAAAGGTCGAATTGGTTAGATTGAAAATAAATCTTTTAAAAGTCATAACATCTACTATCTACCTACCCGCAAAATTCACCTGCAGATGACTGAACTACGGAAGACTTCGGAAAAGGAGAGAATTTTGAGATGTTCCGTTGGAGACTCAGGAAAATGGATCAGAGTAGTTTGGACATAATATTGTTTTCAACTTGCATTGTGCTGGATAGCATAACCTCGAGGGAATAATAATATTGAAAGCAAGATCACTGCTTATGAAGTTTATACTTCGAGAGAAAAATTGGTATACTAAGGAATTATTCTGAATACATAATTTCTTCATAAAAAAAAAAAAAACAAAAAAAAAAAAACTATAACTAGTCAAACACAACTTAAAGCTGTAAGGTTTCATTTATTTAATAATAAGTTTTATGATTTTTGGTATGTTTAACATAAATATAAATTAGTCTATGCGATTAGATTATAAGATTTTGTGATTTGTACTGGCAACACTGTATCTATATACAGGCGCGCACCTTAGCGGGTGGGCATTAAGTCGTTGGCAGTCATACAGTACGGGTGTGTTTAAAAGTAATTATTGTGAAAGTGTGTGAAAAAGGAATAAAGTTTATTATAAAGTGTAACCAGTGTATTTGTTGGGTACTACTACATTTCAGCAAGTGGAATAATCATCGCAATTAAAAAAAACTGCGTAAGTACACGTCCACATTCTTTTTATATTTTACTTGATATTGTATTGAATACTTATGTAAATAATGTGAAGCCCTACCTGCTAAAGCAATAATGGGTAATGTTAATCTGGTATTACACGAAGACCACCTTTATAAAAACCTGGACAAACTTCCTTGAAATCCACCTCTTTTTACACAACCTACCTTCTTTTAGTTTTTATTTCAAAAGCAATATAGTATCGTAGATTCAATGTGCGTTTGTAGGAAGGTAACAGGAGTATAAGAAAGGGCCGCTATCCTACAACAAGTCTATCCTAAAACATAAGTTAGTTGTGTAATACACTTCATAACCTCATGTTAGATTATTGGGTATGCATTCACAATTTGGTTGTTTGTGAGTTGTAGAAAATGGCTGATTCTGCGGAAAGTCACCGACATGTGGACACTCCACGTGGCGAGCAGAGCGTTCAAAGGCAGAGCCGATCTCACAGCCGTCACAGCGGACATAGTCACCGTCGGAGTCGGAGCTTGCGCGGACGTGAACAAGACCTGGAGCGGGAACGAGAACGTCTTCACCAGAGGGAACACGAGCTCCAAAAAGAGCGTGATTTGGAACGACGCTCGAGACACAGCGGGCAACGCGGGCGCCGCCTCGACAGCGAGCAACGCGGGCGCCGCCTCGACAGCGAGCAACGCGGCCGCCGCCTCGACAGCGAGCAACGCAGGTTCCGCCGTGACAGTGAACATCGCGAGCAGCGTCGAGATGGTCAATGGATTCGCGACGTCAGTTCTGGGCGTCGCTTAAGGTCACGTAGTCCTACATTTTCAACTAAAGACATTGTGAAAATAATACAGACATTTAAAGCTAACTCATCGTCGCAGCCGTCTGAACCGAGTGCAAATTCCAAACTAAATTATAAGAATATTTTACCGGAATTTGATCCATCCACGAAAAACCAACGTATGGACGTGTGGCTTAGAAAAGTTAACGAATGCGCATCTGTCTACGGCTGGGACGATAAAACAACCATTCATTTTTCTATGCAAAAACTGCAAGGGCTGGCCAACACGTGGTATCAGAGTCTGACCACGATTCTTTTTACGTGGCCCGAGTGGCAGGAAAAGCTCATTAAAGCCTTTCCTTGTGAACAAAATTATGGCCAGTCCTTGGAAGACATGCTAAAGCGAAGGAGTAGGATCAATGAACCAATCGAAAACTATTTCTACGAAAAGCTCGCCCTTATTAATCAGTGTGAGATTACGGGAAAGCGGGCCGTTGATTGTATCATCCACGGTCTCGGTGATAGGACTGCTAAGTCCAGTGCATTGGCTTTGCGGTGCACTGAGCCTGACCAACTACTACAGTTTTTGCTAAGTAGTAAGGATCACTCTTATCAGCCAGGGTTCAGAAACAAGGTTACAACAGATAGCGCAAATGACAGTGGTCAGCAAAACAGACTAAACACCAAGCAATTTAATACAGGCCTATTTTGTTACAATTGTAAAGAAAAGGGACATCCATATCTTAAATGTACCAAGCCTCTAGTTAAGTGCAACCTTTGTCACAGAATAGGACACAAGGCTGAAACGTGCTCCGCAAAACAAGTAGACCAGGTTCCCAACACTAAAACTGTACAAAAAACAATGTGTATATCAAGTTCGAGCCCAAATGATAAGTTTATTAAGGAAGTTGAAATCGATAGTAAATCTTTGGAAGCATTCGTGGACTTTGGCAGTGAAGTTACCCTAATTAAAGAGTCCAGTGCCATGAAATTAGGAGTCACGCATGACGGTATACCTTCAACCATGAAAGGCTTTGGGAATGGACTGGTCAAATCCTTAGGTTCAATATCCCTAAACTTAACAATCGACGGAGTTGCTGCGGTGGTCATCTGCAAGGTTGTGAGCGATCAGTTGCTCGACAAACCAATGCTGATTGGCCAAACCTATTCAGAGCAACCTCACATCGTGGTTTTCAAGGATGCAACTAAGTTGCAATTCCTTGATGTTGGTACTGAAGTTCCCTCACAATGTTATCGGGACGATGAACGTTTAATAAGAGTCAGAATAATAGGACATACTAGGCTTTACGGCACTGCGAACGTTAGGGCGGCAACTGAATATGTTTTTAGCGGTAATATATTGATCAGCACGAATATAGTAGGGAAACCCAATGAACAATTTGTGATAGTCGGTGGAATCTACCAGGTTAGGCATGGCCTACTGAATGTCACTATGACACCTTGTTCCATACCATGTCTGGTTCAGGAAGGCTTTGTGTTTTCTCGCGCTGATAAAATAGAAGTTGTTAATAGAGTAGTCACAACATCGACCGAACACGTTAGCATAGCGGAATGTCCTCGTTTTGATCAAGTGCAACTTGGTGATTCGGTGTCTGAGAAGGACAAAGCTAGGCTTTTCGAATTACTTCAGCGCTACAGACATTGCTTTGCCTCTAACTTAAACGAACTAAGTTGTACGGACGTCACGGAAATGAAAATTGAACTCAACAGTGACCGTCCTGTCGTTTACCGCCCATATAGACTTTCACATCATGAACGTGATAAAGTACGCAGTATGATAGATGAAATGTTAGGTGCAGGGATAATTAGAGAATCCATATCAAATTACGCTAGCCCTATTATCTTGGTCCGGAAGAAGGATGGTAAAATACGTATGTGCATTGACTACAGAATGCTTAACTCAATCACTAATAAGGAACGATACCCGATGCCCATAATCGAGGATGAAGTATCAAGATTATCTGGTCAGGCATGGTTCGTAACCCTGGACTTAATGTCTGGTTACTACCAAGTGCCCATAGCTGAACAGCATAAACATCTCACGGCGTTTGTCACGCCGGACGGACAATATGAATTTAACCGGGTGCCGTTCGGTTTGGCAAATGCTCCTGCGGTATTCCAATGGATGATGAATCATGTCTTGGGACCTGCACGGTTTAATAAGGCTACAGTATATGTTGACGATGTTTTGGTTTATGGAAGAGACGTGGATGAAGCATTAACAAGGTTAGAAGATGTATTGCAACTCCTCGATGAAGCTAAGCTTAAATTGAATTTGTCCAAATGTAGTTCCCTTCAAAACCGAATAGAGTACTTAGGATATGAAATTAGTGCATCAGGTATGAGGCCAACTGAAGGAAAAATTCGTAGTGTGTCCGAATTTCCCCGCCCTGAGAACGTGCATACAGTGCGTCAATTTTTAGGTCTAGTGAGTTACTTCCGGAAGTTTATTCAAAGTTTTGCTAAAGTAGCTGCTCCTCTAACTAGACTTCTAAAAAAGGACGAAAAATGGGAGTGGAAAGATCCTCAGGAAGGAGCTTTCGAAGCCCTAAAAGCCAGGTTAGTAGATAGACCAGTTCTTGTCATCTACGACCATACGGCGGAAACTGAGCTCCATACGGATGCCAGTAGAATAGGTATCGGTGGAATATTGCTGCAGCGTCCACAAGATAGTATGGACTCCTTTAAACCCGTGGCATACTACAGCCGGCAAACAACCCCAGAAGAAAAAAACTTTCATTCATATGAACTCGAAACATTAGCAGTGGTTTGTTCTTTAAAGAAGTTCAGAGTGTTCTTGTTGGGAAAGGAATTTAAAATTGTCACCGACTGTAGTGCTCTTCGGTCCACATTTCAAAAACGTGACCTCATACCTCGAATAGCTCGATGGTGGCTTGCCTTACAAGAGTTCGACTGTATCGTAGAGTATAGAGCTGGAACGAAAATGGCTCACGCCGATGCACTGTCGCGAAACCCTATCGTAGATACCGAGTCATGCGATGCGGTGGTGTACCCTAGTATTTTAGCGATAAGTGATGAGGACTGGCTTCTTACCCTGCAGTTAGGAGATACGGAACTGGACAGACTACGCAACATTGTAAACAGTGACTTAGATACGAAAGGGCTTAAATACATTAAAGAAAATTTTATGATACGGGATAATAAATTATTCAAATATTTAGACGGTGATAAAACTAAAGTTAGATGGGTTGTTCCAAAGGGCGCTAGGTGGCAAGTCTGCAAAATGAATCACGATGATATAGGGCATATGGGTTGTGATAAGACGTTGGATCGAATTAAGAAGAGTTACTGGTTTCCAAAAATGTCACGATTCATAAAAAAATACGTTAAAGCATGTATTGAGTGTGCGTACGCGAAAAAGACCGCTACAAATCGTGAAGGACTGTTGCACCCTATTTCTAAAGTCGAAATTCCGTTCCACACTTTGCACATAGACCACCTGGGGCCATTTGTAAGGTCCAAGAGGGGTCACACTCACATTTTGGTTACCGTGGACTCCTTTACTAAGTTCGTGTTTATAAGACCGGTGAGGAACACCAAAACCATAAATGTGATTAGGGTTTTAGGAGAAATATTTGACACTTTTAGACCACCTGACAGACTAGTGAGTGATCGTGGAAGCTGTTTCACCTCGCATGCTTTCAGGAAGTTTTGTCTGGATAGAGGCATCAGACACATACTAAACGCAGTAGCGTGCCCAAGATCAAACGGTCAGGTAGAACGTTACAACCGGACTATTCTGGACTCGTTGACAGCACAGAATCTCAAGGACGATGAAAGGCATTGGGATGACAAACTAGGGAAAATACAATGGGGCCTTAATAACACCTTACAAAAAACAATAGGTAGATCTCCGTCTGAGGTCATGTTTGGCACTATGATGAACGGACAGAGTAACCCAACACTAAATGAAATCACAGACATCGCCCGGGAGTCATGTGATCTATCATCTATCCATCAAGAGGTGAAGAATAGAATTGATAGGGAACAAGAAAAACAAAAACAGTACTACGACAAAGGGCGGAGACCTGCACGTATTTATAGCAACGGTGACTTAGTAAAAATAGCAAAGTCAGCCTTTCAAAATGATGGGAAAAGCACCAAGTTGATGCCTTCATACGAAGGTCCGTTTAAAGTTATTAAAGTTTTAGGAAACGATCGTTATAAAGTAGCCCCTATTCCCGGGTTTGAGGGAATGAAAAATAAGCACAAAACAACCGTAGCTTCAGACCGAATGCAGCCATGGATACATATAGCTTCTTTGGAACTTGACGATGATGATGTCGATGCTATGGATGATACAGGCAACGATGACATGTTGTAATTAACTGACTTTATCAATCGGTAATGTGATCTCCTCAGATGATTTGGCTATAGAAGGTTTTTTATTGTTTCAGGTCAAGAGCGAGAATGGATGGGTTCGTAACTTGACCTTTAACGGGTTTGGATTGATTTGTCTAACTAGAGTCAAGAACGAGAATGGATGGGTTCGTGACTTGACTTAGTTATAAAAATCGGACTGGCGAGAGACGGAGGCGAGAATGGATGGGTTCGCGATCTGTCTTCGTCACATTAAAGTTGTTGAGTTTGATGGGTTTGAGTTTGTAAGATTGGTCTGACAGGAGTCAGGTGCGATAAGATATGAGATCGCGACTTGACTTCGTCATAAGTTTAGTGATTACATACCAAATGTTGTTAAAAAGAACTATCAGCAAGGAAAAGGAATATTTGATAAAATGAAGCAGTAAATGTGTATACATAATTATTTGGCTTACGGAGTATTTTATTATTAGCGTTAATTTATTTTTATTGTGTATTAGTGTAATGATTGCTTAACCGGCCGAGTGTAAGGTTTTCAACAGAGGCGTGTATGGGGTCATACACGTTATCAGGATGGTCGAGTGTAAGGTTTCATTTATTTAATAATAAGTTTTATGATTTTTGGTATGTTTAACATAAATATAAATTAGTCTATGCGATTAGATTATAAGATTTTGTGATTTGTACTGGCAACACTGTATCTATATACAGGCGCGCACCTTAGCGGGTGGGCATTAAGTCGTTGGCAGTCATACAGTACGGGTGTGTTTAAAAGTAATTATTGTGAAAGTGTGTGAAAAAGGAATAAAGTTTATTATAAAGTGTAACCAGTGTATTTGTTGGGTACTACTACAAAGCATGTTTTAGATGAAGGTAATGAAGGGTTGGAAAAAGAAAGGAATAAGGAACAAATCACAGAACTGATGTAGTGTACGTTATTGACAAGTACTCTGTGGTCATTGACATACTGTGGAGTGGACGCTACGTCAGTACACGAGAGCTGGTGACCGAGAGTGGATGTAGATCAAACACGACACGCGTATGCAATGCTCTTTTTGATAATCCGCATGCCTTGATAGAGTTGTTTGGTGAGACCGCACTACCGTATAAATAATATATAACGTGTAAATAGTGATGATGATACGTTAGAAATTGGAAAGACATCAGAGAGCTAATCGACTAAGCTGATTTCATGGACTAGAGTAGAAAATATGTCTTTGGCCGAACACCGTTACGGGGCATTATCATTACAAGTCTACGCGTTCACCAGATATATATGATACAGACCTTTGTTACATGATTTAACATTGGAGACAGCAACGACGCTTGTAGAATTGCCTAGCCGCAGAATTTCTCCTGAGGTTAATATTGCAACGAACTGGTCTATAATTTAACTAAATTAGGTAGACATGTAATTCCCCATGGCTATCTGGAATTTACAGTGTTTTAGTAGATATCCACCGGATTATGTGATGGAAACTATAGATTTGCTATGGTTAGTATAAATATCCGACGTAGTAACAAAATTACAATGGAAAATCAGACAGGTTATCCAGTTAACCAGTTGCAAAGAGTCATACGCAAAAGAAATATTGTATAATTATTATTTAATATCAGGCAAGCAGTTGATTTAACCGATGGGAAGTATTTAATTATGAACACTTCATCCTACAAGGAGTAAATAAAAATAAATAATAATTATTATTATGGAGTAGATATTAAGAGTGGAAGATCAAATTCAGAAGGAAAAGAGGAAGAGTTGGTATAGATGTAAAGAAGAACAAGGTAGATGAAGAAGAACAGGGAAGATGAAGAAGAACGAGGAAGATGAAGAAGAATGAGGAAGATGAAGAAGAATGAAGAGCATAGAGGTGAAGAAGAACAAGGAGTATAAAGGTGAAGAAGAACAAGGAAGTTGAACGAGAGCAAGGAGTATAGCGATAGATAAGAACAAGCTGTCGTGTCACCCCTTTAGGAGTGAGAGGGAATAGAAGCTATAGAGTCTCAGCACTAAGGGTGCAGAGCTAGGAGCGATTAGCTATTAATCATTAAAACAAGTTAAATATTTAATGTTGGATTTTGGAGCAGAGTGAAGAACGTATTGAGTGTGATTGAATTACTCCTATTTGTTTAATTAAACAAGGGAGGGATGTAGTGTATGCAGAATGACATTACACTACGCTGTCTCGTGTGTGACATGCGGTACCTATGCATTATGGTCAGTAACACCCGGGCCTTGGTGGCGGGCGGACATAATGTGATAGGCGTGTGTACATTGTCGAGCCAGTGAGTAAGTATACCTACGAGGAACCAGCGGACATTACAGGTGGAATAGTGTATCTATCTATATATATAAAATTCAAAGTTCTGACTGACTGATATATCAACGTACAGCCTAAACCGATGGTCCTAGAGACTTGAAATTTGGAGGGTGTGTTCTTTGTGAAGTGTAGGAATCCACTAAGAAAGGGTTTTTCGAAATTCCAACCCTAAGGGCGTTAAATAGGGGTTGAATGTTGAATACCGAAAATTGGTGCAGTATTTTTGAAAATGCAATCAGTGTCGCCCCTTGAGTTTGTTTCTGAAGAAAAATATATAACATATTGAAATAATTGAAGATAAAAAAAAATGTTTTCGCGTTTTAAAAGGCCTCGATGACAGCGTGCCTTCAATCCGACGGTCCCGTGTTACGTTACACGCACATGCCGCACATTATATAAAATGTGTTAAAAAATCACAACGCATGGACCGATTTCGATGATTTCAAAACTATATTGATAAGAAAGCTTAGTTTTAACTATAGTGTTGGTTATGAGTTGATTTGTTGACCTAATATTGATTCTCATTACGCCGCACGGAACCGTACGTCTTGAGATACGATTTCTACCAGGCAACTCCTACCGCAAGCCGAGTTAAGGAACTTCGCCCCAATTAAATCAGTTTCAACAAAAATTAAATCAGATTCAACAAAACTGAATCAGTTTAAACTTAAATTAAATCAGTTTCAACTAATATTAACCAAGTTTTATAACACTAATTACTAATTCCAGATGGTATGCGTCGCAGTGGTGTGGGTGTCCTGGGCCGTGCGCGCGCGCGGACACTCAAAATGACCATCACCATAGTCGCCGTGTTCATCATCTGCTGGACTCCTTTTTTCTGTTTGTATATATGGTAAGACCACGGACCAAGCACCCTTTCAACACCGCACTGTAGCGCAATAGTTTCCGAAACATAGTACGCTTAAAGGTGTATTCTGCTGGCTTCACATGGCGCGTGATATCACGAGCCGCGCCGCGCCGAGTCGATTTGTCGAGCGAGCACGCGCCACGATCCAACCCGTGCCACCCGTCTTCTCATGGCGCGTGATATCACCAATATCACGGACGCATATACAGACAGACCGATTCACGCAATGCACCTTGAAATGTCGTGAAATGAACGTGTTTTCAATAGCGCGCGCCCGCGCCGCCCCGCGCGCGCCCCCGCCTCCACGAGTCGCGGCATCCCGCGCCTTTGAAGTTACCGACATTTGGCGGATCGGACGCGCCAGCCCGAGTCGCGTCGAGCACTGCCTTCACAGGGCGCGAGGCTCGAGCAGGCGCGGCGCAGCTCGTGATATCACGCACAATGTGTGGAAATGTCAAACGTCGCTATGTAGATCAACAACAAGTTGCAACTCAGTAGTTTCAACTCTCTACCTATTATGGTTCGTCTGTCCGTCTGTCAGCGGGCTATATCCCACGAACCGTACTCATCGTACGAAACGCAGCTGGGTAGCTATTCTGTAACGTCAAACTAACTTCGCACTCGTGACTTTCCAGGTGATATGTCAAATTTTGTTTAGAAATTTGACATTTCACTAGAAAATTCACGCGTGCGAAGTAGGAGTGGGCGTTAATTCAACGAACGGCTTTTTTTAACTGTTAATCTAATGTTAACGAATTAACAGCTTTTTGTTTACTGCAAAACCCGCTAAATCTATCAACTGTGTCATTCAACGATTTTGGCAATGCGCTTTTTTTATTATCTCAACGAAAAGGTATTCAAAAGTCGCTAACGTAATCTGAAGCTGCTAACGCAAAACCAGCTAAAATTATCTATTTCTTCTGCGTTGAAAGAACGAATAGAAACGGAATATGCCGAGTGGACGCGAGGGCGCCTATGTGAGCGAGCGAGACACCGCTAGCTTAAAATTGTACGAGCGAGAGTGAGAGATATCTATGTTTCTAAGTTCGCTTGCTCCATGGCTCGCGCCGCTCTGTCTTGCCGAAACGAACAGGTTTTTGCTTGTAAACATTACAATCAAATTAGTTTGTTTGAGTGACAGGTTGAAGGTCAACGCATTTTTATTTTGATAAGTGAAAGTTTAAGTTGTAGATTTCGTAAAATATAAAAAAAATAAGATGATTAGATATGTATATAAAAAAATAAAATGATTATGTACATAAAATGGATTAAACTTTTAAATACGCAAGTTTATTTCATTTAGATGACGACTTTTGATCATTAATTATTTAAAATTGACTGGTCACTCAAACAAGCTAACTTCAAAACACGAAAACATTGCTTTGGTTTTAGCAGCCTGCGGCGTAACGTCAGCTCTTTTTTCAATTTGAACAAAGTTTCATCTATTACCTGCTACGTTGCCGTTGGTACAAATCTGTTACATTAACGGCTTTTTTAACAGGTTAACATGATGAATTTAACGGCTTCGTTGCGTTAACCCAAAAATCGTTAACGACCCACCACTAGTGCGAAGTGAGTTTGTCATTATACAATATCTTTGGCGGTAAAGGGAAGATCTTCCGGCCAGGCGGGTGGTATGCCTGGCGGGGTCGGCCGCTACGCCCCGATGGAAGTTGTCGGGTTCCCGTATATATGCGGAGTGCCTCGGGAATCTTGCTTGCGTGGTTCAGGACTCCAATTTTTGTATTGGCGCGTGCAACTAGCGCCATCTTTTGGTAGCGAGATGTGAAGTCGCTACATATCTACCAATAACTACTTGACGCTGATCTTGTGTGAGAGGGTGGTACTACCCCGGTCGAGCCAGCCCATATACAATATGTTAAAAAAACCCTGTCCGAGCCGAAACCGGTATTTCGGTTTCCCAATCACATGACCAAATAAAATTAAAAAATATATATATTCATGATAGTAAACATATTAATGACAATTTAAAATGCCATTTTTTTTGCCTTTTTCCCTCAAAATGTAGCAAATTTTAAAAATATAACAACACCGTTACCGGAAGTAATTATGTTAGATCGTGTGGCGGAACCACTGACCACAAAGTATGTGATGAGGTCATTTTATGTTATTTTTTTATGTAAACGGGTTTTTTGTTTTACAAAAAAATATGGGAGGCCTTTGCCCAGCAGTGGGACACTTACTATGCAAAAAAATATTAAAAAAATATATTTTTTTTAATGAAATTTTTTACAAAAATAGAATCTAATCTCGATACCCAACAATACGTTTTCGTGTCGGACAGGGTTTTCTTAACATATTGTATGAGCTTCAGTCAATTGGCTACAGCTTGGCTCTACCAGCAATGAAGCACCTCTACCACCGGTTGGTATTAAAGCTTCATAGATATGAAACTGTTAAAACATTGCAGGTTGAAGATCGACTACGAGTCGGCGGCGCTTCGGGCAAATCCGGTGATAACTGCCGCGATGTGGTTGTTCTCGTACACCAACTCCTGCGCAAACCCCATCGTGTACGGCATCTTCAACATACGGAGGAAGAACAGAACCGCGTCTACTAGAAGAATAGTTATGTTCGAGAGTGAAAAGTTGCAACCGGAGCGCTGACCGCGGTCCAGCATTGCAGACCAACGTGGCAATGGTGGGGCACCCTGCCCGCCGCCCGATATCGGTGGGGGATTGTTGGGAGAATTCTACTAATGGATAGGTTATTGTTATTTGTTTTTTATTAGTATTTTTTTTTTTATAGCCAAAGAGCCACACTGGCAGACGGTCCACACCTGGTGGAAAGTGGAAGCTGCCGCCCAGGACATCTGCAACTTAAGGGGAGCAGACGCGGCGCCGAAGTTTTAGGGACCTGTAAACATGCATTTTGAAGAACCCCATGTTGTAGTGCAAAGGAAAGACCAGAGGGAGATCGTTCCACAACTTGCTCGTGCGCGGAAGAAATGCTCGCGATGCACGCACATTTGTAGGATACCAGGCATCCAAGTGGTGTGGGTGAAATCTCTCCCAACGTCGATGGGTGCGATGACGGAAAAGTGACGGAGGCACCAACCTAAACAGTTCATCAGAACACTCCCCGTGGTACAGACGGCAGAGCTCGCACAGAGCCAACGTCTCTCCGGAGACTTAAGGAGTCTAAACCATCTGTGAGCAAGGGATCGTCGACAATACGAGCAGCCCGGCGTTGGTTGGAGTCAAGTGGAAGGAGGCGGTACTGGGGTGTACCAGCTCATACATGGGAACAGTACTCCATATGGGGACGGACCTGAGCTGTATAGTATACAGTGTATACAATAAAAGCCGGTATCCCGGTGGTTTAAGCAGTGGTTGCCGATTGGTTAAGCACGCGTCTTGCGGGCTTTAGGTCCTGGGTTCAAACCCTGGCTCACACCTCTGGGTTTTTCGAAATCTATGTGTGAATCATAACTTTAATATGATTATCACTTGCTTACGGTGAAGGAAAACATCATGAGGAAACCTGCATGTCTTTAGACATGTGAAATCCACCGACCCGCACTGGGCCAGCGTGGTGGATTATGGCCTGAATCCCCCTCGCATTGAGGGGAGGCCCGGGCCCAGCAGTGGGACGTTAAAAGGGCTAAATTATAATTATAATATTATTATCCCGGTGTGGAGTACTGTTTCGCTTTATTCAGCACTCGAGCTTTTTACAGATCGGCCGTCGAGAGAATGCACCCCAGATAGGTCGTGACCAAACGGACGATGTAACTTTGAAATGGCGTTGAATTTATAATAAAAACATATTATTGTGTATTTGCCCTACTAACGAATAAATTATCATAGGAAAACTAAATTATTATGTTAACTTAAAATAAATGCTACAATTTAGCGCTAAATTTAATGTGAAATAAATATGAAAACCTTTTCTTTATTAATCTATACTACGCTGTTACAAGGTCACAACTGTGTATTTTTGTAGTTATGTGCCAAAAATATCAGGCAATTGTAACGTTATGTAACGTTATTTAACGTCCATTCTACCATTCATCAATGTAAAATGGATTGGCCGACGTCGATCGATAGTATTGTTGTGGTAGAAACTTTCGATCGACGTCGAACAATCCATTCTACCATCGATCAATACTCATCGATCGTCATTCGACGATCGACTAATTGTCTGGTAACACCCTTAGGTCTGGGGATGGTGCGGGCCAGAATAGGGCCGCCTCTCCCAATCCCTGAGTTTGGAAAGGCATTATTTAAATGGTGAGGGTAACGGTGAGGTAAACATCGTCAGGAAACCTACCTATCCCTCGGGATTAGGTAATAGTCAGTTCCTGTATACACGGCGACACGGTTCACCACCTGTCACGTTGGGTTCTGACTATCTGGTGAAACATGGGCTTTGAGTTAGTTAATACCTCCACAATGTGGTGGTGTATGGCCACTCAAGCCTCTGACTACCCCCGAATGGGGATAAAAGTCGTGACGTTACATTATTTAAACGCTCTCGCACGTTCAGTTGGTAGTGTGAAATTCGGCCCCGGCAAACTAGTATCCCTTATTTTTACGACATAATTAATGATTTCTATGGCATGTAGCATATCGTTAGAAAGGCTACAAGCTAGAGAACTTGTTAAAATAAAACGAAGTTCAATGTGGCTTTTAGTTTTTTAATAAACAATTTAGAAGTTGAAATGTTACATATGTGAAAAAAAATATTTTGACTTTGAAAGCCCATAAGAAATTTTCTTGCAACGTTTTGTATTAAATAATGATTTATTTAGATGTAAGTGACATTAGGGAATACAACACATTTTATTTTGTGCCATTATACCCACAAACAAAAAAGTTATTACGAATTAAAGGAAAGATTTTGGGGATTATTTTGAAAAAACTATAAAAATCATATTTAACCAACCGTGACATTTGGGACATGGGGTGTATAGGTAGAACCTAGATAATGACCCCCTCCAAATCCCTGAAAAAATTGTGTCGGTCCATGCACCAAACACCCTGTATACTTTCAAGTCCTTAAATATGTCAAGCACAAGAAGAAGCATTTGATTAATCAGGCGACATAGCTAGGGTTGCCAACCATACTTTATTATAAAGTATCCTACTTTATTTTTGATAAATATACTTTATACTTTTACATAAAAATAAAGTATTTGAAAATACTTTATTGCCAATCATTACTGTGGTGCGTAAAATGAAACACTTGTATGAATAATTCCTGGACTATTACCGTTACTATTGGTGAAATTGTAGGTATGAAAATACCTAGTTCTTGTTTGTTTATTTGTTTTAATTTCAAGAATTTGTTTTAAAGTAATTCGAAACATTTCAATTGCTGAAAATGACGAGTTACTATGATAGCGATACACCAATCACTCCCCCAAAAAAGCTAAAATAATCAAATCAAAAATCTTACGAAAATATAAATCCGAATGGGAAAAACAATACGACTGGTTAACAAGTAATTATTAATACAAAAAATATGTCTTCAAGATAAGAAATCAATAATTTTTAAAATACATATTTTTTTTCTTCCAAATACTTTATTTTTGCCCTACTTAAAGATGTGATAGGTACTTTATTTTTTTCAAAAATAGTTGGCAACCCTAGACATAATCCATAGATACACCTAATAGAATACCTTACCTTACATCATTGATCTATTATTACTAGCAGATATGCTACCTCCTAACATAGCAATCACTACACTTGTGCTCAGCGCACTACATGCAGCGACATTCACACATCTGTCATCACACTCGCAATTGTGTTATTCACCAGAAAATGAGCCGTATCGCCAATACCGACATGTAAATGTATCGTCACGACTTTTATCCCCATTCGGAGGTAGCCAGAGGTTTGTGTGGCCATACACCACCACATTGTGGAGGTATTAACCAACTCAAAACCCACGTTTCACCTGATAGTCAGAACCCAACGTGACAGGTGGTAAACCTTGTCGCCGACACCGACCGACATGTTTTCAACATTATTTCCCGCGAACGACTGTACTGTGTCCGTGGGCTCAGTTTAGTAGGACATAGTGCTATTTTGATCAATCACTTGTCTCCCTCTTTCTTGGTAATGCAAGCAGGGGTCGGCAAGTAGTTTTAGGTGGGGTCCGGATACTGTGGGAAAATTATAACGAGGTCCAGAAAAATACAACTGGGGGCTTACCACGACCTCTTATCGCGATTCAATTATAGGAAGGTTTTAACGATTCAGCGACTTTTTGTGCAATGACGTACCTTATTGTCATGACAATAAGAAACGTCATTGCACAAATGGCCGCTGAAACGTTAAAACAAAACTGCTATAAGAGGTGGTGGTAAGGCCCCTGATAATAATTAAGTGCTACCTATTTATTGTATGGTTTCAAATAAAATTGAGAAACTGCACCGACGGTCTTGAGCCAGTTTTTTATAGTTTGGTTCTCGAGAAGAACAGCAAATTCGAAGTGTCTTCTAGGTGGGCATCCGTTAATCTCGAACGACATTTGTTTTTCAAAAAAATCATCTTTGGGAAAGATGATTCACATACGTATGTGGAGCCAAACATAGTGGCCAAATTGATAGCTAATTTTTTGCTATTCATATTTTTCTGGGACATGTTTGGCGGTCCGAGGTTCGACTTTTCGCGATTCGCAAACAGACCGCGGTCCGCCTGTTGCCGACCGTTGATCTAGACTACGGTAACTGATTAACATCAGGCGGGCCGAAAGCTTGTTTGTCACCTCATATTATAAAAAAATAATATTAAATATTTGTCTTATAGTCCATTAATGTTGGTAACATGTAGGTACAAAAAAACCTATCTACTTAGAGCCTGGCCCTACTTGCGCGCTGCGCTGCGTTGCGCTGCGTCGTCGCAACGAATCAAAGTGTCAGCGGGCGAGAGACGAAGCGGGGGAGGGTGATGTGCCAGTACAAAAACTTGCGACGACGCAGCGCAGCGCGCAAGTGGGGCCCGGCTCTTAGGTACGTATACAATACAAATAAATAAAATTTTAATGTCAAGTCTGAATATTGATTCTAATGTCAAAAGAACAGGTTTTTCCCCAAATGCATATAAAAGTATATACCTACGGTACTAAATTTATTGTCTGTGTGTCTGGATGTTCGTTCCGGGTAATCTCCGAAACGGCTGGACCTATTGTGACGTGAATTTCACTGGCCGATATTATAAGGAGTACCTAACTTAGGCTACCTACTTTTATTTTCGAATTCTTTTTAGGGTTCCGCGTAAAAAATAAAGAACCCATCATTAAATTCTATGAAGGATTATTAAACGCGGCTAATGATTTTTAAAAATTTACGCATACGAAGTCGCGGGCACAGTAAAAAATAAAATAAATATAACGTCACGATTTTTATCCCCATTCGGGGGTAGTCAGAGGCTTGAGTGGCCACACCACCACATTGTGGAGGTATTAAGTCAACTCAGAGCCCACGTTTCACCAGATAGTCAGAACCCAACGTGACAGGTGGTGAACCTTGTCGCCGTGTATACAGGAACTGACTATTACCTAATCCCGAGGGATAGGTAGGTTTCCTCACGGGCACAGGTAGTCTATTAATAAAAATCGGCCAACAATCCCCACCGATATTGGGCGGCAGACTTCTCAGAACGCTGGCAACATTGCCACGTTGAATGGCAATGCTGATATGCCGAGCAAAATAGATGCCAGCGATAGCTCAAATCAAATAAAAAATATGAGATAGAACGTTGCGAACAACGAAGTGGGGCCAGTTTTATAAACATGTGTGCGACGCGCCGCGAACAGGGCAAGGCGTAGTTTCATTGTTCGTCTATGTGTGTAAGTGTGTATGTACACGGCAAGGCGTAGTTCATAAAAAAACCAGGCTCACTTCGTTGTTCGCAACGTTCTACTATCATGTCTTTTTTGAAGGGCCCGTTGGCGTGGTTGGTTTAGATTCCGCCTGACGCGCTGCAGGTCGTAGGTTCGATTCCTACCCGGGACATGCATTTTTGTGCATGAACATGTCTATATATCCCGAGTCAGAGTGTTATTATTTATATTATGAGGTATGTATTTACAAACAAAAAAGTAGTATAATATGTAGTAATATCAGTATCAGGTATCTGGTTTCCATAGTACAAGCTCTGCTTAGTTTGGGATCAGGGGCCCTACCACCACCTATGCTATAAGAGCAGTGTTGTTTTAACGTTTCAGCGACTTTTTGTGCAATGACGTTTCTTATTGTCATGACAATAAGGTACGTCATTGCACAAAAAGTAGCTGAAAAGTTAAAACGTTCCTAAAATTGAATCGCGATAAGAGGTCGTGGTATGCCCCCAGGTAGCCGTGTGTAAAAGAATATCCCAGGATATTTATATTTTTTTATTTCATCTGAGGCGATAAATAGAAGAGGCTAGCCGGGGCGGATCGCTAGTTAACAATAATAGATCGGGAGCCCAGCGTGCACTTCGTGGATTTACTCGAGCGTCGTCCAAACCTAATAGATTCGGTAGATGAGATGATAGGAAGAATACATTGTTCTAGATGTTTCCACTTTCAGCGGTGGGGGAAGCATCTACATGACAATTTCAACTTTTTTTTTAAATAAAAAGCAATGACATGGAAATACTCAAACGTGTCAGTTATTGATACTTTTCATGCTCCAACGTGATCAATTGAAAAAAAAAATACTTAATTACTCGAGCGCGCCAGATTTTGTAAGCATCTATAGGCTACGGTAACTGCTTAAAATCAGGCGGGCTGTACGCTTTTTAGCCAACGCAGTCCTATAAAAAAAAAACTGAGGCGGTGAAAAAGTAAAACTTCCAGATGCTCCCATTTCTTAGACTGACGATCAAATTAGCAAAATTGACACTTTTGACACTTCTTAGCTAGTAACCCTTATCTTAATCTGACGAGTTCGAGTATTTTAAGATGGTCTATTTTTTTTTGGGTCCCCTGAGCGTACCCACCAATATTAAGGTCTCATACTGGTTGGAGGTTCTTATCAATATGTAAGCTATCTCCCTTATCTTAATCTGACGCGCTCGAGTAAATCCAGAAAATCCTTCTACGGCTCCTCATCTATAAGGTAATATTAGATAATAATTCACTGGTTTGTAAACGAATGCAAAACTAGTAAACCTGTTTAATGATACAGCAACTAATCCATTATAAGTGAGTTCGGAAGGTCCACGTTGAAACGACCTATTTATTGCTTTTAAATTAATTAACTCCATTTTATTAGTATTTGAGTATCCTTTAATTGTTTATTAGTTTTAGCTCTGCTGAGGAAACGTATTGTGTGAGGTAGGTATTATATTAAGGGTTCCGTACCCAAAGGGTGGGAACGGGACCCTATTACTTAGCCTACGCTGTCCGTCTGTCCGTCTGTCGGTCTGTCAGCGGGCTGTATCTCACGAGCCGTAATAGGTAGACAGTTGAAATTTTCACAGAATGTGTATTTCTGTTGCCGCTACAACAACAAATAATAAAAATAAAATAAAACTTAAAAATAAAGGGGGTCCCCATACGAGAAACTTGATATTCTTGACGTTTTTATTCTACGGTGGTACGGAACCCTTTATGTGCGAGTCCGACACGCACTTGGTCGGTTTTTTTATTACTAAGGTAACCAACTGATATAGTGCTTAAAATAATAAAAATAATAGGTAATATTAGTTCTTCTTACGTGCCACTCGTGGGCACGGGCCTCCACTCAATGCGAGGGGGATTCAGGCCATAATTCACATTCGCTGGCCCAGTGCGGGTTGGTGGATTTCACATGTCTTTCAAATTTTTTTGTAAGATTTCCTAAGACGTGCAGGTTTCCTCCCGATATTTTACTTCACCGTAAGCAAGTGATAATCATAATCTAATTCTCCATGAAGTATGCTATACAAAGAAAAACATTATTATTTGTGGAGATTTTAATATAGATACATTAAAGAAGAGTAAACCATCTAACAAATTATCACACATGATTTGCAGTTTTAACCTAAAACTAGCCATTACAGAACCAACACGCTTAAAGAGTGGCACCTGCATAGATAACTTCATACACAATTTCCGAGGTGCTAAGTGCAATATATACGAATTTGCGTTATCAGATCACACGGCTCAGATGATATCATGCCCTGTAAAGGAAACTTGCTCTTTAACGCACTGGTATATTGAAAAAAGAGATTATTCTAAAGAAAATATTGACAAATTTAGAGACTGTTTAGAAGCCCTTAGTTTTGACGAAGTATTTAGTATAGACGATCCTAACATAGCATTTGACATCTTCCATGACATTTTTATATTATTTTATAATTTGTGTTTTCCTTTGACATTACTAAAAATACGTTTACGAAAAAAACCTAGATGGCTATCTAAGGGCATTAAAAAATGCTCTAAAAGGAAGCGTGATTTGCTATGGAGATACAGGAAACAATCTAATATTAACAATAAAAATGCATATAAAAACTATTCTAGACGATTAAACAAGATAATAAAATTAACACAAAAATCACAGAATGACTACATGATTAGAGTGGCTTCAAACAAGTCTAAGGCAACCTGGTCAATAATTAAACAAAACAAAAACAATAGGCCAAGAGCTGAGATTAAACAGTTAATAATAAATGGGAATGTCATTGACAATCCTATTGACATCGCAGAAGCGTTCAATTTGTTTTTCACTACAGGAAGTGAAAATAATCCAACTACTTCGAAAACAAATTATCAAATAATGACAGATGGAAAAAAATATTCTAAATCATTATTTATGAACCCTACGACTCATTTTGATACCGAAAAATTGATACATTCATTAAAAAACACAAATAGCACAGGTTACGATGACATTAACACAAAAATATTAAAAAGTGTATCTAAACAAATTTCACCGGTACTAAGCCATTTAATTAATATATCAATCGTTTCAGGAGAGTATCCAAATAAACTAAAAACCACAATAATAAAACCTCTATTTAAAAAGAAAGATAAAAATAATATGAGTTGTTATAGACCTATAGCACTTATACCAATATTTTCAAAGTTATTTGAGAAGGTTATTTACAAAAGTATTTATACATTCTTTGAAACACATAATATATTCACTGATGAGCAAGCTGGTTTTAGGAAGAGTAAAAGCATAAATTTGGCTGTGTACAAATTTCTTAATGCTATAATGACAGGTTTAGATAATAAGCACCTGGTTTCAGCGTTATACATGGACTTAAAGAAAGCATTCGACTACGTTAACCATGACACCTTGTTAAATAAGTTAGAGACATATGGCGTTAGAGGTAATATTTTAAGCCTCCTAAAATCCTACCTCACCAACCGTAAGCAGTGCACGCAAATTACACGCATATCACCAAAAACAAGAAAGGAAACTGTTTACTCCTCTAAATTTTGTAACGTTACCCAAGGGGTGCCTCAAGGTAGCATACTCGGTCCCTTATTATTCATAATATATATGAATGATCTGCCTAAAGTTACCAAACATAAGATGGTCTCATTTGCTGATGATAGCACAGTCATGTTTACTGGTAGGGATAAATCTGAAATAGAAACAAACATGAATGAAGCTCTTGACTTTATAATTAATTGGTTAAATTACAATAATCTACAAATAAATCTGGACAAAACTAATGTAATGACATTTAGAAACAGGAAAAATAACTTAATAGACATTGACATAAACTATAATAGACAAAGGATTGTTGAAGTGGAGAAAACTAAATTTCTACGGTCATTCCCAGTTGCCCCCACTGGCGACGCCACCACTGGTGGCAAATGGGTTTTTTTTTGGAAAAAAATCCCATTTGTCACCAGTAGTGGCGTCGCCAGTGGGGGCAATTGGGAATGATCACTTTTTTTGTTCCCAGTTGCCACCAGGGGTGACAGATGGGAAAAATAAATTGCGGTTATTCCCAGTTGCCCCCACTGGGGACACATGGGATTTTTTTTTAATAGAGTTAGAGCTGAATATATGGTGATGTGAATTTATTTTTTTCACGAATGATTATGTTAAAAAGATGTTATATTTTATTATTAATCAACGCATGGAATTATGACTATTTATGTAAAAATGTAACAAAAAGAATGAAACGTCACGATTTTTATCCCTATTCGGGGGTAGTCAGAGGCTTGAGTGGCCATACACCACCATATTGTGGAGGTATTAACTAACTTAAAGTCCACGTTTAACCAGATAGTCAGAACCCAACGTGACAGGTGGTGAATATACATGAACTGACTATTACCTAATCCTGAGGGATAGGTAGGTTTCCTCACGAGGTTTTCCCTCACCGTCAGCGAACTGTAAATTATGCACATAGATGAAAATTCATCCATTGGTGCATGCCCCACCGGGGTTCGAGCCTGGGACCTCCTGATTGCTAGGCCAACCGTTCATCCATCATTTTATTTTCGATGATTAAATCCCAAGTACCTGGGTGGAATCCTAATAAATATAAAACAGACTATGAAAGAGCAGCTATGAGTGCTATGACGACTGTGTTTCCATCTGTAAATATATCTGGATGCTATTATCATTTTAATAAATCCATTTGGGAGAAGGGTCGTAAGCTCGGTATAACTAAATCCAATGATAGAAATAAGATAAGAGAAGTGGCATTAAGTGCGGTATTGCCACTATTGCCGCCGAATGAAATTCTAAATGGGTGGAAGTATATTACTCGTAAAAGTACACAAGAAGATGACATTAAAAAGTTTAGGGCTTATATGGAAACACAATGGATGATAGACGAGTTCGTTAAAGTGTGGTGTGTATACGGTGAACAGCATCGAACAACTAACTTTTTAGAATCGTGGCATCATAAATTAAACCAAGCAAGAGGAAAAAAAAATCCAAACATCATACATTTTTTGAAAACCTTGGTCAAGGATTCGGCATATTACAGTGTCTGTAATAGTATGATTACAAATAAAATTAAAACAAGGAAGAAGAAATATGTACTCAATGATGAGTTCATACAAGATACTCAAATGGAGTTCTTGCATGGAAATATGACAGTGGGTCATTGTTTAGAAATTTTAAGGCGCTAATTTTTGATAAAAATTTGTACATTACTGCCACGGTCTGTAATGAGTGTGTTGCTGACCGCGTTGTTGATGGGCGAAAGCGCGGCGCAGCGCAGCTCCAGGCCTCCATAGCGTGGTCAGCATTGCAACCCTTGATGGATTAGCTGAAATAAAGGCTGAGACCGAACTTCGACCTTCGGGTCGAGGCCTTTATAGCGCGGCCAGCAAGGGTTGCAATCATGACCAAGCTTGAAGGCTGAGAGCGTAGCTAAGCTTGGCTTGAGGCCATCATAGCGTGGCCAGCAGTACACTCATTGCGGACCAAGGCTTGTATAGTGCTTTAATAAAAAATGTGACTATTAATTTAAATAGAACTAGCTAAGAAGGAGAAAAAGGATACAATTAAATTTTTATTTTTACGAATTATATCTACTATAACTGCTTATTTTTCCTGTTTAAGTTACCATGGCAACGGCACAACCAACTCGTTTTAACCTGCCAATCAGATTTTTTTACGAACTATAACCTATACCTATAACTATACTTGTTTGTGATGTTTCCATAACATAACATTTAACATTCATTTAACATTTTCGGTTGAGAGAGATGATAACATAATTCGTGAAAAATAATTTCACATCACCATATATTCAGCTCTATAGGTAAACCGCAGGAGCCGTACCGCGCCTAAGGTACGCGAGCGGCGAGACGGGGGGGCTCATCGCTCACGCCGTCCCACTCCACCACACGTCATCGCTCTCGCCGTGCCACCCTCCCACCTCCCCGCGCATACCCAAGGCGCGGCACCGCACCCGCTGTACATCTATAACTCTACTAGAAAAAAATCCCATGTGTCCCCAGTGGGGGCAACTGGGAATAACCGCAATTTATTTTTCCCATCTGTCACCCCTGGTGGCAACTGGGAACAAAAAAAGTGATCATTCCCAATTGCCCCCACTGGCGACGTCACCACTGGTGACAAATGGGATGTTTTTTAAAAAAAAATCCCAATTGCCACCAGTGGTGGCGTCGCCAGTGGGGGCAACTGGGAATGACCGAATTTCTAGGTCTCCAAATTGATTGCAATATTGACTGGAAGTTCCAAATAGAAAATCTGTGTGCCAAATTAAACCAACATTCCTATGCGTTATATATGCTTAGCAAAAGTTGTGAACGAATCTACAGTAACTACCGCGTATCATGGGAACGTAGAATCAATACTAAGATTCGGCATAATTTTTTGGGGAAATTCGGTTACCAAGGAATCCATATTTAGGGCACAAAAGAGGTGCGTGAGAGCAATTTGTAGACTTAAACCCACAGATAGTTGTAAGCCATACTTCATTAATCTTAAGTTGTTGACCCTACCGTGTATTTACATCTATGAGATTTCCGTGTTCGTGGCATCCAAGATGATGTTGTTCCAAAAATTGAACAGCAAACGCCACAATCAGGAGATTTGTTACCCACCTAACAGAACTGCACAGTTTAATAAAAGTGTCTTTTGTATGGCTCCTCGCATTTATAATCACTTGCCAAAAGAAATATTAAATTGTTCCAGCATAGATACCTTCAAATATAAATTAAAACAGTTTCTGTTGAACAAGGCATATTATAGCGTAATTGAATACCTGGATGATAAATTTATAAAACAAGGTGGGTAGTTTGGTTAGTTCGCTTTGGTTGGTTTGCTTTATGTATGACATTATGATTTTTTTTATTGACATTATTAACTGTTAGTCTGTTTTTGTTTGTTTTTTATAATGGAAATGTAAAAATTATTTAAAACTGACATTCTGTAATCGATAGAACGAAGTGTAAGCCAATCAAGGCAGGTTTTTGAGGATCATAAATAAACTTTAGTTTTAAGATCTTTTGTACCACCCAAAAATCACACTAATAAAGAATTGAATTGAATTGAATTGAATTAAAGTTAAGATTTGCAATAGATTTTAAAAAATCTAGACGTGCGATCCGGGGTTTGAACCCAGGACCTTAAGACCGCAACACGCCTGTTATTAGGGCCTCCGCAGACTAGCTACTTTTAGCATCGCATCGGCGACCGGCGATTTTGTGACGTATCGATGCTGCGTCGCGTTTCTTCGAGCGCGAACGAGCGAGACGCAGCATCAAAATCGCCGATCGCCTATGCTAAAACTAGCAAGTCTGCGGTGGCCCTAAGTAATTAGTTTATTTTTAGGGTTCCGTAGTCGCTACGAGGAACCCTAAAGGTGCCATTCGGGGGGACGTGGCGGCCAGCAGACGGCAGTGCCAGACGGGCGATGACATGTGCCGCGACGGCAGACGGCAATACTAATTTGTATGAGACAACTGATGTCTGCTGTCTGCCGCGTCCTTCCGAATGACACCTTCATAAGATCATCCAGTCCGTCCGTCCGTCCCAGTCTGTCACAGTGCCATAACTTCTACAATTTTCAACGGAAGTTTATGAAATATGTCGCAAAAATATCTTAATAATATAGATCGGCAATTCCAAAATTATAATATGTACCTTTAGCGGAAAAGGGAAGATCTTCCGGCCAGGCGAGTGGTATGCCTGGCGGGGTCGGCCGCTACGCCCCGATGGTTGTTGTCGGGGTCTCGTATATATGCGAAGTGCCTCGGGAATCTTGCTTGCGTGGTTCAGAACTCCATTTTTGTATTGGCGCGCGCAACTAACGCCATCTGTTGGTAGCGAGATGTGAAGTCGCTACATACCTAAAAAAAAATAGGTACCTACCTCCCCTTACATGTAAAGTGGGGAAGAGTTCCGCTTTTTTCTTTTGAGGTACCGCAGTCGTGGCCCTGTGTTTTTTCACAGAATCACGCGTATTTCAATAATAGAGATGATTTCAGATGTTTTACACGATTTTAAATTATAAAGACAAGGCGTATATATGTGGGACCAGCTTGCTGATGGTGGTGTCGGCGGCTGCCAACATAACAGTGCTGGTACTGCTGCTGCGGAAGAAGAAGGCGGGGAGAGCGAGCAGGCTAGACTTATTACTGATAAACCTCGCTATAGCTGACTTGTTGGTAAGTTCTTTGAGACTTGGTAATTCTGCTGACTTAGATCCTTCATCCACGACGCTCTCAAGGGTATCGGGACGTGTAAAATATTCTATGAGTGGCGTCAACAAATCCTGGGTGCTTATAATCACCTTATTGTAAGTCATTTGCAGACCTAAAATGAAACGCGTTGGCGTGGTTGGTTAGATTCCGCCTATCACGCTGCAGGTCGTAGGTTCGATTCCTACCCGGGACATGCATTTGTGTGCATGAACATGTCTGCATGTCCCGAGTCTGGGTGTAATTATGTAGGTATATGAAGTATGTATTTACAAACAAAAATTTGTACGTATAAGTATTGTAGTAATATCAGTTATCTGGTTTCCATAGTACAAGCTCTGCTTAGTTTGGGATCAGGTAGCCGTGTGTAAAAGAATGTACCAGGATATTTATTATTCTTATTATTTAATCTACCCTACGAGACCCTACATATATCTATGGTAGGTAACGGTTAATTTTAGGTCTGTAATTGAATCGCAGTAAGAGGTGATTTCCTTTTAGTCAATCTCACCCCTGGGGGTGACAATGTACGAAAAGTTGGCTACAAGTGGGATGTGAATGTATCCATTGATTGTTTGGTGCAGGTGACATTTCTGCGGATGCCCTTACATATGTCCATGTCGGTGACGGACTGGTGGCTGGCCGGTGAACTCATGTGTCGCGCCATGACGTTCGGCGGAGTCTTCGGACTGTACCTCTCCAGCTTCATGGTCATATGCATCGCTGTGGACAGGTCGGTAGCTGGCTTACAGAGTAACAGTGGTGGGAGTGTGTGGCGGGTCTAGTTCCATAAAAAAGGTCGGTAGCTCCGGGGATGCTACATACATACACCCACTACATACACATCCTAAAGATGTTACACACCAATCGATCGATTCATCGGTCGATGGTGGAAAGAGAGTTAAATTCGATCGACAGTTCTTATACGCAAAATTGAATTGAACGATTTATTATTTGATAGAGGGTCAATCAGTGACAAAGGCTTTTGCGTGGCGATTTCGTACATAGCTAATGTCGTGTACGAAACTATAATTATTAATTACTAAATTGACAAGTCTTCAACCAATGTGTGTTACCAGTGATGACTTATGGCACTGAGACGTGGTCTCTGACTATAGGCCTCATAAGACGGCTCAAGGTCACTCAGAGAGCTATGGAGAGGGCTATGCCCGGAGTTTCTCTAAAATATCGAATCAGGAATGAGGAGATACGTAGACCAACCAAGGTCACCGACATAGCCCTGCGAATTAGTAGGCTGAAGTGGCAGTGGGCGGCACATAGCCCGAAGAACTGATGGCCGATGGGGCAGAAAGGTTCTTGAGTGGCGACCACGTACCAGAAGACGCAGCGTAGGTAGGCCCCCCACAAGGTGGACTGACGACCTAGTGAAGGTCGCGGAAAACCGCTGGATGCAAGTGGCACAGGACCGGTCGTTGTGGAAAACCTTGGGGGAGGCCTATGTCCAACAGTGGACGTCTTTTGTCTGAAATGCTGATGATGATGATAAAATTGACAGTCGATCGATGCCCTCGACCAATGATCGATCGATGAGTAGGTACCTGTCGATGGCCTGTGTATGGTGGCGCTTAGCGTCGCAATACACGGACTGCTTGTAGCTGTCGGAAGCGACAGCTCTAGAGCTGTTGCAGCCGACCGCATCGACAGGCGACAGCCAGCCGATAGCTCGCGACAGCCCGCCGACTGCTTGGCGTCAAGCTATAGAGCTGTCGCTTCCGACAGCTACAAGCAGTCCGTGTATGGCGACGCTTCAGCGACCTTGCCCTACCTACCCAAGAATTTACAATTTATGACCTAAACTTGGCAAAAGCCTCGTGTAGGCTCGTGTAGTTCGTAGGTACTAGCTAAACAAAAGTTGGATTTTAGCACATTCAATTGAAATATTGCCATAAAAAATTGCATTGCTCTGCTTTGTAGAATATCCCGCATGCAATTTCCACTCTTATCCCCCTGCATCAGATACTACGCAGTGTTGAAGCCTCTGAACGTGTCGTGGGAGGCGAGATTGCCGCGCGTGCTGGGCGGCGTGTGGTGCGCCGCTGTCCTCGCCAGCATACCGGACACCAGCTTATACCACACAGAGCCAGACCCACTCAACAAAGAGTAAGTTTGTAATTACCACGAACCAGGCATGGACATGATTACAACCTTTATTACAAAAGATCTATAAATACACTTACCGGCACGGAAATCGGGACCAGCTAAGCTATTCTGTAACGACAAACTCACTTCGCACGCGTGAATTTGCAGGTGATATGTCAAATTTTGTATTGATATTTGACATTTCACTAGAAAATTCACGCGTGCGAAGTGAGTAGGTATGGTAGCAGATCAAAATTCGATGTTGTATCAGTTATTGGTAAATAAATTGATTTATTTTCACGAGACTACGTACGAATCAGTCTTTTCAGAGAGATTTGGTCCTTATGATTGATCTTACCGATTCATGCCATAAAAGTACAGGTGATATTTTTTCGGTTTTAACCGGTTCGATTCCCGAGTGTAGCAAGCGAGTTTTCGAAAATCTTTGAATGAAGTTCGTATTGTTTTTAAAATAAAAATGAAGTCTTCATTGAGTATTTTTTTATCTACAGTATTTAAGGTACTTCCCTTCCATGTGACAAAATCGTGGGACACCCTGTATATTAAGTAGAAGCGGTGGTCGTACTTACGGCTTTTTTCTCACGAATATGTTATTTCCATAAGCAAAGTGAGATAGCGATAGAATTCCTGCGCCATCTTGAAATGCCGCCCGCCACCAGTCAATTTGTTGTCCTCCAGCTGGAGGTCTCGGTGCGTAAAGTGTTTTAGGCGAATTAAATTAAAACAAGTGCGTGTCAGACTCACACATAAAGGGTTCCGTACCACCGTAGAATAAAAACGTAAAAAAATTATCAAGATTCTTTTATGGGGACTCCTTTATTTTTAAATTTTATTTTAGTTTTAGTATTTATTGTTGTATCGACTCTCTGGGGTACTCGGGTCCGTGGTGTCGCTACTCATCAACAGCTCGCCACAATACTGCATTATTTATTAAGCATATGTTTCGGAAACTTTTGTTCTAGATTGCGGAGTCCAAGCGGTGATAAGTCCATGGTATATGTAGTGACATTGACAGAAGTGAAGTGACAGGTGACGTCAGCCTTATTCCCATTTCCCAGGTACGTGCAGTGCGTTCCGTTCGGGATTCTGTCGACGCCCCAGTGGTTGGTGTTCTTGATGTTCAAGATGTCGTTCTTGTATACACTGCCGTTGGTGGTGACTGTGTTCTGCTCCTGCGCAGTTATTCGGGAGATTATCAAACGATCTAACTCTGCTAATGGTTAGTACAGTCAACAACATAACTCGCTAAACATTCAATTTTTTTTCAAATGGGTGATACTCATGGATTTAAGATGGATTGAGCGCGTGCGCCCAATCAATCCTATAGTCTGATTTTTAATTAGACGAAGTGGGCTGACAGGTTCTTATGTCACTTTTCAATATAAATAGAACAAATAAGGTTCAAATTCATAGAGCAGTGACATTTTCAGCTGTCAGTTAGCTTCGTCTAATTAAAAATCAGACTATAAGTCAATGGTGATACTCTTTATTTTATAATCGATGGTGAACATTGTCAAAACCAAAGACATTACCAAGAAAGAGGGAGACATGAGTCCATGGAAACAGTACGTCTCAATCATTCGCGGAAAATAATGTTGAAAACATACCTATATTGCCAATACGGCTCATCTTCTGGTGATGGCGCGCTAAGCACAAGTCTGCCGATTGTAATGTTAGGAGGTACCATTTCTGCTAAAATAATACATCAATGGTCAAAACCAAACATTAGTGACATGTGTACAAATAGTGGGTTGGAAAAAAAGATTTGAATAACTAATCGATCCAGTGATAGAGTTACACCAGTCATCTCTTGCATAAAATATTGTACAGGAGTTCCTTAATAGGTGAGCAGGATTTAAAAAAAAAATGTATTAATGGGTTAAATAGGCGATGAAAGTAGCGGAAAATCTCATCGGGCACACGGCTAGTAGGTAGGTAAGGTACAGACTTACAAATAGTTTAATTACATCAGTTACAAATATTCCACTAAATTAAAAAAATATATACAGAGTGGTGACGACATCATGACAATAATTGAAACCATATACTGGGTATCACATTACTAGTTCGCACATAAAATATTATTAAATTATATTGAAAGGTATTGCCACGGGATTGCTTTTTTATTTTGACTATTTTAACTTTACGCTTACAAAGAAGATACCGCTAAAAACACCGAAACCGAAGCGATGTTGCCACGCTTGTACTTACAGGTCAGTCTATGAGGGCGGTAGACGTGTATAAAGGCTGTTGTGTTTCGTTTAGACTATTTCCGTATTTAATTTGTTAGAAAATTTGAAATTTTGGACTTTGATGTAAACCTAATTTTATAATTTTAATGTGTTGTGATTGACTAGCAGGGATCGTGTTTTAATTTATTGTCACTATGTCGTCACCACCCTGTATATTAAGTTGATATTTTTTATTCGATAATATCCGAATTACGCCGGTCGGGACCGAACGTCTCACGAGAGAGAGAGCGTAACGCCTTTTCCTTACGTGACGATTTCTACCAGGCACCTCCTACCGCAAGCCGCGTTAAGGAACTTCGACCCAATTACATCAGTTACAACAAAAATTGAATTAGTTTCAACAAAAATTGAATCAGTTTCAACAAAAATTGAATCGGTTCCAACAAAAATTAACCAAGTTTTTATAACACTAATTTCAGATGGTATACGTCGCAGTGGTGTGGGTGTCCTGGGCCGTGCGCGCGCGCGGACACTCAAAATGACCATCACCATAGTCACCGTGTTCTTCATCTGCTGGACTCCTTATTTCAGCTTGTATCTATGGTAAGACCACGGACCATGCACACTTTCAACACCGCACTGTAGCGTAAAAGTTTCCGAAACACATACGCTAAGGTGGTTAAGTTATTGAATTACAGTACTTTCTAGCGGCAATGGTCTTTGGCTGTCTTTTTGTGTATTTTCATGCTTGATACGTTCATAGCATGTTCATAATTATGTATTTAAAATGGGAGCAGGCATGCACAGGTTACTAGGCTAGCTTTCTATTTAATAGGGAAATACCTAAATGTGACTAGACGTGTCTACAACATACACATGCCGCGCGAGGCTGCTCACCCACATGCCTCGCGAAGCACGACGTTTGCCTCAGTCGCGTGCCGCGCGAGGCAAATAGCGAGGCAACTGACACTCTAGACAGAGAAAGGTATAGCCGAGCAATCAGTTTGACACGTTTGACATCGTTCTGTCTGATGACTATGCCAAACTAGGCGAGGCAAATGACAGCGCTCAGGTGAGGCAGGACGCGCGTTTGCCTCGCGCGAGGCAAGTCAAACTTAGTGAGGCAATTTGCCTCGCGCGGCATGTGACACATCTGGACGTAGCTATTGAGCGATAGGTAATATTTAATTCTGTATTTTCTAACGACAGCAGCTGCTTGCTCACATTGCGTTGCTGTTTTGAAAATGTGCACTATTTTTCTTGTTCTATTAAAAAGAGTTATCATTGAGTTTCTTGCCGGCTCTTCTCAATGGAAGCAGCATTACGAACCGGAGTTTAGGTCCAAATAGTCAAATTGCTATCCGTGGTGCTTCAATATTATTTTTTATTAGGACTAATGTGGCAAATAAGCGTACGACCCGCGTGGTATTTAGCAGTTACCGGAACCCATAGATGCTTGCAATACCATATGCATCGCAGTTGACCTGAGGGGGAATGGGACAGAGGGAGGGGGGAGTCCAAACTCATACGAAACGCAGCTGTAATAGTGTATACTTGACGTACTTGACGCCGATCTTGTGTGAGAGGGTTGTACTACCACGGTTGAGCCAGCCCGTATATGAGCGTCAGTCAATTGGCTACAGCTTGGCTCTACCAGCAATGAAGCACCTCTACCACCGGTTGGTATTAAAGCTTCATAGATATGAAACTGTTAAAACATTGCAGGTTTGTGATCGACTGGGAGTCGATGAGGCAGGCAAATCCGGCGATATATAGCGCACTCTGGTGGTTCTCGTACACCAACTCCTGCGCAAACCCCATCGTGTACGGCATCTTCAACATACGGAGGAAGAACAGAACCGCGTCTACTCGACAAATTAATCAGTCAATGAGTCAGAGTCAACAAACCATTGAGACAAGCCTTGAGTCAGGGGACGGGATCAAATAAAATAATAATGTTCTATTTGCACAGTATGGTATAAGTGCATGTTATCTTATAAGCATAATTTTATAAGATATAAGAAAACGAAACAAAATTAACACACACACACATTCGTTCTACTACAACAGAAAACGCTACAGGGTCATAAGTCGCTTAGCCATTGAACTCCTATTGCCATTGAGCTGCTATAGCGATCGACCTTCTGATTGGTCGATTGATTCTGACCGACCAATCAGAGGCCGATCACTATAGCACCTCAATGGCAATGGCTAAGTGACTTAAGGCCGGTGTGTTTCCTTTCCACTACAATAAAACCACAAATTAGTAAATCTATAGTCCCTCACAGAACCTAACTAGCAATTGTGTTGTTATTTTGGCCTACACAGGGTTTTTGTACCTATTTTGAAACTTTTTTCCTTCATTATGGCTTCGCTTTTCGCATATAGCTAGAGTCAAATGCAATATATTTTCAAGTTTTTTTCGACGACAAGCACATAAATACACAACGTCCTGCTAAATGTTGATAAGAAACAACCAACAATGGTTATATTCTTTGAACTGTCAAAGGCCTTTGACTTTGTTTCTCATCAATTATTGTTAGATAAATTGGAAAATTATGGCATAAGAGGACCAGCACTTGAATGGGCAGGATGTTAATTATCTACACTATCGTAAACAATGCGTCGAAATATCTCACATGAAGGAAAACTCAGTCGTTGGTAGCGAAAGATCGCCGTATATGATAAAACATCCATGGAGTTCCACAAGGCAGCGTTCTTGGACGGTTATTTTTTCTAATTTACATTAATGACCTACCTGACATAACCTCCTACAAATGTACATTATTTGCTGATGACATTTCTAATATTTTGACAAGTACAAACTTAAGTTATTATGATGAAATTAATAAAACAATTGACTCTGTTAATGGTTAAATTTAAATAGTGCCATGCAAATATTGATAAAACAAATTTCATGCAGTTCAAAACGAATGGATCAAAAGTTACCCCAAGAAAAGTAACATCGACGGGCCCGTTAGCGTGGTTGGCGCGGAGGCGCCTTTCACGCTGCAGGTCGTAGGTTCGATTCCTACCGGAGACATGCATTTGGGTGCATGAACATGTCTGTATGTCCCGAATCTGGGTGTATGTGTATATTAAGTATGTATTTACAAACAAAAAAGTAGTATATGTAGTAATATCAGTTATCTGGTTTCCATAGTACAAGCTCTGCTTAGTTTGGGATCAGGTAGCCGTGTGTAAAAAAATGTCCCACGATATTATTATTATTATTAACCATATAAGAAAGCAGTGTTTCACACATTTCGACATAGGTAATGAAAGTGCCTTAAAACTATCATACGACGCTACCTACTGCTATGTGATACTACAGCTACCTAACTCCTATTTTATTGGTGGTAGCACCAAGCTGTAGCTGTATTGATTGCAGCTCATATACGGGCTGGCTCGACCAGGGTAGTACCACCCTCTCATAGAAGATCGGCGTAAAGCAGCTATTACAACTGCGTTTCGTACGATGAGTGAGAGAGCCGGAAGCCCAACCTCCCTCCTCTCCCTCCGTCCCACTCCCCTTCAGGTCAGCAACGTGCAAGCAATGCCTTTGCAGTGCAAGCATCTATAGGCTACGGTAACTGCTTAACACCAGCCGGGCCGTACGCTTGCTTACCAACTCAGACCTATAGCAAAAACTAATTATAAACATTGGCGGCGTCTTCATCAGGCGCATGCCTCGCGCGAGCACTCACTTTTGACGTCGGAACGCATAGACGTAATGTCATAATATGAGTGCTCGGGTGAGGCATGCGCGCCATATGGACACATCTATTGGAGGCGTCTTCATCAGGCGCATGCCTCGCGCGAGCACTCACCTTTGACGTCGGAACGCATAGACGTAATGTCATAATATGAGTGCTCGGGTGAGGCATGCGCGCCATATGGACACATCTATTGGAGGCGTCTTCATCAGGCGCATGCCTCACCCGAGCACTCACTTTTGACGTCGGAACGCATAGACGTAATGTCATAATATGAGTGCTCGGGTGAGGCATGCGCGCCATATGGACACATCTATTGAATACAATTTATTAATAAGTAGGTAAGTATGCACAAAAAAACCTATAGCTACAAATAACCTAAAATTTAAGTGTGAGTAGTAGTAGTGTAATGTCAAAAAAACTGGTTTTTCCTAAATATATATTAAAGTAGGTATATCTATATGCAGTACCAGGTACCTACTAATAATAAATACACAATTTTTTAATTTTTTGTCCGTCTGACTGGATGTTTGTTCCAGGTAAGCTCCGAAACGGCTGGACCGATTATGACGGGACTTTCACTGGGAGATAGTTGAAGTTATAAGGAGTAGCGTAACTCCGTTTAAATTAGAAAAAAAAAATAGGTTTCTGCGTTAAAAAAAAAACTACGCGGGTCTAAACGCGGCTAATCATTTTCTAAAATTTCCGCGTACGAAGTCGCGGGCATAGCTAGTCTATTAATAAAAATCGGCCAACAATCCCCCACCGATATTGGGCGGCAGAGTTCTCAGAACGCTGGCAGTATTGCCACGTTGAATGGCAATGCAGATGCCAGCTGTAAATAATAGCCAAGCCGGGGCGGGACGCTAGTTAAGGTAATATTTGATAAAACTCAACTGGTTTATAAACGCATGCAAAACTAGTATTAAATTTTGTTCTTTTTTAATGATAAAGCAAGAAATCTATTGGGAACTAAGAGTGTGTAGACGTAGGATTTCCATATTGAAACGACTTATAATTGTTTATTGATTTTCAAATAAAACAAACTCTTGAGTAATTCATAGTGTATTAGTATTGTTTATTTGTTCTGTCTGAGGAAACGTATCGCTTGAGGTAGGTAATCATATTTACTCAAAAATGCTTATAATGTTGTCATTATTTTGCAAACCTTCTAGCTAAGTCGATGTTGCTGCGCCGCAATAAAGGCTCCAGCGAAGTAGTATGAGATTTATTGTCGTGCTTTAGTGGCCAGCAAAAACTTTGGTGGCCGCAATCTATTTCAGTCCTGTGTTTAAACTAAGAATAATCTGATTGGCGGCCACCAAAATCATGTGTCGTGTCGAGTGAGGAGCCGGGCGCCGGGAGGTCCTGCTCCTCACTCTGCGCCCCCCCCCCCCCCGGCGCTTGTGCGCCACGCCCCGGCACAAACACGAGTGTTTTTAAATTAAGATGAGATGACATCATGATCATGTCATGTCATGTAGAGTCATTTTTGAGTGAAGCACTATACAACCTTAAGCTAAGCTTAGCTACGCTCTCGGCCTTCAAGCTTGGTCATCATTGCAGCCCTTACTGGCCGCGCTATATTTCAGCTTGTCCATCAAGGGCTGTAATGCTGACCGCGCTGTGGAGGCCTCGAGCTGCGCTGCGCTGCGCTCTCAGCCATCAACGCCGCAGCCAGCAATACACTCATTACAGACTGTGGCAGTAATGTACTAGTACTCAAAAACTCATATAATTTTGTCATTATTTTGCAAACCTTCTTCTAGCAAAGTCGATGTTGCTGCGCTGCTAAGGAGGTGCCAGCAAAGTTTTATGACCAGCTAAAGTTGTATGGGGTTTTAGCGGCCAGCAATACATTGCCGCCGTATATAAATAATAATAATATCAATCTGTATAAAATTCACCCAACACTGATAAACTTTTTAAGGAACACTATGCTCAATTGGTGTATTGTGCTAAAACTATGTAGGTACCGATAGAACTGTTATAGAGACCGCACCGATTAGCATAAGGGAGATGCTTTAAGCCCCCTCTGGTTCTGTTTGGTACTTAATCCATTCTCGCATCTTCTTATTATACAGAATGAATTTTTCAAGTGTGCGTGGATGGCCAAATCCGAAACTATGAGGAATAGCGAAAAGTCCTTAAAGGTGTCTCGGGCCGATTTTGATGAAAACTAAAACTGCATCATTGGATTTTTTTTTTAAATAATTTTCGTACCTAGGAATCGAACTAGTTGATTTTGAGAAAAACACCACACACTGTATTATTACACCATTCGATAGTGTCGCCGATAAGGAATGAATTCAGGGAAGTAATGACATACGGCAAACTTAAGGCTACTGGGGCTACTCTTAATCGTTTCGGCAGACGAATGGTACGTTCTTCTACACTGCAAAAGTGTTTCGGATCCGCAGTTCAGATTCGATAGTCGTGTTTTGAAGTTTTATCTTACGTGAAACCTACTCCGAAAGAATCTTGAAAACTTTCGAAACGAACGTTTTGTATTTCGGAGTTGGCTGACGGATGGATCATTTTTCTATTCTGAAACTGTTTCGAAAGTGTACAGGATTCTTTCGGAGTAGGTTTCACGTAAGATAAAACTTCAAAACACGACTATCGAATCTGAACTGCGGATCCGCAACACTTTTGCAGTGTAGAAGCACGTACCATTCGTCAGCCGGTTTCAGAATAGAAAATGATCCATCCGTCAGCCAACTCCGAAATACGAAAAGTAGCGTTTCTTATTTCGGAGTAGCCCCATTGTTTTTTTCACAGAAGCACGCGTATTTCAATAATATAGAGATCACTTCATACACGATGTTAAGTTATGGGCAAATGCTAATTATATTGGGGACCAGCTTGATAATGGTGGTGTCGGCGGCTGCCAACATAACAGTGCTGGTACTGTTGCTGGGGAAGAAGAAAACGGGGAGAGCGAGCAGGCTGGAAAAAATACTGATACACCTCACTATAGCTGACTTGTTGGTAAGTTCTTAGAGACAAACTTGGTAATTCTGCTGACTTAGATCCTTCATCCACGAAGCTCTAAGGGTATCGGGACGTGTAAAATGTTCTATTAGTGGCGTCAACAAATCCTGGGGCTTACAATCACCTCATTGTTAGTCATTTGCAAACCTAAAATGAGTCGCCCTACTCTACCCTACGAGACTCTAATACACAAATATACATATATGGTAACGGTTCATTTTAGGTCTGCAATTGAGTCGCAATAAGAGGTGATGACCCTTTCGTTAATCTCACCCCTGGGGGTGACAATGAATGAAGAGTTGGCTACAAGTGGTATGTGACTTTATCCATTGATTGTTTGGTGCAGGTGACATTTCTGCGGTTTCCCATACAGATAGCATGGACAGCGACGGTCTCGTGGCTGGCCGGCGACCTCATGTGTGGCGCCATGATGTTCGCCTTTGAGTTCGGACTGTACCTCTCCAGCTTCATGGTCATATGCATCGCTGTGGACAGGTCTGTAGCTATGGAGATGCTTAACCTAAAGGTGTTACCACACCAATCGATCGATCCATCGGTCGATGGTGGAAAGAGAGTCGAATTCGATCAACAGTTGTTACTACGCCAAATCGAATTGAACAATAATAAAAAATAATGTATAATGCGATTAAAATAAAAATATGACGGGCTCTCGGGTATCTTCACTCATATATAGTACTGTAATTATGAGTGAAGTTAGCCGAGAGCCGTACCAAGTTCCGGTTGTGACGTCACAACATGGCGCTAGGCCGGTCCTATTCTTATTTTAATCGCATCGTACACAAGAATTTACAATTTATTGAAGTACTAGTATCTATTCTTAAACCTAATGAGACCCAAACTTGGCAAAAGCCTATATTTGGGCTCGTGTAGTACTAGCTAAACATTTAGTTGGATTTTGGTACATTCCATTGAAATATTGCCAAAAAATTGCATTATCATGCTTTGTAGAACAACCTATAGTCCGCGACAGGTCGAGATGACATTCGGGTTTATGAGCTTTTTGCAGAATAAAATCCGAATAAAAATTTGCAGGACCCGATAAACAATTAAAATCGCCCATAAAATTATTAAATTAAATTATTCTGTTGCGTTGCGGGTCCTGCTAATTTTAATTCGGATTTTATTCTGCAAAAAGCTCATAACCCGAATGTCATCTCGACCTGTCGCGAACTATACATGCAATTTCCACTCTTATCCCCCTGCATCAGATATTACGCTGTGTTGAAGCCTCTGAACGTGTCGTGGGAGGCGAGATTGCCGCGCGTGCTGGGCGGCGTGTGGTGCGCCGCTGTCCTCGCCAGCATACCGGAAGTCATCTTATTCCACACAGTGACAGACCCGCTCGACAAAGAGTAAGGCTGCGTTTCCATTGAAGCGGAGCGGGGCGGAGCGGGGCGGAGAAGAGCTGTGAAAAGTGGCAACTGTTTCCATTGAAGCGGAGCGGGGCGGAGCGGAGCGGAGCTGGGCGGAGTGGAGCGGAGAAGAACAGTGAAAAGTGGCAAATGTTTCCATTGAAGTGGAGCGGGGCTGAGCAGAGCGGGGTTGAGCGGGGTGGAGCGGAGCGGTGCTGGGCGGAGTGGAGCGGAGAATAGCAGTGAGAAGTGGCAAATGTTTCCATTGAAGCGGAGCGGGGTGGAGCGGGGCCGCGTGTTCATATATTGTACTCGAAAGTCCGCTCAGCTCCGCTCCTCTCCGCTCCTCTCCGCTCCGCTCCTCTCCGATCCGCTCCGCTCTGCTTCGTGCCCACCACTCGGCACCACAGCCTGTTCAGCTCCGCTCAGCTCCGCTCAGTTCCGCTCAGCTCCGCTCAGCTCAGCTCAGCTCAGCTACGCTCAGCTCCGCTCAGCTCTGCTCAGCTCCGCTCAGTTGCGCTCAGCTCCGCTCAGCTCAGCTCAGCTCAGCTCAGCTCCGCTCCGCTTCGTGCCCACCACTCGGCACCACAGCCTGTTCAGCTCCGCTCAGCTCCGCTCAGCTCAGCTCAGCTCAGCTACGCTCAGCTCCGCTCAGCTCTGCTCAGCTCCGCTCAGTTGCGCTCAACTCCGCTCAGCTCAGCTCAGCTCAGCTCAGCTCCGCTCCGCTTCGTGCCCACCACTCGGCACCACAGCCTGTTCATCTCCGCTCAGCTCCGCTCAGCTCCGCTCAGCTCAGCTCCGCTCAGCTCAGCTCAGCTACGCTCAGCTCCGCTCAGCTCCGCCCAGCTCCGCTCCGCTTCGTGCCCACCACTCGGCACCACAGCCTGCTCGACTCCGCTCTGTCCGGCTCGGGGCCGCGTGTTCATTTGTTTTATTCGAAAGTCCACTCATCTCCGCTCCGCCCCGCTTACACTGTTTCCACTGATGCGGAGTGGAGATTTCGAGCACTGTGATTGGCCAATTCACGGTCCGCTCGGCCCCGCTCCGCTTCAATCGAAACGCACCCTAAGTTTCTACCTAATTACCACGAACCAGGCGTGGACATGATTACAACCATAATTACAATATATCTAATCTATATGACGGCGGAATGGGTAAATCTTCATCTTCACGCCTGTCCGCATGACGGTCAGACATGATGGTAGTCTTGAAATAACACTAGGTTATTGTCCGGTACACTGATATTAAATGACTACCCAACTTTGGTAGTAAAATCATAAAAGATGTTCATAATATTTTAAGATTAAACTTAGTAAAAATAATCTCATGGAATGCAGTTAGGTTAGTTGTGCCGCGAAGACGATATGACTTCCCGCTCGCTCTCTCCGCCATTGAATGAATCCGTCCGTAGGGACGTCCGTTCTTGTCCATCGACTAACAGCTGTCATATGCCATCGCAACAAAACTAAACACTCAAGCATTAATAAAAACGAGAACTAAAACGGTTAACTAAAATAATAACAGCAATAATTGCTTGAAATTCCATTAACAATCATCTTCAAATACCTCGCTCTGCGACATATACATTATTATTAGATGGAAACTAAAAACCACAGACTATATTATTACACCATTCGATAGTTGACAAGGAACGAATTCTGGGAAGTAACATACGACAAACATACACATGACATATACACATATATATATGATATGGATTATGGCCTGAATCCCCCTTGCATTGAGGGGTAACCCGTGCCCAGCAGTGGGACGTTAAAAGGGCTAAATTATTATTATTATTATATGCTATATACATATTGTAGTATGACATACGGCAAACTTGAGACAACTTCGATTTTTGAATATTTATTAGGCATTTTTTCGGAAACTTTTGTCCTAGATTGCGGAGTCCAAGCGGTGATAAGTCCATGGTATTTGTAGTGACACTGACAGAAGTGAAGTGACAGGTGACGTCAGCCTAATTTCCATTTCCCAGGAACGTGAAGTGTACCTCGTCCGGGACTCTGTCGCCGTCCCAGCAGTACGCGTACTTCTTGTTCAACATGTCGTTGGTGTATATACTACCGCTGGTGGCGACCGTGTACTGCTCTTGCGCAGTTATTCGGGAGATTATCAAGCTATCTAACTCTGCTAATGGTAAGTACAGTCAGCAACATAACTCACTAAACTATTTTTTTTCAAATGGGTAATACACTTTATTTTATAAACGTTGGTGAACATTGTCAGAACCAAAGACATTACCAAGAAAGAGGGAGATGTGTGAATTTTGCTGCATATAATGGTGCGCTGAGCACAAGTCTGGTGATCGTAATGTTAGGAATATTAGAAATGTCTGCTAATATAATACATCCATGGTCAAAACTAGTGATGGGATGTTATCGAGAACATTCTCACCCTCGGAAACTTACTCGTGAGAATTTTCGAGAATTTATCTTCTGAAGCATGTTAAACTTGGCACAAACCTCATTAAACATGCAAGTATGGTGGTTTTAATTGTTTTTAATATGTAAAGTTAGGATAACGTCACCCAAAATATAAGATTCTCAAAAATTCTCACGAGTAAGTTTCCAAGGGTGAGAATGTTCTCGCTCGAGAACATTCTCACCTCATCACTAGTCAAAACCAACACCAGTTTCACCAGTGTTACACCAGTTATCTCTTTCACAAATGTTTTACAGGAGTTCTTTATAGGTGAGCATTAAGAAAGGATTTTAAAAAATCATAGGGGTTAATAGGGGATGAAAGAAACTTTTGGAAAATCCCATCGGGCATTCGGCTAGTACTTAGGTACCGAGACTTACAAATTGTTTAATTAAGGGCCTCCGCAGACTAGCTACTTTTAGCATCGGCGATCGGCGATTTTGATGCTACGTCTCGCTCGTTCGCGCTCGAAGAAACGCGACGCAGCATCGATACGTCACAAAATCGCTGGTCGCCGATGCTAAAAGTAGCTAGTCTGCGGAGGCCCTAAATCAGTTTCAAAAATTCCACGTTTAGCGTTCAGAATAAAAAAAACTATTGTTGATAATTTATTCGATATTCTCTGAATTACGCTGGACGAAAGCTATCGTCTTGAGAGGGTGCGTAACGTCTTTACCTTACTTGACGATTTCTACCAGGCAACTCCTACAGTCGAGTTAAGGACCTTCGTTCCGATTAAATCAGTTTCAACAAAAATTAAATCAGTTTCATCAAAACTGAATGAGTTTGAACTAAAATTAAATCAGTTTCAACAAAAATTATAAGATTCAACAAAAAATAAATCAGATTCAACAAAAAATAAATCAGATTCAACAATAATTGAATCAGTTTCAACAAAACTGAATGAGTTTGAACTAAAATTAAATCAGTTTCAACTAAAGTTAACCAAGTTTTTATAACACTAATTCCAGATGGTATGCGTCGCAGTGGTGTGGGTGTCCTGAACCGTGCGCGCGCGCGGACACTCAAAATGACCATCACTATAGTCGCCGCATTCATCATCTGCTGGACTCCTTATTTCTTCAATCGTCTATGGTAAGACCACGGACCAATCACCCTTTCACCACCGCACTGTAGCGTAAAAGTTTCCGAAACACTACGCCTGGGTGTATAAGATATTTAGGTAATTACTCTATTTTCTAGCAGCAATCGTGCTATCTGCTCATGTTGCATGCTGTTATTTTTTTAAAAATATAGTACGGTGAAGGAAAACATCGTGAGGAAACCTGCATGTCTTTAGACATGTGAAATCCACCAACCCGCACTGGGTCAGCGTGGTGGATTAGGGCCTGAATCCCCCTCGCATTGAGGGGAGGCCCGTGCCCAGCAGTGGGACGTTAAAAAAAGGGCTAAATTATTATTTTTTATTTATAGTACACAATTTTTACACGACTGCCCATAAAAGGAGTATGTTTTCAGGATTCATGTTTGTACGTATGGTAAGTATGTGAGATCATTTAACGCACCATAACTTTGAAATACCTGAACAGATTTCGATGTTTGAGGTATCATTAGAATCCTTACATTATCCCGGGTAACATAGGCTATACAGGGTTATTGGTAAAACACTAACAACCTTGCAGGGGCGTATTACTGACATCAAAACCAACAACTTTTGTTCTATGACTTCATACAAAACAAAAAAAAATAACACTTTCTAAAATGGATGAAACAAGGAAATATGCTCATCTAGAGAATAGCTGTGGTACGTTTAGGTACTTTAGGGTAAAGTGGAATACAACCACATACCATGGCTTCCCTCTAGGTGAGAAAAACAATTTTTTTCATACATTTTATAAAGTGATTTTTTGTTATTTTTTTTTTGTTTTGTAAAAAGTCATAGAACAAAATTGTTGTTTTTGATGTCAGTAATACGCCCCTGCAAGGTTCTTAGTGTTTTACCAATAACCCTGTATTTTTCTTGAAAAAAGAAAAAACTACATGGCGGCTCCATTTTTAAATGTGAAAAAAACACGACTGCCCTGCCAAACGAAGAAGAAAAAAGTAATATATCTACAAGTTGTATTATTAAATTGTCATAGCAGTTGGGCGGAGCCCGCTAAAAATTAAAAAGTGTTCCACAGTACGGTCCCCCAACTGCAACAACAATTTACTAACTTGTTTATTATTACACGACTGCCCAAAAAAAGGAGTGTATATGTGTTTAGGGTTCATGTATGTTTGTTTGTTTGTTACACGACTGCCCAAAAAAAGGAGTGTATATGTGTTTAGGGTTCATGTATGTATGTATGTATCTATGTGAGATTCTTTATTCCACCATAACTTATAAATGCCTGAACCGTCGTTAGAATCCTTACATCACTCCGGGTAAAACTGGGTATATTATTTTTGAAAAAAAATCAATATGGCGGCATTATGGCATAAAATTCAAATGTGAAAAATTTTTTTTTCTTCCATTATTACAATGTGGGTATCAAATTGAAGGCCTAGATGTGCACAATTCAAAAATATATAATTTATTGGCATAATATAAGGGTCATTCCTGCGATCAAGATTCTCGCCGTGATTTTCGTGGTAATTTTTGTTTTTGTGAATTTTAGATAATTTATATAAATAACATAATATAGCCTTTTATACAAGTTCAAATCTCTATCGCTTTTGTAAATCTGATGATAACTTTGGACAGAATTCAAGGTTGAAGAAAATGGTGCCACGAAACTCATGCAGTACCACACGAAACTCACGCAGTAAATTCCGGGTATTTTTTACGCATTATTTATGTACTTTACTATAAGTTTTGCTCTCTTTATGGTTGTTGGGACTTGTGTTTTATAACAAGAGAATATATAAAAGCACAATTTCTGTTTCTGTATGAATATAAAAGACAAAATATGGGGAAAAAATCTAACATAAACATGTGAGCTGGTTATACTTGATTCCAATGATATTTTCCCTGATTTCTACAAGTTCTGTGTAATATACTACTCCAGATGTCACTTACAAGCTATTTAACATAGTGTTCCGTTCGTTTTACCAGAGACCACACTCCCAAAAAGATGTGATATGCAACTTGTTTGTGATCGTTATGCGGCGTCGAACATTGTTATAGAGGTGAAGAAACTAATATGAAATAGAATAATTTAGGTACTCCAAAAGATGTAATGTCTCGTGAAAATTTGAGCCACACTGTGGTCCACTTCTAGCCTTGTCCTCTCCAGATGCTCACAAACGCATGGAAATAATTTCACGAAGGTGGCGGCCCTTAGTTCTTATATCCTATCTGGACTGCCATTTGTTCAGACATCTTTGTAAACGACAGAATTCTAAAGTGTTCATGTTTTCTGGAGGAGAAAAGTACATGACCGCGCGTCTCTGACTCTTTAAGTCATCTGGCAGCATTCTCGCAAATCAATCAATATAGCTTTAGGACCAACTAGAGCTCGAAACCGATCCAATTGCCAAAGGTGTCAGACAGGGAAACGTTCCATCTTCGAAATGATGATGATGAATGATGTATTTTATCTTCCCCACTGGAAAAGGTAAAGCATCGATGCTAATGGCGAGTATAGGTGTACTTGTTAGCACTTTCAATTCGCTGATGATATCCTGGTCTGGACTGGAGGATCTCAGCTCTATGTTCTCAATAGAGCTTCCCGTCAGGTGTATCTTAAAATTAAATAGACAAGACGAAAGTTCTTGCGGCTCTTCTCAATGAAAGCAATACGCTAAAATGTTTATATTAACGATTCATAAGCACTACCTAGGTATGAGCTTTGTCCAGAATAAAATCCGAATCAAAATTAGCAGTACCCGATAAACAAATAAAATCGCCCAAAAATATTAAATTAAATTATTTTGTTGCGTTGCGGGTTTAGTTTATCGTCTCTCTCTTCCTGACTATGTATCCCACATGGTGGTGGGGTCAGCCTTCGTAGGCTTTCCCTTCCACTTCGCTCTATTCTCAACATCGTCTTCGGATACCTGACACTCTTTCATGTCCTTTAGCATTACAGCTTTCCATCTTGTTTTGGGTCTGCCTCTGGGTCTTGGGCTGGGAATGGAAAGTTGTAGTGCTAAGTTCACTACGTATTCAGGTGGCCTCCTCTTCACGTGACCATACCATCGCAGGCTACTCTTTTGCATCTTGTCGGCGATATCGCGCACGCCCAGGCTTCCTCGCACGTACTCGTTACGAATTTTATCAAGCCTGGTAACGCCACACATCCACCTCAATATTTTCATTTCAGCAACTTGAATGGTCAGCACGTTCGTTTGGGTTATGGCCCACGTTTCGCTGCCATACATAAGGACTGGTCTTATAATGGTCTTATATACCATGCCCTTTAGTTTTACAGTCATTCTTTTATCGCATGTAACACCAGTTACTTCTCGCCATTTTAGCCACGCTGCAGCTATTCGGTGCTGAACTTTGCATTCTACGTTCCCGGAATTGTGCATCATACTACCCAGGTATTATTCCCCAGGTATATTGATCGCACAAAGTGATCAATTGTCCATCGATGGGAATGGAACTGCTGTCGCTTGGACCTGGTTCGTTAAACACATGAATGAACACACATGAACATGCACATGCATGCACATGAATTGGATCTTTGCTACACTCAGCACAAGGTCACGGCTTGCAACTATTCCAAGATAAAAGTGCCTGTTGTAACTCATCACGGCGCTCTGTACAGATGGCTACATCGTCAGCGTATATAAAAGTCCACGCTGCCGAATTTTGCGCTAACTCCGTGAGTGGATTCAAAACGAGGCAATAGGAAGAGACTCAGTACAGAGCCTTGATGTACGCCTTCTGTGACCGCTATTGGTTTTATCTCACCCACTACCGTCCGAACCATTGATCTTGCACCCTTATACATGTCGGCAACGTTGTTGATGTATTGTTCGGGGACATTATTCTTCCGAAGGCTCCACCAGATCGTGTCTCTTAGGACCCTATCATCAAATGCCTTTTCCATGTCCAAGAATGCAACATACAATGGTCGGTTTTTGGAGTGATATTCATCAGCAATCGTGTTCAGAGCAAACATCGGATCGGTGGTCGATAGGCCAGGTACGACGTGCGGGTTTAGTTAATATTGATAAGAAAATGATATTTTTGAATTTTGTTCTTGAGTTTCCTGGACAAATCACTAGAAAAGACGGAAACAACCATAAGCAATTAATAATGAAATGAGATGACAGTATGGAGCAAATGCGATCAACGCTGAGCTTCACGATACCATGGACATAAACAAATGAAGAAGCATCATGAGACAAAAAAATCATTCCGCGACGGGCAAATCATGAGCGTCAGCAATAAGGATCGCTGCGTGAGGGATACAACCAGTGTCTGATGCTAATATGTACTACATTATGGCACTGAGACGTGTTCATCACATGAAAAATCCTACGAAAAATGAGATTCGTGGTAACTTCATGAGATTCGTGGAGAAATTGCCACGAATCTCATGCCACGAAACTCGTCAAATTAAACATATTTCACTATTATTCTTGCACTTCAAAAAGTAGTATAAATTAAATAACACTAAATCATACTTCGACAGCTAAGTAATTGGTATTAAAAACCCCAGTATCTAAAGTGACTGCAAACAACAATAAATTTTGTCCACAAAACTCCGTTACATCGGCAAAAAAACATGTTTTTTGGACTTTGATACCCTATATCTCATCGCGGAGAGATCCACCCTCGACCATCTCTCTGCTGGACTGCCTCGACATGACTGGCTGTCAGTAGTGACATCAAACAAGACCATACATCGTTTCATAGTAGACTTATACATCATTTAGTAATGCGCCGTAAAAATGTGCACAAACGTGTGACCAACACAAATAGCTGTTTAATATTCAAACTAAACAATAAAATATATTAAATTTGTAATCAATAAAAAGAGTATATTTTTACAAATTTTTTGATATCTATAACACGATCCCAACACCATTTACCGAAAAGTTAAACGCTATTGTTTCATGAAAGTGAAGCGTGTGACACAGCGAGAACGGCTAATTTGACCCCGATTATGAAGTTTGGATGTATAATTTATTTATTTATGAAATAAAAATTATGTTTTCCAAATAGACAAATGTAGTAAGAAACGAAAAAAATATACTTTTAATCGGTATCCCTGATATGAACAGAGATAAGACTGTGTGACCGCTAAAATCGAGCTTTGCAGGAACCACCCATAACATAGGTAGGGTGTACATGTAAAACAAACATTTCATTTTTGGCTGCTGTCACTAAAATGCATAGAATAAAAATAAATAATTTAAAAAAATAAAAACATGACTGCCCTGCCAAAAAACGAGCTAAAAGTATAAAACAAGTGCAGTGTCATACTAAGAAAACTAAACATGGAAATAGTGTTTTTAACCCCCGACGAAAAACGAGGGGTGTTATAAGTTTGACGTGTGTATCTGTGTATCTGTGGATCTGTGTATCTGTGTGTCTGTCTGTGGCATCATAGCGTCTGAACGGATGGACCGATTTGGATTTAGTTTTTTTTTGTTTGAAAGGTGAGTTAATCGAGAGTGTTCTTAGCTATGTTTCAAGAAAATCTGCCCAGCCGTTTGAAGACCATCAGCTCTTTTCTAGTTGATGAAAAGATATAAACAACTTCCACAGGTCTGATCGATACGTAATTTGAAATCCTGTCACCTGTCAATGATATTACAAAGTATGACAACCTTGACCTGATGCGCAGGCATCATCAGAAGAACTCCTCAACGGTGTACGGCATCTAGCTTGTGTTTGGGCTCATACGATGCGTTTTGTCGAGTACATGCTAATACAAGCTGGGCAGTTAGTACACCGGTAATATAAGTTTAAAAAAGCATGAAATAAAAATTAAATTAAAAATTTAAAAACCCCCGACAAAAAAAATCCTTTAAAAAGATAAAAATAATACCTGAATATTTTCACCCAAGCGTCGTCGTTGCGTCGGGGGACCGCTAAGTACGCCGGTCATGGTTATAATCTACAGGTTACTCTAAATGTAATGTACTTAGCGGTCCCCCGATGCAACGATGACGCTTGGGTGAAAATATTCAGGTATTATTTTTATCTTTTTAAAGGATTTTTTTTGTCGGGGGTTTTTATTTTGTTAAAAGTCATAAATTTCACAGTTTTTCACACCTACCTACTATTCTATCCGCTGAACTAAGTAATCCCATAGAAATATGTATGGACAATAATTGGGTCCACCGGTGCCAATAATTGGGGGTTTTACCCTACCTAAAGCTTCATAGTACTGAATCTGATAAAACATTGCAGGTGGTCGATCGACTTCGTTTCGATGCTTAAAGCAAATCCGGTGATACATAGCACACTGTGGCTGTTCTCGTGCACCAACTCCTGCGCAAACCCCATCGTGTACGGCATCTTCAACATACGGAGGAAGAACAGGACCGCGTCTAGCCGACAAATCAATCGGTCAATGAGTCAGAGTCAACAAACCATTGAGACAAGCCTTGAGTCAGGGGACGTGATCAAATAAAATAATATGTTCTATTTGCACAGTATGGTATAAGTGCATGTTATCTTATAAGCATAATTTTATAATAATAAAAGAAAGCCAAACAAAATTAATACACACATACACACACTCGCTCTACTACAATAGACAATACTACAGAGCTGTAAGTCGCTTAGCCATTGAACTGCTATTGCCATTGAGCTGCTATAGCGATCGAGCCTCTGATTGGTCGGTTGATTCTGATCGACCAATCAGAGGCCGATCACTACAGCACCTCAATGGTAATGGCTAAGCGACTTAGGGCCGGTGTGTTTCCTTTCCACTACAATAAAACACCAAATTAGTAAATCTATAGTCCCTCACAGAACCAAACTAGCAAATCAAGACACAGTTTTGCTCCGATTATAATAATACACTGGCGAGCAAAAAAATCGACTCAAGACATGCAGGGCCACTTAGGCATTCATAAATTAAACATAACATAACATACATAACATATGCGTCACGACTTTTATCCCCGTTCGGGGGTAGTCAGAGGCTTGAGTGGCCATATACCACCACATTGTGGAGGTATTAACCAACTCAAAGCCCACGTTTCACTAGATAGTCAGAACCCAACGTGACTGGTGGTGAACCGTGTCGCCGTGTATACAGGAACTGACTATTACCTAATCCCGAGGGATAGGTAGGTTTCCTCACGATGTGTTCCCTCACCGTGATTCTGAGAGATTATTTTAGTAATTACCATTCGTACATCGTACGAGTCTTGTGTTTGATGGAGATTTAAAATTGATGTAGGTAGGTACCTACTTAATATTATGACATACCTAATACTTCGAATAAAATATATCGGTATCCGGGATATACATATACGGGGTATATCGCGGTAGCCGGGATTTGTTTATTTCACTAGCGACTACGCAGTCGAAAAGTTGCTTTTGAAATATGTAGTATGTTGTGGGTTCACTTCATAATGGTGGATTAGTGTTAATATCAATTTTCACGGAGGAAGAAGAGACACACTCCAGCGCACACCGGTGCATAACGGCGCATACCGGCGCATACCGGCGCATACCGGCGCATACCGGCGCATACCGGCGCATACCGGCGCATACCAGCGCATACCGCCGCCTCCCGCCGCGGTTTCCTCCGGCGTGCCTTTCGATGCTCCAGAGAAAACTGCGCTTCAATGCTCCGATGTACATCACCGAGCATTGAAATATATACCTACCTTATTTCAATTGGAAAAGTATTAAATTACAGCTATTACAATTCCGTTTCGTACGGATGAGTGAGATAGCCGGAAGCTCAACCCCCCTCCACTCCCTCCGTCCCACTCCCCTTCAGGTCGGCAGCGTGCAAGGATCTATAGGCTACTGTAACTGCTTAGCACCAGGCGGGGTCATACGCTTGCTTGCCACCTCAGTTCTATAACATTAAAATATAAAGATTGAATAAAATTAATTAAAATGAACAAAAAACCTAAGAAATCAATAAAATTGAAGGATCTGCTTGGAATGTCAAAATAACAGGTTTTTCCTAACTGCATGAAAGTATAGATATACGGCGCTAATAACAGAAACACAATTTTTAAAATTTTTGTCCGTCTATCAGGATGTTTGTTCCGGGTAATCTCCGAAACGGGTGGACCGATTTTGACGGGACTTTCACTGGGTTCAGCTGATGATATAAGTAGCAACAAGCATCAAAAATAAATATCTATTATTAAATTCTACTAGGGCTTAAACACGGCTGATCTTTTTCAAAAATGTACGCGCACGAAGTCGCGGGCATAGGTAGTCAATTAATAAAAATCGGCCAACAGTCCCCCCCGATATTGGTCGGCAGACTAGTCAGAACGCTGGCAATGCCAAATCAAATAAAAAATATAGGATAGAACGTTGCGAACAACGAAGTGAGGCCGGTTTTATAATTATATAAACATGTGTGCGTCGCGCCACGAACAGGGCAAGGCGTAGTTTCATTGTTCGTCTATGTGTGTATGTGTGTATGTGTGTATGTCTACTATCACGTCTTATTCATGTATTTTTTGACGGGCCCGTTGGCGTGGTTGGTTTAGATTCCGCCTAACACGCTGCAGGTCGTAGGTTCGATTCCTACCCGGGACTTGCATTTTTGTGCTTGAACATGTCTACCTGTCCCGTGTCTGGGTGTTATTATTTATATTATTAGGTATGTATTTACAAACAAACAAGTAGTATAATATGTAGTAGGTAATATCAGTTATCTGGTTTCCATAGTACAAGCTCTGCTTAGTTTGGGATCAGGGGCCCTACCACCACCACTTATAGCAGTATTGTTTTAACGTTTCAGCGGCTTATTGTCATCAAAATAAGGTACGTCATTGCACAAAAAGTCGCTGAAACGTTAAAACGTCCCTATAATTGAATCGCGATAAGAGGTCGTGGTAAGGCCCCAGGTAGCCGTGTGTAAAAGAATGTCGCAGGATATTTATATTTTTTTATTTGATCTAAAGCGATAAATAGAAGAGTCAAACCGGGGTGGATCGCAAGTTTACAATAAGGTAACATTTGATAAAAATCAACTGGTTTGTAAACGAGTGCAAAAATAGACAACCTGTTTGATGATACAGGATCTAATCTGTTGTGAGTGAGTTCGGGAGGTCCACGTTGAAACAACCTATCTATTGATTTTTAAATAATTCACTCCAAGTTATTAGTATTTCAGTATCTTTTAATTGTTTATTAGTTACATTAGCACTGCTGAGGAGACGTATTGTGTGAGTGTATTATTTTTTATTACGGAACCAATTACTGATCTTACTTAATAGTACATTACTGCCGCGGTCTCTAATGAGTGTGTTGTCGACCGCGTTGTTGATGGCCGAAAGCGCGGCGCAGCGCAGCTCCAGGCCTTCACAGCGCGGTCAGCATTGCAACCCTTGATGGACAAGCTAATATAAAGGCGGAGACCAAAGGTCGAGGCCTTTACAGCGCGGCCAGCAAGGGTAGCTATGATGACCAAGCTTGAAGGCCGTGAGCGTAGCGAAGCTTAGCTTGAGGCCATTATAGCGTGGTCAGCAGTACACTCATTAGAGACCAAGGCTTGAGTGCTTTACTCAAAAATGCGACTATTAGTTTAAACAAAACTAGCTAAGTGGATATAAAAATTAATACAATTACATTTCAATTTTACGAACTATATCTATAGTTGTGTATTTTCTCTGTTTACGTTTCCATGGCAACGGCACGACCAACTCGTTTTTAACCTTCAATCAGTTTTTTTATGAACCATAAACATACCTGTTTGTTACGTTTCCATGGCAACGGTCAAATAACAAATATAGTGACGATAATCCCGGGTAATAATACATTGTATGTCTAGTAGCTCTTGCAGTACGACAAATCCGATTTTGCTCGAAGAAGGTTTGTGAAATAATGACATTATAAACTTTTTTGAGTAAAATAGGTAATAAAAGTAATGGGTAATGGGTATTAGTCCTTTTAACGTCCCACTCCTGGGTACGGGCCTCCACTCGATGCGAGGGGGATTCAGGCCATAATTCACCACGCTTGCCCAGTGCGGGTTGGTGGATTTCACATCTTTCAAAAATTTGTTAGATTTTCTAAGATTCCGTAAGCATGTGATAATCATTAAGTAATGATTTGCACATAGATTTTGAAAAATCGAGATGTGCAATCCGGGGTTTGAACCCAGGACCTTAAGACCGCAACACGCGTGTTAAGTAATTAGTTTATTTTTAGGGTTCCGTAGTCCCTACGGGGAACCCTAAAGGTGCCATTCGGAGGGACGCGGCAGACAGCAGACAGACGGTAGTACCGCGACGGCAGGTGGCACTACCACAGATTACCATGCAGTATAATTTGTATGAGACCGCTGACGTCTGCTGTCTGCCGCGTCCTTCCGATTGACACCTTCATAAGATCATCCAGTCCGTCCGTCCGTCCCAGTCTGTCACAGTGCCATAACTTCTACAATTTTCAACGAAAGTTTATGAAATTTGGCACAATAATATTTTAATAATATTATAAAATGTAAAAAAATTTACTTCCCCTTAGGGCCCGGCCACGACTTTGCGCGACGGCGACGGGCGACAGCGACGGGCGACGAGCGGTACGAACAAATGAACTAAAATATTCAGTCACGCCACGAGGTACCGCTCTCGGCGGCAACGCGAACGTTTTTGCCGAGCGGATCGAGACGGCGGTGCGCAGCGCGGCGCGCGCAGGAAACAAAAGTACGCGCGACCCAATGCGATGCCACGACGCAGAGCGTTTCGGGCAGCGTTAGCGCAGGGACCAACTGAGCGGCGACTCAACAAATAAAATATTTGAGACGATTTTGTAGCTAGTTTATAAAACGTGCTCTGTGATAGTGACTGACTCCCTGAAATTTGTATTTTTTCATGTTTAGTAGTTAAAGTATGACCGATGATGACGTATAATTTTTAAAATTTAATATAAAAAAATTAAGCTGCAAAATACAAACATATTATTGAAATTAGTTACTTAAATACACTATATTTTCTAAAAATAAATATGAAATCTGAAGGTCAACAATTTTAGACAAAGTGAATTGTTTACCTAAGTATATTAATTTTTTTACAGTCGATTTATATAAGCGGTAGCTTGTTACCGGCTTATAGTTTTGTTATATTGTGATTACTTTGTATAAACGTTGTAAGCTATCCAAATTTAAATAAAATAAAATCTAAATACGTCCACCTCGGTCGCAGTCGCTAACGCTCTATAGGCGTACGTGGCATGGCTGTCGCGCCGCTCGCAAATTACGCTGTCGCCCGTCGCCGTCGCGCGAAGTCGTGGCCGGGCTGTTACATGGAAAGTGGGGATTCCGCATTTTTCTTTTGAGGTACGGCAGACGTTTGGATCCCTGTTTTTTTCACAGAAGCACGCGTATTTCAATAATAATATAGAGATGATTTCAGACACGATGTCAAAATATACTAGAGACACGGTGTATATATGTGGGACCAGCTTGCTAATGGTGGTGTCGGCGGCTGCCAACATAACAGTGCTGGTACTGCTGCTGCGGAAGAAGAAGGCGGGGAGAGCGAGCAGGCTGGACACAACACTGATACACCTCGCTATAGCTGACTTGTTGGTAAGTTCTTAGAGACAAACTTCGTAATTCTGCAGACTTAGATCCTTCATCCACGACGCTCTCAAGGGTATCTGGACGGGTACCTAACAATATTCTATTAGTGGCGTCAACAAATCCTGGGTGCTTACAATCACCTAATTGTAAGTCATTTGCAGACCTGAAATCAGTCGCGTTTGCAAGGATGGTTAGATTCCGCCTATCATGTTGCAGGTCGTAGCTTCGATTCCTACCCGGGTCATGCATTTGTGTGCATGAACATGTCTGCATGTCCCGAGCCTGGATGTAATTATGTATTTATGAAGTATGCATTTACAAACGAAAAGTAGTGTATGTAGTAATATCAGTTATCTGGTTTCCATAGTACAAGGTCTGCTTAGTTTATATGATCAGGTAGCCGTGGCTAAATCTCGTTAAAACCACTCGGGCTATGCTATACCCGGACATTTGGAAGGCTTGCGAGGGGACATGGGGCCAACACGTAGAGGCCCCTTGAGACAAGTTTGAAGTTATGTGCAATACCTGCTGGGGTCCACCGCTGCAGATGATAAGACAAATACAGCAGCTTGACCCCAGGTGCAAGAACTATTGCAAATCTGTGGAAAGAAAATTTGGGTCTATTGCATGAGGTTTGGATGGACTGGGGATTGGGCTATGGGTAGGGTTCGGACACCTGCCATAATCAGTGTATAACTAATTATTATCGTTGGCAGGTGGTGACTTGCCGCTCACTAGGTGGGCCCCTATAAAATTGTCATCGTAAAGACGGCTAGGGGCAACACTGATGTGGGCAGCTCAGGGGTGTAGAGAGGTGTGCTGCGCTTTCTCCGAAGTTACTCGCGGCGTTATGCCCTTTAACACTTCCACCCCTGGAGCATATAGCCCTAACGACCCCTCTCTGGACAGCCAACTAAGGCCAGCCAGAGCTGAGAGTCCTGCGGGCCCCCGTCGGTTTCCACTCGGCCGGCGAAGACACGCCGAAGTGGGGGCCCTGATCGACTCTCTGGGGTACTCGGGTCCGTGGTGTCGCTACTCACTAACAGCTCGCCACAAGCTGCCCTGCAGGCTTATTATTTACTCTACCTTACGAGACCCTAATACATACATCTATGGTAACGGTTCATTTATGGTCTGCAATTAAGTCGCAATAAGAGGTGATGCCCTCTTAGTTAATCTCACCCCTGGGGGTGACAATGAACGAAAAGTTGGCTACAAGTGGTACGTGAATGTATCCATTGATTGTTTGGTGCAGGTGACGTTTGTGCGGATGCCTTTAGATATATTCTGGACGGTGACGGACTGGTGGCTGATCGGTGAACCCATGTGTCGCGTCATGATGTTCGGCTCGGTCTTCGGACTGTACCTCTCCAGCTTCATGGTCATATGCATCGCTGTGGACAGGTCGGTAGCTGGCTTATGGGAGTAACAGTGGTAGAGTGTGTGGCGGGTCTAGTTCCATAAAAAATTGCACTCCGGGAGTGCCGGCAGAAGTGAAAACTTGTTGTGCATTTTAATTTTTTTTGGTTTCTCTACCCCTCCCTCTCCCTCTACCCCCCACCCTCGCCCTCCCCCTCCCCCTCCCCCTCCTCAATACAAATTAAAATAAAAAATAATAAGAATTAAATAATGAATACATATTAAAAAAAAAAATAGTAAACATAGGATCGAACCTACGCCTCATAGAGCGAGCACTCACCCAGATCCATCGTGACCTGACGGGTACGAATCTGTCGAATTTTTCGATTAGGTGACCCTGTCGCGAGTTTAACCGTTTTTACCCATCTCAAGCACAACGCCGCTAAAGAAGTTTTCACTTCAAAAAGGTCGGTAGCTCCGGGGAAGCTTTACCCAAAGGTGTTTACACCAATCGATCGATCCGTCGGTGGATGGTGGAAAGAGAGTCGAATTCGATCAAAAGTTCTTACTACACCAAATATAATTGATCGATTTATTATTTGATCGAGGGTCGATCGATGCCAGAATGGCTTTTGCGTGGCGATTTCGTACACAGCTGCTGACGTGTACGAAACTAAATTAATTACTAAATTGACAGTCGATCGATGCCCTCGATCAATGATCGATCGATGAGTCGATTTGCCAACGCTAATCGATTGTTATAACAGTACCTAATACTACCTAACAGTACCTACAGTACCTAATAGTACCTAGTACATCGTGAGGAAACCTACCTATCCCTCGGGATTAGGTAATAGTCAGTTCCTGTATACACGGCGACAAGGTTCACCACCTGTCACGTTGGGTTCTGACTATCTGGTGAAACGTGAGCTTTGAGTTGGCTAAATACCTCCACAATGTGGTGGTGTATGGCCACTCAAGCCTCTGACTACCCCTGAGTGGGGATAAAAGTCGTGACGTATATATTTTTTATTTTTTTTCCTAATACTTACGTTTTTTATTTTCTAAAATGTATGAATACATTTGTGCCATAACTTTACTTTTTTATATTTGACCTTCACAACTTCTCCGGTCAGAGGGCGAGCGCACAGAGTGCGGCTCCAGCCGTACCTAAGGGCAGGGGGACAGCTGGCTCAAGGACGCCACGTTGGGCACGGCCTCGGCTTGGGCTGCTGTCTCTTTGTGAGAGCGGGGTAAAAATTACCACCGGATCGTAACGCGATCTCGCTGAGAAGATCCGGCTAGAAACTCAGCGGGCTTGTCGGGTGCCTAGGTGCGTCTATGTCCTGCTAGGCGCATAGAGGCACCTATTGGCGGAGGTGGGGATACGTCGACCTCGCCGGCGAGGTCGGTGTCTGTTGGGAAGTGTGGTGCATGTGTCGGTCTCCTCAACATCTGAGTCGAGGAGAAAACTCTACATGTATGTCTGTTTGAACACCGTGCGCAAACAATAATAAGAAATAATAACATTTACAATGCGATTTAAATAAAAATAGGACGGGCTCTCGGGTAACTTCACTCATAAGTACCTATAGTACTTTATATGAGTGAAGTTAAGTTTTTAGTGAGTTGACGTCACAACATGGCGCTAGGCTGTTCCTATTCTTATTTTAATCGCATACTTAGTACCTACGCAAGAATTTACAATTTACATTGTCGACAATGAAGTACTTGTATCTATTCTTAAACCTAGTGAGTACTGCTGGCCACGCTATGATGGCCTCAAGCTAAGCTTAGCTATGCTCTCGGCCTTCACGCTTGGCCATCATTGCAGCCCTTGCTGGCCGCGCTATAAAGGCAAGAAAAATTTATTACAGCTGCAAGGGCTGCAATGTTGACCGCGCTGTGGAGGCCTCGAGCTGCGCTGCGCTGCGTTCTCGGCCATCAACACCGCTGCCAGCAATACACTCATTACAGACCGTGGCAGTAATGTACTATTAATTTTAGCACATTCAGAAATATTGCCAAAGAAATTGCATTGCCATGCTTTGTACAACATCCCACATGCAATTCCCACTGTTATCCCCCTGTATCAGATACCACGCAGTGTTGAAGCCTCTGAACGTGTCGTGGGAGGCGAGATTGCCGCGCGTGCTGGGCGGCGCGTGGTGCGCCGCTGTCCTCGCCAGCTTGCCGGACCCCATCATATACCACATAGAGATAGAGACAGACCAGTTCAACGAAGAGTAAGTTTGTAATTAGGTACCACGAACCAGGCATGCAATAGTACATTACTGCTGCGGTCTCTAATGAGTGTGTTGCTGACCGCGTGGTTGATGGCCGAAAGCGCGGCGCAGCGCAGCTCCAGGCCTCCACAGCGCGGTCCGCATTGCAACACTTGATGGACAAGCTAAAATAAAGGCCGAGACCAAGGGTCGAGGCCTTTATAGCGCGGCCAGCAAGAGTTGCGATGATGACCAAGCTTGGAGACCGAGAGCGTAGCGAAGCTTAGCTTGAGGCCATTATAGCGTGGTCAGCAGTACACTCAGTAGAGACCAAGGCTTGTATAGTGCTTTACTCAAAAATGCGACTATTAGTTTAAACAAAACTAGCTAAGTAGGTATAAAAATTAATACAATTATATTTATATTTTTACGAACTATATCTATAGTTGTGTATTTTCTCTGTTTACGTTTCCATGGCAACGGCACGACCTACTCGTTTTTAACTTTCAATCAGTTTTTTACGAACCATAAACATACCTGTTTGTTACGTTTCCATGGCAACGGTCAAATAACAAATATAATGACGATAATACCGGGTAATAATACATTGTATGTCTACTAGCTCTTGCAGTACGACAAATCCGATTTTTCTCGAAGAAGGTTTGTGAAATAATGACAACATTATAAACTTTTTTGAGTATATGATTATTACAATCTTTATTACAATACAAAAGATCCATAATAATTTTACTCAAAAATGTGTATAATATTTTCATTATTTTGCAAACCTTCTTCGAGCAAAGTCGATGTTGCTGCGCTGCAAAAAAGGCGCAAAAGTTGTATGAGATTTCATATCGTATTGAGGAGCTCCTCGCTGTCCCTACCCCCGCGTTGGTGCGCACATGTTTTAGCCGCCAGCAAAAACTTTGTTGGCCGCTAAATCCATCACAGTCGATGGATTTAGCCGCCAAAGTTTTTGCTGGCGGCCTAAACATGTATGCACCAGCGCGGGGGCACGAACAGCGAGGAGCTCCATGTAAAGTAATTTTTGAGTAAAGCACTATACAGGCCTTGGTCCGCAATGACTGTACTGTTGGCTACGCTATGATGGACTCAAGCTAAGCTTAGCTACGCTGCGCTCTCGGCCATCAACACCGCGGCCGGCAATACACTCATTACAGACCGCGGCAGTAATGTACTAGAATCAGACTCCCTTTTCTTTCCCTACTCCTCCATGTTTATGGCAATACTGGGCCAATCCTTCAAGAAGAAGTCTAACTCATCCCGCCATCTCCTTCTGGACCTGCCGCGATGCCGTTTGGCTAGGTGTGGGACACAATCGGTCATCAATTTAGCCCAATGGGTGGTTGGCATGCGGCAGATATGGCCAGCCCCGTTCCATTTGAGCTCATCGGCTTTGTGGGAGACTCTGTATACGTGTCATGGAGCGCAGTACACTAATTCTGATGCACTAATTCTGACACCCAGAATACTGCGTTTCATAGCCCGCTGGCAAACTGCAAAGTTATGATTTTCACATAGATTTTGAAAAATCCAGAGGTGCGAGCCGGGGTTTGAACTTTGGACCTTAAGCTTACAAGACGCGTGCTTATAGACAATCGGCTATCACTGTAATATTTATTAAGTATATGTTTTGGATACTTTTGTTCTAGATTTCGGAGTCCAAGCGGTGATAAGTCCATGGTATTTGTAGTGAAGTGACACTGACAGCAGTGAAGTGACAGGTGACATCAGCCTTATTTCCATTTCCCAGGCACGAGCAGTGCACCCCGGGGGCGCTGACGCCGAACCAGTGGGTGGTGTTCTTGATGTTCAAGACGTCGTGTTTGTACATACTGCCGCTGGTGGTGACCGTGTACTGCTCCTGCGCAGTTGTTCGGGAAATTATCAAGCGGTCTAACTCTGCCGATGGTTAGTACAGTCAGCAACATAACTCACTAAACATTCAATTTTTAAGTGGGTAATACTCATAGATTAAAGATTGATAGAGCATGTTAGATTGTTGACACTTTGAAAGAAGTCTAGAAATTATTCAAAACAATAATTATACTGCATGGTCTTGTTCTTGGATAAGTTTGCTGTTGGCAACACTAAATTGATTGTCGTTAACATATTATTATTATTGTATACCTAATTGTAGATATTGGGTTGTTGTTGGTTCACTGTCGTTTAACCAAAAAACGTTTGACAATTTTTTTTTTTATAATCAACGTTTCATATAATATTCATTTAAAAAACAACTTATTTTGCAAATGTTTCCTTTGACAAACAAACAATGACAAACATTCATTAAAAAAAAACTTGTTTCGCAAATGTTTCATTTTACAAACATTTCAGCCATATTACTCTATGACAAAGTCGACGGAGCCCCGCTTCGCGGAGCTCCTATTTCTGCGCTCAGGGTCACCAGTAACCTAACACGAAGGGAATGACGGGGGTTAGCGAGCGAGCGGACAGCCAAGTCGACTGCCCCGAATTCCTAAGAGAAAATAAGTAAAACGTTGTTTCCTAAATGATATTATGTTTGAGAAATGAATCGTTTGTCAAATAAAACGTTGTGAAATGAAAGTTTGTGACGTAATTATTTTATAAACTGAATCATTTCAGAAACGTTGTTTTGTATTATGATGACTTATATAATGATGTGTTTGCCAATCGTGGTTTGTAAAATGAAAATTTGTGAAACATTTTTTGGTCATTTGGACGGACCCCGTTTTTGTTATTATACAACAGATTTAAATATTAATATATTATAATGTGTTATTGTAATGTCCAATGTATTAAATGATTTACTTATAAGTCGCGACATATAAATAAATCACTTACGACGATCATCATGACTGACTGAATGAATCATGAAGATTTCTACCAGTTAACTCCTACCGCAAGCGGGGCGTTAGGATCTTCGTTTCAATTAAATCAGTTTCAGCAAATCTTCTACGCAATCAAGAAAGAGGAGCGCCTCACTACTGAGATGAAAATTTTTTTTTTTAATCTTGATTGCATTATGAACCATGTCTGATGACATGAATTAATTGGATTGAACAAAAATTTGATCATTTTCAACAAAAATTAACTAAGTTGTTATAACAATAAATTCCAGATGGTATACGTCGCAGTGGTGTGGGTGTCCTGGGCCGTGCGCGCGCGCGGACACTCAAAATGATCATCACCATAGTCGCCGTGTTCTTCATCTGCTGGACTCCTTATTTCTGCTATTATATGTGGTAAGACCACGGACCAATTACCCTTTCAACACCGCACAGTATGGAAAATTACTGAAAAAACGGTCGTGCTCTTTTTAATATTCTATTCGACAGAGTAAATGGGTTCAAATGCAGGAGTAGAAAATGTACTGAGATCCCGAGATTTTTTTAAATTGCAATATTATGGAAATCAGACAAACCATAGAAATAGCCGTTCAAAAGGCGTTCAATATTTTTTATTGATTTTACTGGCACAGTTTAGAAGAGTATTTTTCCTGTATAACGCAGTGAATAATATAATTTTAGCTCTATAAATAAAAGAGAAAAACATTATTTTTTCTAAACTCTACGTTGTAGGATGCGATTTATTGGGATTAATAAAAACTAGCTTAGGGTTGCCACCTATTCGAAATATTATATGTTTATCATTATTTATCATGCAATTATAGGTTAAAATAAAGTAGGTGGTCTGTTAATGATATTAAAGCTACTAATCTTAGTCATTTTACATATAACGTGATTTTTTATTCTAATTTCACAGTACTAAAATTCCAATGAAAGGGAAAATGTGGTAAGTATGGGGCAGGGGTCCGCCCTCGTAAGGCTTAAGCTGAAACCTAAGTGTTTGTATTACGATGTTTTTTGAATATAACTCTTACTTTGGATGTAGTATTTTAGTATTAGTAGTTACCTATTACTGTTTACAAACTCTCATTTTACACCCTTAATTTGCCTCAGTTGCAATATTTTAACAGTAGGCACTTATTCAAATAAATAAATATCCTGGGACATTCTTTACACACGGCTATCTGATCGCAAACTATGCAGAGCTTGTACTATGAGAACCAGATAACTGATATTACTACATAATTATTACACTACTTTTTGTTTGTAAATACATAATTCATCCAGACTTGGGACATGCAGACATGTTCACGCACACAAATGCATGTCCCGGGTAGGAATCGAACCCACGGCCTGCGGCGTGATAGGTGGAATCTAAACCAACCACGCCAACTGGCCCATTGATTTATTTGAAACCATTTACTTAAATACTTACAAAATGTTATGCTCCTAACTTAAATAACGACTTCCATAGAAACGTTCAACACCCCCCCCCCCCTTTCACCCCCTAAATCCGACCCTTTCGTAAAATCCTTTTTAAGGTATATCTAATTTCTCATAAAGAACATACCTACTTACCTAATTTTAGCCTTCTAAGTCTCAATTGTGTGACAACCCTAAAACCATGGAAATTAGAGAAATTCTTTAGAAGCTTCTAACTCGAAGATCCTGCAAGATGAGGGTTTGATTTTATTTTATGTGTTACTAAAAGAACATGTTAGAGTTGTTAGACAATACATTAATCAAGGGTTTGAATCCAAATATGAAAAAATGTGGCAATAAAAAAATAAAAACCAATAAATCTTTTTTTTCAGACATCTTTTACGCTATTCGAGTTAGAGTGTGGTTATTTCATGCATTATTTACTTGTCTAGAACCAACATAGGAAGACACTAGTAGATTTTCATAAATAAACTTATTTCATAAGTATTTTATTTTTAATAGGTATTTTAGAAAATCTAAAAATATATACAGGGTGTCCCAAAACTTTTCCACATGGAGGGGAAGTACCTTAAATATTGTAGATAGAGAATTTTACTAAATGAAGACTTCATTTTTATTTTTAAAACAATACGAACTGCATTCAACGATTTTTGAAAACTCGCTTGCCACCCTCGGGAATCGAACCGGCTAAAATCCGAAAAAATAACACCCTGTTCTTTTATGGCATCAATCGATAGGATCAATGATAAGAAACAAATCTCTCTAACAAACATGGTAAATTAAATGAAAGGAAAACCATGAAATCTAAACTTATAAATTCATGAATTCAAAGATAAAGTGTATCCACAAAAAATGGAGCTAATTTAGAGCAACAAATTAGTTCGTTTACCATTTATTATTCGTTCAATTAAAATAAGTGAAGATTTTATGGTTTCCTTTCATTTTGAAAACTCGCTTGCCACACTCGGGAATCGAACCGGCTAAAATCCGAATAATAACATCCTGTACTTTTATAGCATCAATCGATAGGGTCAATCATAAGGATAAAATATCTTTAAGAAACATAGTAAATTAAATGAAAGGAAACCCATAAAATCGTTACTTATTTAAATTTTTTGCTTATTTTAATTCTTATAAGTTAAGATATCACGGTTTTCCTTTCATTTAATTTCCCATGTTTGTTAGAGTGATTTGATCCTTGTGATTGATCCTATCGATTGATGCCATAAAAGTACAGGTTGTTATTTTTTCGGATTTTAGCCGGTTCGATTCCCGAATGTGACAAGCGAGTTATCAAAAATCTTTGAATGCAGTTCGTATTGTTTTTAAAATAAAAATGAAGTCTTCATTCAGTAAAATTCTCTATCTACAATATTTAAGGTACTTCCCCTCCATGTGGCAAAGTTTTGGGACACCCTGTATATAATAAAAATATAAGTAGGTACATTTGAACTTCGGGAGTTCTACTCCTGCATTTACCCCGGTCGAGCCAGCCCGTATATGAGCGTCAGTCAGTTGGCTACAGCTTGACTCTACCAGCAATGAAGCACCTCTACCACCGGTTGGTATTAAAGCTTCATAGATATGAAACTGTTAAAACATTGCAGGTTCCTGATCGACCGGGAGTCGTATAAACAGACAAATCAGGTGGTCATTGTCTCACTGTGGTTGTTCTCGTTCACCAACTCCAGCGCAAACCCCATCGTGTACGGCATCTTCAACATACGGAGGAAGAACAGAACCGCGTCTACTCCACAAATTAATCAGTCAATGAGTCAGAGTCAACAAACCATTGTGACAAGCCTTGAGTCAGGGGACGTGATCAAATAAAATAATATGTTATATTTGCACAGTATGGTATAAGTGCATGTTATCTTATAAGCATAATTTTATAATAATAAAAGAAAGCCAAAAAAAATTAATACACACATACACACACTCGCTCTACAACAGACAACACTACAGGGCCGTAAGTCGCTTAGCCATTGAACTGCTATTGCCATTGAGCTGCAATAGCGATCGACACTCTGATTGGCGGTTGATTCTGACCGACCAATCAGAGTGCCGATCACTATAGCACCTCAATGGTAATGGCTAAGCGACTTTAGGCCCTGGTGTGTTTCCTTTCCACTGCAATAAAACCACAAATTAGTAAATCTATATAGATGGGGAGGCGAGCGTGCAATTCGTGGATTTGCACGAGCGTCGTCCAAACCTAGTAGATTCGGTAGATGAGATGATAGAAAGAATACATTGTTCTGGATGTTTCCACTTTCAGCGGTGGGGGAAGCGTATACATAATATTTTTTTATTTTTTTGTATAAAAGCAATGACATAAAAATACTCAAGCGTGTCAGATATTGATACTTTTCATGCTCCAACATGATAAATTGAAAAAAATTAATTTAACTGCTTAAAATCAGGCAGGCCGTACGTTTTTTAGCCACCGCAGTCCTTTATTAAAAAAAAATAATAATAATCTGAGCGGGTGAAAAAGTAAAACTTCCAGATGCTCCCTTTCTTAAACTGACGATCAAATTAGCAAAATTGACACTTTTGTCACTTCTTAGCTAGTAATGAATCCCCCTTATCTTAATCTGACGAGTTCGAGTATTTTAAGATGGTCTATTTATTTTTTTGATTCTCCTGAGCAAACCCACCAATATTAAGGGCTCATAATTTTTTGAGGTTCTTATCAATATGTCAGCTATCTCCCGTATCTTAATCTGACGCGCTCGTGCAAATCCAGAAACCCCTTCTACGGCTCCCCATCTAATAGTTCCTCACAGAACCTTACCTAGCAAATCAAGACACGGGTTTGCTCCGATAATAATAATAGTTGTATTGTGTGACCTTATTTTTTAAAAATATGTCTGTCACGTCCATTTGTCCTTTGACGTCCATAAATGACATGAGACAATTTTGGGGATTTGCGACCCCGATATCGGTGGTGGATTGTTGGGCGAATTCTACCAATGAATGGTTAATTTTTTCTTTGTTAGGTACTTATTTTATTATTTTGTTTTGTATATTTATTGTTAAATTAATATTAAGCAGGTATATCGAAGCAGTGGTAGCCGATTGGTTAAGCACACGTCTTGCGGGCTTAAGGTCATGGGTTCAAACCCTGGCTCACACCCCTGGATTTTTCGAAATCTATGTGTGAATCATAACTTTAATATGATTATCACTTGCTTACGGTGAAGGAAAACATCGTGAGGAAACCTGCATGTCTTTAGACATGTGAAATCCACCAACCCGCATTGGGCCAGCGTGGTGGATTATGGCCTGAATCCCCCTCGCATTGAGGGGAGGCCCGTGCCCAGCAGTGGGACGTTAAAAGGGCTAAATTATTATTATTATTATTTAGGTATATCGATACCAAACAAAATGTACCGTTATTATGAACCAATAAAAAAGTAAAATATAGACTTTCAAGTCTTTGTCAAGCACAAGAAAAAGCATTTGATTAATCAGGTGACATAGCCCATAGATATAGATACATAGAATACCTTACAGACATTACATCATTGATCTATTATTACTAGCAGATACGGTACCTCCTTGCATTGCAATCACTAGACTTGTGCTCAGCGCACTACATGCAGCGAAATGTATATGTCTGTCATCGCACTCACAATGAGAATCAATATTAGGTCAACAAATCAACTCATAACCAACACTATCGTTAAAACTAAGCTTTCTAATCAATATAGTTTTTAAATCATCGAAATCGGTCCACCCGTTGCGATTTCGTAAAACATTTTGTATAATGTGCGGCTGTGCGTGTGACGTCACACGCTTCGTTGGATTGAAGGCGCGCTGTTCCCTCGCCGCGCGCGCCGGCCCGCGCCGGCCCGCGCCGCCGTGCATTACAAAGCGCGCGTGAGCCCGATGACGTCACAACAACCGCGCGCGAACTCGTTAGTAATTTGGCCCATGCTTCGTAAATTTTTGTCGTAGACCAAAAATTTTTGCACTGTATGTTATGGATTTCTTAGCTCTATAAATCTGCAGTCTCAACTAAATTTGTTACGGATCTCCATTGTGCTATTCACCAGAAGATGAGCGGATCGTCAATACCGACATGATTTCAACATTAATTTCCGCGAACGACTGAGTTGTACTGTGTCCATGTACTCCGTTTTAGATTACTTAGTTGTTGTTTGTTACTTTTAAGTTTTTATTATTTTCGCATGAATGCCATTTTCGTCATTTTCTAATTTTAAGTAAGCAAGTAAGTAAGCATTAATTTGTTTAACATAGGTTAAAAATTGGTGTTACAAAGATTAAATTTCATGTTGCACTATGTTTTGACTTTTGGCGTACAAATATGGTATTATTTTGGTTTACTCCAACTGAAGTCCGTTCAGTACTTAATTTTTTAGTATTTTAAGAGAAGCTTGTTATTAGCCTTAATTACTATTAATTTTGTTAACTTTATTTTTACCTACGCTGTTGGTTTTCGAAATAAATAAATAAAATAAATAAATTATTTGTATTTGGATACATATATTATGAGAGTTTGGAGTTGGTAGAGGTACACGTAGCTTTTTATTTTTCTCATAGGTAGTGATGAAAAATAGTATGTACCACTCGAGGCCAAATATTTTGTCCTCGGGCGGCGTATATTGAATTCCTCGCAAAGCTCAGGATTCTACTTTAGAATCCTTCGCTTTCCTCTGAATTTAAAATAACGCCCTCGCGGAACAAAATATCACTTTGGCCTCTTGTAACACAAATAACTAATGTATTACTCGGGGCCAAAATATTTTGTCCTCGGGCGGCGTATATTGAATCCCTCGCACAGCTCAGGATTCAAATGTCAGATAAATAAAATTAAAGTGTCTGATTGCAACGTTAAAATAACATGTTTTTTCTAAATGGATATGAAAGTATACGACAGTAAATAACAGAAACACAATTTTTAAATTTTTATCCGTCTGACCGGATGTTGGTTCCGGGTAATCTCCTAAACGGCTGGACCGATTTTGACGGGACTTTCACTGGTAGATAGCTGATGATATAAGGATATTATATTACAACAATAATGAGGGTTCCGCGTAAAAAAATAAAATCCATTATTAAATTCTACAAGGGCCTAAACGCGGCTGATTTTTGTCTAAAATTTACACGCGCAAAGTCGCGGGCGCTGCTAGTCTATTAATAAAAATCGGCCAACAATATCCCACCGATATTGGGCGGCAGAGTTCTCAGAACGCTGGCAGTATTGCCACGTTGAATGGCAATACTGATATGCCGAGCAAACTAGATGCCAGCGATAGCTCAAATCAAATAAATAATATAAGATAGAACGTTGCGAACAACGAAGTGAGGCCGGTTTTATAAAAATGGTGCGACGCGCCGCGAACAGGGCAAGGCGTAGTTTCATTGTACGTCTATGTGTGTAAGTGTGTATGTACACGGCAAGGCGTAGACGACCCGCCGACCCGGCGACCCGCCTCACTTCGTTGTTCGCAACGTTCTATCATATATTTTTAGGGTTCCGTACCCAAAGGGTGCCAACGGGACCCTGTTACTAAGCCTACGCTGTCCGTCTGTCTGTCCGTCTGTTTGTCAGCGGGCTGTATTTCACGAACCATAATAGGTAGAGACTTGAAATTTTCACAGAAATTGTATTTCTGTTGCCGCTACAACAACATATACTAAAAATAAAATGAAACTTAAAAATATAGGGGGTCTCCATACAAAAAAACGTAATATTTTTTACTTATTTGTATTATAGACGGTTTTCATACAAAAGACTTCAACGTGTGACTCTAAATATCACCGTTTTGGGGTTGTTTGTTTATATTCTACGGTGGTACGGAACCCTTTATTTATTTGATCTGAGGCATTAAATAGAAGAGTCAAGCCGGGGCGGATCGCTAGTTAACAATAAGGTTACACTTGATAAAAATCAACTGGTTTATAAATGCATGCAAAACTAGTAAACCTGTTTCAAGATACAGGATCTTAATCTGTTGTGAGTGAGTTCGGGAGGTCCACGTTGAAACGACCTATCTATTGGTTTTAAAATTATACACGCATAAATATTAGTAGTGTACCTACTAATTAGTATTTTAGTATCCTTTAATTGTTAATTAGTTATATTAGCACTGCTGAGGAAACGTATTGTGTGAGGTAGGTAATATTTTTTATTACTAAGGGAACCAATCAAAATTTGGGAACGTGAAAACACCTTTTTTTTAAAGATTAATTTATTTAATTAATTACATAACTACTGAAACTGTGCACCGATTCTTAGGCACTACAAAAATGATCGTCTCAAGGCAAGGAATCTTCTATAGAAAGTACGAAGTCAGCGAATCTAATCTAAGTGCGAGGAGCGATGACGCAACATAAAACTACCAACTAATCTCACTTAAAATAATAAAAATAATAATATTATGTTTCGCTCATAGATTTCGAAAAATCCAGAGGTGCGGGCCGGGGTTTGAACCCAGGACCTTAAGACCGCAAGAAGCGTGCTTAACCAATCGGCTATTATTTATTTAATTAGTTTATTTTAGTAAGTTACTTATAAATTGTATTTATTTGTCTTAACTCTCCCGCCGGATTGGAAACGCGACCTTGACTGAGAGGAACCGGAATGAAACTCGGCGGACTTTTTCTTTTAATATTTTTTGTATCGCCAATTGCTTATTTTAATATAGTAAGTTTTGGTAAATATAAATAATAGCTCCAGTGTGCTGCAAAACAAATTATCTGCAGCGTTGACGCGGCCGTCGATCGATTGATTCATCAGAACAATGTAAACAACAAAACGCAATTTGGTAATATAATGTTAATATGTTTTATGTTATGACGCAGCTTGTTACAAGAACATTGACGCTCTGCGCTGCTAACGTCATGCGTCATAAAACCCGACTACGGAAAAAACGCGCTCTAAAAAGTATGAAACAAGAAAATATTCTCATCTAGAGGATAGCCGTGGTCCGTGTAGGTCTTTTAGGGCCAAATGGCATATGAACACGGACCACGGCTATCCTCTAGATGAGAATATTTTCTTGTTTCATACTTTTTAGAGCGCGTTTTTTCCGTAGTCGGGTTTTAGTTTTTAAACTTACTTTTTATTTAATTATTTTGGAGTTATAGGTAACAATATATATATTTTTGAAATGTGCTCATCAAGCTCTTTCATTTGATACCCCACACGGTTTCATTAAAAAATGATTTTTTTTTAGTTCATGACATTATGTCCTCTAGAGGGCGCCATATGCAATTTTATGTGACGTCACATATCCTATAACCAGCGCGCCATTAAGCCGCTTCTGACGATACCTCATTTGTCAAATTACGACAAGTAGTTTGGAAGTTAGGTGGGAACAGATGCACATACATACATACATACATACATACATACATACATACATACCGGTCAAAATCATAACGCCTCCGTAGTCGGGTAAAAATTGAATTTATTCCCAATATTGTGTGGCGATAAAATTTGACGCTGCGCTGCTAAGAAAGGCGCTAGAAAAGAAAAGGAAGAAAGCACTCGGTGATCAACACACGCATCTGTCCTATTAATGTATAATGTCGCATGGAAATACATGTGCGCAACCTTATAGTAAGAGTGTTACCCATAGAGTAAAGACTAAAGAAAGAGGTGACCTTATTAGATTTCCCTATGAAACAACGCGTGGAAATTTTGCGCGGGGTGGCGCGGGTGGTGGGAGTTAAAAAATGGGAGGCAATTTACAAGATACCGCCCCCCCGATCTACCGGTAAATAGCAGAACTACTGGGTTCGTTTTATGTCGATGTTAGTACGTAGTTTAACTTTTTCACACTAGATGTCACTAAGTGTAGGTTCATATAAAAAACGTACCGAGGGTCGCCATCTAGTGTCGAATAGAATTATATTTGGGATGCGAACGTTGGCAAGACGTCTGCACAGGACGAACGCTAACAGCACACTGACTTAAGCCACGCCTACTGTGATGACGTGACCGGCCGAGCCCGTGCGATGTAATAGCAACGCGGCCGAGTAGCTTAGACCCAGTCCTTTAATATTTCGTCTATGGTGTTACCACACCAAACGATCAACCGTCGGCCCGTCGATCGATAGGAGACTGAGATGAGTCGACTTCGATCGATAGTTACATGTGCAACGTTCGGTCGGTTTGATCGATGATAGAATGACATGTACAATTTTGTACGCCCCTCTCCCCCTCGGTGACCACCCGTAGCGTATGCCAAGACCCCCCCCCCACCTCTCTAGTTTTTACGTAGTAATTCATAAATATGGTTTTAAATATCTTTTTGAGAAAAGAAAGTTAAAAAAAAAGTTATATTGGCTCATATTTGTTTTTATTAATACGGCTCTTGCTGCGTGACGCCCACAGTGCATGCATAGGTGAAATTACAAGTGAAAAATATATTATCAAGAAGAAAAAAGCAAGTTTAAAACCTAAAATACGACTGCTGAAAAATCGCGCTCTAAAAAGTATGAAACAAGAGAATATAGTCATCTATAGTCTGATTTTTAATTAGACGAAGTAAACTGACAGGTGCTTATGTCACTTTTCGATATAAATAGAACCAATAAGGTTCAAATTCATAGAACAGTGACATTTTTAGCTGTCAGTTTGCTTCTTCTAATTAAAAATCAGACTATAGAGGATAGCCGTGGTCCGTGGTCATATGCCACTTTGACCTAAAGGGCCTAAACGGAACACGGCTATCCTCTAGATGAGAATATTCTCTTGTTTCATACTTTTTAGAGCCGGATTTTTCAGTAGTCGGGTTTTAGATTTAAACTTGCTTTTTATTTAATTACTAGCTTTTGCCCGCGACTTCGTCCGCGCAGAATTTAAATAAAAAAAAATCGGATCCCGGATCCCATTTCCCGGATTTCGTATCCCGGATCTCGTTTCCCGGGTCCCGTATCCTGGATCTCGTTGCCCGGATCCTGGATCCCGTTTTCCGGATCCCGTATCCCGGATCCTGGATCCCGTACATCACGGATCCCGTATCCCATATCCCGGATTTCGTATCCCGGATCTCGTTACCCGGGTCCCGTATGCTGGATCTCGTTGCCTGGATCCTGGATCTCGTTGCCCGGATCCTGGATCCTGGATCCCGTTTTCCGGATCCCGGATCCCGTATCCCGGACCCCGTACCCGGATCCCGTTCCCAGATTCTGGTTGCTAAATCCCGGATCTCATATCCCGGATATCACTGATCCCGTATCTCGTTTCCCGGGTCCCTTATCCTGGATCTCGTTGCCCGGATCCTGGATCCCGAATCCCGGATTCCGTATCCCGGATATCGTGAAACCCGTATCAAATATCCTTAATTTAATATCCCGGATCTTGTTTCCCGGGTCCCGTATCCCGGATCTTGTTCCCCGGATCCCAGATTCCGTGTTCCGGATCCCGGATGCCGTATCCCGGATATCACGGGTCCCGTATTCCATATCCCGGATATCATGGGTCCCGTATTCCATATCCCGGATTTCATACCCCGGATCTCGTTTCCCGGGTCCCATATCCCGGATCTCATTTTCTGAATCCTGGATCCCGTTTCCCAGATCCCAGCTTCCGTTTGCCAGAGCCTTATCCCGTTTCCTGGATCCCAGATCCCGTATCCCGGATATCGGATCCCGTATCTCGGATATCCCGGATCCCGTATCGTATTAGCCTGTAAAAGTCCCGTCAAAATCGGTCCAGCCGTTTCAGAGATTAGCCCAAATCGGTCCGCCATACAAACTTTCAATCCCTATTTTACACCCTCAGGGGATGAATTTTCCAAAACGCTAAAATGAATCTTTTTTATTTGTAAAAAGAAACCTAAACAACAATTTTCATCATTATAACTTAAAAAATGACGAATTTCAATAAACATTCAATTCACACACCCCCCCCCCCCCCCTATTTCACCCCCTTAGGGGTTGAATTTTCAAAAACCATAAAATTAATCTTTTTCATTATTAAAACACACCTAGTCAGCAATTTTCATAATTCTAACTTCAAAAATGACGAACTTCCATACAAACTTTCATTCCCCTATTTTACCCCCTTAAGGGTTGAATTTTCAAAAACCCTGAAATTACTCTTTTTTATTTTTGAAAAGACACCTAATCACCAATTTAAATAATTCTAACTTCAAAAATGACGAACTTCCATACAAACTTTCATCCCCTATTTTACCCCCTTAGGGGTTGAATTTCAAAAAACCCTTTCTTAGTACACCTCTACACATCAAGACAAACCCACCCTCCAAATTTCAAGTCTCTACGATCAGCGGTTTAGGCTGTGCGTTGTCTGTCAGTCAGTCAGTCAGTCAGTCAGTCAATCAGGACTTTGATTCTTATATATTTAGATTTTGGAGTTATAACAATAACAACAATAACAATATATATATTTTTTATTTTTTTTGAAATGTGCTCATCAAGTTCTTGCATTTGATACCCCATACGGTAACATTAAAAAATGTATTTTTTTTAGTGCATGACGTTATGTCCTCTAGAGGGCGCCATGTGCAATTTTATGTGACGTCACATAGCCTATAACCAGCGCGCCATTAAGCCGCTTCTAACGATACCTCATTTGTCAAATTACGACAAGTAGTTTGGAAGTTAGGCGGGAACAGATGCACATACAAACATACCGGTCAAAATCATAACGCTCCGTAGTCGGGTAATAAAATAAGTTTAAAAACTAAACCTACCTATCCCTCGGGATTAGGTAATAGTCAGTTCCTGTATACACGGCGACAAGGTTCACCACCTGTCACGTTGGGTTCTGACTATCAGGTGAAACGTGGGCTTTGAGTTGGTTAATACCTCCACAATGTGGTGGTGTATGGCCACTCAAACCTCTGACTACCCCCGAATGGGGATAAAAGTCGTGACGTTACATTTACATTTTTTTTTTTGAAACTAAAACCCGACTACTGAAAAATCGCGCTCTAAAAAGTATGAAACAAGAAAATATTCTCATCTAGAGGATAGCCGTGGTCCGTGTAGGTCCTTTAGGGCCAAATGGCATATGAACACGGACCAAGGCTATCCTCTAGATGAGAATATTTTATTGTTTCATACTTTTTATTAGAGCGCGATTTTTCAGTAGTCGGGTTTTAGTTTTTAAACTTATTTTTTATTTAATTATTTTGGAGTTATAGGTAATAACATATATATTTTTTAAATGTGCTTATCAAGCTCTTTCATTTGATACCCCACACGGTTTTTAGTTCATGACATTATGTCCTCTAGAGGGCGCCATATGCAATTTTATGTGACGTCACATAGCCTATAACCAGCGCGCCATTAAGCCGCTTCTAACGATACCTCATTTGTCAAATTACGACAAGTAGTTTGGAAGTTAGGTGGGAACAGACGCACATACATACATACATACATACATACATATAGTACGTTTTTTTATACTTGTCCTATTTGGTAACCAAAGATGGCCTCCAGCGGGGCGATTGCGTAACTTTTTGTCAATGTTTCAATTGGTTTCGTATATAATTGACACAGGATGAACGAAACCAATTGAAACATTGACAAAAAAGTTACGCAATCGCCCCGCTGGACGCCATCTTTGCTTACCAAATAGGACAAGTATAAAAAAACGTACTATACATACATACATACCGGTCAAAATCATAACCCTCCGCCGTAGTCGGGTAAAAAAGCATTGAACGCTGCGCGCCATATTATAATATAGCTCGAATAAGCGCGAGATTCCCCTAGATATTAACTACGTGACGAAAACGTAGTCCCCTCCCCCGCCCCTGTGACCAAGCGTGGTATTTTGAAGACCCCCCTCCCCCCTGAACCCACAAATCATTTTTCGCCACTCTTGTTTCAATTCCCCACATTCACACGCACATTTAGGGCCTCCGCAGACTAGCTACTTTTAGCATCGGCGAGCGGCGATTTTGTGACGTATCAATGCTGCGTCGCGTTTATTCGAACGCGAATAGACGAGACGCAGCATCAAAATCGCCGATCGCCGATGCTAAAAGTAGCTAGTCTGCGGAGGCCCTTAAACAAATAATGGTTAATATTCCACCAACAATTCACATTATAATAAATTCAAAGAAATAAAAGTTTTGGAAATTTAAGGTTGGCACTCATCTATCAACTCAGCACCGGACCAGCACTGCCTCGGCTTTCGGTGTCCACTCGTTGTCGACAGGTGGTCCGCGGGCGGACGCTGTGTTGTTATCATCATAACGTCGCGTGATCAACCAGTGGACCGCGTGTGGTCAACGAGTGAACGCCGCGTGGTCCACTAATTTCCGGTTCAGTGTGACCAGAATTAACAGAATTATTGTATCAGGCTCATTAGTGCTCCAGGGTTTTTTAAGTTGTTGTTTTTAATACAAATAATGATGCATATTAGTCTGTGAGAGATTGGCACCATGTCTACACGTGTGTGTTGTGATGGCAAATTTTATAAATCGTGAATTGGCTCTCTTAACTGTCGCGCTTGATGAATAAAATGAATAACGCAACAAAAATAAGAAAGGAGTCGTTAGGTGAGTGCCAACCTTAAAACAAAAATGACATCACTTTTCCACTTCCTGCCAAAAACAGGTAGACGGTTGGAGCCCTGGGGGCTTACCACCACCTCTTATAGCAGTTTTGCTTTAACGTTTCAGCGGCCATTTGTGCAATGACGTTTCTTATTGTCATGACAATAAGATACGTCATTGCACAAAAAGTCGCTGAAACGTTAAAACGTTCCTGTAATTGAATCGCGTCAAGAGTTCGTGGTAAGCCCCCTGTTTCTTTTCACAGTAGTACGCGTATTTTAATAATTAAAGATGACTTCATACACGATGTTAAATGAAGAAGACATGGTTAATATATGGGGGACCAGCTTGCTAATGGTGGTGTCGGCGGCTGCCAACATAACAGTGCTGGTACTGCTGCTGCGGAAGAAGAAGGCGGGGAGAGCGAGCAGGCTGGACATAATACTGATACACCTCGCTATAGCTGACTTGATGGTAAGTTCCTTGAGACAAACGTGGTAATTCTGCAGACTTAGATCCTTCATCCACGACGCTCTCAAGGGTATCGGGACGTGTAAAATATTCTATTATTGTCATTTTGCAAACCTAAAATAGCCGCCCTACTCTGCCCTACGAGACCCTAGCTAATACTATATACATATACTACTAACTTTTGCCGGCGAATTCGTTCGCGCAAAATTCAATTTTTAAAAATCGGATTTCTGATCCCGGATTCCGATTTGTGGATCCCGGATATCCCGGGTTCCAAATCTCGTATCCCGGATTCCAGATGTCTGATCCCGGAACCCGTATCCCGTTTCCCGGATCCCGGATACCGTTTGCCGTATCCCGGATATCCCGGATCTGGTATCACGAATATCTCAGGGTGTTTACTTTAGAATTTGTATGTAGGTAGTTGGTAAAAATGTGTCTCGTCTACCGTCATCTGCCTTCCCCGATTAAAGTGATATTTTGTGCTGCGGTCTCTTTCCCCCCTCCATGACGAGTGAACTGACCGACTTCACGTGGTATTGACGTCCTATCGCCTGTGATGATAAATGAACTTGAACTTGATAAATGATCTTGGGTTGAAAATCAGCGCTGGTGGAGTCTCGTACCCCCCAGCACATGCTGAGCCAAATACCTTTTCGGCACAGTTCGCGCTGACCCCCTTTTTTTTCTGTTTCCTCTGTCTATGTGTTGCGAGTGTGTCGAATAAATGTTTCTTTCTTTCTTTTTTCTTTCTTTATAAATATTTAATCGCGTGAAATCTGCCTGATCATCGGTTTATTTGTGCTGTGTGGACCTTCAAAACCCCGGGTTGCATTCGGCTCTCTCACTCAGCGTACGTGTGAGAGGGTGATACGACCCCGGTCGAGCCAGCCCGTATACGGTGGGTTAAGAAAACCCTGTCTGCTAGGCTATTCTACAACGACAAACTCACTTCGCACGCGTGAATTTGCAGGTGATATGTCAAATTTTGTATTGAAATTTGACATTTCACTAGAAAATTCACGCGTGCGAAGTGAGTATGACGTTACAGAATAGCCTAGCAGACCCGAAACCGGTACATAGGTTTCCCAATCATATGACCAAATAAAATAAAAATATTCATGATAAGTAGTAAACACAAGGAAAATTTAAAATGTTTTTTTTTTGTTTTTTTTCCATAAAAGGTTCCAGCAAAGTTTAAAAATATGACAACACCGTCACCGGCAGTAATTATTTTAGATCGTGTGGCGGCACTTTTGACCATAAAGTAGGTAACGGCGTCATTTTATGAAAAAATAAAAAATGTAATACGGGGTATTTTTTTCCAAAAAAGGGAGATGCCTTTGCCCAGCAATGGGACAGTTAATACGTTAATAGGCTAAAAAGTAAAAAAAAAGATTTTTTTTACATAAATAGAATCTAATCACGATACCCAATAAAACCTTCACGGGTCGGACAGGGAATCCTAACACACTGTATCAGCTTCAGTCAATTTGCTACAGCTTGACTCTATTACCTTCAAAACCCGGATTCGGATCCCGTTACCCGGATCTCGTTTTCCGAATCCCGAGACCCGTATCCCGGATCCCGTATCTCTTATCCCTAATCCTAGATCCCGGATACCTTATTAAGGATCCCAGATCTTATATCTCTGATCCCGGATCCCGTATCCCAGATCCCGTTTCGCGAATATAACGGATCTCGTATCCCAGATCTCGTTTTCCGGATCCCGGATCCCGTTTCCCGGATGTAGTTTTCCGAATCCCGCAAACCGTATCCCAGATATCCTGAATTCCGTTTATCGGATCCTGTATGCTGGATCCCGTTTCCTGGATCTCGTATCCCAGATCCCGGATCCCGGACCCGGACCCAGGACCCTATAACTATCCCGGATCGCATTTCCCGGATTCCGTATCCCGGATATCACGGATCCCGTATCCCGGAACCCATATCCGATATATCGGATCCCGTATTATATTAGCCAGTAAAAGTCCCGTCAAAATCGGTCCAGCCGTTTCGGAGATTAGCCGAAATTGGTACCGCCATACAAACTTTCATCCCCTATTATACACCCTTAGGGGTTAAACGATAAAATTAATATACCTTATTTATAAAAAGAAACCTAAACAGCAATGTTCATCATCCTAAATTCAAAAATAACGAACTTCCATACAAACTGTCTTCCCCTATGGTTGAATTTAAAAAAATCCTTTCTTAGTACACCTCTACTCATCAAGATAAACACACCCTCCAAATTTCAAGTCCCTACGACCAGCGGTTTAGGCTATGCGTTATCTCTCAGTCAGTCAGTAATACAATCAGTCAGGACTTAGATTTTTATATATTTAGAAGATATGGTAACGGTTCATTTTAGGTTTGCAATTGTGTCGTAATAAGAGGTAATGCCCTTTTAACCAATCTCACCCCTGGGGGTGACAATGAACGAAAAGTTGGCTACAAGTGGTACGTGACTTTACCCATTAATTGTTTGGTGCAGGTGACATTTCTGCGGATGCCCATACAGATAGCATGGTCAGCGACGGGCTCATGGCTGGCCGGTGACGCCATGTGTCGCGTCATGATGTTCGCCTCTCTCTTCGGACTGTACCTCTCCAGCTTCGTGGTCATTTGCATTGCTGTGGACAGGTCGGTAGCTGGCTTACAGAGTAACAGTGGTGGGAGTGTGTGGCGCCTAGTCCATATAAAAGTCGGTAGCTCCGGGGATTCTTTACCTAAAGGTGTTACCACACCAATTGATCGATCCGTCGGTCGATGGTGGAAAGAGAGTCGAAGTCGATCGACAATTCCTACTACGCCCAATCGAATTGATCGATTTATTATTGATCGTGGGTCAATCGATGACAGAAGGGTTTGTGCGAAGCGATTTCGTACACAGGTGCAGTCGTGTACGAAACTATATTAATTACTAAATTGACAGTCGATCGGTGCCCTCGATCAATAATCGATCGAATGTCGATCGATCAGCCAAAGCTAATACACTGATCGATTGTTACAACGGTATCTAATAACCCAAATGTTTTTTATTTTCTAAAAATGTTTGAAAACATCTGTTCCATAACTCTACTTCGTCTGTTTGAACACCACGCCGAAATAATAATAATCAGTTGTACCTACACAAGAATTTACAATTTATGTCATGTCGACACTGAAGTACTCTTGGCGAAAGCCTGTATCTTGGGCTTGTGTAGTACTAGCTAATAAGGTCCGACCGAGACCAGTTTTTCCATCACGACCGAGACCGAGACCGAGAACGAGAATAAAATAAATTCTCGGCCGAGACCGAGACCGAGACCGAGAATGTAAAATTTTCAAAATGTCACTCTACCCGACCTTTTTTTAGTCCTCTATAGTCTTGGGTAGTGATGCCAAAATTATAAAAAAAAATTAGGACGGCCCAGCCACGCACTATAAAAAAAAAGTTTTTGGTTTGTAGCGCCGTTCGGCACTAGCGAGGCCGTAGAGATTTTAAGCCGATCACAATCGAACACATATTCAAATTCTCTAGTTATGTGCAGTCTCGGCTCGGCCGAGATTCTCCCAAAATTTTCGCCGAGACCGAGACCGAGACCGAGACGTAAATTTTAGCCGAGAACGGCCGAGACCGAGACCGAGACCGAGATCTCGGTCGGACCTTACTAGCTAAACAAAAGTTGGATTTTTAGCACTTTCAATTGATTTATTGCATTGCCATGCTTTGTAGAATACCTCACATGCAATTTCCACTCTTATCCCCCTGCATCAGATACTACGCAGTGTTGAAGCCTCTGAACGTGTCGTGGGAGGCGAGACTGCCGCGCGTGCTGGGCGGCGTGTGGGGCGGCGCTGTCCTCGCCAGCCTGCCGCAAGCCATTTTATTTCACACAGAGACCCACTCGCTCAATAAAGAGTAAGTTTGTAATTACCACGAACCGGGCCTATACCACCACCTCTTATAGCAGTATTATTTTAACCTTACAGCGAATGACGTTTCTTATTGTCATGACAATAAGGTACGTCATTGCACAAAAAGTCGCTGTAAGGTTAAAATAATACTGCTATAAGAGGGGGTGGTAGGGCCCGGCATAGAAATGATTACTACTTACTTTTATTTCCAATGACATAAATCATTAGCTACGTCCAGATATCTCACATGCCGTATCTCATTGCCTGCCTAGCTCTCAAACCTGCTAGGCTATTCTGTAACGTCATACTCACTTTGCACGCGTCAATTTTCTAAGGAAATGTCAAATTTCAATACAAAATTTGACATATCACCTGCAAATTCACGCGTGCGAAGTGAGTTTATCGTTACAGAATAGCCTAGCTGAGCGCGGTCATTTGCCTCGCCTAGTTTGGCATAGTCATGGGACAAAACGATATCAAACGTGTTAATTTGATTGCTCGGGTATACCCTTCCCTGTCTAGATTGTCAGTTGCCTCGCTATTTGTCTCGCGCGGCATGCGACTGTGGCAAACATCGTACTTCGCGAGGCATGTGAGTGAGCAGCCTCGCGCGGCATGTGCATGTTGTTGACATGCCTAAAACTCTGGTTTCCTAGGATAGCGGTGCTAGCCTTCTCTATTCCCTGACTGAACCACCGAGATCGTCGCGGTGGCCAAACGATCGTCGTCACGTCATTTTGAACTCGGCCCGAAATAATCTCGTTCTCGGTGACGTCGCGGTGACGTCGGCGGTGAACAAACGCTGTAATTACAAGAAGCGTGCTTATACACGATTGGATACCACTGCAATATTTATTGGGCATAATATGTTTCGGAAACTTTTGTCCTAGATTGCGGAGTCCAAGCGGTGATAAGTCCATGGTATTTGTAGTGACACTGACAGAAGTGAAGTGACAGGTGACTTCGCCTTATTTCCATTTCCCAGGTACATGCAGTGCGTGTTTAACGGGACGCTGTCACCGTCCCTGAAGTCCGCGTACTACATGATCAGAATGTCGTTGTTGTATATACTGCCGCTGGTGGTGACCGTGTACTGCTCCGGCGCAGTTATTCGGGAGATTATCAAGCTATCTAACTCTGCCAATGGTATGTCAGCCAGCAACATAACTCGCTTAACATGGAAAATTTTCAAATGGGTATTTTATTCTCAATACTCTTATGGTCAACATTGTCAAAAATATACTCTGATTTTTAATTTCATGGACTAAAATGACAGCTTTTTATGTCAAACGTAATAGTACATTTTTACCCGAGGGGAAAAGTAACTTATTATTGGTCCCGAGACGGGGTTTGGCGCCCGAGCGTAGCCAGTGCGCTAATAGTTCGAGGGACCAATAATAAGTTACTTTAACCCGAGGTAAACACTGTGCTTTTCATCATGAATACAAGGAAAGAAAAAAAGAAAAAACAGAAAAAATAGAAAAAAGGGAAAAAAACAGAAAAAAGAATTAAAAACAAAAAACTACAAAAAACAAAAAAAAAACAATGAAATAATTAAATAAAAAAAGACAAAAAAATAAGAAAAAAAAAAGAAATAAGGGAAAAAAACAAAAAAAAAGAAAAAAAAAAAGGAAAAAAATGAAAAAAGGGAAAAAAACAGAAAAAAAGAAAAAAGGGAAAAAATTATAAAAAAGAAAAAAGACAAAAAAAACAGAAAAAAGAATAAAAAACCAAAAACAGAAAAAAATAACCAAAAAAGACAAAGGGGAACAAAACGACAAATAAATAAAATAAAAAAGACAAAAATGAAGTAGTACTAGTAGTAGTAGTAGGGATAAAAGTCGTGACGTCAATAGAAATCTGAAATAAATCTCGTATTTTTTTATAATTTGACAGAATCGTCGAAATTTTGACAGATCAGGCAAAATCGTGTTTCCAGAAACACGATTTTGCCCGATCAGATAAGTATCACTTTCTGTCGGCTCTTCAGGCACCTTTCGACTTACTTTCCGCGTATGAGTGATGAAAAATTAATTTGATCTGTCCATCATGATTCATTATGATTCTGGTTCAAAGTAATTTAATGTTTACTCAAGAATAAAATAAACAAGATCGGCCATAAAAATAGATTATTTTAAATATAAATTTATATTTATAGCTGTCATTTTGTTCCAGGAACTCCCGTACAACAATCAGTCGATTGATGATTGTCGTACGGGAGTTCCTTAAGGTGAGCATTCAGAAATGGTTTATTTTTACCCGACTACGGAGGCGTTATGATTTTGACCGGTATGTATGTATGTATGTATGTATGTATGTGCGTCTGTTCCCACCTAACTTCCAAACTACTTGTCGTAATTTGACAAATGAGGTATCGTCAGAAGCGGCTTAATGGCGCGCTGGTTATAGGCTATGTGACGTTACATAAAATTGCATATGGCGCCCTCTAGATGACATAATGTCATGAACTAAAAAAAAAACATTTTTTAATGAAACCGTGTGGGGTATCAAATGAAAGAGCTTGATTAGCACATTTCAAATATATATATATTGTTACCTATAACTCCAAAATAATTAAATAAAAAGTAAGTTTAAAAACTAAAACCCGACTACGGAAAAAACGCGCTCTAAAAAGTATGAAACAAGAAAATATTCTCATCTAGAGGATAGCCGTGGTCCGTGTTCATGTGCCATTTGGCCCTAAAAGACCTACACGGACCACGGCTATCCTCTAGATGAGAATATTTTCTTGTTTCATACTTTTTAGAGCGCGTTTTTTCCGTAGTCGGGTTTTAGTTTTTAAACTTACTTTTTTAATCGTAAGGGGTTAAATATGGGATGCAAGAAAGTCGTGGAACATCCCATCGGGCCGGCTGGTAGGTACCCAGACTTACAAATAGTTTAATTAATTCAGTTTCAAAAATTCCATTAAATTTAAACCGCTTTAGCGAACAAATTTTTTTTTTTAATATTTATTCGATAATATCGGAACTACGCCGGACGGAACCGAACGTCTCGAGAGGGGGCGTAACTTCTATTCCTTACGTGACGATTTCTACCAGGCAACTCCTACCGCAAGCCGAGTTAAGGAACTTCTTTCAATTAAATCAGTTTCAACTAACACATAATCAGTTTTACCTTAAATTAAATCAGTTTCAACTAAATGAACTAAGTTTTACAATAACTACTAATTCCAGATGGTATGCGTCGCAGTGGTGTGGGTGTCCTGGGCCGTGCGCGCGCGCGGACACTCAAAATGACCATCACCATAGTCGCCGTGTTCATCATCTGCTGGACTCCTTATTTCTTCTTGTATATATGGTAAGACCACGGACCATGCAACCTTTTAACACCGCACTGTAGCGCAAAAGTACGAAACACGTACGCTAAGGTGATTAAGTCATTGAATTGCAGTATTTTCTAGCGGCAATGGTCTTTGAATGTATTTTTTTTGTGTTATTTTCGTGCTTACCTAATCTACCCTACCTATCCCTCGGGATTAGGTAATAGTCAGTTCCTGTATACACGGCGGCAAGGTTCACCACCTGTCACGTTGGGTTCTGACTATCTGGTGAAGCGTGGGCTTTGAGTTGGTTAATACCTCCACAATGTGGTGGTGTATGGCCACTCAAGCCTCTGACTACACCCGAATGGGGATAAAAGTAGTGACGTTACATTTCATTTCATTTTCGTGCTTGATACGTTCATAGCACAAAATTATTACTTAAAGTAAATTATTCTGTTGCGTTGCGAGTCCTGCTAATTTTGATTCGGATTTTATTCTGCAAAAAGCTCATAACCCGAATGTCTTCTCGCCTGTCGCGGTCTATACCTTGATTTTATCAAATCGGACGTAGTATGTACATACGGCGCCGGCACGAAATTAAAATTATGAAAACGGAACAATGTTGCTGCTTGCTCACATTGCGTTTCTGTTTGAGAATGTGCACCATTTTTTTTGTTCTATTAAAAAGAGTAACCATTGAGTTTCTTGCCGGCTCTTCTCAATGGAAGCAGCATTACGAACCGGAGTTTAGGTCCAAATAGTCAAATTGCTATCCGTGGTTCAATATGTTTTTTATTAGGACTAATGTGGCAAACAAGCGTACGGCCCGCCTGGTGTTAAGCAATTACCGTAGCCCATAGATGCTTGCAATACCTACCATAGCCATTGCAGCTGACCTAAAGGGGAATGGGACAGAGGGAGGGATGGGGGTTGGACTCATTGTACGAAACGCAGCTGTAATGGCTACTTGACGCCGATCTTGTGTGAGAGGGTGGTACTACCCCGGTTGAGCCAGCCCGTATAATGAGCTTCAGTTGGCTACAGCTTGGCTCTACCACGAATGAAGCACCTCTACCATTGGTAGGTATTAAAGCTTCATAAATACAGTGTGTTAAGAAAACCCTGTCCGACCCGAAACCGGTAGGTATATAGGTTTCCCAATCACATGGCTAAATAAAATAAAATAAAAATTAATACCCATGATATTAAATATATTAATGAAAACTTAAAAATGACATTGTCTTTGCTGTTTTCCCCCAAAATGTAGGAAATTTTAATAAAAATATGAAAACGCCGTCTCCGGCAGCAATTATGTTAGATTTTGTGGCGGCACCTTTGACCACAAAGTACGTAACGGCGTCATTTTTTGAAAACAAAAAAAAAAAATGTACGTGGTATCTTTTTGCCAAAATCTAATCTCGATATCCAATAATACCTTGACGGGTCGGACAGTTTTCTTAACACACTGTATGAAACTGTTAAAACATTGCAGGTCCACGATCGACCTCAAGTCCCTGCTTCAGGTAGACCCGGTGCTACGAAGCGCACTGTGGCTGTTCTCGTACACCAACTCCTGCGCAAACCCCTTCGTGTACGGCATCTTCAACATACGGAGGAAGAACAGAACCGCGGCTACTCAACAAATTAATCAGTCAATGAGTCAGAGTCAACAAACCATTGAGACAAGCCTTGAGTCAGGGGACGTGATCAAATGAAACACTATTTTCAGAGTATTGTATAGGATAGGTACATTGTTATGTTATAATTGTTATGTTAATTGTTAATTATAGGCATAATTTTATAATAATAAAACATAAAAAGTACAACAAATTAAGAACACTATACTTACAATATGTTAAAAAAAACCCTGTTCGACCCGAAAACGTATTGTTGGGTATCGAGATTAGATTCCATTTTTGTAAAAAAAAACTTCTTTTTTTTTTTTTTTTTTTAATATTTCAAAAAAAAAAAAATCATTTTTTTGGCATAGTATGTGTCCCACTGCTGGGCAAAGGCCTCCCATATTTTTTTGTAATACAAATACCCCGTTTACATAAAAAAAAAATTCATAAAATGACGTCATCGCATACTTTGTGGTCTGAGGTGACGCCACACGATCTAACATAATTACTGCCGGTAACGGTGTTGTCATATTTTTAAAATTAGCTACATTATGTGGGAAAAAGGCAAAAAAAATTGGCACTTTAAATGTTCATTAATATGTTTACTATCATGTTTTTTTTTTTTTATTATTTTATTTGGTCATGTGATTGGGGTACCTAATTACCGGTTTCGACTCGGACAGGGTTTTCTTAACATGTTGTATAAAATAAATTCGTAATAAAAGAACTTCGAAAATTCGTATGTGAGGTGTGAGGAATATAAGAATATTTAATAGGTATAAATAAAAGTTATTTGCTTTTATTATTTTCTTCTAATAGAAACTAATTGAAAATAAATATCGTGTAATTTTACTTTTTTTTAAATAAAAACATTCAAACGAAGATAATATGGTGAATAAGAACTCTACAACTTTTAATAGTGTATACAGTGTTTTTATGATGAGTTATTAAATTTAATAAAATGTTTGCATGTAAGTACATTATTTAAGTTCATTCAATTTCGTTAATTTTTACACCATCTCACTATTTTTTTTTCTGTCAAAAACTGGTATCCCTTTTACTGTCAAGTTACTGAATACAATTAAAAGTCGAAATAGAGTGGGTATACACACTCTTAAAATCGGTCCAGTAGTTTTTCCGTGCTCGAACATTCACACATCATTTATTTTTACAATTTTTATTATAAATAGGGAGATACCAAATACATTGGAATGTAGATACATAAAATATAGCTATTAGATGGTCAAACATTAGCTATTAGGGGGCGTCCATAAATTACGTGAGGCATTTATGGGGGGAGGGGGTCTCGGCAAATCTCACGTATTTTTTTTTACCGCAAGAAAGAGTGTAAAATTGCAAGAAAACTGGGTTAAATTAAGTTTTTTTTAAAACGAAGCTTAACTCTTTACTTTATTTTTTGTTAAATTTAGTAAAACATATTTCTCCTCTAGAATATAGCTTTTGAAAAATCTCACGTGAGATTAGAGGGGGAGGGAGGGGGTCGAGCAAAATCTCACGAAATCTCACCAAGGGGGGAGGGGGGGTCGAAAAAACTCAATAATCACCTCACGTAATTTATGGACGCCCCCTTATAAAGGTGGCTAATAGCTGAAATTTCTAGCATTTTGTATCAGTGATTGACCACCCCTGAAGTAGTCGTAAGGAGATAAAATATTAAAATCGCTGTGTAATAATATGAAAGAATAACCTTTTCGCATTCCAATAAACATATAAAATATGTAGTTATTAACTGTTTAAAAAACATTCAATAATTCTAATGAATCAAGTGTAAGTCCTTAATAAAATTAATAAGACTCCATTTTTCAATAAACTAAAATAAATATTTTCAAGTCTTTGAATGTGTCAAGACGCATAAGAAGAAGCATTTGATTAATCAAGCGACATAGCCCATAGGCCATAGACATACCTTACAGTCATCATTGATCTATTATTTTATCGGATATGGTGCCTCCCAACATTGCAATCACTACACTTGTGCTCAGCGCACTACATGCAGCGACATTCACACATCTGTCATCGCACTCGCAATTGTGTTATTCACTAGAAGATGAACCGTATCGTTAATATCGTTTGACGGGCCCGTTAGCGTGGTTGGCGCGGAGGCGACTTTGACGCTGCAGGTCGTAGGTTCGATTCCTACCCATGACATGCATTTGTGTGCATGAACATGTCTGTATGTCCGGAGTCTGGGTGTATATGTATATTAAGTATGTATTTACAAATAATAAGTAGTATATGTAGTAATATCAGTTATCTGGTTTCCATAGTACAAGCTCTGCTTAGTTTGGGATCAGGTAGCCGTGTGTAATAAATGTCCCAGGATATTATTATTATATTATTATTATTATTATTAATACCGACATGTTTTCAACATTATTTCCCGCGAACGACTGAGTCGTACTGTGTGCATGTACTCCCTTTTGTAGGACATAGGTACTATTTTGGACAGTCACTTGTCTCCCTCTTTATTGGTAATGTCTTTGTTGTGATGTGATTCTGAGAAATTATTTTAGTAATTAGCATTCACACATCGTACGAGCCTTGTGTAGGAATGTTTGTTGGAGATTTAAAATTGATGTAGGTACATGACATGACGTAATTTATCGAATAAAATATATATGTAGGGTAACGGCACCCAATATTGGCACCCCCCAATTAATGGCACTTTTGAAGTTATCTTTAAAAAATAATAAAACTAAACATGGAAGTAGTGTTTTTTTGTTAAAAGTCATAAATTTCACAGTTTTTCACACCTACCTAGTTATTCTATCCGCTGAACTAAGAAATCCCATAGCAATATGTATGGACAATAATTGGCGCAGGGTGCCAATAATTGGAGGTTATACCCTATTACCTAATTATGTAGGGTTATCATAGCTTGTACCAGAGGGAACCTACTTCCCGCGGGGCAGTCGAAAGAGGGACTATGCGCATCTCCTGCCGCCGCTGTAGTGGAGGGAGGGACTTGGGCTAAGGGGCCGGGCGGCCCCTTGCTCAAGCTTCGTCCCTGGACGGGGGTGTCTGATCGCCCGTCTTGATGTCTACGGTCTGGTGCTTATTGCTAGGGGGCCATCCATAAATTACGTCACACGAATTTCATGATTTTTACACCCCTCCCCCCTTGTCACAGCTGGTCACATTTGCGAGACTCCCCCTCTCCCTGTGTGACGTCACATACTTTTACAATTTTCCGAATTTTCCTAAAATATTCGTTAAAAATAAAATATATTAGATTTTTTAATGTGACGTCACAAAACTTAGGACCCCTCCCAACCCCTCGTCACACAATGTCACATTTCGTCGACCCCCTCCCTCCTTTACGTGTGACGTAATTTATGGATGGCCCCTAGGCCAGTCGCTGGGCGTCATAGTGAAAGGCTTCACGGCGATCCAGTGACGCCCCCTTGTCCTGCTTCGAACGAGGACTGCTGGGTTTTAGTAGGTAGGCTGGACAGTCGTCAAGACCCACATACACGCCTGGGTTCCCTGGGTGCCCAGACGGGAAGCGTAACTGCATTTCCCAGCGTAAACAAAAAAAGAAAAAAAAGGGGAGTACCATGGACCAATTACTAAGGGGACTGGCCCTAAGCAAAACGGCCGAGTGGTCGGCCTAGTACTAACATCGACATAAAACGAAGCGAGTAGTTCAACTATTTACCGGTAGATAGAACAATAAAAGTGAAAAAACAATGACTACGTTTTTTTTTCATACATATATCTAATAAGGGCACCTCTTTCTTTAGTCTTTACTCTGTGGGGAGTACCTACTAGGGGTACCATAGTTTGAAAGTGTCGCGCTAATTTCGAACTCCAAAACTTTCAATTCATATAATCAATAGAGCCATCAATTCCTTACACGCTAATTCACGACCCGTGTCTAACTAATAACACTATACAGGGTTATTGGAAAAACATCAACAACCTTGTAGGACTGTATTACTGACATCAAAAACAACAACTTTTGTTCTATGACTTTTTACAAAACAATAAGAAATTTAACAAAAAAAAACACACTTTAAAATGTATGAAACAAGAAAATATGCTCATCTAGAGCAGGGGTCGGCAAGTAGTTTTAGGTGGGGTCCGTATACTGTAGGAAATTTTTAACGAGGTCCAGAAAAAAACAACTGATAATAATTAAGTACTACCTACCTATTTATTGTATGGTTTCAATTATAATTCCGAATTATAAAACACAAGACCTAAAATTAATGTGAGAAACTGCACCGACGGTCTTGAGCCAGTTTTTTATAGTTAATACATTACAATATTTGGTGGTCCGAGGTTCGACCTTTCGCGGTCCGCAAACGGACCGCGGTCCGCCTGTTGCCGACCGTTGATCTAGAGGATAACCGTGGTCCGTTTAGGGTGCGTTTCGATTGAAGCGGAGCGGGGCGGAGCGGGGCCGAGCGGACCGTGAATTGGCCAATCACAGTGCTCGAAATCTCCACTCCGCATCAGTGGAAACAGTGTAAGCGGGGCGGAGCGGAGATGAGTGGACTTTCGAATAAAACAAATGAACACGCGGCCCCGAGCCGGACAGAGCGGAGTCGAGCAGGTTGTGGTGCCGAGTGGTGGGCACGAAGCGGAGCGGAGCGGCGTTGAGCGGGGCGGGGCGGGGCTGGGCGGAGCGGAGTGGAGCTGGGCTGGGCGGAGCGGAGATGAGTGGACTTTCGAATAAAACAAATGACCACGCGGCCTCGAGCCGGACAGAGCGGAGTCGAGCAGGTTGTGGTGCCGAGTGGTAGGCACGAAGCGGAGCGGAGCTGGGCGGAGCGGAGCTGAGCTGAGCGGAGCTGAGCGCAACTGAGCGGAGCTGAGCTGAGCTGAGCGGAGCTGAGCGGAACTGAGCGGAGCTGAGCGGAGCTGAGCGGAGCTGAGCATGCTGTGGTGCCGAGTGGTGGGCACGAAGCGGAGCGGAGCTGAGCTGAGTGGAGCTGAGCTGAGCGGAGCTGAGCTGAGTGGAGCTGAGCTGAGCGGAGCTGAGCGGAACTGAGCGGAGCTGAGCGGAGCTGAGCGGAGCTGAGCGGAGCTGAGCATGCTGTGGTGCCGAGTGGTGGGCACGAAGCGGAGCGGAGCTGAACTGAGCGGAGCTGAGCGGATCTGAGCGGAGCTGAGTGGAGCTGAGCAGGCTGTGGTGCCGAGTGGTGGGCACGAAGCAGAGCGGAGCGGAGCGGAGAGGAGCGGAGCGGAGAGGAGCGGAGCTGAGCGGAGCTGAGCGGAGCTGAGCGGACTTTCGAATACAATATATGAACACGCTGCCCCGCTCCGCTTCGCCACGTTCCGCCCCGCTCCGCTTCAATGGAAACATTTGCCACTTCTCACTGCTATTCTCCGCTCCACTACGCCCAGCACCGCTCCGCTCCACCCCGCTCAACCCCGCTCCGCCCCGCTCCACTTCAATGAAAACATTTGCCACTTTTCACTGCTCTTCTCCGCTCCACTCCGCCCAGCTCCGCCCCGCTCCGCCCCGCTCCGCCCCGCTCCGCCCCGCTCCGCTCCGCCCCGCACCGCTTCAATGGAAACAGTTGCCAATTTTCACTGCTCTTCTCCGCCCCGCTCCGCCCCGCTCCGCTTCAATGGAAACGCAGCCTTAGGTTCTTTAGGGCAAAGTGGAATACAACCACGTACCATGGCTTTCCTCTAGATGAGAATATTTCTTGCTTCATACATTTTAGAAAGTGATTGTTTGGCAAATGTATTGTTTTGTAAAAAGCCATAGAACAAAAGCTGTTGTTTAAGATGTCAGTTACAGTCCTGCAAGGTTGTTAATGTTTTCTCAATAACCCTGTATAACTGCTATTACATAAAATACGCGAATAGGTACCATTATATTACGGAAGCTGACATTTTACAGACAGGTCACAGCCTAGCAGTGTTTCACACATTTCGACATAATGAAAGCGCCTTATCTGTCATACGGAGCTATAGCTACAGGCCGACAACGTGCGAGCAATGCTTTTGGTATTACAAGCATCTATAGGCTACGGTAACTGCTTAACATCAAGCTGGCCGGACGCTTGTTTGTCACCTTAGTCCTACAAAAAAAACATCCTTAGTGCGATATCGCACGAGGGAACTAGGTTGCGCCACCAGCGGGTGATTCGATAGCCGACACCGAATTGGTTGCGCTACCAAGCGCACACCAGCCTAGCTATTCTGTAGCAACAAACTCACTTCGCACTCGTGAATTTTCTAGTGAAATGTATATCACCTGCAAATTCACACGTAAGTGGGTTTCTCGTTACAGAATAGCTGCTGGCTAGGCTGTGCTAGGCTGGTGATACCCTCCATACAGCTCTATACATTTTGTTGGTGGAGCGACTGGTTGCGCTACCATTGGTGTCCTCGTGCGATATCGCACTAAGGATGTTTTTATTGTGGGACTAAGGTGACAAACAATCGTACGGCCCGCTTGACGTTAAGCAGTTACCGTAGTCTATAGACGCTTGCTACCAAAAGCATCGCTCTCACGTTGTCGGCCCTGAGCTATAGCTCCGTATGATAGATAAGGCGCTTTCATTATGTCGAAATGTGTGAAACACTGCTGCGGATGATGATGATGGACCGATTTCGATGATTTCAAAATTATAGTGATAAGAAAGCTTAGTTTTAACTATAGTGTTCGGTGAGTTGATTTGTTGACCTAGTATCGATCATTGAAAAGTAGGTACTCACAGCCCGTGGTGTTGCTGGAAGCGCCATGGAACCGTCAGAGACACCTCCACTCCACGCTTAGATAAAGAATATACCTGTAGATTTGACAAGCGCGTACACCCGTAAGGGACAAAAGATGTATAATCCTGCTAAATTACGCTTAACCCTAATGTCTATGGAACGCGATCTGACGGATACTACTTCTAAATTTGGTTGGGTGATGCTTTGTTTGGCTCATCCTGGACCAAAGACCTACCAAAAGTTTGTGCCCAACAAACTTAGGGCGATACGCAGAAAGTGACAAAAGATAGTACGTCTATCTCTTTCACTCTTAGGATATCGGGCGTAAGCATGTCTCGCTCAAGCACGTTATTATTATTACCGTGTCATCTCTGTTGATGCTTTCTCTATGACTCCACGCGTTGTATAATGTACGCCGTCATCGGACACTGCCTCGCCGTTATGATGCCCTGGGGCCCTACCACCACCTCTTATAGCAGTTTTGTTTTAACGTTTCAGCGGCCATTTGTGCAATGACGTTTCTTATTGTCATGATAATAAGGTACGTCATTGCACAAAAAGTCGCTGAAACGTTAAAACGTTCCTATAATTGAATCGCGATAAGAGGTCATGGTAAGCCCCCTGGTAACCGGCTTGGCCTGAAGGAGTTCAATTTTAAATAGGGTCAGTTATTTAGTATTCACAATGTGTTAATGCCTGCCTGCTCACATTTCTGTTTGAAAATGTATACAATTATTCTTTTTCTTTTGAAAAGAGTAACCATTGAGTTTCTTGCCGGCTCTTCTCAATGGAAGCAACATTGCGAACCGGTGGTAACGCTACATATAGACTACATGAATAAAAAAATGTGAGTTTGAGTTTGTTAATTTAGTTTTCTGGGGATCTGGGCCTAGGAAAGTGGGTCCTTGTGAAATCAGACAGTGACGTCCTGCGTGCACTTCAAACATTTCACTATAAAAACCTGCGGGCTTACCACGAACTCTTATCGCGATTCAATTACAGGAACGTTTTAACATTTCAGCGACTTTTTGTGCAATGACGTACCTTATTGTCATGACAATAAGAAACGTCATTGCACAAAAAGTCGCTGAAACGTTATAACAAAACTGCTATAAGAGGTGGTGGTAAGCCCCCTGGGCTAGCTCACTCACTTTGTTGTATTAAGTTTTAGCTATAATACTTTATGTATCTTTAAATTACTTTATTTATATTGTTTTATTTTGTTTTTAATACCGCGCAAACGGCCGGCATTTGTTTTTCGTCACTGGCCAGCATGCAAAAAAATGTTTTATTTATTTTGAATGAAGTTAACAGCTCGTTTTTTATAATTTTGGAAACGATGACTAAGCCACGGCTTGGTGATTAAGGGTCAGTTCAGACAGAGCGGAAAATGCGCGAGCAATTTACTGGTATTGCCATAGCCTAAGCCTAAGTCGGCTCGCGGATGCTGCGATGTCGTGAGCAGGCGCGGTCGCGAGCATGCGCGAGTCGACTTTAGGCTATTAATACGTTGCTATCTGAACAGTATGTCCATATAGTGACTTTCTGAGACTTTATATAGGTACCGATTTAATTCCCGTTGGCGTGGTTGGTTTTGAATCCGCCTATAACGCTGCAGGTCTTAGGTTCGATTCCTACCCGAGACTGCATTTGTGTGCATGAACATGTCTGCATATCCCGAGTCTGGGCGTAATTATGTATCTAAGTATGTACCTATTTACAAACAAAAAGTATAGTAATATCAGTTATCTGGTTTCCATAGTACAAGCTCTGCTCAGTTTGGGATCAGGTAGCCGTGTGTAAAAGAATGTCCCAGGATATTTATTTATTCATTAGACACGTAACTCACCTTACTACACGATAAAACACTTTAAAAGTTTGTGCCTTCGTGCAAATAAATTTATTAACACTTATTATCTAAGCAGGTACCGATAAATATAAATGCTCCTTTCTATAAAACAAATAAAGCACTGTTCAGATATAGGCGCTATGCGATACCCACTCACGTCGGCTAGGTAGTGGTCATCGCTAAAATGAATTTGGAAGTTGTCGGAGGATGGTCAGTTTGGTCTTCATGACGAATAATGATAAGCTATTAAGGAATAAATCCTATTTCATTGGAAAGATCTTTTGGTGTTCTCCAGCTTTTATTATAGCAGGGATTCTCCAATCGCTGTGGGAAAATAGAGTTATCGCTACGTAAAGGTATATAATAAGAAAAAATAGTTACATAATGCAGTTATTGAGGTGTCAGTTTTAGTATAATAATTAAGTTTGAATTTCGTATTCTGATATTTTTATATTTTTTGAATGCAACGTATGCTGAAGCGCTAATAAGCTAGTTTCACGCTCGTTTTCGCCTAGCGTCTACGTAAAAAAAAAGTACCTATAGGAAATAGTACAACGCCTCTATCATTCATCCGAGAAAGTAAAGCGCCTCTGCATAAGGGGAAATTTGCCGCCTAAGTTTGAACAGATCTGAAGACGACTCGAGTGAAGGGTCATAGGTTACATACCCATGTAACCTCTTCGGTGCAGCAGTCTCGCCGCGAACTCTATAGTGTGGACTAGTCCGTTAGAAAAAAGAACTGTCAAAAAATTGGCGGGAAAATAATCGGAAATTATTTTTTATCTGTGCAAGTTTATTTTTAATTCATCGTTGTTTCATGCGAATAAATCTTTAAGTGTTCGTTCTAGTCAAAAAATATTTTGGACTTTTAAGTTTTTTTTTTAAGTTTTTAAAATTGTAACAAATAAGAAATAAAAATGCATTTCACAACCACTGTATTTATGGTAAGTGTTAATATTTTTTTATTAACTAGGTACCTACTTAGATTTTACTTAAAGGTAATTTTTCGAAGGTTTTACCGAATTATTATTATTTTATTGAGGTCTAATCAGCAGTTTCAAAGGTCCTATTTGAATTTACCTATCACCGGTTATTTAAGACAATCCAAATAATGTAAATTTAGCCAAATATTATTTTTTATCGAGCTAATGACCTTCTTACTGAATAAATTCGTTAATTATTTATTCATAGGTACTACATTATGCAAGGCGTAGGTATTTTGTGGCCAAAGTTGTAATAATATTTGAGAAACTTTATTAAAGCATTATTTATGCGTTTAAGTATCGACGTATTCTTAAAGGCATTACTAATTTCCTAATTAAGCATACATTTACGTCACGACTTTTATCCCGATTCGGGGGTAGTCAGAGGCTTGAGTGGCCATACACCACCACATTGTGGAGGTATTAACCAACTCAAAGCCCACATTTCACCAGATAGTCAGAACCCAACGTGACAGGTGGTGAACCTTGTCGCCTTGTCGCCTTGTGCCTTGTGTGTTGTTGTTGTCTTAATAGGCTTCACAAAATACCAGTATAAGGCCCGCCACAGACATTATAAGCTGACCCTAGGCGCACCCAGATTAAGTATACCACAATTCGGACCATTATTTTTTCCTTGTCAGCGCAGGATTCGAATCCCAGACCTCAGACTCAAAAGTCAGCATACTCTTACACTTAAGCCCGCCACATACATACGGAATTTCCGTACGGAATTCCCTTTGGAAATATCGAATCGGGGTTTCCGAACGCGATACGTCCATACATTTGGATGGATTTACTGCGTTCGGAATCCCCGATTCGATATTTCGAAAAGGAATTCCGTACGGAAATTCCGTATGTATGTGGCGGGCTTAAGTGTAAGAGTATGCTGACTTTTGAGTCTGAGGTCTTGAATTCGAATCCTGCGCTGACAAGGAAAAAATAATGGTCCGAATTGTGATATAATCTGGGTGCGACTGGGGTCAGCTTATAATGTCTATGGATTGCTCCCAGTTTATTGTACAGTACTACCACTCTACCAAGCCAACTAGACACTCGGGTATAAATATCAAATGATAATAAGTCAATGATTCCGCGGTCCTTCCACCACGTAGTGGGAGCTACTACCACAGGAGTGCCCAGGCATTGGCTCACTACGTTGTGGACGGACCGCGGAATCATTGACTTATTATCATTTGATATTTATACCCGAGTGCCTAGTTGGCTTGGTAGTGTAGTACACTATGGCACGAGCTCCTACTACGTGGACGGACCACGGAATCATTGACTTATTATCATTTGATATTTATTCCCGAGTGTCTAGTTTGCTTGGTGGATTAATATCTACTACGGTAGGCTGTAGAAGAAGCATTCCTTACTTTTTAGGACCATATATCGAGTATTTCAAAAGTACGAAATAATTATTCATCACTACTTCACTACATACTAGTAGTAATCACTATTATAAAAATAATGTGTATTGTTTGTTGTTTGTGTTTGCGAGAAAAATATAATTTAAAATACCTAGGTAGTATTCAAATTTCAATATTTTTTAAATACCATTTTCGTACTTCTTTTTCTGATACTCATCCAAAACCCCAAGTATTAGGTACCTATTTCGCACCTTTGAAACACACTACATTATAATTATCTACAATAGGTACCTACCTATTATCTTTCTAATGTGAGTTGGAATATTATCAACCGACATCACATTCTAATAATTTTTATAACATAACCTTTAGCTATGAATATAAAATGTATTTTTGTCTATGCAACAGGTAATTAATATTCTTGGGTGGTGAACCACAATGCTATAGTTTCATGAATTATTTAAATCTTAAATATAAGTAGGTACTTATTTGAATTTGCATGTGAAGTTCGTAGAATAATAAATAGTAGGTTCAGATATCCTTTCCTTGACCTCATTTAATACAAAATGATACTTAAGTATCTGTTTGTAGCCCTCATTATTGTCGGACAGCAGAGGTGATTACTTACTTTTAATTCCGGGCAGTTTACACTTGATTCCGGGTGGAGCACTTTAAATTCCGGGCAGTGAACTCGTAAACCGGGAAAGTCTACTTTTAATATACCTATTTGTTTTTTAATTCCGGGACACTGAGCTCTACCGGGACCGTTTCCTTTTATTTCCGGGCAGTTTACTCTTAATTCCGGACAGTTAAAACTTAACTTAGGTACGATCTAACTTAAAAACGACTAAGTACCTACCTACTAAGTATACTTAAGTAATATGTTTAGCTAATTCACAAGTTTTGCGTACAAGGTATCATAGTTTTGACATAGCCTTGAAGTTTATTGTCCAGCAATAATCATTATAATATTATATTACTTACTGGAAATAAAAAACTATATATATTTTATTTCAATATAATTAGTATGTATGTTGATAGCATATCACGTTCATATTGTTAAACAACGTTACACCCCAAATCGTTACATCTACAGGGTGAATTTGAAATCATGGGCATCCTTATAAACGGTGATTCTACACATGATTCAGAATATTTAGGGAGTATTAATCAAATCAATTGATAAAAAAATATTGCCCAGGTAAGGTAAAACAGTTTCCTTAAAAAAGTTTATAATGTTGTCATTATTTCACAAACCTTCTTCGAGCAAAATCGGATTTGTCGTACTGCAAGAGCTACATGACATACAATTTATTATTACCCCGTATTATCGTCATTATATTACTGTTATTTGACCGTTGCCATGGAAACGTAACAAACAGGTATGTTTATGGTTTGTTATTAAAAATCTGATTGACGGTTAAAACGAGTAGGTCGTGCCGTTGCTAAGGAAACGTAAACAGAGAAAATACACAACTATAGATATAGTTCCTAAAAATATAAATATAATTGTATTACTTTTTATACCCACTTAGCTAGTTTTGTTGAAACTAATAGTCGCATATTTGAGTAAAGCACTATACAAGCCTTGGTCTCTAATGGGTGTACTGCTGACCACGCTATATTGGCCTCAAGCTAAGCTTCGCTACGCTCACGGCCTCCAAGCTTGGTCATCATAGCTACCCTTGCTGGCCGCGCTATAAAGGCCTTGACCTTTGGTCTCGGCCTTTATTTTAGCTTGTCCATCAAGGGTTGCAATGCTGACCGCGCTGTGGAGTCCTGGAGCTGCGCTGCGCCGCGCTTTCGGCCATCAACAACGCGGTCAACAACACATTCATTAGAGACCGCAGCAGTAATGTACTATAACTGGTTTGCTTATTTGCTTACTACAACAATATTTTTTTATCCAAAGATTTTTTATTTATTTTCCCAATATATTTTAAATCGTGTGTAGAGTCATAGAATCAAGGATGCCCATGATTTAAAATTCATCCTGTATATACATGTATCTATCTACCTATACATCTATGGCATATCGCCACATCTATACAAATAAATAAAATTGAAGCGTCTGTTTGTAATATAAAAATAACAGGTTTTAACTAAATTCATATGAAACTTTATGCGGTACTAATAACAAAAAAGTTATTTTTAAAATTGTCGTCACGTCTGGACTGATGTTTATGTAACTTTCACTGGGAGATAGCTGATGTTATAAAGAGTAACTTTAGGCTACTTTTATTTTATCAAACATCAACAATAAAAAAATGTTAAATTCCACGCGTAGGAATCGCGGGCACAGCTAGTAAACAATATTTAAATAATATGTTGCTAATTTTTGTGTTTAAAAACGTTCATAGACCAAAAAAACTGTGTTATTACGCAAAAGTTAAGCTTGCTTTGAAGCCTGTCTACTCAAATGTGCCTTGAAATACCTATTTCACTTGACGGTCTTAACCCGCGTTTAAAATGAGATTAACTATTATAATTTCACTAGCTGATGCCCGCGGCTTCGCCCGCGTGGATGTCGGTGTTTCTCTACTATATTATGCATGTACTATACATATAAACCTTCCTCTTTTATCAGTCTATCTATTTAAAAAAACCGCATCAAAATCCGTTGCGTAGTTTTAAAGATCTAAGCATACATAGGGACAGACAGACAGACAGCGGGAAGCGATTTTGTTTTATACTATGTAGTGATAACAAAGCTTGCGATAAATTTCTCTAGTAAACAGATAAGTAGTTAGGTAAGTATAATAAATAAATTATACATTTTAAACTTAATTATAAGTATTTTAAAAAACAATAAAACGACATTGCCTCCATAATAAAATTGTAAAAGTCAATAAAACAACTTATTTACATTTTTATAAGCATTTAATGGCTTTTAAAATGTATGAGTAAGTAAATATTATTACAAAAGTATTAGCTAAACTAATGCTTGTATGCGTACCTAACTCATTTACCAAGCTGTATTCATTAATTTGTATTTTTCATTATAATAGGCGAGGTAGGTACACCCTCACGATATCAACAATGTTTGCGTGATATCGATATTTTTACGCGTGATAAGTGTGATATTTGTGATATTACTGATGTGGTAGATGTAAATTGAAATGTATTAAAAAAAAGACAAGTTATTTTTTTATAATCGAAAGTATGTCGCAGGCACACGCGATGTATGATGATGTAATCTGTAATTGAATGAACAAATAGAACGGCTGGCAACACTTAAGTGGGTGCTCGATCGAATACCATCGCTAGGTTAACGTCAGGGTTGCCGTCTTTTACTAAAGTAGGTATTAATTCTCCATTAAATTCAATTTTTTTAAGAGGTCATTAGGAAAAAAAAAAAACATAATTTAAAATGTTCAATGCATGATCATGAAAACACCAGAGGGCCTACTCTGTTTCAAACGAAAACGAAATTTCGGACCAAATTCGCGTATTTCCTACTACGTTTCTCATTGATTCCGACATTTCTTACGAACGAAAATTGTTTGACGTCTTCGTCGTCGTCGAATCTAAACGTCAAACAATTTTCGCTCGTAAGAAATGTCGGAATCAATGAGAAACGTAGTAGGAAATACGCGTATTTCGTCCGAAATTTCGTTTTCGTTTGAAACAGAGTAGGCCCTCAGAAACGTAGAATAAGTAGGTAGCATTTATGTAGGAAAGGTAGTTAGTTGGTCACGTCATCAACAGGCATTCGCTTAAAACAAATCAATTAATAAAAAACATACGACAATGTAGGTAGCAAGAAAGTCCTATTCTGTGTGAAAAAAATACATGCTGTCTTTCGCTATCTATAGTTCGCGACAGGTCGAGATGACATTCGGGTTATGAGCTTTTTGCAGAATAAAATCCGAATCAAAATTACCAGGACCCGCAACGCAACAGAATAATTTAATTTAATAATTTTGTGGGCGATTTCAATTGTTTATCGGGTCCTGCTAATTTTGATTCGGATTTTATTCAGCAAAAAGCTCATAACCCGAATGCCATCTCGACCTGTCGCGAACTATACTTATCTATAGTTGCGAACTGAAAAAAAGCAAATGCATAAAATATTATGTTTTTGAAACAAATTCAAATTATACAATCTCCATTTATTCTGTTTTCTGTGGGCAGAGCCGAGCGTCAATTAAAAGTGGGGTGGGGAAACTTGCTAATTAATATTTCGTGATAAAGTTTGAGAAATCGTTAAACTTGCGAATTACGCAAACATTACAATCATCGAAATCGTTAATTACTAGGTACATGGTGGATTCCGCGGTCATTCCACCACGTAGTGGTATAGATGTAAGGCCGGTTTAAAACCAATTAAACCAATCCGTTTGAAACGAAAAACGCCGTTTAAAACCGAAATAAACTATTTTTACCGATTTAAAACGGTTGGTGTTGATGACTATGTTTTTCTTAATTATAACTACATTTTTAGGTTGGGATATGACGGAGTACCTATAAACTGTGTAAAGATTTTTTAAACGTCGACTTTTTAAATTATAGTCGAATTATAACCTCTAAAATCCGCTTGTACGTTATCTACTTGTACGTTAGGGCATGCATATCTATTCTGTGGTTAGGGGCAATCCATAAATTACGTCTCAAGTAAAGGGGGGAGGGGTTGACGAAATGTGACATTGTGTGACAAGGGGATGGGAGAGGTCCTAAATTTTGTGACGTCACATTTAAAAATCTAATATATCTAAGTATTAAACCCGAAACTTAAATTTTTAACGAAAAATTTTGCAAATTTCTTAAAATTGTAAAAAATATGTGACGTCACACAGGGAGGGGGGAGTCTCGCAAATGTGACCAGCTGTCGCAAATGTGACAAGGGGGGAGGGGTCTAAAAATCATTAAATTCGTGTGACGTAATTAATGGATGGCCCCTTACTTCTATGTTACTGGTATCGTTTATTATTATGTTACTCTTCGCGTTCCGTCTGCGTTACTGTAACATACGGCCTCGCGAGTTTTAAACCGGTTTAAATGGAATTTTTGGGGTTTAAAACAGGTAAATTTTGTTTTAAACGTTTTAAATAGTTTTTTTTTACATCTATAAGTGGGAGCTACTGCCACAAGAATGCCCAGGCTCACTACGTTGTGGACGGACCGCGGAATCATTGACTTACTTATTATCATTTGATATTTATACCCGAGTGTCTACTTGGCTTGGTGGAGTAGAATGTTGTCTATAAATTACGACAAACTAAATTTGTCACATATAAAAGTATTTCCCTCTTGCTCATACGTTACGATCATGATAAGAACGGCAATACAGTTCGTTTAGTCAAGTTTCGTAGTGTACTATAGTAGGTCCAAAGTCCAAATGCTATGGCACGCGCGAGGCCATAAAACGTTCCCGGAGTTGATAATATAACGCGCTCCCTTACACTTACGGACCCGCCCATAAGTTCAAGAGAACGCGCAATATGCCATACTCCAGAAACGTTTTATGGCTTCGCGTGCCGCGATCGTTTGTACAGGGTATAATTATAATCAGCATCAGTAGGTACCTGCATAATTAAAATATTTAAGAACTTTTAAATATTTAAGTAGGTAGGTTGAACTATCTGCAAGTACTTCAACTATAATTTGCCATCTGACAAATAAATAACAATCGCAAATTTATGGTTTCATTGTTTAAAAAGGGCAGCGCGCCATTCACGATTCCAATGTTTAAATTATGAACGCATCCGACCGCGCGATCTATGCGATGCGACATTTTGGCGGGAGCGTTGACGTGAATGTCAGCTGTCAAAAAGCGCGCGTATCGGTATTTGGGTTAGCTACCAGTGTTGCAAACTCTATTGGATTTGCAGGAAATTTATTTAGAGAATAGACGTTAATAGGCCCAGCCTATTTTGACTTACTAACTAGCTTAGGTTAAATAAATAAAAAATAAAAAAGCTCACAAACAACGTAAGATGTAGGTATAATGCTGGAAGGTACAGACAGACTCTTTTTATTATAACCGTACCAGTTTGACTTTTTCTTAAAGTTTAGCATTTCCTTAATTAGCTCAACACATTCATAATAATATTATGTTAATGAGACTACGGCGGCCGTGGCAAAGTAATATTTGTAAAAATTGGTAGATATACCTAACTGGTTTATTTACCTACAGTCCTACAATCATTAGTAGGTAGCCGATTATAAATTAATAACAGTAAATAAAATTGTACTATGGTCCCAAACTAAGCAACGCTTGTACTATGGGTACCATACAATGGACTGGGGGCGATCCCAGTGACACCCAGACCAGGGGAAATAACGAAAAGGGCATTTTTGTTTGTACCGGTAGTAGACGTGTGTCGTTACATTATTTTCACGAAACGTAACGTAACCGGTTACGTCGATGGCGTCACCGGTTATTTAATAGGTGATTTTTGTAACTGGTTATTTTTGTAACCCTATGGTTTTCGTCACTACTAGCTTCTTGTATACAAAAATATAAACATTGTTATTTGTTACTTTTAGATGTCTATGGGTGACCGGTGACATAACACCTATGATGTAGTTCGGGCTACAGCTAAATAACCTGTTACAAAAATCACCAGTTACTCGTTCGTCGCGTAAACAGTGATTCGGTGAATTAGCTCGTAACCAGTTAATGTAACCGGTGACGTGAAATAACGCTCACGCCTAACCGGTAGGAGTTGAGAGCCAGCAGCCAACTGCGGGTCTAAGAGCCATAAGGACACCAGGCGATGTCGCCAGCCACGTATCCAAACAATTTGTATTGACTGGCGACGTCGCGAGTCCGTCGCCAGTGTGTTACCTCCCATACATTTCAATACGAATAGTTGGCAACAGTGGCTGTAGACGTCGCCATGGCTACCCGGTGTGTTATGGCTCTAAAGCACTTATGTTCGTGCATATCAGGTCTTTAATATAATACGTCTTTGATGAATACATGCGTTATGGTATGAGTATAATAATGCTGACAGCTCCGGCCATCGCTTCGCTCGTAAAATTATATTGCCGTGTAGATAAGTGTATTAATTCAATCTGACAGTTTTATTACGTTAATTGGATGAGATAACTAATGAAGCTTTTAAACATTTAACTTTATCAGTCTACGTAACGAGTTCCCATAAGCCAATTTTGTAAAAAAATAATGTAATGTAACGTCACGACTTTTATCCCCGTTCGGGGGTAGTCAGAGGCTTGAGTGGCCATACACCACCACATTGTGGAGGTATTAACCAACTCAAAGCCCACGTTTCACTAGATAGTCAGAGCCCAACGTGACAGGTGGTGAACCGTGTCGCCGTGTATACAGGAACTGACTATTACCTAATCCCGAGGGATAGGTAGGTTTCCTCACGATGTTTTCCCTCACCGTCAGCGAACTGTAAATTATGGACATAGATGAAAATTCATCCATTGGTGCATGCCCCACCGGGGATCGAACCTGGGACCTTGTGATTGCCGGCCCAACCTGTTCACCCCTAGGCTACAATCGCTTAAGTAATCTATAATAATTGTTATAAGAATAAAAGTCCTGACTGGCTGACAGACAACGCACAGCCTATAAATCGCTGGTCGTAGGAACTTGAAATTTGGAGGGTGTATTTGTCTTGATGGGTAGAGGTGTACCTACTAAGAAAGGATTTTTTTGAAATTCAACCCCTAAGGACATTAAATAGGGGATGAAAGTTTGTATGGAAGTTCGTCATTTTTGAAGTAAGAATGAAATGAAAATTGCTGATCTGCGCGGACGAGGTCGCGACCAAAGCTAGTAGATAATAAATAAATAGAAAATATCGGGAGACTTAAAGGTATAACACACCAATAGTACCGTACAATGGACTGGGGGCGATCCCAGTGACACCCAGACCAGGGCAAATTACGAAAGGGCCGTATCCGTTGCCTCTGGCGGGAATCGAACCCGCTACCACCCGATCGCCCGCCTGTTGTTAAGCACTTACCGTAGCCTATAAATGCCTGCAATACCAACGGCATCGCTCGCACGTTGCCGACGAGAAGGCCCTTACCCTAAGGGACTGGACTTACGGCTCTCTCACTTATCGTACGAAACGCAGCTGTAATACCTAGCTACTTTACGCCGATCTTCTCTTAGAGGGTGGTACTACCCGGCCGTGCCAGCCCGTATATGAGCTGCAGTCAATTGGCTACAGCTTGGCTCTACCAGCAATCAACGCCATCAATGTACCAATGGTACAATGATTGTTGATTTCTTCAGAACACTTTAACTAGTGAGGTCAATGCAGAGGTCATGATGGTCGCGAGGTCAAAGGTGACCTCTCATCGGTACATCTCTATTTAATTTAAAAAATGTTAACACCCATTGATGTTTTATTTTAGCAGATATGATACCTCCTTACATTGGAATTATTAGGCTTGTCAGCACACCTCTAGGAAAAGGTCGTTCGAAATTTACCTCTAACGGGAATCGAACTCGCAACCACCAGATGCAGTGAGCTGAGCGGCCAATTGATAAAAGCGTATTATCGGTCATCTGTTAGCAGTCAATTGTTGTTATTTTGTTTTAATATTGTTAATGCTTGCACACCTATGGATTTTTCGAAATCTATGTGTGAATCATAACTTTAATATGATTATCACTTGCTTGCGGTGAAGGAAAACATCGTGAGGAAACCTGCATGTCTTTAGACATGTGAAATCCACCAACCCGCACTGGGCCAGCGTGGTGGATTATGGCCTGAATCCCCCTCGCATTGAGGGGAGGCCCGTGCCCAGCAGTGGGACGTTAAAAGGGTTAAATTATTATTATTATCAATGCTTGGTTGCTCACATTGCGTTGCTATTTTGAGAATGTACACCATTTTTCTTTTTCTATTGAAAAGAGTAACCATTGAGTTTCTTGCCGGCTCTTCTCAATGGAAGCAACATTACGAACCGGTGGTAACACTAATACTGATGTTGACGATTCATAAGGGGCGTCCATAAATTACGTGAGGCGTTTAGGCGGGGGGGGGGGGGGGGCAGAGAGGGGAGTCTCGAAAAATATCACGTATTTTATCGGCAAGAAATACGTATTGTAAAATAGTAAGAAAACTACACGTTTAAATATAACGTCACGACTTTTTTACCCATTCGGGGGTAGTCAGAGGCTTGGGTGGCCATACACCACCACATTGTGGAGGTATTAAGTCAACATAAAGCCCACGTTTCACCAGATAGTCAGAACCCAACGTGACAGGTGGTGAACCTTGTCGCCGTGTATACAGGAACTGACTATTACCTAATCCCGAGGAATAGGTAGGTTTCCTCACGATGTTTTCCCTCACCGTAAGCGAACTGTAAATTATGCACATAGATGAAAATTCATCCATTGGTGCCATGCCCCACCGGGGATCGAACCTGGGACCTCATCGCTAGACCAACGTGTTCGCCACTAGGCTACAATAGAAAACTACACGTTTCTCCACTAAAATATGGCGTTTGTTAAATCTCACGTGAGATTAGGGGGCAGGGAGGGGGTCGAGCTAATCTCACGATAACTCACCAAGGGGAGAGGGGCGAAAAATCACCAAGTGCTGCCTCACGTAATTTATGGACGCCCCCTAAGAGTTGCCTCTAGTTTATATGAAATTTTGACTTTTGACTTTTAAAGTCCGGGTTAGCTCTAAACAAAAATAGTCAATATTACGCAAAATGAAAACGATCAAGTTGCTTGTAAAGTGTTGTAATTGTCGCGCCTACTGCGTTTGGAACGCGACGATTGCGGAACAATTGCGTAACAATTGCTTACCGCAGGCGTAGTGATAATACTGCTAAATAAGTAAATTGCAATCGGTAAGGCTATTTTTGTATTGCAATATGCTTTCAAACGGGAATGGATTTGTGCGAGAATCCGCTGGATGCGGGCAGCGCAAGACCGGTCATTGTGGCGACCCTTGGGGGAGGCCTATGTCCAGCAGTGGACGTCTTTCGGCTGAGATGGATCGTTGGATGGTGCTTTCAAACTCCCTATATTGGGCTTATTTGCGACTGTATTCTGAAGCCAATTAATGAGCTCCACGACATTACAGTTTCTTGGTGTAGTGATGAACGTAGGTAAAAGAAAAAAATGTAATGTAAAAAATGTAATGTAACGTCACGACTTTTATCCCCGTTCGGGGGTAGTCAGAGGCTTGAGTGGCCATACACCACCACATTGTGGAGGTATTAACCAACTCAAAGCCCACGTTTCACTAGATAGTCAGAACCCAACGTGACAGGTGGTGAACCGTGTCGCCGTGTATACAGGAACTGACTATTACCTAATCCCGAGGGATAGGTAGGTTTCCTCACGATGTTTTCCCTCACCGTCAGCGAACTGTAAATTATGCACATAGATGAAAATTCATCCATTGGTGCATGCCCCACCGGGGATCGAACCTGGGACCTTTCGATTGCTAGCCCAACCTGTTCACCCCTAGGCTACAGTCGCTTCCACCCCCTCTCACTTCCCTGCATATAGGAAACATGCGAGCGATACCTTTCGTGTTGCAATCATAACATCATTATGATATCTAATTGCTTAACATCAGGGCCCCGAGTTTCCTAAAAACTGTCAATCGCGAAATCGTCTCTAAGTTATCTTCGTAACTCTTCATTGTAAATCGCAAACTCTTGGCGGTCGACATGTTGTTAGCCAGACGGCGACACATGGCCGACATTTCGACCACCAAGAATTTACGATTATTTACCAAGAATTCACGAAAATGATATTAGAGACCAGTGGTTTCTCGATGGACAATGGTTAACAGACTCGAAGCCATGCCGTATGCGTGTTTTTCAAATTAGTTATAGGTATTAAAAAAACTTGTATGTACCTACTTACTGCATCGTTAGGATGCGTTTCCACTGACGCGGAGCTGGGCGGAGTGGAGCGGAACTGTGAATTTGGCCAATCACAAAAATCTCCACTCCGCTCTTGGTCCATCATAGTTGGCCAATGACAGTCCGCCGCTTCGCTCCACTCCGCCCAGCTCCGCTTCAGTGGAAACGCACCCTTAGTCAGCATTAGCGAAGGTGGTTCCGGACCCCTGACCCCCCCATTATAAGTCCATGTCCACATTTCGTTTACATAATAAACCTTCAATGACGTAACGAATTCATTTGTCGCAATATTTGAATTTTACACAATACGGCCTCGGCTTTAGATTAGATTCTCAACTGCCTGCCGGATTAACTTATTATACAAACATGTCAAATAAATTGCCAGTAATCGCTGGGCTATTACGCAACTAGCAATCGGTTGCCTCGTTATAATGTAATTTGCGGAATAATCGCATTTTTATCTGATTTTGTAAATAATGATAATGTATCGCTCGAAGGCAAACGCGAGGTAATCTGTATTCTGATAATGTCAATAGCCACGTCCAGATGGTCTCACATGCCGCGCGAGGCAAACTGCCTCACGAAGTTTGTCTTGCCTCGCGCGAGGCAAATGCGCGCCCTGCCTCACCTGAGCACTCACATTTGCCTCGCCTACTTTGGCATAGTCAAGAGACAGAACGATAATGTCAAACTGATCGCTCGGGTATTTATACCTTTCTCTGTCTAGAGTGTCAGTTGCCTCGGCATTTGCATCGCGCGGCCATGCGGCAAGCGCCGTGCTTCGCGAGGCATGTATGTGAGCAGCCTCGCGCGGCATGTGCGACATCTGGACGTGGCTATTCAAATCTATGGTATGTTTCTTACAGATCCTGGCAGCATCATCGCTATCATCATGTCAGAATAATGATGAGATCATCAGGCAGGACTTCGACGGGCCGCACGACGACGGCTCCTACCGGTGGGCCATACAGACAGGTACAGCTTAACATTAACACTAATTAATAATTTGACGGCTTTTTATGTCAAACGTAAAATTAATTTGATCCGTTAATGTTGTTTTTATGATTCTGGTTCAAATTAGGGGCCATCCATAAATTACGTCACACGTATTTCAAGATTTTTGGACCCCCCCCTTGTCACAGCTGGTCACATTTGCGAGACTCCCCCCCTCCCTGTGTGACGTCACATATTTTTTATAATTTTCAGAAAATTTCAAAATTTTTCTTTATATATTCAAATTTCGGTTATTATATTATACTAGCTTTTGCCCGCGACTTCGTCCGCGTAGACTTCAAAATAAAAAAAAACCGGGCAAGTGACTTAAGACTTTTTAGTACTTTTTAGTGCGCCAGGGTTTTTTAAGTCAGTATTTGCTTTTTTATAAAAATAATTTTATTTCACGATTTTTATTGGAGCCATACAAACTTTATCACGGTACCTAATTCGGTGAATGCGTGTTTTGGTAGGTAGGTATATAGAGCCAAAATCCCAAATCCCCTTCCCCTTCTCCACCCCTTTTCCTCCCCTCTCTTCCTTCTGCTCCCTCCCCCTCCCCCTCCATTTCCCTTTCCCTTTCCCCTCCCCCTTCCACTTCCCCCTACCTTACGTCTTCCCCCTCCTCCCTCACCTACCCTATGCATACTAAGTTTCAAGTCAATCGGGTACAAACATATTTTTCTGCTGTACTTTTCTACCTTTAGTTTCCCCCTTTTGGGTGTTGATATCCGAAATGATTTTTTATGGGATCAAACTGAAGTAGTACCTACCATATTCAGCTCAGCTTATACCCCAATTATTTAAAATGAACAATCATAACCAATTTCGAGATATGGATGACTAAACATTCGCAGACCCCGCTCTCCCCTTTTCCTTCAAAATATTAAAAACGCTGAAACCCCAGTCTGATTATTTAAAATGAACAATCATAACAAATTTCGAGATATGGATGACTAAAAATTCGCTGACCCCGCTCTCCCCCTTTTCCTTCAAAATATTAAAAACGCCGAAACCCCAGTTTGATTATTTAAAATGAACAATCATAACCAATTTCGAGATATGGATGACTAAACATTCGCTGACCCCGCTCTCCCCTTTTCCTTCAAAATATTAAAAACGCTGAAACCCCAGTCTGATTATTTAAAATGAACAATCATAACCAATTTTGAGATATGGATGACTAAACATGCGCTGACCCCGCTCTCCCCTTTCTCGTCAAAATGATTAAAAATACGGAAACCCCAGTCTGATCAATTCAAATATGCAATCATAACCAATATCGAGATATGGATGACTTATTAAAACATCCCTTGACCCCGTTTTCCCCTTTCCCGTCAAAATAACAAAACTCGACCACCCCTATACAAACTTTCACTCCACATTTCACCCCTTAGGGGTTGAATTTCCAAAAACACGAAAGAAATCTAAACACAAACTTTCATTCCCCTATTTTAACCCCTTAGGGGTTGAATTTTCAAAAACCCTGAAATTACTCTTTTTTATTTTTGAATAGACACCTAATCACCAATTTAAGTAATTCCAAATTCAAAAATGACGGAACTTCCATACAAACTTTTATCCCCTATTTTACCCCCTTAGGGGTCGAATTTTCAAAAACCCTGAAACCCATATTTTTTTATTTTTCAAAAGACACCTAATCAGAAATTTTCATAATTCTAACTTCAAAAATGACGAACTTCCATACAAACTTTCATCCCTTATTTTACCCCCTTAGGGGTTGAATTTCAAAAAACCCTTTCTTAGTACACCTCTACATATCAAGACAAACCCACCCTCCAAATTTCAAGTCTCTACGATCAGCGGTTTAGGCTGTGCGTTGTCTGTCAGTCAGTCAGTCAGTCAGTCAGTCAGTCAATCAGGACTTTGATTCTTATATATTTAGATTCGATTTTTAAATGTGATGTCACAAATCTTAGGATCCCTCCCACCCCCTTGTCACACATTGTCACATTTCGTCGAACCCCTCTCCCCCTTTACGTGTGACCCTTAGTTCAATTTTATTTACTAAAGAATAACCATGGACCAATTACTAAGGGGACTGGCCCTAAGCAACTCGGCCGAGTGGTCGGCCTAGGACTAACATCGACATAAAACGAAGCGAGTAGTTCAACTATTTACCGGTAGATAGAACAATGAAAGTGAAAAAACAATGACCACGTTTTTTTCATACATATATCTAATAAGGGCACCTCTTTCTTTAGTCTTTACTCTGTGAGAATAACAAAAACATGATCACTCATAAAAAATATATCATTAGCTACGTCCAGAAGTGTCACATGCCGCGCGAGGAAAATTTTCCTCGCGGTGTTTGACTTGCCTCACGTGAGGCAAATGCGCGCCCTGCCTCACCTGAGCACTCACATTTGCGTCGCCTAGTTTGGCAGTCGTGAGACAGAACGATGTCAAACGTGTCAAACTGATTGATCGGGTATACCTTTCCCTGTCTAGAGTGTCAGGTGCCTCGCCATTTGCCTCGCGCGGCATGCGACTGAGGCAAACGTCGTGCTTCGCGAGGCATGTGGGTGAGCAGCCTCGCGCGGCATGTGACACTTCTGGACGTAGCTATTTAAAATATTCACATGCATAGGTAGCTGTCATTTTACTCCACTGAATTATAAATCAGACTTTAGTAGGTAAATGCTAAAATGATTTGCCTATCACAAAAACATTATAATTTTTTGATTCGTCAAGAGAATAGAGAGAAGCTGTAGATAATCGACTGCAGCTCATATACGGGGCTCGAACGGGGTAGTGCCACTCCCTCCCAGAAATTCGGCGTAAAGTAGCTATTACAGCTGCATTTCGTACGATGAGTGAGGGAGCCGTAAGCCCAACTCCCCCCCTTCTTCCCCTCCCTTCGTCCCACTCTCCTTCAGGTCGGCATCGTGCAAGCAATGGCGGTGGTATTGCAAGCATCTTTAGGCTACGGTTCAAACCCGGCTCGCACCTCTGGAGTTTTCGAAATCTATGTTCTAATCAAAACTTTAATATGATTATCACTTGCTTACGGTGAAGGAAAACATCGTGAGGAAACCTACATGTCCTAGAAAATCTAACAAAGTTTCGAAAGACATGTGAAATCCACCAACCCGCACTGGACCAGATTGGTGGATTATGGCCTGAATCCCCCTCGCATTGAGTGGAGGCCCGTGCCCAGCAATGGGACGTTAAAAGGGCTGATATTATTATATAAAGTTCTGTGTGGGAAAACATCGTGAGAAAGCTAGCGTAGCTACCTATTCCTCGGGATCAGGTAATAGTCAGTTCCTGTATACACGCCGACAAGGTTCACCACCTGTCACGTTGGATGCTAACTATCTGGTGAAACGTGGGCTTTGAGTTGGTTAATACCTCCACAATGTGGTGGTGTATGGCCACTCAAGCCTCTGACTACCCCCGAATGGGGATAAAAGTCGTGACGTTCATTTCATTTTTCATTTCATTAAGTTCTGAATGTATTTGATATAGGTGGTGGTATCTACCACGAGCAGCGCGGCGGGCTACAGGCGAGCCCCGCGGGCGGCGAGCCCAGCCTGTTCGTGCAGGGCCAGTACCAGTACACCGCGCCCGACGGACAGGTACCCACACGCCCTTACAGGAGGGCCATAATTCTTCAGATAAAGAATCCCAAGTTACACATACAGGCTGTTTAAAAGATGGGGAGACAGTCAGACGACTGTTCTCCCCGTGACCTCGGTGGCATCATTTTCTTTTAGATATTACTGATATTAGATAGGTGGTAAAGCCAAGCTGTAGCCAATTGACTGCAGCTCATATAGGGTAAGGTTGCTCAAGTCGTACCACCGCCTAAGTCGTACCCCCTTAATATTTCGTCCGCTATTTACAAAAAGCGCAAGGTTGTACCGTAATCTTGAAGTGTTTAGTGGAGCGAGCGCACAAAAACATTAGGATGGCCGGCCGACTTAGCGAGGCAAAAATAATCGAAAGGTCAGTTTTATTCAAAAATACATCAGTATTCCCTTAGGGGGTACGACTTAAGCGACCTTACCCTACGGGCTGGCTCGACCGGGTAGTACCACCCTCTCAAACAAGATCGGCGTCAAGTACGATGAGTGTGAGAGCCAAACCCAAGTCTAATGAAAACTGTTGGCCAACAGGGTCTCAGACTCTCTTAACAATATTGTCGATTACGAAACCACAGTCCCTCTAGCCAAGTGGCTTCGCTTACAAGCGTTTCTACAAAACGCTACGCTTCTTGTATGCAAATGACATAAGTCACGTGATCTACATAGCAACTTGTTGTTGATCTACATAGCGACGTTTGACATTTTCATACATTGTGAAGTATATTCTATTCGATTAGCATTCATGGCACTTATCTAGCCCTTCTGGGCCGGATTAATCATTAGGCAGAGAAGGCAACTGCCTAGGGGCGCCGCATTGACTAGGGGCCCCCATGCTCGCGGAGTCCCCCTGTAGCCCGGGGGCCCCGTATCATTAAAACGGCTGATACGGATATCTACGCCCTTGCGGGGAGAGGGGCCCCTAAAAGATAAAGACTAGGGGTCCCGAGAATTGTATTGCCTAGGGGGCCCGACAGGGTTAATCTGGCCCTGATTACGTACACTGGTCGCCATTATTATCTTTTTGAATTCTTCATTATAAATCGTAGATTCTTGGCGAAACTCTGACATCAGGTTGGCCACTAACCATACGATAAGAACTGATTCAGCCTGCTTATTTGTCCGCAGGTGATAAATGTGCTGTACAAAGCAGGGGAGGGGGGCTTCCAGGCGGTGGGCGCCCACATCCCCACGCCCCCGCCCGTGCCCGCCGCCATCCAGCGCGCCCTCGCCCACCTCGCGACCAAACCGCCCACCGACTACGATTATCAGTAGACATGTAGAATATAGTCATTTACGGCGTTATTTAAAACGTTTAACTCCTTTTGAATGCGTGTCTAGTCTAAAGTCCCTTGTTAATTTTGACATAACTCGTGTTTAACTTCTTCGTAATAACCATAGATTTAGGAGGTACAGATGGAGTGCATAGAACACGAAAGTGAGGCCACCAAACCAAATACAAAACAAAAAAGCGAATACAATCTCGCCTTATAACTACACAACTTTACACGCACACAGATGTATGTGCCCCTAGTGCCGCTCCTAGTTGTCACGCACACATATAATGCTACCCGGCTTCACATCGTTTGTTGCCAAGACTACATCTGCCTACTTCTATTAATCTGTGGTAATAACATGGTCATACGAACTGCATCCGAACAACAAGCCGGGCCTCGAGTCCCCTAACAATTGTCCATTGCGAAACCACTGGTCTCTTATATTATCTTCGTGAATGCTCCATTGTAAATCGTAAATACTTGGCGGTCGACTTGGGCCCGCCACAGGGCCGGATTTAGAGGTCTGGAGGCCCTGGGGCAACAAAAAAGTGGAGACCCCTGGCCTCTAATTTTATCCAAATAAAATGATCCATTTTTTCAGTCGAGTTTTTCAATAAATAATTTATTGTGAAACAAAGTGAATTTTTGGAACAACGCACAATCAATATATTCAAAAACAAGAATTATCTGAAATTAAATTTAAGCGTTAACGAACGGAACCTTACGAGCTTTTTTGACAATTTTTTTTGATGATTTCGCTGAAATCCAGTTCCTGAAGTAAATCACTTCACTTTTAAATACTTTAATGCTCTTTTTAATGCTCAAGAGAGATGGCTTTGAAAGACGGTTTTGCTTATTTTTTTTATAATTTACATTTTAAAAAAATTTATGACAGTTGTTTTTTTATTCGGAGTCTATTGTGGGGGCCCCTCTTTTGTGGAGGCCCGGGGCAGTTGCCCCTAAATCCGGCCCTGGCCCGCCACATACATACGGAATTCCGTTTCGAAATATAGAATCGGGGATTCCGAACGCAGTAAATCCATCCAAATGTATGGACGTGTCGCGTTCGGAAACCCCGATTCGATATTTCGAAACGGAATTCCGTATGTATGTGGCGGGCCTTGCTGTCAGCCAGAGGACACCTAACCAATTGCGAACAACATGACGACCGCCAAGAATCTACGACGAAGGTTTCACGAAGATAATAATAAATTATCAGTGGATTTCAATTGGTAATTGCGATTGCAATTTCAATTGGATTTGTTTTATTGGTAAAAGCGACTGTAGCCTAGGGGCGAACACGTTGGGCTCAATCAGAAGGTCCCAGGTTCGATCCCCGGTGGGGCATGCACCAATGGATGAATTTTCATCTATGTGCATAATTTACAGTTCGCTAACGGTGAGGGAAAACATCGTAAGGAAACCTACCTATCCCTCGGGATTAGGTAATAGTCAGTTCCTGTATACACGGCGACAAGGTTCACCACCTGTCACGTTGGGTTCTGACTATCTGGTGAAACGTGGGCTTTGAGTTGGCTTAATACCTCCACAATGTGGTGGTGTATGGCCACTCAAGCCTCTGACTACCCCCCGAATGGGGAAAAAAGTCGTGACGTTACATATATATATATATATATATAATTGGTACAAAATTAGCAGACTTGTCCATTTGCAGTTTCGTTGCAGTCCGATGGCAGTTCCGATGCCGTTATATCAACTCTAACGTAACCGCATTGTAACTGCAGTACAGTTGCAGTCCGTCTAGATCTAAACTCGAGTGAATGTGTTAATTGTATTGGAATAGAGTACAAAATACCATACTTTAATCCCTAGAAGCCATTTTATCTATTTACAATGGGTTTACAATGCTCTGTAAACCTATTTTAATAGATTGTTTTAAAAACAGGGATAACACTGTATATTAATTACTTATAATAATAATAATTTAAAAGTAAAACAATTTGATTTAAAAAATATAATGTTTTATTTCATAATAAAATACCCATTGTATAATATAAAAACAAATATGCCAGACGCTGTTGGTAGACAACTAATATTGTCTATATTGTATTACCACGGATCGACCACTCTTGGACTCCGCTCTCTAGGACAAAGGCTTCCGAAACACGTAACAAGGTGTAGATATACGATTGACCAATATCATCCCGCTCGCCATATTTTTTGGCATTATTTTGATGATAGTTATTTAGTAATAACTATCATCAAAATACTGCCAAAAAATTGTAACTTAGATTCAAGAAGTAAACCTCTAAATTATTTATTTATGACACCAAAAAAGTAAAATAACACTATATGGCAAAGTCGAGTATAAGTTGCCAAATAATGCTAGTGCGCGGAATCCAAATAGTGGTTTGTCCGCGTGTATTGCTATCCTTCTCATAGTGATAACGAATAAGCAGGACAGAAATATTTGTTTTTAGTATTATTAATAAATGATGACAACAGTATTGGCATCGATTGGCAGTCGTTTGACAAAATTATTTAAAAAAAAAAACAACAACGCTCGATGTTTGCTTATTTCTGACGGACACTTAAAAAAAACTACCTTTTAGGTCATTCGTCCACGGCGCTACCTACTCAAAATGAACTGGTTAGTCATTAAAATTACTAACTAATCATAGTCTGAATTTTAATTAGACGAAGTAAACTGACAGGTGCTAATGTCACGTTTCAATATAAATAGAACAAATAAGGTTCAAATTCATAGAACAATGACATTTACAGCTGTCAGTCTACTTCGTTTAATTAAAAATCTGACTATAGTAACGCTAGCCGCGCGTAGCGCTACTCAAACGATATGCAACCGGTTAGTAAGTACGATATCGTACGATGCAACCATGGTTGCGCCACCAGCGGATGATCCGATAGCCGACACCGAATTGGTTTCGCTACCAAGCGGACACCAGGTGCGATACCCTCCATACAGCTCTATACATTTTGTTGGTGGAGCGACTGGTTGCGCTACCACTGGTGTCCTCGTGCGATATGGCCATAGAGACTTTAATTAGAAGAGACGTTCTTAGTAGATATCTCTATGAAACAACGCGTGGTCATTTTCCCGGGATGCGTGGCATCTATCTACCGGTAAATAGCTGAACTACTCGCTTCGTTTTATGTCGATGTTAGTACTCGGCCGATCACTCGGCCGAGTTGCTTAGACCCAGTCCCCTTAGTAATTGGTCCATGGATATAGCACTGACTCCCCGAGCTCCATACGAGAAGAAATAAAACACAATCACTCTTGTACGCGGCGCCGCCCCCCTAGACAAGTAGCATGAACGCTAATCGAATAGAATAGAATAGAATAGACTTCACAATGTATGGAAATGACAAACGTCGCTATGTAGATCAACAACAAGTCGCTATGTAGATCACGTGACTTATGTCATTAACATACATGAAGCGTAGCGATTTGAAGGAACGCTTGTAGACGTCAGCCACTCGTCTAGCCCTTCAGGAAAGTTTCTTGAAACGTCGAGTCACGTGCTACTGATGAATTACTATTGCTAACCAGTTTCTTATGAGTAGCGTCGTGTACGAGCCGCCATAGAAATACTAGTGCTATTAGATTCTAAAAACGAATTAGTAATTTAACTTAGTAACCAGTGTCTTTCGAGTGGAGCCGTTGACGAATGGCCTTATACCTGCGGCACGTTATGATGGCCGGTTTGACATGTGGGAGGGGGAAAGGATGAACCTTATTATAACGGAATAAAATTCATTTTCGCATTCATATTTTGACATTCTTATTTTTTTAAACGGCCAGTCTTATTCCGATATAATAAGGTTCATTTCCCCCCACTTGTCAAACCGGCCATCGTAAAATGCCGCTACTGTAATCTTTAATTAAGTATGAAAATGGAATTTAAAACTTTTTAAATTTAACTGACTAAACATATACTATATTTTTTGAACACATAATTTCATTATAAAACAACTTTTAATTGCTTATAATGTATTGCATCTTTCAAGAAATTATTAAAGCATTTAGCCTCTTGCCCTGGTCACACATCAGTGGTATTCGCTCTCCAGGGGGCTTACCACCACCTCTTATAGCAGTTTTGTTTTAACGTTTCAGCGGCCATTCGTGCAATGACGTTTCTTATTGTCATGACAATAAGGTACGTCATTGCACAAAAAGACGCTGAATCGTTAAAACGTTCCTGTAATTGAATCGCAATAAGAGTTCGTGGTAAGCCCCCTGTTTCGCTTACATTTGCGGCGCGCAAATACAACAATATATGGTGCGTTCCATTCACTGTTAATTTTGTAATTTTCGTTCATAAATGTCGTTCCACTCGAAACAACTTGTACCGAAAGTGATCATTATGATCGTTTTTAACAGTTTTTGTGAACGAAAAAAAAAAAAAACAAAAAAAAACGGTGAACAAAAAAAAAACAAAAATAAACGGAATAATTACGGTGAATGGAACGCAGCAATAGTATTAACCCCAAATTTATAGTTACGATGGACTTAAACTGGCATTACAAATCACTTTTATTCCTAGAAAATCTTTGTAAAACCATTGTAAACATGCAACAAAACCTCTACATATTTGGCGGTTATTAAACACAGAAAAAAAATACATTTTTTTACTATTTCTTATCAAACTATGATATCAATTAGTAATTTATTATGCATTTAAAATAGAATATTCGCTCAAAACATTAATATTTGTGTGACTTGGCGATAGTAAGGTACGTATTAATTACATTGGCATTAATTAAATCAGTCGTAAATAACAACAATATTAACAAATTCATTAAAAACATGGCACCGAACTACACTACTCAACCAAGTCTAGGAAACAAGCCAACTATAGTCTGATTTTTAATTAGACGGGGTAAACTGACAGGTGCTAATGTCACTTTTCGATATAAATAGAACAAGTAAGGTTTAAATTCATAGAACAGTGACATTTATAGCTGTCAGTTTGCTTCGTCTACTTAAAAATATGACTATAGGTATATCATAATCTACGAAACTCTTAAAAAAGTACTGGCCAATACAATTTATAAATGCAGGTTGAAAGTGCATTAAAGAACTGATCGAAATTTAAAAAAATAACAAAGAACAAAAGCTAACATCTACGACAAAAAATATTGAATTAAAAAAAAAACACTATAATACCCTTGCTCTCTAGACTTTGCTGAGTAGTGTTTTATAATAATTCCATACGTCTAATAAGTTTCATAAATATTTACAAATAATTATTACACCCTGTATTTTATTTATGCGGACTAAAATGACAGCTTTTTATGTCAAACGTAACATTAATTTGATCTGTTCATCATTAATTGTGTTGTTTTTATGATTCTGGTACAAATTAATTCAATTTTATTTACTAAAGAATAAAATAAGCAAGATGATTCATAAAAAATAGATTTAATTAAAATATAAATTGACATATTTTATAGCTGTCATTTTAGTCCACGAAATTAAAAATCAGAGTATACTATACTATAATATTTCATAGATCATATGAAAGAGTAGCCGTAACAACAATTTTTTTTTTTAAGCCTGTTCATTCTGCTATTTTGGGAATACTTTAACATAAACAGGCTTAGGACCGAAATATCGATATTTTTTCTATCGATACTGTTTGTATATCGATACGATATGTTTTCCACTAGCCCATCCCTATTGCTAACGCCATCTAGCGACACTATAGTGTACTACGTTACCTGTCCGCTGTTTTCTCGTTGTCACCATTTAGCGGTACCACCGTGTCCCGATAGATGGCGTTACTGTGCACATCGGGAAGCATCTTCTCGCCTTCAGGAACGATTTCAGGCTGACTTTTTTCTGAAAAAAAAAAAAAAAAAAAATTTTTTTTTACTTAGTGAATCCGTGGCCCGCACTAGGCCAGCGTGGTGGATTATGGCCTGAATCCCCCTCGCATTGAGGGGAGGCCCGTGCCCAGCGGTGGGACGTTAAAAGGGCTAAATTATTATTATTTACTTAGTGAAGACAGAGTATACTTAACTATCAGTTTCCGAGTTACTGGTCTTTGAATATTTGTGAAAACTATCTTCTAAGGCCTTAGGGTGCGTTTCCATTGAAGCGGAGCTGGGTGGAGTGGAGCGGAGCTGGGTGGAGTGGAGCGGAGCGGAGCGGACCGCGAATTGGCCAATCACAGTGCTCGAAATCTCCACTCCGCTCTTAGCCCGTCACATTTGGCCAATGACAGTCCGCCGCTCCACTCCACTCCACCCAGCTCCGCTTCAGTGGAAACGCACCCTTAAAATTCTGAAAAAACCGGCCAAGTGCGTGTCGCACTCGCACATAAAGGGTTCCGTACCACCGTAGGATATAAACCATTTAAAATATCAAGTTTCTTGTATGGGGTATCTCTTTTTAGTATTTGTTGTTGTAACGGCTACAGAAATACACATTCGGTGAATTGGACCTATCATTCGTGAGATACAGCCGGCTGACAGATGGACAGACGGACAGCGTAGGCTTAGTAATAGGGTCCCGTTGGCACCCTTTGGGTACGGAACGCTAACAAGCGATTATTGAATTCGCTATGGTACTGACCGTTCTTGTCGTCTCGCCGCGTGACGATAGCGTATAACGCCGCGTGCAGGGCGGAGCCCGCTACGGCGACGAGTGCGAGCGCGCGGAACGAAGACCGCCCGCCCAACCAACTATACAGCCATCCGCCCAGGAGGGAGCCCAGCGCGAAACCTGCACCACAACATAATAATCATTATAATAATTTATTAACGAAATAAAAACGGGTTTCCGTAACGAATTTAGTTGAGAATGCAGATTTATAGAGCTGAGAAATCATTAAAGTGAAAAAAAAAATACGAAGTTATGACCAAATTACTAGCGAAGTTCGCGCGCGGTTGTTGTGACGTCACATGGACCACGCGCGCTTTGTAGTGAATTGCGGCGCGGGCACAGCGCGCCGTGTGACGTCACAAGTGCAAGCCGCACATTATAATAATATAAAATATGTTATAAAATCACAACGGATGGACCGATTTCGATGATTTCACAATTATTATTGATAAGAAACCTTATTATAACCAGCGTTGTTACGAAAAAATCATCTTGTTTTAAACACCGTGTTTAAAACATGTTTTAAAATTTTAAAACAATGATTTAAACACTTTTTAAACAGTTGTTTTCATAATAAATTTCCTGTTTTTTTGCAACTCTGATTATAACACTACTATAGTGTTGGTTTTGAGTTGAGTTGTTGACCTCGAGATGATCCTCGTTCTGCAAAAACAATTTATTATTTCGGCCTTTTAGCAGAATCCGCTTAATACATGCCCTCGGGCGCCACGTGCGTCCAGTACTCAGTCAGTACTCAGTCAGTACTCAGTCAGTACTCAGTGTACTCACCGACGCCGTCGTCCATGCCGGCCACGATGCCCTGCACGGTGGCCGAGTACCCCTCGGGCGCCACGTGCGTCCAGTACTCAGTCAGTACTCAGTCAGTACTCAGTGTACTCACCGACGCCGTCGTCCATGCCGGCCACGATGCCCTGCACGGTGGCCGAGTACCCCTCGGGCGCCACGTGCGTCCAGTACTCAGTCAGTACTCAGTCAGTACTCAGTGTACTCACCGACGCCGTCGTCCATGCCGGCCACGATGCCCTGCACGGTGGCCGAGTACCCCTCGGGCGCCACGTGCGTCCAGTACTCAGTCAGTACTCAGTCAGTACTCAGTGTACTCACCGACGCCGTCGTCCATGCCGGCCACGATGCCCTGCACGGTGGCCGAGTACCCCTCGGGCGCCACGTGCGTCCAGTACTCAGTCAGTACTCAGTCAGTACTCATTGTACTCACCGACGCCGTCGTCCATGCCGGCCACGATGCCCTGCACGGTGGCCGAGTACCCCTCGGGCGCCACGTGCGTCCAGTACTCAGTCAGTACTCAGTCAGTACTCAGTGTACTCACCGACGCCGTCGTCCATGCCGGCCACGATGCCCTGCACGGTGGCCGAGTACCCCTCGGGCGCCACGTGCGTCCAGTACTCAGTCAGTACTCAGTCAGTACTCAGTGTACTCACCGACGCCGTCGTCCATGCCGGCCACGATGCCCTGCACGGCGGCCGAGTACCCCTCGGGCGCCACGTGCGTCCAGTACTCAGTCAGTACTCAGTCAGTACTCAGTGTACTCACCGACGCCGTCGTCCATGCCGGCCACGATGCCCTGCACGGTGGCCGAGTACCCCTCGGGCGCCACGTGCGTCCAGTACTCAGTCAGTACTCAGTCAGTACTCAGTGTACTCACCGACGCCGTCGTCCATGCCGGCCACGATGCCCTGCACGGTGGCCGAGTACCCCTCGGGCGCCACGTGTGCCGCGTATCCTACTATGGTCGAGTAGCATAGCGCGTACGTCGGCCCCTGCATTATGGCCTGAGAAAGAATGTTTACATTCAAGTATTTTACAAGCTAGTATGTTTACATTCAAATATTTTACAAGTAAGTACGTTTCTATTTCAGTATTTTACAAGAAATAACGTTTACATTCAAGTATTTTACAAGCGAGTATGTTCACATTCAAATATTTTACAAGGAAGTATGTTTACATTGAAGTATTTTACAAGAAAGTATGTTTGCAGTCAAGTATTTTTACAAGCAAGTATGTTTACATTCAAGTATTTTACAAGCGTGTATGTTTACATTCAAGTATTTTACATGTAAGTATGTTTACATTCAAATTTTTTTACAAGGAAGTATGTTTACATTCAAGTATTTTACAAGCAAGTATGTTTGCAGTCAAGTATTTTACAAGCGTGTATGTTTACATTCAAGTATTTTACATGTAAGTATGTTTACATTCAAATTTTTTTACAAGGAAGTATGTTTACATTCAAGTATTTTACAAGCAAGTATGTTTGCAGTCAAGTATTTTACATGTAAGTATGTTTACATTCAAGTATTTTACAAGCAAGTATGTTTAAATTGAATTTTTTTACAAGCAAGTATGTTATGTAACATTTTACAAGGGAATTAAGACTAGACACGCTTTTAAAACCAGTTTAACTATTATGTAATACTACCGTTATTTTCTGAAATAATAATAAATTTTGACGGTGTCAAAGAACATCTATCTCAGTGATATGTTACCTCGATGAAGACGAGATGCCAGGGATGCTGTATGCACGAGATGAGCGCCATCCTCACGCCGTAACACATCAGAGACACCGTCAGAGTAGTCCCGTAACCGAATCGCTTTATTATTTTACCTGATAAAAAAAATCAGGAATTAGTACTTTTAATGTACTAATAAAAAAAATAAAAAAAAGTCACGACTTTTATCCCCATTCGGGGGTAGTCAGAGGCTTGAGTGGCCATACACCACCACATTGTGGAGGTATTAACCAACTCAAAGCCCACGTTTCACCAGATAGTCAGAACCCAACGTGACAGGTGGTGAACCTTGTCGCCGTGTATACAGGAACTGACTATTACCTAATCCCGAGGGATAGGTAGGTTTCCTCACGGTGTTTTCCCTCACCGTAAATTAATTAATTAATTAATTTACTATAATAAATTGAATATTAGTCACCCAGCTCGCTGACAGACGGATACGGATAGTAATACGGTTCCGTTACCACCCTTTGGGTACGAAAAGATCGTCTGTGTGAGAGTAGTACTACCTCGATCAAGCCCTATATGAGCTGCAGTCAATTGGCTACAGCTTAGCTCTACCTATAGTCCGCGACAGGTCGAGATGACAATCGAGTTATGAGCTTTGTGCAGAGTAAAATCCGACTCAAAATTAGCAGGACCCGCAACGCAACAGAATAATTAAATTTAATAATTTTGTGGGTGGTTTTAATTGTTTATCGGGTCCTGGTAATTTTGATTCGGATTTTATTCTGCAATAAGCTCATAACCCGAATGTCATCTCGACCTGTCGCGGACTATACAATATGTTAAGAAAACCCTGTCCGACCCGAAAACGTATTGTTTGGTATCGAGATTAGATTCTATTTTTGTAAAAATATATTTTTTGAATTTTTTTTTTATATTTTTTTGCATAGTAAGTGCCCCACTGCTGGGCAAAGGCCTCCCATATTTTTTTGGATAACAAATACCCCGTTTACATAATAAAAAAAAACATAAAATGACGTCATCACATACTTTGCCGCCACACGATCTAACATAATTACTTCCGGTAACGGTGTTGTCATATTTTTAAAATTTGCTACAAATTGAGGGAAAAAGGCAAAAAAAATTGGCATTTTAAATTGTCATTATTATGTTTACTATCTTTTTTTATTTTATTTGGTCATGTGATTGGGAAACCTAAATACCGATTTCGGCTCGGACAGGGTTTTTTTAACATATTGTATATGGTGTAGTAAGTAAAGAAGTGGTCTCTGCCTACCCCTACGGGAAACAGGCGTGATTATATGTATGTATGTATGTATGTATGTATGTATGTATGTATGTATGTATGTATGTATGTTAAGTAAACAATGTACCTGAGAAGAAGAAAAACAGCAGCTCTCCTATGAAGCTCTGCGCGGCGACCACGACGCCCTCTATCAGCTTGATCTTGGCGGTGTGGCCGGTCGTCTCCGCCAATTCTTCCAAAAACCTAACAAATATCCAGACAAATTAATAAAATAATGGATAATCTTCTTCCAACTCCTCCTATCATTCTTTTGATTAAATTCGTGCGGGTTCCAAGACAACTTAGCTTGTCCCCGGGACTCGTCGAGGGTCAAACCTTGGCGTCATCGTTGGACACCATTGTCAATCCTGGCTCACAGGAGTAACAGCGGCGGGAGTGTGTGGCGGGCTTAAACCAATAAAAAAAACCGAGTGTTTCAATATTACTAAAGTAGCGGTACGCTACGATGGCCCTTGACATGTGGGGGGGAGGGGAGAAAATGAACCTTATTATAACGGAATAAGAGCGACGATTTAAAATTTAATTTAATGTCAAAAAATGAATGCGAGGATGAATCTTATTAATAAGGTTCATCCTCTCCCCCCACATGTCAAACCGGCCATCGTAGCGTGCCGCTATTATACATACACGGTAGCTGATATAGATGCTTATTGAAGTCATAGCAAGTCAAGCATCTATAGGCTAAGGTAACTGCTTAACATCAGGGGAGCCATATGCTTTTTTTGCCACCTCAGCACCTTAATAAAATAAACATGTTTGGGGTCACTGACCAGAACATGTAGTATATGATGAAGCTGTCGAAGGTGCCGGCGACCACCGCGAACGTGATGAACACGAGCACGCGCGGCATGCGCAGCACGTCGCGCAGCGCGCGCCCGCTGTCCGCCGGGCTCGCCAGCGACGGCAGCTGACCAACAACCACATAACATACCATCACATACCATTACATACCATTATATACCATTACATACCATTACATACCATTACATACCATCACATACCATTAAATACCATTACATACCATTACATACCATTACATACCATCACATACCATTACATACAATTACATACCATCACATACCATTACATACCATTACATACCATCACATACCATTACATACCATCCGGGATGTGAAAAATAATCGATGTTTATATTAATCTAGTATCTTTTTCTTATATTATTTAATCGATTTTTAAAAATCGTTTTTTTTTATAATGACAATCGATTTTATATTATAGTTTTCGATTATACTACTCCACCAAGCCAACTAGGTGCTCGGATGGAATGCCACTTTATGGGACTCAGGTGGCAGACAAGCGTACGGCCCGCCTGATGTTAAGCAATTACCATAGCCTGTAGATGCGTGCAATATTAAACGCATTGCTCGCACGTTGCCGACCTGAAGGGGAGTGGGACAGAGGGAAGGGGGGAAATTGAGCTTCCGGCTCTCGTACTCATCGTACGACACGCAGCTGTATTAGCCACTTTATGCCAATCTTCTGTGAGAGGGTGGTACTATCCGCCAGCCGCCGGTATATGAGCTGCAGTCGATTGGCTACAGCTTGGCTATCCAATAAAAGGTACTCACAGTAAGAGCTCTACAGCTGAATAAGTCCACGGCAGTGGCTACCAAGGCCACCACGAAGGCCGGCCTGAAGTCTTTGTAGTCTCCGGAGACGGAGTCCACGAGCCAGCCGCCCAGCAGCGCGGTGATCCCGTACCCGGCTGTACCCCACGCTCTCTGCGCGCCGTATTTGGACCCCCGATCCGGACCTTAGACCAGAAACTCACGCTTTATCTTGACCCCCTTTTCGGATCCCTTACGGTCCACGGGAAATTATTTAGCACGGGGGCGCTGAGGGGTTCACGGATGCTTAATATGATTTATCATGTTGTCACTCAAATTTGAATATGTGTCACCCAATTTTGACAATTCGTCACCCAAAACTTGGACGGTAAGTAATTTTGCTCATACAAAACTTTTGACTATCTGTTAGTAAAAAAAAACAAAAAGTTTTGAAAGTTGGGTGATATACCATTCACAGGTCTTGCGAGATGGGTCTACGAGCCTAGTGCCAAGATCAAGGTTACCTAATGTAGAGCTCTATAAGTTATGACACTTTGTTATTTTCCTACTTAACTGTAAAATATTGTTATAGTTACATAACGTTTCTCGGCAATACATTATACTTTACTTTATAATTGGGTGACAATCGATTAAAAATTGATGGGACTCAGTCCAAAGTTCAGACATATTATGGGTGTTAAATAGACATATTTGGGTTACACTCAGTCAGATATATTTTGGGTGATGAATAGTTAAATTAGGTGACAATTGAATAAGCGTCCATAGATCAGCGGCTAAAGGTGCAGCCCTAAGCCGAGATGTTCCGAGTTCGATACCCTGGCTATCAAGCTTTGACGGAGCCCAAGCATTTAGCGTACTTAGTTAACGTGTTATTAAGTGAAAAAAAAAAAGCTTACCTAGTACATCGAAGCACACCGCATCACCGATGCAGTTGGCAACATTGAACGCGACAGTACCAATACACATGAGCACAACGAACGCCCAAAACGTAGCCGTCATATAAAAATTACTGCTATCACTTTTCTCCACAACTGTATCGAACCCAACACTACTATTAATTCGACTAACATTCTTTGTTGAATCGACTAAATTATCGATATTCGACGAATCGATACTACGTTTAGTAATATTGAGCACATCACTATTGTAATCCTTTTCGTAGCATAGTAAATTACATCCTTCCTTGGTGACGCAAGTAATTTCACCGTCTCTGACGTCATCGAAATCCATAAGCAATGTAGAGCAGGATGAGTTTGACACTTCATCAATATACACTGTGCTTATGTACGGCTCGTTTGACAGATAAACGTCAAATTTCCCGACCATAGAGCAGTTCCAATGACATGTATACTTTTCTAAGCTAGTGTTGTTGGTGTATTGTTTTAAGTATATTGTATCGTTTAGTCGATATATCGACTCGATTAGTTTGTTGTCTTGCGGCTCCGGGGTAGGCAGGAACCATAGACAACAGTATGATCCTGTCATAACTGTAATTAGTAGCATGAAGACCAACTTTCTGTGAGCCTGAAACAAAAAAAAAATGGCTCCAAAAATGTTTTATATTATCTACCTGCGATATTTTATATGTTACTAAGGTGGCAAACATGCGTACGGCCCGCCTGATGTTAAGCACCGTAGCCTATAAATGTTTGTAATAGCAATTGCATTCAGAAGAAAAATTGTGTACATTTTAAAATCAGCAACGCAATTTGAGCAGTTAAGCAGGCTGTAGCCAATTGACTGCAGCTTATATACGGGCTGGCTCACCCGGGGTAATACCACCCTCTCATAGAAGATCGGTGTAAAGCAGCTGTTACAGCTGCGATGGGTGAAAGAGCCGGAAGCCCAACCCCCTCCCTTTACCGTACCTCTGCTTTAATCCCTTTCAGGTCAGCAACGTGCGAGCGATGCCTTTGGTATTGCAAGCATCTATAGGCTACGGTAACGCTTGTTTCAATCACATAATATATCAAAATAGCAATGACGGGATGGTTATTACTCCACCAAGCCAACTAGGAACTCGGATGGGTGCGGATTCCCCGCCCGCACACCCGCCGCCGCCCGCGGCTTCCCGCCCGCCACACCGCCCGCTCACCGCCACCGCCTGGCGGTGCGGATGACGTCACATTTGACAGGTTCCTAGTTGGCTTGGTGGAATAGCAGTGGTTACTACAGCAGTGGTCACAATTAACAATTAATTGTGATTTGTTCACGATTGACGAACAAATCACAATTAATTGTTAATTGTGACATCAAATGCAATTAGCAATTAATTAATCGCAATTACATTTTGGTTAACTCTGGTTACTACTTACCGGCCAGAAATCGACGACGTATCCAAACAGTGGCTTCGCGGCCGCCCACAGCAGCGGCAGCACAGCCGTCACCATGCCCATGGCGGCGGGCGACACGCCCAGCTGCCGCCCGAACACGTTCATCTGGGGCAACAGTGGGCCCAGCGCTGGAGAACACGAAACACGAGGATATAAATGAATAAATAATTAAAAAACCGGCCAAGTGCGTGTCGGAATAACACATAAAGGATTCCGTACCACCGTAGAATAAAAACGTCAAAATTATTAAGTTTCTTGTATCGGGAACCCCTTTTATTTTTAAAATTTATTTTATTTTTAGTACATGCTTGTTGTTGTAGCGGCAACAGAAATACACATTCTGTGAAAATTTCTACTCTCTACCTATTTCGGTTCGTGAGATACAGCCAGCTGACAGACGGACGGACAGACGGAAAGCGGAGTCTTAGTAATAGGGTTCCGTTGGCACACTTTGGGTACGGAACCCTAAAAAACACATGACTCGATAAAACGACGCTTGTCGCAGTGGTTCAAGCGTAGGCCGCTTGACTCACTGCATCGGATGGTTGCGGGTTCGATTCCCGTCAGAGGCAAATTTTGGATACGGCCTTTTTGTCATTTTGTCCTGGTCTGGGTGTCACTGGGATCGCCCCCAGTCCATTGTATGGTCTTCTTCTTATCGTATGGTTAGTGGCCAACCTGGTATCAGAGGGGCCATCCATAAATTACGTCACACGTAAAGGGGGGAGGGGGTCGACGAAATGTGACATAGTGTGACAAGTGGGTGGGAGGGGTCCTAAGTTTTGTGACGTCACATTTAAAAAAATTATAGGTATATCTAAGGGCCTCCACAGACTAGCTACTTTTAGCATCGGCGACCGGCGATTTTGTGACGTATCGAATCGCGTTTCTTCGAGCGCGAACGAGCGAGACGCAGCATCAAAATCGCCGATCGCCGATGCTAAAACTAGTTAGTCTGTGGTGGCCCTAAGTATTAAAACCGTTTGTTTCTGAAAATTGTTTGGGCTTTCGGATCTCTCACTCATCGTACGAAACGCAGCTGTAATAGCTGCTTTACGCCGATCTTCTGCGAGAGGGTGGTGCTACCCCGGTCGAGCCAGCCCGTATATGAGCTGCAGTCAATTGGCTACAGCCAAGATCAGCCATATAAGGTCAGCCAGAGATGGATGACCGTTTAGTTAGTGGCAAGTAATAATATTAGTAACTAGCTTTTCCCCGCGACTTCGTCCGCGTAAAATTTAAATTAAATAAATCGGTGACGGTGAGGGAAAACATCGTGAGGAAACCTACCTATCCCTCTGGATTAGGTAATAGTCAGTTCCTGTATACACGGCGACAAGGTTCACCACCTGTCACGTTGGGTTCTGACTATCTGGTGAAACGTGGGCTTTGAGTTGGTTAATACCTCCACAATGTGGTGGTGTATGGCCACTCAAGCCTCTGACTACCCCCGAATGGGGATAAAAGTCGTGACGTTACATTTTTTTTTTTTTTTTTTTAATAAATCGGATCTCTGATACCGGATCCCGGACCCAGTATCTCGGATCCCGCTTCCGGTTTTTGCCGGATCCCGTTTCCCGTTTTTATCGGATCCCGTATCCCGTTTTCCGGATCCCGTATCCTGTTTGTCGGATCCCGTATCCCGGATCCTATCCGGGATATCCCGGATACCGTATTCCGTGTCCCGTATTAAAAGAAACCTCCACACAAATTTTCATCATCCTAACTTCAAAAATGACGAACTAACATAAAAAATTTAATCCCTTATTTTTTTACTTCGTAATATCTTTTGAATGGAATTTCCGATTTAAATCATTCAAAAAGTAATTTACAGGTATTAAAATAGTCTCAAATACTAAATGATTTATTTGGATAAGGATTAATACTAAGGTATGGATAACATGGTCTGATTTTGGTCGGCATTTCTATCAACTTTTAAAATGTAGAAAAGTAGTAATAGTAACGTAACTACAATAGTTGGGCATATGGTATCGCGAAGTTTTTTGTAGATATTGATATGTTCTTTAATATTGTAGAACATTTTTTTATTCTATCATCAATAATTTCCGTAACGCATGCGATGAAAGACATCTTATGGCAATTTTTTTTACACCTTGGGTTACTGTATTGAATTTTTAGTAGGGATCCCTAATTTGTTCTAGTAATAAATATAGTAGTTACTCAGGGATAACGTAGCATTCTAATGGTGAAAGAATTTTTGAAATCGGTCCAGTAGTTTTTGAGTTTATTCATTACAAACATCCAAAAATGCAAAAATACAAATCTTTCCTCTTTATAATATTATATAGTGTAGAAGTGTAGATAATTAATAGACGCCGGCTGATAATAAATAATAATATCACGTCATATCGTCATTTACGTACAGTTGGCGGGCGCCACATGCAAAAACTGAGGTCGTTGACCCGTAACTGATTAATGTATATGTCCAGGTGTCGCTACTGTCTTTACAAATTGTTGACAACTTAGGGAGTTGTCCCTAAATTTAGGGAGTTTAACGTCCAAAGGGACTTTTTAGGGACAGATTATTTTTGAGGGCCTTGTTCATTATCTGTGTTATGAGCATAAAAATCGACTAATTAGTAATAACTATTTCTCTTATCTATTATTTCATGAATGAATTACTAAATAAAGAACGCTTGCTTATCTATTCTAAATATTCACCTTTTGGTTTAACTGTAAAGTGGGAGTAGGCATGCACAGCTTTCTAGGCTAGTTCTATTTTTTGTTTATTTAAATACCTGATGTTCACGCACCCAATACGAACGTCGCGCCATCTGTGAGCGGGTAGCGGAACCAGTCTGAACTACATTGAAGCAATGAACGGAAGAATGAACTATGGAGTGAACCTCGGCGCAGTCACCGTTCTATTCGATACATTCACTCATTCACCTGATTTATATTCGCTATCCATGTCGGAACTGAAGAGCTCTGTTAAATAAAATTATAATAAATATACGTTATACGTTTAAATTAAAATTATACGAATCATTGAAGAGTCCTGCGAACCCGAGAACCAACACGAACACAAATACACGCTAGAAACGCCAACAAGTGGTCCTTCGAGCCGGATCTACGAAGAAGAACCAGCGATCGATGACAACGTGGAATTGAAGTCGAGAAATCAAGCTGATCCGCGGTCGAAGCCATCAGGTTGTACTTTCCTTCCTTCTTCCGTATCTTTTCCCGTGTTAATACCGTGTTTTATAACTTTCAGTTACGCTTCGACATCGCCAGGTCACCGTGCCACGTGGTGTCTAACTGTGAGTACTTTTGTCTTTCATATTCTCCAAAATGAGTGATGATGAGGCGTATCAGGTACCTGCCGAAAACGTTACAGTCAGGGATAAGTCGAAATATCTAGATAGGCCGAAATCTCCTCGCTTAGCTAGCACTTCAAATTCGAATAACCGTCTCGTTGATCTAAAAAGACAACGAGGCACTCTTAAAGGCAGGTTAACGATATTCGAAAAGTTTCTTAGTAAATTACAAAACGTAGATATAAGTACGAATCAGAAACTTGATTTAGAGTTACGCACACAGTCGGCAACGCTTATTTTTCAAAATTTTAATGATATTCAAAGCGAAATAGAACAATTAGTAGACGAGGAAGATTGTACTGCTCAATTAGAGTATAGGGAATCATATGAAGAACATTATTATTCTAATATGGCTGCCGCGAAGTGCTTATTAAACGAAAACTCAGTTTTTAATTCTTCAATACCTCCTGTACCTATAAAGTTGCCGCAAATTAAGTTGCCAGTCTTTGATGGTGCATATGACCGGTGGTTAGAGTTTAGGAACTCTTATCACACCATGATTCATAACCGTCAAGATTTAAATAGCATACAAAAGTTTCAGTATCTTAAATCATCTCTTAGTGGTTCTGCTTTGCAAGTTATAAGTGCATTCGAATTTACAGCTACCAACTATACTCACGCATGGGAATTGCTTGAGAAAAGGTTTCATAATAATCGTCTTCTAGTTCAAAATCATGTTAAATCGTTGTTTACTATACCACAACTCAATACCGAATCTCCAGCGCAGTTACGTAAACTTATAGATACGACATTACGCAATTTACGTGCACTGAAGTCTTTAAACGAGCCTACTGATACGTGGGACACGTTAGTACTTTACTTAGTCGTTTCTAAACTCGACACGACTACAGAACGCGAGTGGGAGACCCATAAAGGTACGCTCGTTTCTCAAACAACTGGAGATTCGTACATTGTAAAGTTGGATGATTTAATCATGTTCCTGAGAAACCGGGCAGACATGTTAGACATGATTAAATCAGGTAGTAACAGCAAGCCTAACGACCAACCGAAATTTAATAACGATAAGTCCTCAAATACGTATAAAAACAACAAACAAACAAATTCGCATGAATCACCTCACGTACATTCATACGCTGCACAGAATAAATCCAGTTCCGATAGTAATAAGAATAAACGAACCCGTGAGTGTGTTTTATGTGGCGCTAATCACGCACTATACGCATGTGCAACCTTTGTTAACTTGCCGGTAGCAGATAGGTTCCATTTTGTCACAGATAAAAACTTGTGTCAAAATTGTCTGCGTACTAATAACCATTCCATTAATGATTGTTTATTTGGTCCTTGTAGGTTATGCCAAAACAAACATAATACGTTATTACACTCAGATAATCGCAAACAAGATAGCATAGTTACGGTCGCGTCTACGCTTCCACTAGTAAATCTTGTAAACAAACCGTGTGGTAAACAGGTAGGTTCCGCCGAGCGGAATGCATTAGCTTGCAGTACAGCGACGGTGAAACAGGTTCTACTGTCCACCGCGCTAATCGAAGTACCCGATTCTGATAACAATTATCACACGGTTAGAGCGCTTTTAGATAATGGTAGTCAAAATTGCCTTATAACTGAACGCTTATGTAAACGTTTAAACGCAAAGAAATTACAGTCCACAATTCGTATTTCAGGCGTAGGACAAGTCGTCTCACAGTCGACCCACACCTGTAAACTTAATATTCGTTCGAAGGTAAACGATTTCAACCTCGATTTACACTGTTTGGTCTTACCTACAATTACTTCGAAGTTGCCTTCAATAGACGTCAATTCGCAATGTATACGTATACCTAATGACATTGCACTTGCTGATCCCATGTTCAATATACCGTCCGTTGTCGATATATTGATAGGTGCAGATGTTTATTGGGAATTATTAAAATCGAATAAAATTAGACTTAGTTCCGGTCCATACCTACTTGACTCCGAACTTGGGTGGATTATATCCGGGCCTATTTCTATAAAACAATCGTATAGCAACCATGTTCAATGCAATGTTGCTCAAGTCGAATTCGAATTACAAAAGTTTTGGGAGTTAGAAGAATTAACTGATGCACGTTCAGAAATTTCTAATGATGAACGCTTTTGTGAAAAGTTGTTTTCGGAGACAACTGAACGCGATGAACACGGTAGGTTCTACGTAAGAATCCCGTTAAAAGAACCCGCAGATTTAATTACGAGAGGTGTCAATCTTGATTCGCTCATATACGATAGCGATAAGCTATGGTGGGGCGGGGCTCCGTTTTTACGTGAACCCAAAGTCAATTGGCCAAATAGTAGTAGCAACCCTATTTGTACAGACTTGCCGGAAATGAAAGTTAACACGATCACAGCTACAACTTTACACGTAATAAATTCCGAAGAATTAATTAATTTCGAAAGATTTTCATCATTTATTCGTTTGCAAAGGGCCGGTGCATATTGTTTACGTTTCATTCATAATTCGCGAGCGGCCGCGCGCAAGCAGGACCGCAAAACCGGTTTCTTATCAGCGGACGAACTGCAGTCTTCGTTACTAATGTTCACTCGCATAGCGCAAACACAATCGTTCCCTAATGAATATCATAACCTTAAAAATAACTTACCGGTGAAAGTGAAAAGTAATAAATCTATCAATCAAATATCGGGCTTAAATATTTTTATGGATGACGATAATATAATTCGTGTTGGTGGGAGGTTGTGTAATGCTACAGGATTTACTTACGACAAGAAACATCCAATGTTGTTGTATGGTAAGCATCGTTTTTCATGGTTATTATGCACTTACGAACATAAGCGATTACTGCATTGTGGACCTCAACTCCTAGTATACACCATGCGTGAGAGGTGGTGGGTGTTGAGAGCTCGAGATTTGGCTAAACAAGTAGTTCATAAATGTGTCACATGTACTCGCATGAAAGGCCATACTTTGAGGCCAATCATGGGCAACTTGCCAGCAGAGCGACTGGAAAAAAGCTTTCCGTTTATGTATACTGGTGTTGATTATGCAGGTCCCATGTTTGTTTTGAACCGCAAAGGCAGAGGTGCAAAACTTATTAAAAATTATATTTGTTTATTCGTTTGTTTAGTTACTCGTTGCATTCATCTTGAATTAGCTGGCAGTTTAACTACTCAAGATTATTTATTAGCATTAAAACGTTTTATATCACGTCGTGGCAAGCCATATCAGATATTTTCAGACAATGGTACAAACTTCGTTGGTGCTCAGAAGGAGATTTCAGTCGTTTTCGAAAATCCAAAGGATATTTTCGACTTTGCTGGTAATCATGGCATTCGTTTTACATTTATACCACCATACACCCCTCATTTTGGTGGAATGTGGGAGGCGGGGGTCAAATCATGTAAACACCACTTGAGACGGATACTCGGTGATGCGAATCTAACGTACGAGGAATTCAGCACGGTACTAACGCAAATTGAAGCCGTCCTGAATTCCCGTCCACTGTCCCCTCTGTCCACAGATCCAAATGATTACCTCCCCTTAACACCAGCACACTTCCTGATTGGCCGACCTTTGACTGCACCAGCCTGCGCAGACTTGACGACGACTACCCCTGCCCGCTTGGGGCGTTACGACCGAGTGGAACAGTTGAGGCAGCATTTCTGGCAACGCTGGTCAAAGGAATACGTATCGGAGCTTCAGAGAAGAACGAAGTGGAAACACGACAGTGAAGACATCACACAAGACAGCTTAGTCTTGATCAAAGAAGATAACCTCGCTCCATTCAAGTGGAGAATGGGCAGGGTTATTCGGTTGTTCCCAGGAGCTGATGGCGTATCCAGAGTCGCTGAGATCCGTACGGCGGCTGGCACCATTAGGCGGGCATGCTCCAAGATCTGCCCGCTTCCCGTGCCTACATGCGAAGAGTGACTGCCCGCACCGAATCTTACATTGGAAGCCTGGGGCTTCCAAGGCGGCCGGCATGTTCACGCACCCAATACGAACGTCGCGCCATCTGTGAGCGGGTAGCGGAACCAGTCTGAACTACATTGAAGCAATGAACGGAAGAATGAACTATGGAGTGAACCTCGGCGCAGTCACCGTTCTATTCGATACATTCACTCATTCACCTGATTTATATTCGCTATCCATGTCGGAACTGAAGAGCTCTGTTAAATAAAATTATAATAAATATACGTTATACGTTTAAATTAAAATTATACGAATCATTGAAGAGTCCTGCGAACCCGAGAACCAACACGAACACAAATACACGCTAGAAACGCCAACACCTGATGTTGTTTTTTTTATTCACACTGTGTTAATGCCTGCCTGCTCACACAGCGTTGCTGTTTGAAAATGTATAAGTACAATTATTCTTTTGAAAAGAGTAACCATTGAGTTTCTTGCCGGCTCTTCTCAATGGAAGCAACATTACGAACCGGTGGTAACGCTAAAATATTGTTTATCTTGACTATTTATAAACGCTTTATTGAGCTTACTTGAATAAAAAACTTTTGATTTGATTTGATTTGATTATCACATTAAAAAAAAAAATAGGCATTTTCTTTTATGACCATTCTAGGTATGTTACGAATATTTAAGGCGGTACACAAAAAAACTACTTTAAAAATGTATGTATTTTGGGGAGAAAACATTGGCAGGGGTTGGCAACACAATCTTTACAAGACTGTGGAAAAACAATGGCCGATAATTAGTTCCTGTTTCAGCCCGTTGTATGTACAATTAAGTCAGTACGACTAAATTATTCATAGCATAATCACTATTTAATTTATTAATAATACCAAGGCTACTGTTGTGTGTCATTACACATTAGCAGAGTTGCAAAAAAGCAGGAAATTTAAAATGAAAACTGTTTAAAACAGTTTAAATCATTGATTTAAATCAGAAGGAATAAATCACCGTGTTTAAAACATGTTTTAAACAGAGTTGCAAAAAAGCAGGAAATTTAAAATGAAAACAGTTTGAAACGTGTTTAAATCATTGTTTAAAACATTGATTTAGATCAGAAGGAATAAATCACCGTGATTAAAAAATGTTTTAAATGTTTAAAACATGTTTTAAATGTTTAAAACATGTTTTAAACACGGTGTTTAAAACAAGGTGATTTTTTCGTAACAACCCTGCTCATTAGTAGTGTAGTGGTAGACAGGCTGTAGCCAATTGACTGCAGCTCATATGAGCTGGCTCAACTGGGGAAGTACCACCCTCTCACAAAAGATCGGCGTCAAGTAGCTATTACAGCTGCGTTTCGTCAATGAGTGAGAGAGCCGAGCCTGACTCTCGTATTTTCCCCTTTCCTCTGTCCCACTCCCCTTCAGGTGGGCATCTATAGGCTACGTCTAAATGAGGTTTGAATTATTCGTATCTCTGTGTTCTAAATTAACATTATTACCTAGAGAAGATAATAATGGTGCCCGTGGTTGAAATTCCGGGAACAATAAAATCAAAACATGAAGTACGTACAACTTTAATATCCGTTTATCAAGCGTAAGGTACGTCACGGAACTGAGCTGTGTTTTATTGACGTGTAAGCTGTGCTAACTCACTAATGACACATCACGTTAAACAACACTCGTAAATTTTATTAAGCAAACGAGTTCTGTAAGACACGCAATCCATAAAATCTTTGTAACAAGTAATATTCTTTTTAGGGTTCCGTACCCAAAGGGTGCCAACGGGACCCTATTACTAAGCCTACGCTGTCCGTCTGTCCGTCCGTCCGTCTGTCAGCGGGCTGTATCTCACGAAACGTAATAAGTAGAGACTTGAAATGGGTGAGGCCCCAGTGCGTTGCGTTGCGTCGTCGCAACGGATCAAAGGGTCGACGGGCGAGAGACGAAGCGGGGGAAGGTGATGCGCCAGTACAAAATCTTGCGACGACGCTACGCAACGCGCTAATGGAGCCCGGCCCTAACGGGTGAGAGACGAAGCGGGGGAGGGTGATGCGCTGGTGATACAATGCGTTGATACGTTGCGTCGACGCAACGCAACGCCAAATGTGGCCTCACCCTTACGGTTGCAAGTAGGTGCGGTTTAATTTAAACGACGTTTCATTTCACAATCAAGCCAGTTGACATCATAAACATGCAGACAGATACCTAATAATAATTTACTCTAAACACACATTGACATAGTATGTATATTGTAAGTATATTGTATTGTAAGTAGTGATGGGATGTTCTCGAGAACATTCTCACCCTCGGAAACTTACGCGGAAACATACTCGTGAGAATTTTTGAGAATCTTATATTTTGGGTGAAGTTATCCTAACTTTCAATCTTAAAAACAATTAAAACCACCATACTTGCATGTTTAAGGCGCCGCTTCCCGGCCGAGCGTTTTGGCCGTCTGGATTGGTCGAGAGCGCACAAACCCCGCCCACTTTTGTTGCGAAAATATCGAAAATCATTAATTGTGACGTGAAAAACTATCGCATAACCGAAATGGAACTTATTTTTTTTAGGTACCTATTATCCTTCTCCATCTTTTGGTAAAAAAAATAATTAAAAATTCCAAGCCAAGCTTCACTTTGTTTTTTTTTTTTCACATAGTAAAAGATCATGTAGCCTTTTTTCCTGCTTATTTTTTAAAGATGAGGCTTCAATAAATACGGTGATATTTTTTTCATTTTACCCCACTCGTCTAACAGGAGATAGCCTTCAAACATGACTCGTTAGGTGCCTATACAGTCTTAATGAGGTTATGCCAAGTTTAACATGCTTCATAAGATAAATTCTCGAAAATACTCACGAGTAAGTTTCCGAGGGTGAGAATGTTCTCGACAACAGCCCATCACTAATTGTAAGTATGTATATTCTATAGAGCATAGAGCAAATAGAGCATAATGCATGGGTCGTAAAATCGCTTCAAACTTTGCAAAAGTTATTGGTGGCAGAGATAAGCTGTACTTAGTAATTGCCTGCAGCTCATAGGTATACGGGCAGGCTCCACCGGGGTAAGTACTACAATTCTCTCACAGAAGATATTAAGTACCTAGCTATTACAGCTGCCTTTCGTAAGATGAGTGAGAGAGCCGGTGAGGGTGCCAGCGGAACCCTATGACTAAGCCTCTGCTGTCCGTCCGTCTGTCAGCGGGCTGTATCTCTTGATTCCGTTTATTGACGGACCCGTTGGCGTGGTTGGTAAGATTCCGCCTATCACGCTGTAGGTCGGAGGTTCGATTCCTACCCGGGACATACATTTGTGTGGATGAACATGTATGTATGTCCCGAGTCTGGGTGTAATTATATATTAAGTATGTATTTACAAATAAAAAAGTAGTATATGTAGTAATATCAGTTATCTGGTTTCCATAATACAAGCTCTGCTTAGTTTGGGATCAGGTAGCCGTGTGAAAAGAATGTCCCAGGATATTTATTTATTTATTTTATTCGTAATAGGTAGAGAGTTGAAATTTTCACAGAATGCGTATTTCTGTTGCCGCTGCAACTACAAAAACTAAAAATGAAATAAAGTTTATATGGTAGTACGGAACCCTTTATCTGCGTGCCCGACACGTACTTGGTCGGTTTTTAATTTTAATTCTTATACACTATCATTCAATTTTCGTGCTTTACACGGATCCTCTAATCCCTGTAAAGCACTCTTCCATAGGTGTTCCATAGATGTTCTTCCATAGGGCAGCCAGCGTATCGAGTCCACCCCTAAATATTCCCTTATCAACGAAAGCCGTGAGCGCAATTAGAGTTTAAACATTACAAGATAACATTACATTGTCTATATGACTCTTATCTCTGGATAATAAACAGCTATCTGTCGTGTGTGTTATGTAATTATTTTATGTGTTTACCGTTCTATCAGACGTTAGAATTCAGACTTAATAATAATATCCTGGGACATTTTTTACACACGGCTACCTGATCCCAAGCTAAGCAGAGCTTGTACTATGGAAACCAGATAACTGATATTACTACATATACTACTTTTTTATTTGTAAATACATACTTAATATACATATACACCCAGACTCGGGACATACGGACATGTTCATGCACACAAATGCATGTCCCGGGTAGGAATACCCTACGACCTGCAGCGTGAAAGGCGCCTCCGCGCCAACCACGCTAACGGGCCCGTCAAAAACAGACAATACTTCAATCTAGACAGTAAATTGTACTACAGTCTACTCTGCAGATATTTATCTGTCTATATTTATTGATGCAAATTAGTGTTCTGCATATCAGTGAATACAAGGCCTATTATACGCCAGAACTGTTTATAGCAAGAGATGAACATGACATTGCAGCATGATGATGACATTGCAGCGTTAAAATGTAACGTCCCGACTTTTATCCCCATTCGGGGGTAGTCAGAGGCTTGAGTGGCCATACACCACCACATTGGTGGTCATGGACAAGTTACTAAGGGGACTGGCCCTAAGCAAGTCGGCCGAGTGGTCGGCCTAGTACTAACATCGACATAAAACGAAGCGAGTAGTTCAACTATTTACCGGTCAATAGTAAAATGAAAATGAAAAAACAATGACCACGTTTTGTTTCATACAAATATTTAATAAGGGCACCTCTTTCTTTAGTCTTTACTCTGTGGTGGAGGTATTAACCAACTCAAAGCCAACGTTTCACCAGATAGTCGGAACCCAACGTGACAGGTGGTGAACCTTGTCGCCGTGTATACAGGAACTGACTATTACCTAATCCCGAGGGATAGGTAGGTTTCCTCACGATGTTTTCTCACCGTCAGCGAACTGTAAATTATGCACATAGATGAAAATTCATCCATTGGCGCATGCCCCACCGGGGATCGAACCTGGGACTTTCTGATTGGTAGCCCAACCTGTTCACCCCTAGGCTACAGTCGCTACCGCTACCTTGTAGCGTTATTAGCTACATAATATATGGCGCGCGCGCGTGCAGCCGCGACGCTAGTTGACGTGTGACTACGTAGATATCAGGTAGTTACCTCGCATCCATGTGGCCAAAATAAGTAAGGCGCATCTAAAGGTTTAATAGGTACCATCTTTGAACGTAAGGTAAAATTTTGGCCTGTAGGTACTATGAAAAACCGACTTCAAAAATCCAGGAGCACTAAAAAGCCTGAAATAATATTTCTATTACCAACTCTGCCTAACCCTAATATAATATAAATCGCGTAACAAACATAAAAAACCGGCCAAGTGCGTGTCGGACTCGCACAAAGGGTTCCGTACCACCGTGGAATAAAAACGTCAAAAATTTCGTGTCGTGTCGTTTCTTGTATGGGAACCCCCTATTTTAACAGAAATACGCATTCTGTGAAAATTTCAAGTCTTTACCTATTACGGTTCGTGAGATACAGCCCGCTGAGAGACGGATAGACGGACAGACGGACAGCGTAGGCTTAATAATAGGGTTCCGTTGGCGCCCTTAGGGTACGGAACCCTAAAAAGTATCAATTTGGCACTGGGAAGCAGGTTCGATTCCCGTCAGTGCAATCTGCAGTAATTTATCTTGGTCTGGGTGTCACTGGGATCCCCCCAGTCCAATCCACAATGGTCATAATAGCCGCGTTTTAAGGACTCTACCCACTACAACGTATCATACCATGACCGTGCTATGAACGTATCAGACACGACAAGCAACACGATACGCTCTACTATGCCCACTAGAGCGTATCAATTACGTATCAAAGTCGTATGTATCGGCTTTAATGTCATGCACAGAGCGTATCGCCACCGGCAAAATATTCTCGCCGACAATACTTGCCGCTCCGTGCATGGCACGCTACGGTGCTGGTCGGTAACGGAACGGGCTAGTGGGCATGGTCTCATACTTTTTAATACAGAGAATATTTTTTTGCCTGACACGTTCATAGCACAGTCATAGTATGATACTGTGTTATGAACGTACAGAGAGCTTTAAGTATTTATCGGTCTGGTGATATTTATTTATTGAATGAACTCCGTGACACATTGTGTCATGGTCGCACGCGCATCCTGTCCCGAACCCACTCCAGGGACAATGTCACGGCTGACATAATGAAATGATTCCTCGGTGACCAATTACTGAATGGGGTACGACGGAGGTCATAGCACAGGTGTAAAGCAGTAGGCCTGCTTTGTACAGAACCGTTCAGTAATAATCACAGACGTAGATCTAAATAGATGACGTAAGTGTAGTACTGAGCGTGCCAAAATGTGCATAAAAGGCAGTGCCGCTGTCGATACCGAACGCCATACGAAATTTAAAAAAATGCCTAGTTGTGCCATATTGAGCTGTAATAACTCCACAAAAAAAGTTGACTGAGATAAAAGGATAAAGGATGCAGTGGTAGGAAAAAAGTAGCATGCTTGGTTTTCATACAAAACGAGGGACATGCGTCATCTATTTAGATCTATGTCTGTGCTTACACACCAACTATATTGTCCCAAACTAAGCAACGCTTGTACTATGGCTACCGTACAATGGACTGGGGGCGATCCCAGTGACACCCAGTCCAGGGTAAATTACGAAAAGGCTGTTTCGGAAATTTGTCTCTGACGGAAATCAAACCCGCAACCACCCAATGTTGTGAGCAGAGCAACCTACGCTCAAACCACCGTGCCAAGCAGTTGTCATTATTGGAATAAATTAAGGTCTAATACGTACATACTAGTTTCATTTAATGTTTCAACATAATTTTATCATTACAATATGCAATAGGTACAATACTTATCATGTAACTGTAAATAGATAATAATAGATGATGATAGAAGATGTAATATTAGTAAGTAATAAAATTGTAAGTCGATAAAATATGAGAGTAAATAAAATGAGTTTTAGTGGAAAAAATACGGTTTTGCATCAGTTTTTTTAATGTGTTTAAAACATGTTTTATAAACACTTATACTTAGTAACTACTAAAAAATTTAAAGTCGTTTTGAATGTCCATCTAATCAACTTTCTCCTGTAAATTTTGACATAACTTGTAGGTATTTAACTTTTTAAGGATTTTTTTTTAAATTCTAAACTGGGCTTCAAATTTATTTATGGCATTTACAACAGTCCTTTTAATATAATAAGAGAGTCTTGAGTACTGATATACTTGCATTTATTTTGTAATATTTGTTGTTCAAATGCATGGACCGCTGAACAGATTTGATTAAAATTGGGCAAATAAATAAATTATATCCTAGATTAGCTTATTTATTTATTTATTTAGTATCATGGAAAACTTACAGCTAATTAGTAACGTAACATAGGACAATAGTATATACACTGGAAAGCCAATCACAAGTCTTCACTTATAGGATACTAATCCTAGTGGGCCAAGTCCCAGACAAAAGGTGGTAAGTATATTACCAATACTAGAAGTGTTTTACTTTGTAATATTTTTTTAAAGCATTATTTACGAGAGGACTATTGAAAATAAAATTTCTTGTAGCAACTATTATTTAACCGGTATAATGTGTATGCAAATCAAGAAAATTAATTTGCAAGTTTAATTAAAATCTTGACTTAATTGGTACGAAACTTTGGTAAATTATATAAGAAATACTCTTTGATCTTTATTGGCTTAAGTTGCAAATACACTTACCAGCGAAAAAGAAGAAGAAATGCGCCTTAATGGGCAAAAGCCCTTTGTCTATTTTGAACTTCATTGTTTAAAAAAAATGTAAACAAACTTTTTTTAAATCACTCGCGTACTACCTAACGTAGCTACTTTTATTATTTTACATCGTATTGGCGGGTCAACGAACGCATACACGCGAACCAGTTTGCTTTCTATTCTAGTTTTGATGTAATCTACGCTCGCTCAAGCGAATTTATAGATTATTTTCATTTTTATTTACACAAGATAAAACAACCGCCCCAAGCCAAGCAACGTCAAAACAAAACTGAACGGCGAACGCCATTTTGACATTTCGTTTGACTTTGACATTGATTGACACTTGTGAACGGTGTTGCAAAAAAATAAAAGATAATTGCGTTATGTCTTATAATCATGGATGTATTAACTCAGGATGCGCATCGCATGATCTTCCCCTCTAGCTTTTTTTTATAGGTACTAGACCAAAAATCTCTGACACGTATATAAAAACTGTTTTCGAAATCGATTTGATCAGAGTAAGTATCGTTTTCGCGGTGTAAGGTGCTCCGTGAAAAATGCCGAATTGTCCCATTAAACATGTGCAAAGAAATTACAAAAAATAGTAATATACAAAAAGATGGGGTAACATTTCATATGTAAGTATTTTTGATGTAATTAATGCAATTTTTCTATTAAATTCATTAAAATATTAAATGTCATAAGAATCGAAAACATTATCGATACAATTAATCGAGTACGAATTAATCGAATAGTCTACTGTGACCATAGACGAATCTTTTCTACCCTGGCAACTGTATTTTTTATTTGTCAAATAATTGTCAAGTATTTGAACTTTGTAAACAAACGGATAAATACTGAATTACGCGGTGATAAACCAGTCGCAGGACGTTAAAAACGATTTACAATGAATAAATCATTAGTAATTCAACAAGAGAGGTGATTCACAAAGTTTACAGGCGGTGTCTCGCGGAATTTGAGGTGCAAAATATTTTGTCAGAACTCGACCATGTTTACCAAAGAACCGCTGATATTATAGGTATATAAGCAGTTTATTTTACAGTTTTTAAGTTAAATAATGTGTTTATTGTATACAAAGGCAGGCTCAAAGCTTCAGTTTACAGGTTTTTCAGTAAATATACATTGATCGCTTAGAGGTACATTCGATTGAACACACTTGATACTTGGTATTATTTTTATGTGTTGCTTTCATCTCGACCAATACATAAACTAAGGTTGCTTTATTTTTCTATGTTTGCTTGTCAGTTAACATCGTTACTTAATTACTAAATAAACAAATAATCTTAAAGCATTAAATAAATTATCTTTTATTGAATTATTTTATTTTTCAGGTACCGTTAGAAGAATAGTCGAAAATTGCTCTTTACGATGACATTAATCGATTAATAATAAATCTTCAAGATGACAGCAATGCTGTGGAGACTGATGATGATGAGTTGATGAGGCAGCGGCAGGCCCACGCCAATATATGGATTTATCAGGAGTGGAATATTTAGACCAAGATTAAAATAAAAAAATAATTAAAAAACGCAGTAGCTATGATATGTTTGTTTTATTTTCCTAAAATACAAAAAAAATAACTAACTCATGTTGAAACAAAAACACCCACTATCGAAACAATTCAGATAAATACGATCTCGATAAATTCTTGATCTTGATAAACGGAATCGAACCTGACACTGCTCCGGGTCCATATGACCCAGAAGCAGGCAGCGTCTGCTACTGAGGCGATGAATCACATATGGCATAAATATATGTATAACAAATATTATCTTATTGACCAACATCAAAGAAAACTTAAAAGTGCTTGCGCTTGCATTATGAATAATAAATAATATGGAAAATAATAAATCAAGTATCAAAATTATTCAGTCGTATTAGTCAGTGTTGCAAGAATTAATCTCGACATATATACTTTTTGATTTGAACAGTGTTGTAGTAGTGTTTATTTATGATTGCAGACCGGTATCGATAAAAATATAATATATATAGTGTATAATAAACCTTGGGAGAGACCTATGTCCAACAGTGGACGTCTTTTGGCTGAAATTATGATGATGATGACATTAGTATAATAATACCTATTACGTTTATACGTACCTACCTAACAAAAGATATCAGCCAGGCCAGTGGCAGCAGATGGCGCTGGTCGAGTGGGAGTGGGGGGGGATGAAACAGCTTATTTGGGAACATTAGGTACTTATTTTTTAGATAATCTCATTTTCAAGGAACTGAATTGGGATGTACCCGGAATCATCTTGTTTCCGTTGAATATTTACGCCTCGTGAGTTACTCATTATTTCTTGTTCAGCTGTTTCAGTAGAGATAATTCAGTATAATTCAGTAGATTATAATGACAGCTATAAATGTAATAATGAGTATATGAAACTATCGATATAGCTAATTAGAAATATCGATAGTGGTATTCACCCTATTACACCGATGGTCCTACGGTAGTAAAATTTTGTATGTTGACGTATTAAATCTTTTAGTGTGCGTAAAATATACTAGTGTTGCACATTTCTTTACGTGTGCGTTTATAATGACACAAAATGTTTTGAGTAAGTGTGCGTCAATTTTAATGTAGTGGTTACCTCCCCTCCCCCAAGAATTGACAGAACATTTTGTTCGTTGAATTATGCGTGTTGCGAGTCCATTTTGTTACTTTGTTCAAGCTTATAATCCATGATATCCCGCATAAATAGTATCTTATATTATATAAATAATAAATAATGATCTAAATAACTATACAATATTTAAATAGCTATTAAATTAAAGGTACCTAGGTAATTTCAGTAAAACATACAATTAATATCGGTGATTGAAAATTACTGGCACTTAATCTACAAAAAAAAGGTTAATGCCATTTACGTGTAATGAAAAAGAAATCAACTTATTTCTTTATGCATAAATGGCATTTGTAATTTTTTTCGTCTTTTAATTCTAGCAATTCTTGTAATACATTTTTTTTTTTTTTATAGTTGCCTGATTTTATTATAAAAATAAAATAAAATAATTATTTGGCTAATAATAAGACAAAACTATAAAATGAATAATCTAAAAATATATTCCATATAAAAACAATAAAAATCGATATCAATCGACTAAATTTTATATGTAGAACATCTCTACTCGAAAGACGCGCGAGCGGCATTTGTCACAAATTTGAAAATTTACAATCATGGCCGGCCTCCTTTTGTGATTTGCGAAAATTATTTATAAAAATGGAGGATGAGGAGTTTGTAGGTTGCATCAGCTGCATGAAGACGAACGATTTATGCGACCTATTTGCTGCGTACGCGGAAAACACGGAAACTTACGCGAAAATGTTTGAAACCTGCTTCGATATCAAGGTTTAAGTTTTGGATTTATTTCGTAAAATAGATTTCATTGAAAATTTCATCTTATTTTGTCTCAGTTTCACTAGGAGCGTTAGATAGATAGATAACTCTTTATTAATCCACCACTAGCAAAATAAACATTTATAAATAATTAGTTTTGTAGATTCGAAAATTCTCAATCATTTAGTTTGTAATAAGTACTTAGCTACCTACTTATGTAAAGGTACTTTCGAAAATATTAAACAATAAGTAAATGAATAATAGGGCATTGGTCTTATTACCCCACGCTGCTCGACCATTTAAGTACCTATTATAAATAAATACAATATTTGTTTCTGTAGTTTTTTTTTTCAATCCGTACCGAGTCCTAATTCCCCACAACAGTTTTTAGTTAGTAGATCTAGTACGTACGTAGGTACCCCACGTACCCACGTATGACGTCATCAGTGCGTAGTTTCATCATCAAACATTTTCAAATAATTTTGTCATTATTTATTAGTTTTGAAAAATATATTTCAGAAAATTGAAATTATTACAATGTCCCGATTTTCGGAATTACCCGAATGCACCTGCCCTATGAGTTATTATAACAAAAATATTACTGAATTCGATAGGAGGATATCCCTAATTAGGAGTATTTCATGACTTGCACCTTTCTACCAATAGCCAACTAGGAAATCGGATGGAATGCGGCTTCCCCGCCCGCTTACCGCCCGCACACCGCCACCGCCTTTGTGTGCGGGTGACGTCACAATTGCCAGGCGCCAAGTTGGCTTGGTTAAACCCACCAAGCCAACTAGGCACTCGGGTATAAATATCAATGATAAGTCAATGATTCCGCGGTCCGTCCACAATGCAGTGAGCCTGGGCCAATGCCGGCACTCCTGTGGCAGTAGCTCCCACTACGTGGACGGACCGCGGAGTCATTGACTTATTATCATTTGATATTTATACCCGAGTGTCTAGTTGGCTTGGTAGTGTAGTACACTATGGCAGTAGCTCCCACTACGTTGTGGACCGCGGAATCATTGACTTATTATCATTTGATATTTATACCCGAGTGCCTAGTTGGCTTGGTAGTGTACTACACTATGGCAGTAGCTCCCACTACGTTGTGGACCGCGGAATCATTGACTTATTATCATTTGATATTTATACCCGAGTGTCTAGTTGGCTTGGTAATGTAGTACACTATGGCAGTAGCTCCTACTACGTGGACGGACCGCGGAATCGTTGACTTATTATCATTTGATATTTATACCCGAGTGCCTAGTTGGCTTGGTGATGTAGTACACTATGGCAGTAGCTCCCACTACGTTGTGGACCGCGGAATCGTTGACTTATTATCATTTGATATTTATACCCGAGTGCCTAGTTGGCTTGGTGATGTAGTACACTATGGCAGTAGCTCCCACTACGTTGTGGACCGCGGAATCATTGCCTTATTACCATTTGATATTTATACCCGAGTGCCTAGTTGGCTTGGTGATGTAGTACACTATGACAGTAGCTCCCACTACGTTGTGGACCGCGGAATCATTGCCTTATTACCATTTGATATTTATACCCGAGTGCCTAGTTGGCTTGGTAGTGTAGTACACTATGGCAGTAGCTCCCACTACGTGGACGGACCGCGGAATCATTGCCTTATTATCATTTGATATTTATACCCGAGTGTCTAGTTGGCTTGGTAGTGTAGTACACTATGGCAGTAGCTCCCACTACGTGGACGGACCGCGGAATCGTTGCCTTATTATCATTTGATATTTATACCCGAGTGCCTAGTTGGCTTGGTAGTGTAGTACACTATGGCAGTAGCTCCCACTACGTTGTGGACCGCGGAATCATTGACTTATTATCATTTGATATTTATACCCGAGTGTCTAGTTGGCTTGGTAATGTAGTACACTATGGCAGTAGCTCCTACTACGTGGACGGACCGCGGAATCGTTGACTTATTATCATTTGATATTTATACCCGAGTGTCTAGTTGGCTTGGAAGTGTAGTACACTATGGCAGTAGCTCCCACTACGTTGTGGACCGCGGAATCATTGACTTATTACCATTTGATATTTATACCCGAGTGCCTAGTTGGCTTGGTGATGTAGTACACTATGGCAGTAGCTCCCACTACGTGGACGGACCGCGGAATCATTGACTTATTATCATTTGATATTTATACCCGAGTGCCTAGTTGGCTTGGTGATGTAGTACACTATGGCAGTAGCTCCCACTACGTTGTGGACCGCGGAATCATTGACTTATTACCATTTGATATTTATACCCGAGTGCCTAGTTGGCTTGGTGATGTAGTACACTATGGCAGTAGCTCCCACTACGTTGTGGACCGCGGAATCATTGCCTTATTATCATTTGATATTTATACCCGAGTGCCTAGTTGGCTTGGTGATGTAGTACACTATGGCAGTAGCTCCCACTACGTTGTGGACCGCGGAATCATTGACTTATTACCATTTGATATTTATACCCGAGTGTCTAGTTGGCTTGGTGATGTAGTACCTAGTAGTAATAACCAAAGCTGTATTGGTCTATAGATACCACTACACCTAAAATACATATGTCTGGAGTGCGCTGATCAGTTGGAGAAGTGTTTCGCCTTTAAAGAGCAGACCACTAAAGGATTGCAGCTACTGCAAGCAGTCAAAGGTAAGGATTTCACAGAAGATCGGCGTAAAGTAGCTATTGCGGCGTTTCGTACGATGAGTGAGAGAGCTGGGAGACCAACACCTGATCCCTCCGCCCCACTCCCCTTCAGGTCGACAACGGGCGAGCAATGCCTTTGGTATTGCAAGCATCTGGTTCGGTAACTGTTTAACATCAGGCGGGCCGTAGTCTTGTTTGCCATCTTAGTCACATAAAAAAAACGAATTAAGTACCTACGTACCTACTGACTGAAGTAAGATGGGGCCGAAAAGTTCTCGAGTGGCGGCCGCGCACCGGAAAGTGTAGCGTGGGTAGGCCTCCCACAAGGTGGACTGACGACCTGGTGAAGGTCGCGGGAATACGCTGGATGCGGGCAGCGCAAGACCGGTCATTGTGGCGAACCTTGGGGGAGGCCTATGTCCAGCAGTGGACGTCTTTCGGCTGAGATGATGATGATGATGATGATGATGACTGAAGTACATATGTGACGACTGCTTGGCGCAGTAGCTCAAGCGTAGGCCACTCGTCTCACTACATCGGATGGTTGCTGGTTTAATTCCCGTCAGAGGCCAATATCGGAAACGGCCTTTTCGTAATTTACGTCCATTGTACGGTAGCCATAGTACAAGCGTTGCTTAGTTTGGGATCATACAGTCTGGCGATTTGTTTCTTCTTTTCTTTTTCAACCTATCACCACCCAATGTTGAGTGTAGGTATGTCTTAGTACTCCATTCTTTCCGCATTCAGGTTTCTCCTGCCACCTCCACCAGATCGTTAGTCTATCTCGTTGGTCGTCTACTCTTCTGAGTCTAGGACGAGGTATCCACTCGAGTACTCTTCTTTGCCATCCGATGTCCATTCCGGCATCCCACGATATGTGGCCCACGGATATGTCCCACGGTATGTGGCCAGCCCACTATTTCCTGCTGGCGAGAACTTTGGCCTTGTCATCTGCTTAATCTTCCGGATTTCGGCGTCTCACCTTCTGGAGTTTCGGGTGTAACTTTTCGGTATTCGTATTCTATTCTACTAGAGTGAGGGGGGAATGGGGAGAGGAAGGGGTGGGGGGTGTTGTTGTGTCACGATGTTTTCCATCACCATTCACCAAGTGATGATCTCAGTTCATCACCAAGGAACCGTAGTTTTTAAACTTATCATTATAATCCAGATGAAGAGTATCTGGATGAGACGATCCTGGAGGAAGCGGAGTGTAACACCTCCGATAACACGGGGAGGCGGTACATGAACCACTTCGTGTCGGAAGGGGACGAGGGAGAGATTGAGGGTAAGCTTTTATAGGTTACAGCGGTGCGTAAACAGGGTGTCCCACGACTTTGCCACGTGGAGGGGAAGTACCTTAAATACTGTAGATAGAAAATTTTACTGAATGAAGACTTCATTTTTATTTTGAAAACAATACGAACTGAATTCAAAGATTTTAGAAAACTCGCTTGCCACTCTCGGGAATCGAACCGGCTAAAATCCGAGAAAATTCCTCAAGTGTTGGAACTAGCGTAAACAGCATTCAGGAGTAGCAACCAGTTTTTGAGTTCAAAATTGGCGAGAAAAATACGTTAGAAAAAATTTCAATAATAATTTTATGCCATTCGATTCTATTCCTCATACTCATCCAAACCCCCAAGTATTATTTCGTACTTTTAAGACACTCTGTATAAAGGTAAGGTCTTTTTAGTGCGTTGCGTTGCGTTGCCGCTACGGATCAACAGATCCACGGGCGATGACGAAGCGGGGGAGGTTGATGCGCTGGCATACAATGCGTTGAGCCGTTGCGACGACGCAACGCAACGCACTAATGAGACCTCACCTTAACTGTAGTTTTGCTGTGTCAACCTACAAGTGCTTACCCAGACGACATGGACGAAGAGCATGCGATCCAAGCCCTGGACGAGACAACCTGCATCTACTGCGACCTGCAGCTGCCCACCGTGGAACAGGTCAACGACCACATCCGTAGCGTGCACAAACTGGAACCCCGAACTGGCCTGCCGCTGCGCGAGTGTAATATATGTGGGGTCACGTTGCAAGACCCGGCTGATCATCATAACAGGTGGGGGTCCATGGTCGTAGGTATCAGGAGCCTGCCAGGAGGACGTAGCAGGGGGTGACAGAACCGGCCTGCCACTGCAGGAGTGTAATATATGCGGGGTCATACTGCAAGACCCGGCTGATTATCATAACAGGTTTGTTTCCATGGTCGTAGGTATAGATGTAAGGCCGGTTTAAAACCAATTAAACCAATCCGTTTGAAACGAAAAAAGCCGTTTAAAACCGAAATAAACATTTTTTTCCGATTTAAAACGGTTGGTGTTGATGACTATGTTTTTCTTAATTATAACTACATTTTTAGGTTGGGATATGACGGAGTACCTATAAACTGTGTAAAGATTTTTTAAACGTCGATTTTTTTAATTATAGTCGAATTATAACCTCTAAAATCCGCTTGTACGTTAGGGCATGCATATCTATTCTGTAGTTAGGGGCAATCCATAAATTACGTCTCAAGTAAAGGGGGGGAGGAGGGGTCGACGAAATGTGACATTGTGTGACAAGGGGGTGGGAGGGGTCCTAAATTTTGTGACGTCACATTTAAAAATCTAATATATCTAAGTATTAAAACCGTAATTTAAACTTTTACGAAAAAAATTGTAAATTTCTGAAAATTGTAAAAAATATGTGACGTCACACAGGGGGGGGGGGGAGTCTCGCAAATGTGACCAGTTACCATTACCACCAGTTACCATTAAATTCGTGTGGCGTAATTAATGGATGGCCCCTTACTTCTATGTTACTGGTATCGTTTATTATTATGTTACTCTTCGCGTTCCGTCTGTGTTACTGTAACATACAGCCTCGCTAGTTTTAAACCGGTTTAAATGGGATATTTGGGGTTTAAAACGGCAAAATTTTATTTTATTCGTTTTAAATCGGTTTTTTTACATCTATAGTCGTAGGTATCAGGGGAGGATGCTAGGACGGGATAGCAGAGGGTGACAGAACCGGCCTGCCAATGCGCGAGTGTAATATATGCGGGGTCATGCTGCAAGACCCGGCTGATCATCATAACAGGTTTGTTTCCATGGTCGTAGGTATCAGGGGAGGATGCTAGGACGGGATAGCAGAGGGTGACAGAACCGGCCTGCCAATGCGCGAATGTAATATATGCGGGGTCATGCTGCAAGACCCGGCTGATCATCATAACAGGTGGGGTCCATGACGTAGGTAAAGGGGAGCCTGCCAGGAGGAGGTAGCAGGGGTGACAGAACTGGCCTGCCACTGTGGGTCTAACTGCAGCTCATCGGGCATGTGGGTCGGGCTGGCTCGACCAGGTTACTACCACCCTCTCACAGAAGATCGGCGTAAAGTAGCTATTACGGCTGCGTTTCGTTCGATGAGTGAGAGAGCCGGAACCCCACCTTCAGGTCGGCAATGTGCACAATACCTTTGGTACTGTAAGCATCAGGCTACGGTTACTGCTTAACATGAGGCGGGCCGTACGCTTTGTTTGCCACCTAAGGGGCCATCCATAAATTACGTCACGCGGATTTCATTATTTTAAGACCTCTCCCCCCATGTCACAGCTGGTCACATTTGCGAGAGTCCGCCCCACCCCTTTGTGAAGTCACATATTTTTTAAATTTAAAAAAAAAATTCTATAGCAATTAAAATTTCGCTTTTAATATTTAGATAATATATCAGATTTTTAAATGTGACGTCACAAAACCCACCCCCTTGTCACACAATGTCTCATTTTGTCGACCCCCTCCCCCCTTTACGTGTGACGTAATTTATGGATGGCCCCTAAGGTCGTATTAATAAATGCATCTGGAAGTTGTGATCGATCTTAAGATGTTGTTTTTGACAGATGTTCCATACATTAAACGTCAAAACTGCATCTTAAGATCGATCTCAACTTTGAAATACTTTTATTAATAGGTACTTATTTTTAACCTTATTTCATGGATGAATTTTCATCTATGTTTACAGTTCGCTGACGGTGAGGGAAAGCATCGTGAGGAAACCTACCTATCCCTCAGGATTAGGTAATAGTCAGTTCCTGCTGGCCTACTCCGAAATACGAACCTAACGTTTCGGCTGACGGATTGTCGTGATTTGACATTTCTTCTTTCGTTTTTCTCTACGATTTGACATTGTTTTGATCGTAAATCGAATCCGTACTTCGGACGATCCGTCAGCGACGTATTTCGGAGTAACCCCCCTGTATACACGGCGACAAGGTTCACCACCTGTCACGTTGGGTTCTGACTATCTGGTGAAACGTGGGCTTTGAGTTAGTTAATACCTCCACAATGTGGTGGTGTATGGCCACTCAAGCATCTGACTACCCCCGAATGGGGATAAAAGTCGTGACGTTAAATTATTATTATTATTTTATTTCATAGGTGTCACGGATTGAAATCTGACTCCGAGGGTCGCAAGTACCCCTGTCATTTCTGCGACAATATCTACATTAGCAAGAAGGCTTGCTTCACTCATCTGAGGATGAAGCATGGCCGTGAGTCCACTTATCCCTTAGGCCGTGGTCTCCTAAAAGCCATCGGCCGCTTACAGCGTCACGCGTACGCCGCGTCACAATTTTACTATAGTGACGTAGGCGTGTGAAGGAGACCACAACAGTACATTTCTATAGTAAGCATTGTGACGGCGTACGCGTGACGCTGTAAGCGGCCGATGGCGTTTAATAGGAGACCACGGCCTTATAGGTCATCATCATGTCAGCCAAAAGACGTCCACTGTTGGACATAGGCCTCCACTAGATTTTCCACAACCGGTCCTGTGTCTATTCCAAAATTCGAAACGGAACTATTCCCCCTCCCCCTCCCTCCATCCCTCTCCCCTTCAGGTCGGCAATGTGCGAGCAATGCCTTTTGTATTGCAAGCATTGGCTACGGTAACTGCTTAACATCAGGCGGGCCGTACGCTTTTTTCCACTGCAGTCTGCAGTTTTGCTAAAGTTTTGTGTAAAGAAAGTCGGCTCGCGCATGCTCGCGAAGTCGCGAGCCGACTTTCAGCTCCTATTTTTTTAATGGAGCCAGTAAATTGCTCACGCATCCATCCGCTCTGTCTGAACTGACCCTTAATCACCATTCCTGGCAATACAATAATATTTATACGCGAACAACTGACTCGTACTGTGTCTATGTGCTTAGGGCCCCGCAAACATGCTACATTTAGCATCGGCGATCGACAATAGTCGCTTTTTAGAAGCTAAATGCAGCGACCAGTCGCAAAATCGCGCGATTTTGATACTGCGATCGAACGCAGAGAGTCGCCAAAACGCGATGCAGTCGCAAATCGCCGATCGCCGAGCAAAAAGTAGCAAGACTGCGGTGGCCGTTACGCTTGATGTCTCAATCTGTATTCGATGTAGTGAAGCTATGCAACGAGCAAACTCCCAAGTTCGTGACCCGGGAGCGCAAGAAATGCCACATGTGTAACCGCGACTTCAGCCAGAAGCAGATACTGAATAAGCACTTGTGGAAGGCGCACGGATTCGAGGTAAGAACCCACCCTAAGCCACCTCCACCTACCTACTCATTCAATTAAATTTATTTCATCAACCTGTGTTATACTCTGATTTGCTACCAATTAGGTCCCAGGTTCGATCCCCGGTGGGGCAGGCACCAATGGATGAATTTTCATCTATGTGCATAATTTACAGTTCGCTGACGGTGAGAGAAAACATCGTGAGGAAACCTACCTATCCCTCGGGATTAGGTAATAGTCAGTTCCTGTATACACGGTGACAAGGTTCACCACCTGTCACGTTGGGTTCTGACTATCTGGTGAAACGTGGGCTTTGAGTTGGTTAATACCTCCACAATGTGGTGGTGTATGGCCACTCAAGCCTCTTACTACCCCCGAATGGGGATAAAAGTCGTGACGTTACATTTCATTTCATTTTTGCTACCAGTTACTAGCCATGAGGCGTTTATAGCCAGCGACAATCACTGATCGGTAAACGATCAGAGGTTATACAACGCTCGACAAGGTCAGACAGAGATGGGTGACCATTGAGTGAAATTTGAACTCAACTGTGAGCGTCTCCGTGCTTCGGAGGGCACGTTAAAAGTCGGTCCCGGTTGTTGTCATCTAGGCAGTTGTTAAGGCATGTTAGAAGCCTCCGGGTGGCCTCAACAACTGACACTAGGTTGGCCACTAACCATAAGATAAGAAGAAGAGGACCATGGGATTTTTGCAATATTATAACGATGCTCCCGCGCTCACGGTCGCACGCACCGAGCATGTGGTTCTTGAATTGATCGGAGTTTTGGTGAGACACGTTTCGGACTAAGTTGGTTAATCTAAATGAAGATCCGTAACGAATTTAGTTGAGAATGCAGATTTATAGATAAGATATCCATAACACAGACAGTGCAAAAAAAATTGTTCTACGATAAAAAATTACGAAGTTATGACCAAAGTTCACTGACCGGGCCGGCGCGGTTGCTGGGACGTTATAAGGCCCACTTGCGCGCCTTCAAGCCGATCCGGCCGTGTGACGTCACACGTGCACGCCGCACATTATAAAATGGGTTCTAAAATTGCAACGGATGGACCGATTTCGATGATTTTAAAATTATATTGATTAGAAAGCGTAGTGTTAACTATAGTGTATTTTGAGTTGATTTGTCGATATCGAAATGATCCCCAATCCCAAACGTCACGGGTGTCAGGTGGAAAAGCGCAAAGCATTCATCTGCCCCCTGTGCTCGGAGCGCGTGAGCTACGGCTCCAACTTCAGCGCGCACATGCTGCACGCGCACCGCGTGCACGAGCAGGTCGAACAACTCGAGTTCCACAACATGGACGGTCAGGGTACTACCAATCTATACATATACAGGGTGGTGGGGACATCATGATAATAATTGAAACCACATACTGGGTATCACATTAGTAGTTCGCATATAAAATATTATTAAATTATATTCAAAGGTATTGCCACGGGATTGCTTTTTTATTTTGCCTATTTTAACTTTACGCCTATAAAGATACCGCTAAAAACACCGACACCGACACGATGTTGCCACGCTTGTACTTACAAGTCAGTCTATGAGGTCGGTATACGTTTATAAAGTATGTTATGTTTCGTTTAGACTATTTCCGCATTTAATTTGTTTGAAAAATTTTAATTTTGGACTTTGATGTTAACCTAATTTTATAATTTCAATGCGTTGTGATTGACTAGCAGGGATCGTGTTTTAATTTATTGTCACTGTGTCGTCACCACCCTGTATAGTCATCATTCATCATCATCATTCTGCCAAAAGACGTCTACTGTTGGACATAGGCCACTGTGACAGACTGAGACAGGCAGACAGACTGACGGACTGGATGATCTTATAAGGGTTCCTCGTAGGGACTACGGATCCCTAAAAAATGAACAGAACCTTCTAAAGTCGATGCGGACGAAGTCGCGGGTAGGGGCCATCCATTAATTACGTGACACGAATTTCATGATTTTTAGACCCCTCCCCCCTTGTCACAGCTGGTCACATTTGCGAGACGCCCCCCCTCCCTGTGTGACGTCACATATTTTTTATAATTTACAGAAATTTGGTTTTAATACTTAGATATATTAGATTTTTAAATGTGACGTCACAAAACTTAGGACCCCTCCCACCCCCTTGTGACATAATGTCACATTTCGTCGACCCTCTCCCCCCCCCTTTACGTGTGACGTAATTAATGGATGGCCCCGTAGCAGCTAATAAACAAATAAATATAGAAAGACTTACATACCTACCGTATATATATAGTCACAAACTAAACAACTACTATTGCTACCATACAATGGACTGGGGGCGATCCTAGCGACACCCAGACTTAGGCAAATTAAAGCTTGCAGTTCGAGTGCATTGCAAAAACGGTATAGATTTTAAAAGCACAATTTTTAGGAGTGACACTGAGATTTTTGTTTGTTGGTCCTTCTTAAGGTGGGAGTTCGAACAACGCGGCAAGACAGCAGATGTCAGGCGGTCCGTAGAAATCATTAGAAATTGAATGCCGTCTGCCGTCGCTGCAAATGTCATCGCGACAATTTGTATGAGACTGACGTCTGCCGTCTGCCGCGTTGATCGAACTCCCACCTTTAGGGGAACGGCAATGTAGCATCCATCGGCGCATATTCGTTATAATAAACGTATCTTTTATAGAATAATCACTTTGATATCTTTTTATTAATTGTAATCCAACAGATTTCATGTTATTCAAGAGCGCTATACAGGAGGAGACGAAGTACAGGTTCCGGAAGACGACAGCCAGCAAGCAAACGATAGAGGGGGTGCGCTCCCACTACATGTGCAGCCAGTCCGGCGTCTACGTGTACCAAGTACGTGTAAATAGTTCGCCTTGACTTTTTTTTCTTCGTTAGGCCTTCGATAACTAGTGTCAAGTAAAATATTATACTTCAAGTTTTTGCAGATTTATAGAGCTAAGAAATCCATAACATCCCCCCTCCCCCTCCCTCCATCCCACTCCCCTTCAGGTCGGCAATGTGCGAGCAATACCTTTGGTATTGTAAGCATTTATAGGCTACGGTAACTGCTTAACATCAGGCGGGCCGTACGCTCTTTTGCCACCTAAGTCCTATAAAAAAAAAAAAAAAAAACATACATCATACAGTGCAACATTTTTTGGTCCACGACAAAAATTGACGAAGCATGGGCCAAATTACTAGCGAAGTTCGCGCGCGATTGTCGTGACGTCATCGGGCTCACGCGCGCTTTGTAATGAACGGCGGCGCGGGCCGGCGCGGGCCGGCGCGGGTACAGCGCGCCTTCAATCCGACGAAGCGTGTGACGTCACACGCACATGCCGCACATTATATAAAAATAATGTATTATGGAATCGCAACAGATGGACCGATTTCGATGATTTAAAAACTATATTGATAAGAAAGCTTAACTATAGTGTTGGTTATGAGTTAATTTGTTGAACTAATATTGATTCTCATTCCAGCAACATTACACAATAATTATAATACAAGGAAACACAAGTTTTGGAAATTAAAACTAAGCAACGCTTGTAATCGGCATGTAATAATCCGATTGCAATTGGCGTGCAGTCCGTTTGCAGTCGACTTGCAGTCGTTAGCACTGCACGCCGACTACAAGCGTTCTACGTAGTCGGTGGGCAGTTCTATTAACTGCACCAAAACCGCACCCGAACTGCAATTTAGCAACCGGCAGTCTTAATGCAGCTCGTCTGAATAGACCCTCCACCTTAACTTTCCACCAATTTAGCTTGTCCCCGGGACTCGTCGAGGGTCAAACCTTGGCGTCATCGTTGGACACTGTCGATCCTGGCTTACAGGAGTAACAGCGGTGGGAGTGTGTGGCGGGCCTAGTCCCATAAAAAACCCTACATCTTCTCCAGGGTAAAGGCAAGCGGCCTGCGCCTGAGAGACAGATCTACAAGACCGGCAAGGCGTGTCCCGCGCACATGATAGTCACAGAGACTATGGATAGAGTGCTAGTCACCTTTTACAAGACACACGTTGGTCATGGGCGTGAGTATACTAAGAGTCTAATAGTGTTTGTGATGATGTTGGCGATCCTGGTTCATGACGACTTTGGTAGTATTCGTGACGACTTTGGTAGTATTCGTGACGACTTTGATAGTATTCGAGACGATCCTGATAGTATTTTGCCCACAATGGTAGTATTTATGGTGACAATGATAGTATTTTGCCGATAGTGGTAGCATTGATGGATTGATGGCAGCACTGGTATTATTTGTGGCGACTTTGGTAGTGTTCGTGACGACTGTGGTAGTATTCGTGACGACTGTGGAAGTATTCGTGACGACTGTAGTAGTATTTATGGCAACACTGGTATTATTCGTGACGACACTGGTAGTATTTTGCCGATAATGGTAGCATTTATGGTGACAATGGTAGTATTTGTGATGATTCTGGTAGTTTGTGACGACATTGGTAGAATTCGTGACGACACTGTTAGTATTCGTGACGACTAATGTAATTTATTATGTTTTTGATAGCGTGCCCATACTTCGAGCCCCGCGAACCAAAGAGGATGAAATGTGAGCAGACGACCACATCCATGGATATGGAGGATACTATGAAAACTGAAATGAATCTTGAAGGTAATTTTTAATTTATAGTCTAACGCTAATTCGTTTGTACTAACTTCTTACCACGAAGTACGGTTGCCACGATATTCGATTGTGATATCTAATATCAGATTTTAATATCGTAAGTTGATATCTGATTTTAATACCCGGTATGTGACTTAAATATCTGATATTCAATTCCAGTATCCAATATTCTATTTCAATATCTGATATTCGATTTCAATATCAGATTTAAATAACCAGTACTTGATTAAAATATCCGATTAGTATTTGATATTTTCATCAGATGTTGTATTTCAATAAAAACTATTCTATCCGGTATTCGTCGTCAATATCCGATACTCAATATCAATATCCGATAATCGTTGTCAATATCGGATATCCCCCGGCAGGCGAGGGGTGCGAGGAGTCCAGCTGGATGTGCGACGCGTGCGGCGTCCCATGCGCGGACGCGAGCCAGTTCCGCGACCACGTGGCCACGCATGGCCTCGAGCTGTTTCCATGCCAGTACTGCGAGCACGTACGTACACCATACGGACATATAGGGACACATAGGGACAGGGACATAGGGGGCCATCCATTAATTACGTCACACGAATTTCATGATTTTTAGACCCCTCCCCCCCCTTGTCACAGCTGGTCACATTTGCGAGACCCCCCCCCCTCCCTGAGTGACGTCACATATTTTTTACAATTTTCAGAAATTTTCATTTCTTTTCGTTTACAGTTCAAATTTCGGTTCTAATACATGGATATATTAAATTTTTAAATGTGACGTCACTTAACTTAGAACCCCTCCCCCTTGTCACACAATGTCACATTTCGTCGACCTCCTCCCCCCTTTATGTGTGACGTAATTAATGGATGGCCCCTAGGGACAGGGACATAGAGTCATAGGGACAGCAAAATAGGGACAGGGACATAAGGACAGGGACAGGGACATAAGGACAGGGACAGGGACATAGGGACAGGGACATAGGGACAGGGACATAGGGACAGGGACATAGGGACAGGGACATAGGGACAGGGACATAGGGACAGGGACATAGGGACAGGGACATAGGGACAGGGACATAGGGACAGGGACATAGGGACAGGGACATAGGGACAGGGACATAGGGACAGGGACATAGGGACAGGGACATAGGGACAGGGACATAGGGACAGGGACATAGGGACAGGGACATAGGGACAGGGACATAGGGACAGGGACATAGGGACAGGGACATAGGGACAGGGACATAGGGACAGGGACATAGGGACAGGGACATAGGGACAGGGACATAGGGACAGGGACATAGGGACAGGGACATAGGGACAGGGACATAGGGACAGGGACATAGGGACAGGGACATAGGGACAGGGACATAGGGACAGGGACATAGGGACAGGGACATAGGGACAGGGACATAGGGACAGGGACATAGGGACAGGGACATAGGGACAGGGACATAGGGACAGGGACATAGGGACAGGGACATAGGGACAGGGACATAGGGACAGGGACATAGGGACAGGGACATAGGGACAGGGACATAGGGACAGGGACATAGGGACAGGGACAGGGATATAGGGACAGGGACATAGGGACAGGGACATAGGGACAGGGACAGGGACAGTGACATAGGGACAGGGACATAGGGACAGGGACATAGGGACAGGGACAGGGACAGGGACATAGGGATAAGGACATAGGGACAGGGACATAGGGTCAAGGACAGGGACATAGGGACAGGGCATAGGGACAGGGGCATAGGGACAGGGACAGGGGCATAGGGACAGGGACAGGGGCATAGGGACAGGGAAATAGGGACGTAGGTACAGGACGACGTGGTTACGCACGGGCTTCAGCCACATAAAAAGTACTTTTGTTTCAGGATTTTCAAAACCTTGACGACTGGACTCGCCATGTCAGACTGGAGCACAACATGGCGAGCTTGTTTTAACATGCTCTTCGCCCCAAATAAGAACAATATTTTGTATGGAAGTCCTTTATTTTTAGTTAACAAATAATATTATTTTTGTTGTCAGTTGCTTGAAGATCAATTATTATTTTAACCAAATGAAGTGTTCAATTTGTTTTACTCGATAAATAATTTATTTATCAATGTTACTGCATTTTTATTTTATTCTCATCATCATGTCAGCCACTGTTGGACATAGGCCTCCCCCAAGGTTTTGTACAAGGACCGGTCCTGTGCTGCTCGCATCCAGCGGTTTCCCGCGACCTTCACTAGGTCGTCGGTCAACCTTGTGGGGGGCTACCCACTAGAGATGGGTTGTACTAGGTAAATTTGGGACTAGTATTTAAAAATACATGATCCAGACACCTGTTCCACCTATTCCACCTAGTCTCAATTACTTATCGACTATGATGGTTCGCGTACTTAGTCCTTAAATCCATACTATGACTCGATACTTAAGATCATTGATTTACAATTTTGTTGTTACGTACCTACGTAGACATTTAATCTGTACATTTGTTTAATTTCAGTTCCTGTATACACGGCGACAAGGTTCACCACCTGTCACGTTGGGTTCTGACTATCTGGTGAAACGTGGGCTTTGAGATGGTTAATACCTCCACAATGTGGTGGTGTATGGCCACTCAAGCCTCTGACTACCCCCGAATGGGGATAAAAGTCTTGACGTTATATTTATTTATATTTATTTTGTTTAATTATGGAATTACTAATTATACAAAAATACGTTATCCCAATAACTTCACACAATAATGTCATATACTTATTAGAAGACTAGTCAGCTACCACACTAAGTACCTAATTCGTGATACTCATAACAATACGCGATTTCACGCAATCTAGAGAGCTCGCAGCGAGAGAGCAAGATGGAGCGATTCATTGATTGCGTCGTCACGCTTTCGCACGGTACTTGGTGTGTCGTCGGAGTTGAGTGAAAGCTTACACGTGAGTGCTAATAATAGGTGGACTAAGTACTGTCAAAATTGGAATAGGTGCCGCCTAGTCTCGTAAAATACTTGTTCTTCGGACCTGTTCTAGTAAATACGACGCATCTCTACTACCCACTGCAATGCTTTATTCCCATCACTTTACTCAATTTTATTCTTTTCATAAGTCTGATTTAGTTATGAGAGCAGTTTTAATTCAACAATTAGGTATTGCTTGACATAATCGACTGGGATGCACCAGTACCAGACGAAATCAAACATCAATGGATCCTTTATAAATAGCCACGTCCAGATAGTCATGCCGCGCGAGGCAAATTGCCTCACGAAGTTTGACTTTTAGCAGAAAAGGGAAGATCTTCCGGCCAGGCGGGTGGTATGCCTGGCGGGGTCGGCCGCTACGCCCCGATGGTTGATGTTGGGGTCTCGTATATATGTGGAGTGCCTCGGGAATCTTGCTTGCGTGGTTCAGGACTCCATTTTTGTATTGGCACGTGCAACTAACGCCATCTGTTGGTAGCGAGATGTGAAGTCGGTACAGACTTGCCTCGCGCGAGGCAAATGCGCGTCCTGCCTCACCTGAGCGCTGTCATTTGCCTCGCCTATTATAGTTTGGCCAAGCATCTTTTAATACTACAGGATAATCTAGTTGAGTTTTTGGTTAAGAAGAAATTCAACTATATTCTCCTGGTTTAAGGTCTATTATACCTTGACAATTCAGAGACAGAAAAACGAGCCGAGCGAGAGGCCCCAGTTGGGACCGTGTCCCTCTCACTCCGAGTTGCCATGCCAAAATAATATTATCGTTGGGTAGTGATTGTTAGTTTTTAAATCAAGCAAATAAATCAATTTATTATTTATCGTTACTATTGTTTATGTGAAACAACAGTCACGATAAATAATAAATTGATTTATTTGCTGGGTGTTGAGTACAGTCATACAAGCCTTGGTCCGCAATGACTGCACTGCTGGCCACGCTATGATGGCCTCAAGCTAAGCTTAGCTACGCTCTCGGCCATCAACACCGCAGCCAGCAACACACTCATTACAGACCGCGGCAGTAATGTACTAGTACCATACTGTGCAAATAGAACATAATAATATTTTATTTGATTATCTCCCCTGACTCAAGGCTTGTCTCAATGGTTTGTTGACTCTGACTCATTGACTGATTAATTTGTGGAGTAGACGCGGTTCTGTTCTTCCTCCGTATGTTGAAGATGCCGTACACGATGGGGTTTGCGCAGGAGTTGGTGCACGAGAACAGCCACAGTGCGCTTCGTATCACCGGGTTTAAATGATCCAGCGACTCGACGTCGATCAGAGACCTGCAATGTTTTAACAGTTTCATATTTATATGAAGCTTTAATACCAACCGGTGGTGGAGGTGCTTCATCTAAGTAGGTGCATGCTCGTACCTACATCTAACCTTATCGTATCGGCGTATTCAGCGTACTCTAGTTAATACAAACATTTTTCAAATTCGTACCCAAATGTGACGAGACCATACGTGGTTTCATCACAAGCATTGCGGCTAGAAAATACAGTATTAATTCAATATTACCTATCGCTCAATCAGATTTAGGTATTAATTTAAAAGAAAAGTAGCCTAGTAAGCTGTGCATGCCTGCTCCCACTTTACAGTAAAAGAAATGCGTATGAACATGCTATGAACAAGCACGAAAAGCACACTAAAATACAGCCAAAGACCATTGCCGCCAGAAAATACAGTAATTCAATAACTACCTTAGCGTATGTGTTTCGGATACTTTTGTGCTACAGTGCGGTGTTGAAAGGGTGCTTGGTCCGTGGTCTTACCATAGATACCAGCAGAAAAAAGGAGTCCAGCAGATGATGAACACGGCGACTATGGTGATGGTCATTTTGAGTGTCCGCGCGCGCGCACGGCCCAGGACACCCACACCACTGCGACGCATACCATCTGGAATTAGTGTTATAAAAACTTGTTTAATTTTAGTTGAAACTCATTCAGATTTGTTGAAACCATGGACAAGACATATAAGAGGTCTTGGTCTAAGCAACCGGGCCCTATTACTCAATAAGGCCCTGACGTCATCACAGTTGGTGTGGCTTAAGTCAGTACGCTGTGGGCGTTCGTCCTGTGCACAGCTCTTGCTAATGTTCGCATCTCAAATATAATTCTACTCGACACTAGATGGCGCAACTTTGTATGTCTCTTTTACCATCCTACACTTAGTGACATCTAATGTGAAAAAGTTAAACCACGTAGTAACATCGACATAGAATGAAGAGACTAGTTTTTCTATTGACCGGTAGATAGAAAATAGAGATGTGTGTGGAATCTAATACCCCTTCACCCGCGCAAATTGACACGCGTTGTTTCATAGGGAAATCTAATAAGAACAACTCTTCTCTCTATATTCTCAATGGTTGAAACTGATTCAATTTTTGTTGAATCTGAGATTTTTTTTGTTGAAACTGATTTAATTGGGGCGAAGTTCCTTAACGCGGCTTGCGGTAGGAGTTGACTGGTAGAAATCGTCAAGTAAGGAAAAGACGTTACGACTGACATAATATCTCCCTCTTTCTTGGTAACGTCTTTGGTTTTGACGATGTTCACCAACGTTTATAAAATAAAGTGTATTACCCATTTGAAAAAAAAAAAATGTTTAGTGTGTTATGTTGCTGACTGTACTTACCATTGGCAGAGTTAAATCGCTTGATAATCTCTCGAATAACTGCGCAGGAGCAGTACACGGTCACCACTAGCGGCAGTAAATACAACAACGACATTCTGAACATCAAGTATGTGGACTGCTGGGACGGCGACAGCGTCCCGGACGACACGCATTGCACGTACCTGGGAAATGGAATAAGGCTGACGTCACCTGTCACTTCACTTCTGTCAGTGTCACTACAAATACCATGGACATATCGCCGCTTGGACTCCGCAATCTAGGATCATAGTTTCCGAAACATAATTAGGTATGCTTCATAAATATTGCAGTGATAGCCGATTATAAGCACGCGTCTTCTGGGCTTAGTGCGATAAGCATGAGGCAACCATGGTTGCGCCACCAGCGGGCGATTCGATAGCCGACACCGGATTGGTTGCGCTACCAAGCGGACACCAGGTGCGATACCCTCCATACAGCTCTATAATTTTGTTGGTGGAGCGACTGGTTGTACTACCACTGGTGTCCTCATGCGATATAGCACTTAAGGTCCAAAGTTCAAACGACGGCTAGCTCCTCTGGATTTTTCGAAATCGATGTGCAAATCATAACTTTATGATTATCATTTGCTTACGGTGAAGGAAAGCATCGTGAGGAAACCTGCATATTGTCTTAGAAAAACTACAAATTTTCTAAAGACACCATCCCGCACTGGACCAGATTATGGCCTCGAGTGGAGGGATGTTGTTTTTTAGAGTGAAACATCTCTACCTACGTAATATCGTGCAAAAACAACACTGTCAACGCGTCCATCAGTGACGCGAGACCACGCGATACTAAGCTCACTACACTACGTACAGCTCATCATGGTACAATAATATACTTCGCTTTATTTTATTGGATCATACAGCTCACAGAGTAAAGACTAAAGAAAGAGGTGCCCTTATTAGATATATGTATGAAAAAAAACGTGGTCATTGTTTTTTCATTTTCATTTTTTTTGTCTACCGGTAAATAGTTGAACTACTCGCTTCGTTTTATGTCGATGTTAGTACTAGGCCGACCACTCGGCCGACTTGCTTAGGGCCAGTCCCCTTAGTAATTGGTCCATGATGCAGCTCATCTATCTACACTTTTATTAATATCTATGGCAATAAAAGTAGTAATCATGTCTATGCCTGATGCGTGGTAAGCACTTACTCTTTGTCGTCGGAGTCTGTCTGTGTGTGGAATATGATGGCTTGCGGCAGGCTGGCGAGGGCGGCGCCGCCCCACGCGCCGCCCAGCACGCGCGGCAATCTCGCCTCCCACGACACGTTCAGAGGCTTCAACACTGCGTGGTATCTGATGCAGGGGGATAAGAAAAAAAAACCATATGTATAGTTTTGATATTAATATAATGACTTCACTTGAGGATCGCCGCACACAGAGGGATAGGATATTTATGTATAAAATACTTCACAACTTGACCGATTTACTAAATAAGTACACAGCGGTGTGTAAGGTGACAGATCTTGCAAAATCGTGTTTTCAGAAACACGATTTTGCCTGATCTGTCAAAATTATAAAAAAATACGAGTTCTATTTTCAAATTCAACTACTACTCTACTTCTTTTTTTACCTATTTTGTATTTTTTTCGGTTTTGTTTTTCTTCTTTTTTTGTTTTTTTTTCTTATTTATCTTTTTTTTTGTCTTATTGTTATGCTTTTTTCATTTTCTTCTGTTTTTACCCTTTTTTCTTTTTTTTCGTCGTTTTTCTGTTTTTTTCCTTGATTTTTTCCTTTTTTTTCTGTTTTTTGTCGCCTTTTTTTTCTTTCTTTTGTCGTCTTTTTTCATTTTTTTTACTTTCCTTGTATTCGTGATGAAAAGCACAGTGTTTACCTCGGGTTAAAGTAACTTATTATTGGTCCCTCGAATTATTAGCTAAGTACTCGAAGTAGTTCGAATAAGTTACTTTTCCCCTCGGGTAACAATGTACTATTGTATTCCTACCTAACAGTCATTTACTTTAAAGTTTAGCTAGTAGGCACTACACGAGCCCAAGACACAGGCTTTTGTCTAGTTTGGATCTCATAATTGTAAATTCTTGTGTTGGGCAATAAAGATTTTATTTTCTTGGGTAATTTTTATTATTGTTTGTGCATAAGTACCTAATATTCAAGCTGACACACAAGCAGATTTATGGAACAGATGTTTTCATACGTCATTTTAGATAACAAAAACATTAGAGTGTTACTGTTGTAATAATCGATCAGTGTGTTAGCTTTGGCTGATCGACGGGTACTCATCGATCGACAGTCGATCGATCATTGATCGAGGGCATCGATCGACGACTGTCAATTTAGTAATTAATATAGTTTCGCACACGACATCACCTATGTACGAAATCGCCACGCAAAACCCACTTTATTATTAGATCGACCCCCGATCAAATAATAAATCGTTCAATTCGATTTGGGGTAATAGGAACTGTCGATCGATTTCGACTGTCTTTCCACCATCGACCGATGGATCGATCGATTGGTGTGGTAACACCTTTAGGTAAAGCATCCCCGGAGCTACCGACCTTTTTTATGGAACTAGACCCGCCACACACTCCCACCACTGTTACTCTGTAAGCCAGCTACCGACCTGTCCACAGCGATGCATATGACCATGAAGCTGGAGAGGTACAGTCCGAAGAGCGAGGCGAACATCATGGTGCGACACATGAGGTCACCGGCCAGCCACCAGCCCGTCACTACCCATGATATCTCTATGGGCATCCGCAGAAATGTCACCTACACCAAACAATGGATAAAGTCACATACCACTTGTAGCCAACTTTTCGTTCATTGTCACCCCCAGGGACTCAATTGCAGACCTAAAATGAACCGTTACCATATTATGTATGTATTAGGGTAGAGTAGGGTAGAGTAGGGCGACTCATAGAATATTTTACACGTCCCGATACCCTTGAGAGCGTCGTGGATGAAGGATCTAAGTCAGCAGAATTACCAAGTTTGTCTCTAAGAACTTACCAACAAGTCAGCTATAGCGAGGTGTATCAGTATTATGTCCAGCCTGCTCGCTCTCCCCGCCTTCATCTTCGTCAGCAGCAGTACCAGCACTGTTATGTTGGCAGCCGCCGACACCACCATTAGCAAGCTGCTTCCCAATATAACCAGCATTTGCACATCATTTAACATCGTTTATGAAGTGATCTCTATATTTTATTGAAATACACTCGCGTCTGTGAAAAGGAACAGTGGGGCTAATAAAAAATGTTTTTACATTGTTCTAATGAATCAATCGATCGACGGCCGCGTCAACGCTGCAGATAATTTGTTTTGCAGCACACTGGAACTATTATATTGACCAAAACACACTGTATTAAAATAAGCAATAATGTCGATTAAAAAATGTATGAAATAAACTAATTGAATTTGAACTTGTTGTACTAGTAAGATATAAATAATTTATTTAATTGAGACCCGTAAGATCAGTTCCCTTAGTAATAAAAAATATTACCTACCTCACACAATACGTTTCCTCAGCAGTGCTAATATAACTAATTAACAATTAAAGGATACTAGAATACTAATTATTACACTACTAATAACTTGGAGTGTATTATTTAAAAATCAATAGATAGATCGTTTCAATGTGGACCTCCCGAACTCACTCACAACAGATTAGCTGTATTATCAAACAGGTTTACCAGTTTCGCATGCGTCTACAAACCAGTTGATTTTTAGGCTGAGCGTAAGCTGAGACGCAGGCGGCGCAGCGCAGGACAGAGCAGATGTTTCGGGGCAGGGCAGGCGAGGCAGACATAGGCCACGAGCGCATGCTGCGACGCAGCTCAAAGACACATTCGCGTTCTCTAGTAATAGACGTGTTCGAGTTGACGAGCAAAATGAGTTCAGAGTCAGATTCCGATTATGAAATTAACGAATTGTTGCTACTTTACAGATTGTCAAAGCGTAAAAAAATATATTTGGCAAAGTGAATATTTGAATAAACGCTCTACTAATGGGGAATTTGTCTTTTTTGAATAGTCTGGATGATTAGAATCATGCAAACAAGGTTCACAAACGCACTAATTCTATTAAATGTCCACATTGCACTAAAATTAAGAATTCGCGGTAAAAATCACGTGACGTCATGCACGCGTCGCGCAGAAATCTGTGCCGGCACTACAACGCGGCGCAGCGCAGGGCAGACGCATGTCTGCGTCGCACGTGTCTGTGCCGCAGCGTACGCAGGCCCTAGTACTTTCATGCATTACAAAATCTGCGCTGCCCTGCTCTGTCCTGCGCTGCGCCGTCTGCGTCTCAGCTTACGCTCAGCCTTATCCTTGTAGCAATGTTACCTTATTGTTAACTAGCGATCCGCCCCGGCTTGACTCGTCTATTTATCGCTGGCATCTATTTTGCTCAGCATAACAGCATTGGCAACTAACAGTGATAGCCGATTGGTTAAGCACGCGACTTACGGGCTTAAGGTCCTGGGTTCGAACCCTGGCTCACACCTCTGGATTTTTCGAAATCTATATGTGAATCATAACTTTAATATGATGATCACTTGCTTCCGGTGAAGGAAAACATCGTGAGGAAACCTGCATGTCTTAGACATGTGAAATCCACCAACCCGCATTGGGCCAGCGTGGTGGATTATGGCCAGAATCCCCCCGCATTGAGGGGAGGCCCGTGCCCAGCAATGGGACGTTAAAAGGGCTAATATTATTATTATTATACTGATATTTTGACACTTTGTCACTTTGTTTTTTTTAAACGCCAGTAGTTTTTCAAACATTATGAAAGGTTTTAGTCTGTGAATATAGATTCGGAGGAGGTACGATTTGTGATTGATGTACCTACGGAAGAGGTTTTAAATCAAAAGTATAGTCTTTGAAAATAGAACCTTAATAACGTTACAACTTAAAATTGTAATGAATTATGGTCGAATTTCAACCACGGGCGACCACTAGTTTTTATTAATAGATAGCTACATATTAGTATTGCTTATTTCAGATATCTGTATGGGCTTCGATGTCTCTATCTTGTCAGCAATGGTGGTAAGCTTATTCTTTAACGTCGGCAACGGCTAGCACGGCACGCACTGCTGATGGCAGGTGGCCTTGCTAAAACAACCGAAGTGTGTGTCGGGAATGTTGTCCCTGGCCAAATCCTACATACGGCGTAGGAGTTGCGACGGTTTCTGTTCGCCTAATTCCATCTGTCTCAGTATTTTTTGGAACTGGCGTGGGTACCTCCGATTCTGCGTAGACTGCCAACAAGACGTGACGCTGAGCACAAGTGTAGTGATTGCAATGTTGGGAGGTGCCATATCTACTAGTAATAATATATCAATGATGTAATGTATGTAAGGTATTTATCTATGGGCTACGTCGCCTGATTAATCAAATGCTTCTTCTTGTGCTCGACACATTTAAAGACTTGAAAATATATAATTTTACTTATTTATTAGTTCATATAACGATACACTTTGTTTGGTATCAATTTAATATTAATTTAACAATGAATATGCAAAACAAAATAACAAAGAAAAATAACCTATCCATTAGTAGAATTCGCCCAGCAATCCCCCACCGATATCGGGCGGCAGGCAGGGTGCCCCACCATTGCCGCGTTGGTCTGCAATGCTGGGCCGCGGTCAGACGCTACGCTCCGGTTGCAACTTTTCACTCTGACATCGCCGTCGTTCTACTAGGCTATTCTGTAACGACAAACGCACTTCGCACGCGTGAATTTGCAGGTGATATGTCAAATTTTGTTTTTTTTTTTTTTTTATAGACTGCGGTGGCAAAAAAGCGTACGGCCCGCCTGATGTTAAGCAGTTACCGTAGCCTATAGATGCTTACAATACCAAAGGTATTGCTCGCACATTGCCGACCTGAAGGGGAGTGGGATGGAGGGAGGGGGACGGGGGGTGGGCTTACGGCTCTCTCACTCATCGTACGAAACGCAGCTGTAATAGCTGCTTTACGCCGATCTTCTGTGAGAGGGTGGTACTACCCCGGTCGAGCCAGCCCGTTTATGAGCTGCAGTCAATTGGCTACAGCTTGGCTCTACCACCTAGAAATTTGTATTTGTTTTGTATTGAAATTTGACATTTCACGAGAAAATTCACGCGTGCGAAGTGAGTCTGACGATTCCTTGGTGTGACGTTACGGAATAGCCTAGCTGAATACCTCAGAGCCGCGTTCAGGGGCTCAGTGCACAGTTGTCGGTTCTTTTTTCTCTCACCAACATCGCCTCATGTAACTTATGGACGTCATAAAATACATAATTTAATAAAGAATAGGTTTGTGTGACCACTATTATCGGAGCAAAACTGTCTTGATTTGCTAGTAAATTTTTGTGAGAAATTATAGATTTAGTAATTTGTGGTTTTATTGTAGTAGAAAGGAAACGCACCAGGGCCCTAAGTCGCTTAGCCATTGCCATTGAGTAGCTATAGTGATGGACCCTCTGATTGGTCGGTCAGAATCAACCGATTGCGACAACCAATAGCGATTTGTAGAAACGCTTGTAGATGAAGCCACTTGTCTAGAGGGGCTGTAGTGTTGTCTGTTGTAGTTAGTGATGGGATGTTCTCGAGAACATTCTCACCCTCGGAAACTTACGGAAACTTACTCGTGAGAATTTTCGAGAATTTATCTTCTGAAGCATGTTAAACTTGGCATAAACCTCATTAAACATGCAAGTATGGTGGTTTTAATTGTTTTTAAGATTGAAAGTTAGGATTTTTCAGTAGTCGGGTTTTATTTCATACAAATATCTAAAAAAAATATCTATAACGTCACCCAAAATAAAAAAATCTCACGAGTAAGTTTCCGAGGGTGGGAATGTTCTCGAGAGCATCCCATCACTAGTTGTAGTAGAGCGAGTGTGTGTGTTTCTTTTGTTTAGTTTTCTTTTATTTGTTGTTAGTTTTATATTTTATTATTATATAAAATTCTGGTTATAACATAATATAACAGTGCACCTATACCATACTGTGCAAATAGAACATAATAATATTTTATTTGATCATCTCCCCTGACTCAAGGCTTGTCTCAATGGTTTGTTGACTCTGACTCATTGACTGATTAATTTGTTTAGTAGACGCGGTTCTGTTCTTCCTCCGTCTGTTGAAGATGCCGTACACGATGGGGTTTGCGCAGGAGTTGGTGCACGAGAACAGCCACAGTACGCTAAATATCACCGGGTTTACCTGACGCAGCGTCTCGACGTCGATCACCCACCTGCAATGTTTTAACAGTTTCATATCTATGAAGCTGTAATACCAACCGGTGGTAGAGGTGCTTCATTGCTGGTAGAGCCAAGCTGTAGCCAATTGACTGACACTCATATACGAGCTGGCTCGACCGCGGTAGTACCACCCTCTCACACAACATCGGCGTCGAGTAGCTATTTTCGCTGCGTTTCGTACGATGAGGCAACCCCCACCCCTCCCTCTGTGCTATTTCTCTTCAAGTCAACTGCGATTCCTATGGCATTGCAAGCATCTATAGGCTACGGTAACTGCTTAACATGAGACGGGCCGTAGACTTGTAAAAAACAGACAAGCATTTTTATTCACGGAGGCAAAATAACAAGGCAAAATAACAGTGACATGGACCAATCACTAAGGGGACTGGCCCTAAGCAACTCGGCCGAGTGGTCGGCCTAGTACTAACATCAACATAAAACGAAGCGAGTAGTTCAACTATTTACCGGTAGATAGAACAATGAAAATGAAAAAACAATGACCACGTTTTTTTCATACATATATCTAATAAGGGCACCTCTTTCTTTAGTCTGTACTCTGTGGGTTCGTGATATTCGTAATGCTAGGCCCGCCACCGACTCCCACTACTGATACTTCTATAAGCCAGGATCAACAATGGTGTCTGACGATGACACCAAGGTTTGACCCCCGACGAGTCCTGGGGACAAGCTAAGTTGTCTTAGAACCCGTACGAATTTAATCAAAAGTAAGAATAGGAGACATAAATTGGAAGAAGATTATCCACTCCCTTCGTTGCAAAGTAAAAATAACAGTATAGGCTGATTGCCACAGAAAGAAAAAAGACTGTTACAACTGATGGAAGACCAGTTATAAAGCACCACGGCTAACAATTTGACTATTTGGACCTAAACTCCGGTTCGTAATGCTGCTTCCATTGAGAAGAGCCGGCAAGAAACTCAATGGTTACTCTTTTTGATAGAACAAGAAAAATTGTGCACATTCTCAAAACAGCAACGTAACAGAGCATCCCACAGACAGTAAAGACTAAAAAAAGAGGTGCCCTTATTAGATATATGTATGAAAAAAAAACGTGGTCATTGTTTTTTCATTTTCATTGTTCTATCTACCGGTAAATAGTTGAACTACTCGCTTCGTTTTATGTCGATGTTAGTACTAGGCCGACCACTCGGCCGAGTTGCTTAGGGCCAGTCCCCTTAGTAATTGGTCCATGGTGCATCCACATTTTGTGACATTTCGCCGAACCGGACAGCGTACATCGCTCCGGACATGTTACGCTAAATGTGGTTGGCCGAACATAGCCACGTGATATACTAAGGGCGGCCACATACATACGGAATTCCGTTTCGAAATATCGAATCGGGAATCCGTAAGCACGTTTATTTCCGTTCGGAATAACAAGGCTCAGTTAAGAGACGCAGCAAATAAAGAAAAGCAGTGGTAGCCGATTGGTTAAGCACGCGTCTTGCGGGCTTAAGGTCATGGGTTCAAACCCTGGCTCACACCTCTGGATTTTTCGAAATCTATGCGTGAATCATAACTTTATCACTTGCTTACGGTGAAGGAAAACATCGTGAGGAAACCTGCATGTCTTTAGACATGTGAAATCCACCAACCCGCACTGGGCCAGCGTGGTGGATTATGGCCTGAATCCCCCTCGCATTGAGGGGAGGCCCGTGCCCAGTAGTGGGACGTTAAAAGGGCTAAATTATTATTATAATTATATTACAGACATTCTTTCAGCGAACATGTATGACAATTTTCTGATTGAAAGTCGGTCAATATTATGTAAAGAGAGCCAAATTACGAGCCAATCCAGAGACATTTAACATGTTAATATCGCCAGACTTACACACCAACTGTATGGTCCAAAACTAAGCAAAGCTTGTACTATGGGTACCGTACAATGGACTGGGGGCGATCCCAGTGGCACCCAGACCAGGGCAAATTACGAAAAGGCCGTTTCCAAAATTTGCCTGGTCGTACGTGTACGTAACTCGCACCCAGTGTGCGCACTCCCGTAGTACTTGGAAGGTCGGGATCATTCGTGTTGTTCGTACGTGTAAGCACGAGTAAAATTCGGACGAAAACGCATCCAAAGTGAGCGCGGCCTTAGTTTTCTACTTTACTCAAATCGGCTCCTCGTGACACGTAACATTCACGCGAAAGGCTGCGTTTCCATTGAAGCGGAGCGGGGCGGAGCGGGGCCGAGCGGACCGTGAATTGGCCAATCACAGTGCTCGAAATCTCCGTTCCGCATCAGTGGAAACAGTGTAAGCGGGGCGGAGCGGAGATGAGTGGACTTTCGAATAAAACAAATGAACACGCGGCCCCGAGCCGGACAGAGCGGAGTCGAGCAGGCTGTGGTGCCGAGTAGTGGGCACGAAGCGGAGCGGAGCTGGGCGGAGCGGGGCGGGGCGGGGCTGGGCGGAGCGGAGCGGAGCTGGGCTGGGCGGAGCGGAGATGAGTGGACTTTCGAATAAAACAAATGAACACGCGGCCTCGAGCCGGACAGAGCGGAGTCGAGCAGGCTGTGGTGCCGAGTGGTGGGCACGAAGCGGAGCGGAGCTGGGCGGAGCGGGGCGGGGCGGGGCTGGGCGGAGCGGAGCGGAGATGAGTGGACTTTCGAATAAAACAAATGAACACGCGGCCTCGAGCCGGACAGAGCGGAGTCGAGCAGGCTGTGGTGCCGAGTGGTGGGCACGAAGCGGAGCTGTGCGGAACTGTGCGGAGCTGAGCGGAGCAGAGCGGAGCAGAGCGGAGCAGAGCGGAGCTGAGCGGAGCTGCGCGGAGCAGAGCGGTGCTGAGCGGAGCTGAGCGGAGCTGATCGGAGCTGAGCGGAGCTGAGCGGAGCAGAGCGGAGCAGAGCGGAGCTGAGCGGAGCAGAGCGGAGCAGAGCGGAGCAGAGCGGAGCAGAGCGGAGCAGAGCGGAGCAGAGCGGAGCAGAGCGGAGCAGAGCGGAGCAGAGCGGAGCAGAGCGGAGCAGAGCGGAGCAGAGCGGAGCTGAGCGGACTTTCGATTACAATATATGAACACGCTGCCCCGCTCCACCTCGCTCCGCTTCGCCGCGTTCCGCCCCGCTCCGCTTCAATGGAAACATTTGCCAGTTCTCACTGCTATTCTCCGCTCCACTCCGCCCAGCACCGCTCCGCTCCACCCCGCTCAACCCCGCTGCGCCCCGCTCCACTTCAATGAAAACATTTGCCACTTTTCACTGCTCTTCTCCGCTCCACTCCGCCCAGCTCCGCCCCGCTCCGCCCCGCTCCGCTCCGCCCCGCACCGCTTCAATGGAAACAGTTGCCACTTTTCACTGCTCTTCTCCGGCCCGCTCCGCCCCGCTCCGCTTCAATGGAAACGCAGCCTAACAGTACACAGAACACGTGTACACAGATAAGCGCTTCAGCGCTTTTTAGAACAGCTTTTTAAAACAAGAACAAGCCTTACAACATTTATATACATTTAACATAAAGCCGTTTATCACGTACACGTAACATTCACGGGTAACAAAAAAAAAACGGCTACGTGATCCCAAACTAAGCAGAGCTTGTACTATGGAAACCAGATAACTAACTGACTACATATACTACTCTTTGTTTATAAATACTTACATACTTAATATACATAATTACTTACACCCAGACTCGGGACACGCAGACATGTTCATGCACACAAATGCATGTCCCGGGTAGGAATCGAACCTACGACCTGCAGCGTGATAGGCGGAATCTTACCAACCACGTCCGTCTTATAAGACCTGGGGGCTTACCACGAACTCTTATTGCGATTCAATTACAGGATCGTTTTAACGTTTCAGTGAATTTTTGTGCAATGACGTACCTTATTGTCATGACAATAAGAAACGTCATTAAAACGTCGTTAAAACGTTCCTATAATTGAATCGCAATAAGAGCTTGTGGTAAGCCCCCTGTCAAATTAACTCACACTCCCAGTTTTAATACAAATGAATATGTTATGAACGTATCAAGCACGAAAAATACACAAAAAGACCGCCAAAGACCATTGCCGCCAAAAAAAACAGTAATTCAATAACTTAACCACCTTAGCGTATGTGTTTCAGAAACTTTTGCGCTACAGTGCGGTGTTGAAAGGGTGCTTGATCCGTGGTCTTACCATGTATGCAAGCAGAAAAAAGGAGTCCAGCAGATGATGAACACGGCGACTATGGTGATGGTCATTTTGAGTGTCCGCGCGCGCGCACGGCCCAGGACACCCACACCACTGCGACGCATACCATCTGGAATTAGCAATTAGTGATATAAAAACTTGGTTAATTTTAGTTGTAACTGATTTAATTTTAGTTGAAACTGATTTAATTTTAGTTGAAACTGATTTAATTTTCGTTGAAACTGATTTCAGGGCATTTTTTTTTTTTTTTTTATAGGACTGCGGTGGCAAAAAAGCGTACGGCCCGCCTGATGTTAAGCAGTTACCGTAGCCTATAGATGCTTACAATACCAAAGGTATTGCTCGCACATTGCCGACCTGAAGGGGAGTGGGATGGAGGGAGGGGGAGGGGGGGTGGGTTTACGGCTCTCTCACTCATCGTACGAAACGCAGCTGTAATAGCTGCTTTACGCCGATCTTCTGTGAGAGGGTGGTACTACCCCGGTCGAGCAAGCCCGTTTATGAGCTGCAGTCAATTGGCTACAGCTTGGCTCTACCACATTGCCTGGTGCCTGGCATCGTCACGTAAGGAAAAGACGTTACGCCCCTCTCAAGACGTTCGGTTCCGGCCAGCGTAAAGCCGGAAACCCACCGCGGCGCACGGAGAGGCCACGCATACGCTACGCACGTGGGTCAAGCTTCGCTTTGCACGAAAATGTATGTCACCGTATCCACCGCGGCGCACGGAGAGGCTACGCACGAAATAACGTCATCCATACATTTTCTTAGAAAACTTAGCCGTGGCCGTGTGCGTGGCCTCTCCGTGCACCGCGGTGGGTTTCCGGCTTAATTCGGATAATATCGGATAAATAAAAAATAAAAAAAAATTGCCCTTTTAACGTCCCACTACTGGGCACGGGCCTCCCCTCAACGCGAGGGGGATTTCAGGCCATAATCCACCACGCTGGCCCAGTGCGGGTTGGTGGATCGGATAAATATTAAATATTTTTTTTATTCTGAACGCGACACGTGGAATTTTTGAAACTGATTTAATTAAATTTTTTGTAAGTCTTGGTAGGTACCCGACTACTAGCCGTTTGCCCGATGAGATAATAATAATAATAATATCCTGGGACATTCTTTTTACACACGGCTACCTGATCCCAAACTAAGCAGAGCTTGTACTATGGAAACCAGATAACTGACATTACTACAAATACTACTTTTTTATTTGTAAATACATACTTAATATACATACACACCCAGACTCGGGACATACAGACATGTTCATGCACACAAATGCATGTCCCGGGTAGGAATCGAACCTACGACCTGCAGCGTGAAAGTCGCCATCACGCCAACCACGCCAACGGGCCCGTCCAAGATTTTCCACAACTGTCTTTCATCCCCTATCAACCCCTATGACTTTTTTCTTAATGCTCACATAGGTGAGTTCAGAAGTTCGTTATAGAACGAACTCCTGTACATTTGTGCAAGAGATGACTGGTGTACTAGAGAATACAATCCCGAGCATGTTTTTCAATCCCGGGATTACGGGATTTTTGATGCGTAATCCCGGGATCCCGGGACTATCCCGGGACTATCCCGGGATTAGACTATGTGGTTTCTAATTGGGTTCAAATAAAAAAACTTTAATAATTTCTTAAAAAATGTTTTGAATAGGGTTGCACACAACAAAAATCACAATAATAGTAAGAAAAACAAAATACAAAACAAAAAACCATAGGTATTTGTAAGAAATAAAAAAGACAAAATAATAAACCTATTAGAATTTCGAAAATACAATCGCAGAAATATCAAAGCAGTGTTTCGTAGTTTTTTGCTAACATACGCAATAGCTGAAAATGCTCGCTAAGGTTCTACACTGGTTGGACAAACAGACAATAGATACTTATATACGGTTTCTAAGTGATATCCACGAATTTCTCCATTTTCAAACAGGCTCATTTCACGTCTAATACTAAAATAGACCTGTTTGTGGCAATCCCGAAAATCCCGAGATTAGCCAATTACAGTCCCGGGATTTTCGGGATCAGAAAACGGCCGGGATCCCGGGATTGTATTCTCTAGGTGTAACTCTGGTGGAACTGGTGTTGGTTTTGAACATTGATGTATTATTTTAGCAGAAATGGTACCTCCTAACATTACGATCACCAGACTTGTGCTCAGCAGACCATTATACAGGGTGAAATCGAAATCGTGGGCAATATGATGAAAAAATATTACTCGAGTAAGCAAATAAGCAAACCCGTTAACTGTTCTTCCCATGGACCAATTACTAAGGGGACTGGCCCTAAGCAACTCTGCCGAGTGGTCGGCCTAGTACTAACATCGACATAAAACGAAGCGAGTAGTTCAACTATTTACCGGTAGATAGAACAATGAAAATGAAAAAACAATGACCACGTTTTTTTCATACATATATCTAATAAGGGCACCTCTTTCTTTAGTCTTTACTCTGTGGTTATTCCTACCATTAAAATTTTATCAATTGATTTGTTGATTAATATTCCCTAAATATTCAGAAATAATGTGTAGAATCATTGTTTAAATATTGCCCACGATTTCGATTTCACCCAGTATGCAGCAAAATTCACACATCTGTTATTTCACTCGCAATTCGACAATCGACAGGCATTTTGATACGTATAATTCACCAGAATATGAGCCGTATTGGCAATACCGGCATGTTATCAACATTATTTTTCGCGAATGACTGAGACATACTGTGTCCATGTACTCGGTTTAGTATACTATATGGAACGGTGGCATGTATCCCTCTTTCTTGGTTATGTCTTTGGTTTTGACGATCTTCACTAACGTACAATACAATACAATACAACGTCACGACTTTTATCCCCATTCGGGGGTAGTCAGAGGTTTTGAGTGGCCATCCACCACCACATTGTGGAGGTATTAAGCCAACTCAAAGCCCACGTTTCACCAGATAGTCAGAACCCAACGTGACAGGTGGTGAACCTTGTCGCCGTGTATACAGGAACTGACTATTACCTAATCCCGACGGATAGGTAGGTTTCCTCACGATGTTTTCCCTCACCGTCAGCGAACTGTAAATTATGCACATAGATGAAAATTCATCCATTGGTGCATGCCCCACCGGGGATCGAACCTGGGACCTTCTGATTGCTAGCCCAACCTGTTCACCCCTAGGCTACAGTCGCTTCACACTACATCTTCACTAACGTTTATAAAATAAAGTGTATTAACATTACCAATTTGAAAACAAAAAATGTTTTGCGAGTTATGTTGCTAACTATACTTACCATTGGTTGAGTTAGATCGCTTGATGATCTCCCGAATAACTGCGCAGGAGCAGTACACGGTCACCACCAGCGGCAGTATATACAACAACGACATTCTGCACATGAAGTAAGCGGACTCCTGGGACGGCGACATCGACCCGGACCAGACGCACAGCACGTACCTGGGGAATAGAAACAAGGCTGACGTCACCTGTCACCTTCAAATACCATGGACTTATCAAGGCTTGGACTCCGCAATCTAGGACAAAAGTTACATGCTTAATAAATATCGCAGTGATAGCCTATTGTTTATAAGCACGTGTTAGATCTATGGTATGCGGAGGGCGTGGGCTATACAACATAATTATAAAACAATGATAGAGAGGGACCCACCACTCACCCTCGGAATTGTCAACCTCCAAAATTATAAACCAAATGAATTGATAATTGTTAGGGTCCATGACTCATGACAGACATACTCTCGACTGACAGGGAATTAGGTCTTGTTGGCCTCTTCTATTATCGATCAATTCATTTGGTTTATAATATTGGAGGTTGACAATTCCGAGGGTGAGTGGTGGGTCCCTCTCTATAATTGTTTAACAATGGATTTCCGCATAGTTACGCCTGATTCCATCAATTATAACATAATTATTTCTATTCATGAAGGGTAGTAGCTACCTATAATATAATAATCAATGAGGGTAGTAAATAGCACAGTTATGATCTGAATCTTAGTGGCTTTTGGGTCAATGTGTATCCTTTGGGGCGCTATTAGGTTTAGGTTTAGGTCTAGGTTTAGGTTTGAGTATGAGGGTGGGGAAAAGGACACGAGTCGACTTTGACCTCAAGTGACCTTTGACCTTTAACCCCGAATGACCTTTGACCTCAAGTAACTTTTGACATCGAATGTCATTTGACCTCGAATAAACTTGACATTTGACCTTGACCTTGAATGACCTTTGATCCCAAGGTCACGGAGCAAGACCATTGTTATGAATCTACCACCCATTCGGAATGCACATCTATTGGATTATACCAGAAACTGGACACAGATATCCACACAATATGATAAATATTCCTTAGCTTTACAAATGAATGAACAAGCATCGACCATTTAAACTATACCCTGAAACGCTAACAGAATACTATAAAGTATAATACATGACGCAGTAACACAATAACACACATTAACACAAAATGACATAAAGAATACTTATCGTCAGTGGAAAGGAAAAAACGCTAAAACGCCAAAATGGTACTTTTGGAAAACGAGGTTTAAAGTAATTTACTTTAAGCCTCATTTTCTAAAAGTACCATTTTGGCGTTTTAGCGTTTTTTTCCTTTCCACTGACGTTATCATTATTATAACAGTAATATGTAGGGTACTTATCTTAAGCAACACGACTAGGATAATGACGACACAACTTCTCTTACGAACAGAACCATCACGAATGTGCCCAGAGCGGGTCAGTCTTCATTTATATAAGCTTTCCCTATACAGGAACCATGCCATATAGTGATGGGATGTTCTCGAGAACATTTTCACCCTCGGAAACTTACTCGTGAGATTTTTTGAGAATCTTAGGTATATTTTGGGTGACGTTATCCTAACTTTCAATCTTAAAAACAATTAAAACCAGCATACTTGCATGTTTAATGAGGTTTATGCCAAGCTTAACATGCTTCAGAAGATAAATTCTCGAAAATTCTCACGAGTAAGTTTCCGAGGGTGAGAATGTTCTCGAGAACATCCCATCACTAATGCCATAGATTCAATACAACGCTACTTATAAGTCGCTTTACTTATAAATAAATCATTGCGGGTTAGCGTGGTTGGCGCGGAGGCGCCTTTCACGCTGCAGGTCTTAGGTTCGATTCCTACCCGCGACATGCATTTGTGTGCATGAACATGTCTGTATGTCCGGAGTCTGGGTGTATATGTATATTAAGTATGTATGTACAAATAAAACAGTAGTATATGTAGTAGTGTCAGTTAACTGGTTTCCATAGTACAAGCTCTGCTTAGTTTGGGATCAGGTAGCCGTGTGTAAAAAATGTCCCAGGATATTATTATTATTATATTATTATTTAATATAGGGGTCGGCAACTTTTTGGCAGGCAAGGTAAACTAAAGGCAGGCCGCACTTGTAATATTTAATTTAACCCTACCCTTAATTTAACCCTAGATTCTACCCACAGTGTAAAGACTAAAGAAAGAGGTGCCCTTATTAGATATTTGTATGAAACAAAACGTGGTCATTGTTTTTTCATTTTCATTTTACTATTTACCGGTAAATAGTTAAACTACTCGCTTCGTTTTATGTCGATGTTAGTACTAGGCCGACCACTCGGCCGACTTGCTTAGGGCCAGTCCCCTTAGTAATTGGTCCATGATTCTACCTGATACCTACGTATAATTGGTCATATCCCATAGAAAAATGCAAATGCTATTAAAATTGTTAAAACATACGGAATTTAATTCGTACACGTAATACTTACATTATGTTTATAATTTATAAGTTTGGGCTTTATAGCTTGGAAAATAACCACCGAAAAATAGAAATAAAAACTCATCGTCTGGTCATCTACTCTTTTATTAATATCTTTGGCAAAAAAGTAAGTTTAAAAACTAAAACCCGACTACTGGTCGTATGCCATATGCCACGGTGCCGTGGTCATATGCCACTTTGACCTAAAGGGCCTAAACGGACCACGGCTATCCTCTAGATAAGAGTATTTTCTTGTTTCATACTTTTTAGAGCGCGATTTTCAGTAGTCGGGTTTTAGTTTTTAAACTTACTTTTTATTTAATTATTTTGGAGTTATGGGTAACAATATCCATATTTTTGAAATGTGCTCATCAAGCTGTTTCATTTGATACCCCACACGGTTTCATTAAAAAATGTTTTTTTTTAGTTCATGACATTATGTCCTCTAGAGAGCGTCATATGCAATTTTATGTGATGTCACATAGCCTATAACCAGCGCGCCAATAAGCCGCTTCTAACGATACCTCATTTGTCAAATTACGACAAGTAGTTTGGAAGTTAGGCGGGAACAGAAGCACATACATACATACATACCGGTCAAAATCATAACCCTCCGCCGTAGTCGGGTAATAAAAGTAGTAATCATGTCCATGCCTGATGCGTGGTAATCACTTACTCTTTGTCGTCGGAGTCTGTCTCTGTGTGGAATATGATGGCTTGCGGCAGGCTGGCGAGGGCGGCGCCGCACCACGCGCCGCCCAGCACGCGCGGCAATCTCGCCTCCCACGACACGTTCAGAGGCTTCAACACTGCGTAGTATCTGATGCAGGGGGATAAGAAAAAAAATCTATTTTAGTTTTGACTAGCTGTCCCGGCGAACTATGTACCGCATAAGAATTAATGTTGTATTAACTTATTAGACGAAAAAGTAAGTTTAAAAACTAAAACCCGACTACGGAAAAAAGGCGCTCTAACAAGTATGAAACAAGAAAATATTCTCATCTAGAGGATAGCCGTGGTCCGTGTAGGTCTTTTAGGGCCAAATGGCATATGAACACGGACCACGGCTATCCTCTAGATGATAATATTTTCTTGTTTCATACTTTTTAGAGCGCGTTTTTTCCGTAGTCGGGTTTTAGTTTTTAAACTTACTTTTTATTTAATTATTTTGGAGTTATAGGTAACAATATATATATTTTTGAAATGTGCTCATCAAGCTCTTTAATTTGATACCCCACAGGGTTTCATTAAAAAATGTTTTTTTTTTAGTTCATGACATTATGTCCTCTAGAGGGCGCCATATGCAATTTTATGTGACGTCACATAGCCTATAACCAGCGCGCCATTAAGCCGCTTCTGACGATACCTCATTTGTCAAATTACGACGAGTAGTTTGGACGTTAGGTGGGAACAGATGCACATACATACATACATACATACATACATACATACATACATACATACATACCGGTCAAAATCATAACGCCTCCGTAGTCGGGTAAAAAGAACTAAACCCTTCTCCCCGTTCCCCCGTTTTTCGTCTGTTCTTCTCCTTTCCCATGTCGCAAATAAAGGGTTCCGTACCACCGTGGAATAAAGACGTCAAAAATATCAAGTTTCTTGTATGGGAACCCACTTTGTTTTATTATGTTTTTATTTTATTTTTAGTATTTGTCGTTGTAGCGGCAACAGAAATACACTTTCTGTGAAAATTTCAACTCTCTACCTATTACGATTCGTGAGATACAGCCCGCTGACAGACGGACGAACAGTGTAGGCTTAGGAATAGAGTAACCCCCCTTTATTTTTAAATTTTATTTAATTTTTAGTATTGGTGTTGTAGCGCCAACAGAAAAATAATTTCTGTGAAAATTTCAACTCTTATGGTTCATGAGATACAGCCCGCTGACAGACGGATGGACAGCGTAGCCTTAGTAATAGAGTCCCGTTGGCACCCTTTGGGTACGAAACCCTAAAAATAGCCGTATTAGGCGTGTCTACAACATGCACTTGCCGCGCGAGGCTGCTCAACCACATGCCTCGCGAAGCACGATGTTTGCCTCAATCGCATGCCGCGCGAGGAAAATTTGCCTCGCGAAGTTTGACTTGCCTCACGTGAGGCAAATGCGCGCCCTGCCTCATCTGAGCACTCACATTTGCCTCAACTAGGTTGACAGTCATGAGACAGAACGATGTCAAACGTGTCCGGGTATCCCCATCTCTTTCAAGAGTGTCAGTTGCCTCGCCATTTGCCTCGCGCGGCATGCGACTGAGGCAAACGTCGTGCTTCGCGAGGCATGTGGGTGAGCATCCTCGCGCGGCATGTGCATGCTGTAGACACGCCTAATCGATTATAAGTAAACTTGACTGGCGGGGATATGGAATTAATGTACAAGGGAAATATCTGAACCATCTGAAATTCGCAGATGATCTGGCCTTACTATCAGAAACTAGTTCACAACTACAAAAAAATATAAGTTCACTGCATGAGGCCAGTAAACAAGTGGGCTTAGAGATAAATCTCACAAAAACAATTACAATGACTAACAGCACAAAAACAACAATAACCATCGAAAATGAACCAATAATATACACAGAAAAATATATTTACTTGGGCAAACAAGTATAGTTCGCAACAGGTCGAGATGACATTCGGGTTATGAGCTTTTTGCAGAATAAAATCCGAATCTAAATTACCAGGACCCGCAACGCAACAGAATAATTTAATTTAATTATTTTGTGGGCGATTTTAGCAGACCAGGGGGCTTACCACCACCTCTTGTAGCAGTTTTGTTTTAACGTTTCAGCGGCCATTTGTGCAATGACGTACCTTATTGTCATGACAATAAGAAACGTCATTGCACAAAAAGTCGCTGAAACGTTAAAACAATACGAGGCATGCCTTTTAAGTTCTGTCGTCTCCATATTACCCGGCAATTTTGAATTTGGAACTGATCTATAATCGAATGTGTTTAAATTTTGAATCTCAAAATAGTTGAAAGTATTAGGATTAATGCTATTGTTTAGTCACAGCGTCGATTGGAATCTGTCAGGTTACGTACGAAAATGAATCTTTCTAAGGAAAATTTTCGTGCAATAATTTTCTACAACTTTAGAAGAGGCCTGACACGGCTTCAGTGTTTTGAAGAGCTAACATCTGTGTTCAGTGATGAAGCCCCATGTCTGCGGATTGTCGATCGCTGGTATTTAGAATTCCAGCGTGGACATACTAGTGTTAGTGACAAATCTCGCGAAAGACGCCCAAAATCCGGCTTCACTGAAGATAACATCATTGCTGTGAGACAACTAATTCTCGAAGATCGTCATGTGACGTATCGAGAGATAGAGGCTCTATTAGGCATCTCAGGGACAACCATTCAGAAGATCTTGCATGAAGCGCTTGGTGTGAGAAAGCTAGTTTGCCGTTGGATACCGCATCTGCTTTCCGACGATCACAAGGCGGCCCGCGTCAGATGGTGTAAGAAAACTCTGCAAAGGTTCAACCGAGGAGAGTCAAATCACGTCTACGACATCATCAGTGGTGACGAATCTTGGATCTATGCCTACGATCATGATTCCAAACAACAATCTACAATCTGGGTCTTTCAAGACGAGCCAAAATCGACTAAAGTTGTTTGTTCTCGAAGCACTTCAAAGAAGATGGTGGCCACGTTCGTTGGAAAAACCGGCCATGTTGTGACTATTGCACTTGAAGATCGTAGAACGGTTAACACAGAGTGGTATACCACAGTTTGTTTACCACAATCCATCGCCGAACTTCGAAAATCGAACTCAAAGCGACGCATCATCCTGCACCACGACAACGCAAGCTCACACAGCGCTCGTCAAACGATTGAGTATTTGAAGCAGGAAAAAGTAGAAATTCTTGACCATCCTCCATACAGTCCTGACCTAAGCCCTAACGATTTCTTTACATTTCCTAAAATTAAGAAAAGTCTTCGTGGTCAAAGGTTCCAGTCCGGTGAAGAAGCAGTCGATGCTTTCAAGTCAGCGATTTTGAACACCCCCACTTTAGAGTGGAATAAATGTTATAATAACTGGTGTGAGCGAATGGAAAAGTGTATTAAGCTACGTGGTGAATACTTTGAAAAACAATAACAAGTACTATAAGGTTCTAGTTGTGTTTTTTTCTTGAAACGACAAAACTTAAAAGGCATGCCTCGTACTGCTATAAGAGGTGGTGGTAGGGCCCCTCATCTTAATTAATATAGTTTCGCACGCGACATCAGCTATGTACGAAATCGCCAATAAAAGCCACTTTGTCATCGATCGACACTCGACAACTGTCGATCGACTTCGACTCTCTTTTCACCATCAACCGATGGATCGATCTATTGGTGTGGTAACATCTTTAGGTATAACATCCCTGGAGCTACCGACCTTTTTTATGGAACTAGACCCGCCACACACTCCCACCACTGTTACTCTGTAAGCCAGCTACCGACCTGTCCACAGCGATGCATATGACCATGAAGCTGGAGAGGTACAGTCCAAACTCATAGGCGAACATCATGGCGCGACACATGAGGTCACCGGCCAGCCACGAGCCCGTCGCTGTCCATGATATCTGTATGGGCAGCCGCAGAAATGTCACCTGCACCAAACAATCAATTGATAAAGTCACATACCACTTTCAGCCAACTTTTCGTTCATTGTCACTCCCAGGGGTGAGATTGACTAATAGGGCATCACCTCTTATTGCAGATCTAAATGAACCTTTATCATTATGGGTCTCGTAGGGTAGAGTAGGGCGACTCATTTTAGGTTTGCAAATGACTTACAATGAGGTGATTGTAAGCCCCAGGATTTGTTGACGCCACTAATAGAAGCGACTGTAGCCTAGGGGTGAACAGGTTGGGCTAACAATCAGAAGGTCCCAGGTTCGATCCCCGGTGGGGCATGCACCAATGGATGAATTTTCATCTATGTGCATAATTTACAGTTCGCTGACGGTGAGGGAAAACATCGTGAGGAAACCTACCTATCCCTCGGGATTAGGTAATAGTCAGTTCCTGTATACACGGCGACAAGGTTCACCACCTGTCACGTTGGGTTCTGACTATCTGGTGAAACGTGGGCTTTGAGTTGGTTAATACCTCCACAATGTGGTGGTGTATGGCCACTCCAGCCTCTGACTACCCCCGAACGGGGATAAAAGTCGTGACGTTACATTACATTACATTACTAATAGAATATTTTACATGCTCCGATACCCTTGAGAGCGTTGTGGACGAAGGATCTAATTCTGCAGCCAAGTTTGTCTCTAAGAACTTACCAACAAGTCAGCTATAGCGAGGTGTATCAGTATTATGTCCAGCCTGCTCGCTCTCCCCGCCTTCTTCTTCCGCAGCAGCAGTACCAGCACTGTTATGTTGGCAGCCGCCGACACCACCATTAGCAAGCTGGTCCCCCATATATACACCTTGTCTTCATCATTTAACATCGTGTCTCAAGTCATCTCTATATTATTGAATACGCGTGCTTCTGTGAAAAGAAACAGGGCTCCAAGGGAAGTAGAAAAGTGATATTGTGATTTTTGTTTTAAGTAATTTCCAAAACTTGTGTTTCTTTGAAATATAATGTGTAATGTTGGTGGAATATTAACCAAGAATTATTATCAGTCGAAAGGTGTCTAACAAGGCTCGTTTGGCTGTGCATGGGGGGGTGTTGGTTCCGACACTCATGTACGGAAGTGAAGGTTGGGTATGCCAGAAGAAACATGAAAGCAGAATAAATGCAGTTGAGATGAGAGCGTTAAGAAGTATGATAGGAATTAAACTGAGTGACAGGATAAGAAATAGTGAGATAAGGTAACGTTGTGGTCTGAAAGAAGATGTAGTGACAAAAATTGAGAAAGGTATGCTGAGATGGTTTGGCCATGTCGAGAGAATGAAGGAAGAACGATTGACGAAAAGAGTGTATAAGGCGAGTGTGAATGAAAGTGTTGGAAGGGGTAGACCTAGGCGGACGTTCCGAGACCAAATCAGGGACGTCTTGAAAAAAGGCCAGGTCAAGAGTACCCTAAACCGAAGAGCATGTATGAACGGAATAATGAAAGTGGACGAAGCGAAACAAGTATGTAAGGATCGTAGCAAGTGAAAGAAGTGGTCTCTGCCTACCCCTACGGGAAACAGGCGTGATTATATGTATGTATGTATGTATGTAATATTAACCATTATGTTGTTTGCAAAACGAGGCTCTGATAAACCGTCCACCAACTCACACTGGACCAGCGCGGTGGACTATGGTCCATACCCCCTTTTTATATAAAAGGGGAGGTCTTTGCCCAGCAGTGGGAAAATAAATGGGCAATTAAAAAAATGTTGTTACATTGTTCTGATGAATCAGTCGATCGACGGCCGCGTCAACACTGCAGATAATTTGTTTTGCAGCACACTGGAGCTATTAGGTATATTGACCAAAACACACTGTATTAAAATAAGCAATCATCATCATCATCATCATCATTTAAGCCAAAAGACGTCCACTGTTGGACCCATGGACCAATTACTAAGGGGACTGGCCCTAAGCAAGTCGGCCGAGTGGTCGGCCTAGTACTAACATCGACATAAAACAAAGCGAGTATATAACGTCACTACTTTTATCCCCATTCGGGGGGCATTCAGAGGCTTGAGTGGCCATACACCACCACATTGTGGAGGTATAAAGCAACTCAAAGCCCATGTTTCACCAGATAGTCAGAACCCAACGTGACAGGTGGTGAACCTTGTCGCCGTGTATACAGGAACTGACTATTACCTAATCTCGAGGGATAGGTAGACAAAGCGAGTAGTTCAACTATTTACCGGTAAATAGTAAAATGTAAATGAAAAAACAATTTTGTTTCATACAAATATCTAATAAGGGCACCTCTTTCTTTAGTCTTTACTCTGTGGTTGGACCTATGTCCAACAGTGGACGTCTTTTCGTGAACGACGCCCTGGGAGGCCTATGCCTCCCCCAAGGTTTTCCACAACGACCGGTCGTGTGCCACTTGCATCCAGCGGTTTCCCGCGACCTTCACTAGGTCGCCAGTCCACCTTGTGGGGGTGTAACCCAACCTACCCACGCTGCGTCTTCCGGTACGTGGTCGCCACTCAAGAACCTTTCTGCCCCATCGGCCATCAGTTCTTCAGGCTATGTGCCCCGCCCACTGCCACTTCAGCCTACTAATTCGCAGGGCTATGTCGGTGACCTTGGTTTGTCTACGTATCTCCTCATTTCTGATTAGATCTCGTAGAGAAACTCCGAGCATAGCCCTCTCCATAGGTCTCTGAGTGACCTTGAGCCTTCTTATGAGGCCTAAAGTCAGTGACCACGTTTCAGTGCCATAAGTCATCAGCAAATAAGCAATAATGGCGATAAAAAAAAAAAAGCCGGCCAAGTGCGTGTCGGACTCGCACATAGAGGGTTCCGTACCAGCCACCGTATAAAATTTATTTATTTTTTTTGTAATTAAAATTCATGCTGTGAAAATGTTAGTTTACACATATGCGACTAGATGGCGCTACTGTCACTTAAAAGTTGATTTATTGGTAAAAAAATGTAGTTTTACAATATTTTTTTCAACTATTTATGTAAAAGCTATTAAAATGATCACTAATAGTTAAAATATTAGTTTTCCATTTATATATAGTTTAATTTATGAGTTATAAATAAAAACTTATAAATATTGAGTTTATTGTATGGGGACCCCCTTTATTTTAAACTTTTTTATTTTTAGTAATGTTTTTGTAGCGGCAACAGAAATACACATTCTGTGAAAATTTCAAGTCCCTAGCTATTACGGTTCGTGAGATACAGCCCGCTGACAGACAGACAGACGGACAGATGGACAGCGTAGGCTTAGTAATAGGGTCCCGTTAGCACCCTTTGGATACAGAACCCTAAAAATTACAATTTGTAAGTAGGCCGTAGGCCTAAACGAAATAAACTAATTGAATTTGGACTTGTTGTACTAACACAATGTACTAACATATAAACACTGTAGGTAGGTATTTAGAAGACCTGTAGATCAGCCTAGCTATTCTATAACGTCATACTCACTACGCACGCGTGAATTTTCTAGTGAAATGTCAAATTTCAATACTAAATTTGACATATCACCTGCAAATTCACGCGTGCGACGTGAGTTTGTCGTTACAGAATAGCCTAGCAGTTCCCTTAGTGATAAAAAATATTACCTACCTCACACAATACGTTTCCTCAGCAGTGCTAATAACTAATAAACAATTAAACGATACTAAAATACTAACAAGTACACTACTAATAACCCATGGGTCTATATATGAAAATCAATAGATAGGTCATTTCAACGTGGACCTCCCGAACTCACTCACAAAAGATTAGTTGCTGTATCATCAAACAGGTTTACTAGTTTTGCATGCGCTTACAAACCAGTTGATTTTTATTCTTGTAGCAATGTGACCTAGCGTGTCAACGCTTGAGTATTTCCATGTCATTGTTTTTTTTACACGACTGCCCAAAAAAAGGAGTGTATATGTATTTAGGGTTCATGTATGTATGTGAGATTCTTTATTCCACCATAACTTATAAATGCCTGAATGGATTTGGATGTATGGGGTATTGTTAGAATCCTTACATCGTTCCGGGTAACACTGGGTATATTATTTTTGAAAAAAAAAAAATAGTTGGCGGCATTATGGCTCAATTTTGAAATGCGAAAAAAAAATTTTTTTCTTCCGTTATTACAATATGGGTATCAAATGGAAGGCCTCGATGAGCACATTCTAAAACTGTAGAATTTATAGGCATAATTTAACATAGGTAAGGTGTACATGCAAAACAAAGATTTAATTTAAGCTGTTGTCACTAAAATGCATAAAATAAAAATAAATAATTAAAAAAATTAAGTGCGGTGTCATTGCAGTCGGAGGCCCTCTTAGATTAAACATGTTCCATAGAACGGTCCGACGACTGCAATGACACTGCACTTGTTTTATACTTTTTAGGTCGTTTTTTGGTAGGGCGGTCATGTTTTTTTTTTTTTTACAATTTTGAAATTAGTATATAGACGCTTCCCCCACCGCTGAAAGTGGAAACATCTAGGACCATTTATTTTATTCTTCCTATCATCTAATCTACCAAATCTAATAGGTTTCCGCGACGCTTGAGTAAATCCACAGTTAGCTTCATGGGCTCCCCATCTACAAATAATTTATTTTACTTTTCATATTTTGACACTTTGTCACTTTGTTTTTTTTAAAGGCCAGTACTTTTTCAAACATTATGAAAGGTTTTAAGCCTGCCACATACATACGGAAAATTCCGTACGGAATCCCGTTTCGAAATATCGAATCGGTCCTTCCGAACGCAGTCCATACATCCAAATGTATGGAGTATCGCGTTCGAAAACCCCGTTTCGATATTTCGAAAGGGAATTCCGTACGGAAATTCCGTATGTATGTGGCGGGCTTTAGTCTGTGATTATCAAAGAACTTATAACCAAGGAATGCTGACTTGCCAGCAAAAGTGAAGCCGACAGAGATACCACACTGAACGTTGTTTCCTTTGCCAACAAGAGTGACAATAATACTTTGAAATTTGGAGAACGTCCCCATGGACATCTGGTGAAAACGTGCTATTGTTCCGAGATTGTTATGATAGGAAAATAATAAAATAAGGAAAGGGCTGTTTATTTTCATAAGAACTTGAATAGGTACAATAAATTAGTCAGCATGAAGCGGCGGCTTCTCGAGGCCCCCAGCAGTATGAAAATCGAGCGTGCCATCTTTTTTATACCTCACGATGTCGTCACCCAATCCATTTAGTGATGTGCTCAACGTAAATAGAATCGTTTTAATCGCTAAGCGTCAGTGAGCCAACAGAGTTACGACTAAATCGATTTTAAAGTCGATTCGATGACGGAGGAATGAGAATACAAAGGTAATAAGCGCGTCAAGTTTGCGCTTAGCGCAAACCTTCGGGCACGCTTGGTCAGACGTTGTCTAGGCTCTCCATATCTATGGTTTTTTCCTAAATCGTTCCTATACTCTTTTTCTGCGCTATAAAAGGTACCTACTGTTAACATGTTATGTTTGTAACATGTTATGTTTGATTTGGGCTGTGCACGTCGTGACAGACGGACATAGAGACAGACAGACGGACAACAAAGTGATCATATTAGGGTTTAGTTTTTCCCTTATTAGGTACGGTACCCTAAGAATATCCAGCTAATTAGACGATAAGACAAAATAAAATTCATGCTAACGAAAAGGAGCAGCGAGGGCAGGGCATTTTCTTTTAAAACTCGTTGTGTTAAATTAGGGACATAATCTGTCGGCTTAAAATGCTTGCTGCATATGACTGAATTTTGGATAATTTTTCTATTGCCAATAGGTATTCGCTGTATCCAATTAACACGCCTGGCATCTGTAGTTTTAGGTAATGTGAAAAAGAAAAAAATATGTTGTTTGTTTTTTTATTGCTCAGGAGTAATCGGGAAGTGTAAAATCAAAAGTCGTCCCGATTTCAAACAATTTCAATCGACAAAGCGATGAAATGGTATCAACGAAAACTTGTCTAAAAGTTACGTAATAGGAATAGACAAATTTACGCGTACGAAGTAGCGGGCACAGCTATATAGTTATGAATATGTAGCGACTTCACATCTCGCTACCAACAGATGGCGCTAGTTGCACGCGCCAATACAAAAATGGAGTCCTAAACCACGCAAGCAACATTCCCGAGGCACGCAGCATATATACGAGACCCCGACAACATTCATTGGGGCGTAGCGGCCGACCCCGCCAGGCATACCACCCGCCTGGCCGGAAGATCTTCCCTTTTCCGCTAAAAATATAATTACATTGTGATAGAAAAAATTGTATTTACTCAAAAAAGTTTATATTGTTGTCATTATTTCGCAAACCTTCTTCGAGCAAAATCGAATTTGTTTCCTTGGAAGAGCCATTTATCTGAGCACCATCGTGCCATTGCCATGGAAACAACAAACAGGTATGTTTATGGTTCGTAAAAAATCTGATTGACGGTTAAAACGAGTTGGTCATGCCGTTGCCATGGAAACGTAAACAGGAAAAATAAACAACTATAGATATAGGGTAGCGGCACCCAATATTGGCACCCCCCCCCCCCCAATTATTGGCACTTTTGAAGTTATCTTTAAAAAATAAGAAAACTAAACATGGAAATAGTGTTATTTTGTTAAGAGTCATAAATTTCACAGTTTTTCACACCTACCTAGTTATTCTATCCGCTGAACTAAGAAATCCCATAGAAATATGTATGGACAATAATTGATTCAAGGTGCCAATAATTGGGGGTTTTACCCTAGTTCGTAAAAATAAAAATATAATTGTATTAATTGTTATACCTACTTAGCTAGTTTTGTTTATACTGATAGTCGCATTTTTGAGTAAAGCACTATACAAGCCTTGGTCCGCAATGACTGTCCTGCTGGCCACGCTATGATGGCCTCAAGCTAAGCTTCGCTCTTGCTACGCTCCGCTCTCGGCCTTCAAGCTTGGTTATCATTGCAACCCTTGCTGGCCGCGCTATAAAGTTGTCCATCAAGGGTTGCAATGCTGACTGCGCCGTGGAGGCTTGGAGCTGCAATGCGCCGCGCTTTCGGCCATCAACAACGCGCCCAGCAACACACTCATTACAGACCGTGGCAGTAATGTACTATTAAAAAGTAACAAAAGGGTAAAGGAAAGGGGCCCCGAGAATTGCATTGCCTAGGGGCCCTGAAAGGGTTAATCTAGCCCTAGGCGTGCGCGTTCCTCGAGCGTGTGAACGACGCGAACGCCGCGTACGAGCCCGGCGAGCCGTGAGCGTCGCGTTTTACCAGCGCGCGGCGTGTGTACAGCGTGAATGCCAGTATTGTGATGTGTTAGCGCAGGCTTGTGCGCCTGGCGTGCACGGTGTTCACACGCTCGGTGTGGGGTCAGCCTAATTCACTTCTGTCGCGCGTTGCAAATGCGACAGACTTTGAAAAGTAGCGATGGAGTCGTGCGTCAACGAAAAGCGCGACTTTATCGCTGCAAACTGTTGCCGAGGACGATATTCGTCAGTTTTAGACACATAATAAGATTTATGTTATAGTCCTGTTTACTACCTAAACTTATGTCACCCGAACTTCTAAAATGTACCTACTAAACGTAGAAAATATAGTTAAACACTTACCTATGGTAAGACAATTCGCAATCCGGATAATATTCGCTTTTACACCCTTCCACTACGCATATTCTACCCATTTTTATGCGAAAATTCAGTACAATCATCTATAGATTTAAAATTCGCTGAAAATGTCGTGTGTCACGCAAATTGACGTTCTGTGTTTCGAGCAAAGAAATTATAACCAGGGAATGAGGACTTGCCAGCAAAAGTGAAGCCGACAGCGAGATACCACATTAACGTTTTTTCCTTTTCCAAACAAGAGTGACCATCATATTTTGAAATTTGGGACTTGCCATGGACATCTGGTGAAAACGTGCTATTGTTCCGAGATTGTTATGATAGGAAAATAAGGAAAGGGATGTTTATTTTTATAAGAACATGAGTACAATAAATTAGTCTGCGGTGGCCAAACTACGCGAGCGCCTGTCTTTAGGTATCTTGGCAACGTAAATGGAGCTACAAAATAGTGTTTAAGAAAAATGTACAAGGCTAAGGCCGTTGATTTTAGGCCACTTTGTATCATAGAGTAACATGACACTTCTATGTTACAGTAACGCAGAAATAACGCGAAAAGAACGCATAATGTTTTAAGGCTGAGTGCATAATGTGATAATGCATAAAATCTAAAAAAAAATAACTATTCATGAAGGTAACTCTCAGAGGATACAAAAAAAAAACTGGGAGACAAAAACAAAGTCTTCGCGAACAAAAAAAAACATATTTTTATAATAATATATAAGACTAGCCATAGTCATAGCCATAGTCAGCTTAGCTATTTGGCGACTCCTTCCTGTACTTGCGAAGACTTGCAAAGTCTTCTTTTTTATACTGGGTGAAATCGAAATCGTCGGCAATATTTTAACCAGTGATTCTACACATGATTCAAAATATTTTAGGAAAACAAATAAAAAAATCTATTGATAAAAAAATATTGATCGGGTAAGCAAATAAGCAAACTATTTAACTGTTATACCTTACCTGGGTAATAATTTTTTATCAATTGATTTGTTGATTAATATTCCCTAAATATTCTGAATCATGTTTCATTCGATTTCGATTTCACCCAGTATTTTTGACTTTTTGTAAGCTCACAAGCAATAAGCTGCAATAAGAACGCCGAGCCTAAAAAAGGCTCGAGGTTTATTTAAAACACAAGTCCTTATTCAACCTTGAAACATTCCGAGGCGATTTGCTACGACGAGCCCCAGAAAAAAGCTCGAACCTCTTTTGAAAAGGCTAAAAGACTCGAGACTAGCAACACGAACAACACGCAACAAACGCAACACGAACGCGATACAGTCGCGATGCAGTTTATTATTTCTGCCTGGTACGCCCCCACTATCCCCGATGTCCCATTCGAAGCACTACGCGTTAGTAGAGACGTAGAGGCGCTAAGGCTGACCCCTCATTGGGCGTGCGTGTGCGTTCCTCGAGCGTGTGAACGACGCGAACGCCGCATGCGTGCTGTGACGACGCGGCGTGAGCGTTGCGTTTTACCAGCGTGCGGTCTGTCGCGCGTTGCAAATGCGACCGACTTCGAAAAGTAGCGATGCAGTCGTGTGGCAACGAAAAGCGCGACTTATCGCTGCAAACAGTTGCTGTGTTCAGTTCAGTTCTAAACACAACAAGATTTATATTGTAGTCCTGTTTACTACCGAAATGTATGTCACCCGAACTTCTAAAATGTACGAAACATAGAAAACATAGTTAAACACTTACCTATGGTAAGTTAAACCGCAATCCGGATAATATTCGCTTTTGCAGCCTTCTACGATGCATATTTTACCCATTTTGTAACGAAAATATCGCACAATACGTTTAATTTAAAATTCGCTACAAAAGTCATGTGTCACGCAAAATGACGTTCTGTGTTTCAAGTTATTAATTTTATTTCTGCTACGATTTTATAGACATCACGGAACTGACAATTACAAGCGAATTATTGAAGGAGGTAAGTACTAATTTCCAGACATTTATTTATGTTTGTAATTTTAATCTTAGGATATTCTCATACTTTACCATATGCATCTCAATAATCGATTTTATTGTTTACTCTTCTTAACATTAAAATTTACCAAGTTTAAAGTGATCGAATAAATATGAACTGGCAACACAAGGAAGGTGAAAGGCGTACTGTTAGAACGGGACAAAAGGGTGGTGTTTACTATCTGGCTGGGACCGGTTTTTATAATGCGTACATCGTGGGCATTAAGTCCGTCACATAAGGATTATTTTTGATTGAATTAATGGAAAATAAAGTTTGTAGTCCACAGTCCTTTAGTAGGGTTATTACGTTCATGGTTTCGAGTTTTTAATTTTATTTCTGCTACGATTCCTATATACATCCATTGACCATAAGAAAGATAGAGGACTGGCCCTATGTGACGTCATCTGAAGCCAAACACGAGCAAACGGCAGTCCAAAATGGCGCGACTCCGCCCACAGCTAAAAGTGTTGTACTTTTAGATAGTCGATAGTATCCATATCGATATACCTAACGATCATGTCGCTGGAAAAGTGCTGGGTCATGATTAGGTAGGTACAGCTATGCTGGGCTAAATCAAATAAGGCAAAAAAGGGGGGACACATATCTGTTAGGGTCAGGTCAATGTCAAGCGTGTACATTACCGGCACGATGGAGGCGGGCGCATTTCCAGGGTGGTATGGCTGGATCGTCACGTCCTTCTGCGCAGGCACATCACTAAATCCCTCGCTTGGGTTTATCCAGTTCACACAACACAATTTCACAAAGGATTGAGTAGATTTCGTGCGATTAAGGTTTTTAGACACAGGAAGCACCGCGACGGGGCGGGTGTACTACACAAAGGTCGGTCAGTCAAGTGTCATGACGCGGGAAAGAGACCGCAGCACAAATATCACGTTAATCAGGGGTAGGCAGTACAAAATTATGTTTTTATTATTACTACTGTGTCAATGCGGTAATGGATCGGTCATACTCATAGAGTAAATACTAAAGAAAGAGGTGTTCTTATGCTGCGTTCCATTCACCGTAATTTTTGTTATATTCGTCCACAAAAAGTGTTAAAAACGATAATAATGATCACTTTCAGTACAAGTTGGTGCGAGTGGAACGTGATTTGTGGACAAAAATTACGAAATTAACAGTAAATGGAACGCACCATTAGTAGATATCTCTATGAAACAACGCGTGGAAATTTGCGCGGGAAGGCGCGGATGGTGGGGGTTAAGAAATGCGTGGCATCTATCTACCGGTAAATAGCAGAACCACTCACTTCGTTTTATGTTAGTACGTAGTTTAACTTTTTGCACTAGATGTCACTAAGTGTATGCTGATAAAAAATGACGTACAAAGGGACGCCATCTAGTGTCGAATAGAATTATATTTGGGATGCGAACGTTGGCAATACGTCTGCACAGGACGAACGCCAACAGCACACTGACTTAAGCCACGCCTACTGTGATGACGTCAGCGGCCGAGTTGTGCGATGTCTAGGCAACGCGGCCGAGTTGCTTAGACCCAGTCCTTCTTTAGTATTAGGTTCATGGTCATGCTTACTCTAATGTTCTTGCTTGCTTGCGGTGGCTCTGTGGAGCGGGTCACCCTCTTCCCTCTAAAATGGTTGTGCAGAGTGACGCTGCTGCTCAAGTAAAGTAATTTTCACATGGCAACTCTTCAGGGTTCGCAATTTAACGTTAGAGACGACCAGAATTTCGATATCTCGGCCTTGTTGGCGCCTCAACTTAACCATGAAAATATGCACCTGTGGAGAGCCTAATGCATAGGTACACGGCCATCATCCCTACCTACCCCTGCCCAATGTAGCAAAAGCGTAAAATTAAAAATCGACAAATATATCAGCTAAAAATCTTGCGAAATCGGGCGATTTTAAATAAACTCTATTTTAACTTCTTTAAGACGTCTTAGTACAAAAAAATCTCACATTTAATTTTAAAATTTTCACTATCCATAAATCAACTTGTTATCTCTTTCGTGAATCTTTATGGTCTTGAGTAGTGCTGACAAATATTATAAAACAATTTTAAGGCGGCGCAGTCACGCACCTTCCAAAACAAAAATTATTTCTTTGTGGTCACCCCGGGGTGACGGTGCGGCCCGACGTGTAGGTGAATAGAATATGTATCGATAACTTTGAAACAAAACATGTAAGAACAACACTACGTTTTTATGTAAACATAGCAAATATTTGTTAGTTCTATTTTAGTTGAAATATGAATTAGAGAGTACGATTATAGACGGGAACTCAATTAAAAATGAATATAATGTACACAAAATTTATTTTCACACACTATAAATACACTTAAATATGAAAATAACACAACTAACCTGGAAAATAACAAACCTTCGAAATTCTTTCGAGAATCAGAACTACATGCCCTGACGCATCACTAAACTATATTGTTTTTTCCTTGATAATCCTAAATAATATAATAAAGAGTCACAAAATACACACAGTTCACCGTAAAATTTAAAATAATTTGTATAATACGCTGACATGACAGATGAAGTACTAACCATAGTGACCCGACCATAGCCGTCAACCCAATATGGCGGTCCAAAAAGGCCCTCAGGGAGGCGGCTTATTGACGGAACTAACCAAAAACTTCCAGAAAAATGAAATATATGACATATACTGTACTGTTTTACATAGCTAAATTGTCACGAGTAAGAATGAGACAGATATGTTTTCGTTAATGTGGTCCATATTTGCATCAAATATGTATACCATAAACAATAGCTTCCGATCTATTACTATATATCTATGTATACATCACGGAACTGACAATTACAAGCGAATTATTAAAGAAGGTAAGTACTTATTTCCAGATATTTATTTATATTTGAAATTTTAATCTTAGGATGTAATTTATGGTCGTCATAAAAGACCAAGGATCTTTTAATAGAGGATAGACAAGTTGAGTTTTTGGTTAAGAAGAAATTCAACTTTATTCTGCTGCCTTAAGTTATATTAAACCTAGACAATTCTTAGACAGAAAAACGAGCCGAGCGAGAGGCCCTAGTTGGGACCGTGTCCCTCTCATTTTGAGTTGCCATGCCAAAATAATATTATCGTCGGGTAGTGATTGTTAGTTTTAAATCAAGCAAATAAATTAATGTATTATTTATCGTAACTATTGTTTTATCATATTAACAATAGTCACGATAAATACTAAATTAATTTATTTGCTTGATTTAAAACTAACAATCACTACCCAACGATAATATTATTTTGGCATGGCAACTCGAAATGAGAGGGACACGGTCCCAACTGGGGCCTCTCGCTCGGCTCGTTTTTTGTGCACTAGTGAACAGTCCAGTATGTATTTACGTTCGTGTAAAAGACATAATTAAAAAAAATATTGGTCACACTGTATAACTTTTATCGTACCTAGCAAACCTGTGTCTGGACTCGTAAGCGTTTTGTGAGGTAGGTACTATAGATTTACTAATTTGTGTTTTATTTTAGTGGAAAGGAAACACACCAGTGCCCTTAGTCGCTTAGCCATTGCCATTGAGGTGCTATAGTGATCGGTCTCTGATTGCTCGGTTGATTTTGACCGTCTGAGGGTCGATCGCTATAGCAGCTCAATGACAATAGCAGTTCAATGGCTAAACGACTTATGGCCCTGCCCCTCTAGCCAAGTGGATTCGTCTTCAAGCGTTTCTACAAATCGCTACGCTTAAATGTATGGAAACGACATTACGAGTCAATAAGAAGATCACGTGACTCATGTCATTTCCTTTCATGAAGCGTAGCGATTTGTAGAAACGCTTGTAGATGAAGCCACTTGGCTAGAGGGGCTGTAGTGTTGTATGTTGTAGTAGAGCCTGTGTGTGTGTTTATTTTGTTTAGGTTTCTTTTATTTGTTGTTAGTTTTATGTTTTATTATTATAAAATATAAAAATAAATAAATATATAACGTCACGACTTTTATCCCCATTCGGGGGTAGTCAGAGGCTTGAGTGGCCATACACCACCACATTGTGGAGGTATTAAGCCAACTCAAAGCCCACGTTTCACCAGATAGTCAGAACCCAACGTGACAGGTGGTGAACCTTGTCGCCGTGTATACAGGAACTGACTATTACCTAATCCCGAGGGATAGGTAGGTTTCCTCACGATGTTTTCCCTCACCGTCAGCGAACTGTAAATTATGCACATAGATGAAAATTCATCCATTATAAAATAAATAAATAAAAAATATAAAAAAAAAAATATTATAAAATATTATAATAAAATTCTGCTTATAATTAACAATTAACATAACAATTATACGATCAGCTTAACAATGTGTATATACCACAGCCTATAACACACAAACCATACTCTGCAAATAGTGTTTCATTTCGTCATCTCCCCTGACTCAAGGCTTGTCACAATGGTTTGTTGACTCTGACTCATTGACTGATTAATTTGTTGAGTAGACACGGTCCTGTTCTTCCTCCGTATGTTGAAGATGCCGTACACGATGGGGTTTGCGCTGGAGTTGGTGAACGAGAACAACCACAGTGAGACAATGACCACCTGATTTGTCTGTTTATACGACTCCCGGTCGATCAGGAACCTGCAATGTTTTAACAGTTTCATATCTATGAAGCTTTAATACCAACCGGTGGTAGAGGTGCTTCATTGCTGGTAGAGCCAAGCTGTAGCCAATTGACTGCAGCTCATATACGAGCTGGCTCGACCGGGGTAAATGCAGGAGTAGAACTCCCGAAGTTCAAATGTACCTACTTATATTTTTATTATATATATATTTTTAGATTTTCTAAAATACCTATTAAAAATAAAATACTTTTTTTTTTTCTTTAACCCATATCGTCCCACTGCTGGGCAAAGGTCTCCCCCACAACTCTCCACTCCTCTCTGTCATTGGCCATTTCTGGCCAATTGTTGCAGAATGCATCCAGGTCGTCACACCAACGTTTCCTGGGCCTGCCTCGGCGACGACGCCCATTTTCAGGCACCCATAGCGTGACGCCTCTTGTCCATCTCTCCGGGTTCATCCTACAAATGTGTCCCGCCCATTTCACTTATGAAATAAATTTATTTATGTAAATCTACTAGTGTCTTCCTATGTTGGTTCTAGACAAGTAAATAATGCATGAAATAACCACACTCTAACTCGAATAGCGTGAAAGATGTCTGAAAAAAATGATTTATTGGTTTTTATTTTTTTATTGCCACATTTTTCCATATTTGGATTCAAAAACCCTTGATTAATGTATTGTCTAACAACTCTAACATGTTCTTTTAGTAACACATAAAAAAAAATCAAACCCTCATCTTGCAGGATCTTCGAGTTAGAAGCTTCTAAAGAATTTCTCTAATTTCCATGGTTTTAGGGCTGTCACACAATTGAGACTTAGAAGGCTAAAATTAGGTAAGTAGGTATGTTCATTATGAGAAATTAGATATACTTTAAAAAGGATTTTACGAAAGGGTCGTATTTAAGTAAATGGTTTCAAATAAATCAATGGGCCAGTTGGCGTGGTTGGTTTAGATTCCGCCTATCACGCCGCAGGCCGTGGGTTCGATTCCTACCCGGGACATGCATTTGTGTGCGTGAACATGTCTGCATGTCCCAAGTCTGGGTGAATTATGTATTTACAAACAAAAAGTAGTGTAATAATTATTTTGAGTTACTATTACTATTTATTTATTTACGTAAGCCGAACGGCCTCAGACCAATTACACGGACTACTAATCAACTACTAACTAACAACTATATAATAACCAGTCATGCATCTTTCTCGCAAAACTTCAAACACACTATCAAAATTCTCGCCCATTCATCCGCAAACAAATCTATTATGTAGTAATATCAGTTATCTGGTTCTCATAGTACAAGCTCTGCATAGTTTGCGATCAGATAGCCGTGTGTAAAGAATGTCCCAGGATATTTATTTATTTGAATAAGTGCCTACTGTTAAAATATTGCAACTGAGGCAAATTAAGGGTGTAAAATGAGAGTTTGCAAAAAGTAATAGGTAACTACTAATACTAAAATACTACATCCAAAGTAAGAGTTATATTCAAAAAACATCGTAATACAAACACTTAGGTTTCAGCTTAAGCCTTACGAGGGCGGACCCCTGCCCCATACTTACCACATTTTCCCTTTCATTGGAATTTTAGTACTGTGAAATTCGAATAAAAAATCACGTTATATTTATACATGTAAAATGACTAAGATTAGTAGCTTTAATATCATTAACAGACCACCTACTTTATTTTAACCTATAATTGCATGATAAATAATGATAAACATACAATATTTCGAATAGGTGGCAACCCTAAGCTAGTTTTTATTAATCCCAATAAATCGCATCCTACAACGTAAAGAGTTTAGAAAAAATAATGTGTTTCTCTTTTATTTATAGAGCTAAAATTATATTATTCACTGCGTTATAAAGGAAAAATACTCTTCTAAACTGTGCCAGTAAAATCAATAAAAAATATTGAACGCCTTTTGAACGGCTATTTCTATGGTTTGTCTGATTTCCATAGTATTGCAAATTAAAAAAATCTCGGGATCTCAGTACATTTTCTACTCCTGCATTTGAACCCATTTACTCTGTCGAATAGAATATTAAAAAGAGCACGACCGTTTTTTCAGTAATTTTCCATACTGTGCGGTGTTGAAAGGGTAATTGGTCCGTGGTCTTACCACATATAATAGCAGAAATAAGGAGTCCAGCAGATGAAGAACACGGCGACTATGGTGATGGTCATTTTGAGTGTCCGCGCGCGCGCACGGCCCAGGACACCCACACCACTGCGACGTATACCATCTGGAATTTATTGTTATAACAACTTAGTTAATTTTTGTTGAAAATGATCAAATTTTTGTTCAATCCAATTAATTCATGTCATCAGACATGGTTCATAATGCAATCAAGATTAAAAAATATATTTTCATCTCAGTAGTGAGGCGCTCCTCTTTCTTGATTGCGTAGAAGATTTGTTGAAACCCCCCCGCTTGCGGTAGGAGTTAACTGGTAGAAATCTTCATGATTCATTCAGTCAGTCATGATGATCGTCGTAAGTGATTTATTTATATGTCGCGACTTATAAGTAAATCATTTAATACATTGGACATTACAATAACACATTATAATATATTAATATTTAAATCTGTTGTATAATAACAAAAACGGGGTCCGTCCAAATGACCAAAAAATGTTTCACAAATTTTCATTTTACAAACCACGATTGGCAAACACATCATTATATAAGTCATCATAATACAGTGAGTTATGTTGCTGACTGTACTAACCATTGGCAGAGTTAGACCGCTTGATAATTTCCCGAACAACTGCGCAGGAGCAGTACACGGTCACCACCAGCGGCAGTATGTACAAACACGACGTCTTGAACATCAAGAACACCACCCACTGGTTCGGCGTCAGCGCCCCCGGGGTGCACTGCTCGTGCCTGGGAAATAGAAATAAGGCTGATGTCACCTGTCACTTCACTGCTGTCAGTGTCACTTCACTACAAATACCATGGACTTATCACCGCTTGGACTCCGAAATCTAGAACAAAAGTATCCAAAACATATACTTAATAAATATTACAGTGATAGCCGATTGTCTATAAGCACGCGTCTTGTAAGCTTAAGGTCCAAAGTTCAAACCCCGGCTCGCACCTCTGTATTTTTCAAAATCTATGTGAAAATCATAACTTTGCAGTTTGCCAGCGGGCTATGAAACGCAGTATTCTGGGTGTCAGAATTAGTGCATCAGAATTAGTGTACTGCGCTCCATGACACGTATACAGAGTCTCCCACAAAGCCGATGAGCTCAAATGGAACGGGGCTGGCCATATCTGCCGCATGCCAACCACCCATTGGGCTAAATTGATGACAGATTGTGTCCCACACCTAGCCAAACGGCATCGCGGCAGGCCCAGAAGGAGATGGCGGGATGAGTTAGACTTCTTCTTGAAGGATTGGCTAAGTATTGCCATAAACATGGAGGAGTAGAGAAAGAAAAGGGAGTCTGATTCTAGTACATTACTGCCGCGGTCTGTAATGAGTGTATTGCCGGCCGCGGTGTTGATGGCCGAGAGCGCAGCGTAGCTAAGCTTAGCTTGAGGCCATCATAGCGTAGCCAGCAGTACAGTCATTGCGGACCAAGGCTTGTATAGTGCTTTACTCAAAAATGACTTTACATGGAGCTCCTCGCTGTTCCTGCCCCCGCGCTGGTGCGTACATGTTTAGGCCGCCAGCAAAAACTTTGCTGGCGGCTAAATCCATCGACTGTGATGGATTAAGCGGCCAACAAAGTTTTAGCTGGCGGCCAAAACATGTGCGCACCAACGCGGGGGTAGGGACAGCGAGGAGCTCCTCAATACGATATGAAATCTCATACATCTTTTAAATGCGCCTTTTTTGCAGCGCAGCAACATCGACTTTGCTCGAAGAAGGTTTGCAAAATAATGACAATATTATACACATTTTTGAGTAAAATTATTAAAGATCTTTTGTATTGTAATAAAGGTTGTAATAATCATATACTCAAAAAAGTTTATAATGTTGTCATTATTTCACAAACCTTCTTCGAGAAAAATCGGATTTGTCGTACTGCAAGAGCTAGTAGACATACAATGTATTATTACCCGGTATTATCGTCATTATATTTGTTATTTTACCGTTGCCATGGACACGTAACAAACAGGTATGTTTATGGTTCGTAAAAAACTGATTGAAGGTTAAAAACGAGTAGGTCGTGCCGTTGCCATGGAAACGTAAACAGAGAAAATACACAACTATAGATATAGTTCGTAAAAATATAAATATAATTGTATTAATTTTTATACCTACTTAGCTAGTTTTGTTTAAACTAATAGTCGCATTTTTGAGTAAAGCACTATACAAGCCTTGGTCTCTAATGAGTGTACTGCTGGCCTCCAAGCTTGGTCATCATTGCAACTCTTGCTGGCCGCGCTATAAAGGCCTCGACCTTTGGTCTCGGCCTTTATTTTAGCTTGTCCATTAAGTGTTGCAATGCTGACCGCGCTGTGGAGGCCTGGAGCTGCGCTGCGCCGCGCTTTCGGCCATCAACAACGCGGTCAGCAACACACTCATTAGAGACCGCAGCAGTAATGTTCTATTGCATGCCTGGTTCGTGGTACCTAATTACAAACTTACTCTTCGTTGAACTGGTCTGTTTCTATCTCTATGTGGTATATGATGGGGTCCGGCAAGCTGGCGAGGACAGCGGCGCACCACGCGCCGCCCAGCACGCGCGGCAATCTCGCCTCCCACGACACGTTCAGAGGCTTCAACACTGCGTGGTATCTGATACAGGGGGATAAGAGTGGAAATTGCATGTGGGATGTTGTACAAAACATGGCAATGCAATTTCTTTGGCAATATTTCTGAATGTGCTAAAATTAATAGTACATTACTGCCACGGTCTGTAATGAGTGTATTGCTGGCAGCGGTGTTGATGGCCGAGAACGCAGCGCAGCGCAGCTCGAGGCCTCCACAGCGCGGTCAACATTGCAGCCCTTGCAGCTGTAATAAATTTTTCTTGCCTTTATAGCGCGGCCAGCAAGGGCTGCAATGATGGCCAAGCGTGAAGGCCGAGAGCATAGCTAAGCTTAGCTTGAGGCCATCATAGCGTGGCCAGCAGTACTCACTAGGTTTAAGAATAGATACAAGTACTTCATTGTCGACAATGTAAATTGTAAATTCTTGCGTAGGTACTAAGTATGCGATTGCGATGCCATGTTGTGACGTCAACTCACTAAAAACTTAACTTCACTCATATAAAGTACTATAGGTACTTATGAGTGAAGTTACCCGAGAGCCCGTCCTATTCTTATTTAAATCGCATTGTAAATTTTATTATTTCTTATAACTGTCTGCGAATGGTGTTCAAGCAGACATACATGTAGAGTTTTCTCCTCGACTCAGATGTTGAGGAGACCGACACATGCACCACACTTCCCAACAGACACCGACCTCGCCAGCGAGGTCGACGTATCCCCACCTCCGCCAATAGGTGCCTCTATGCGCCTAGCAGGACATAGACGCACCTAGGCACCCGACAAGCCCGCTGAGTTTCTTGCCGGATCTTCTCAGCGAGATCGCGTTACGATCCGGTGGTAATTTTTACCCCGCTCTCTCAAAGAGACAGCAGCCCAAGCCGAGGCCGTGCCCAACGTGGCGTCCTTGAGCCAGCTGTCCCCCTGCCCTTAGGTACGGCTGGAGCCGCACTCTGTGCGCTCGCCCTCTGACCGGTGAAGTTGTGAAGGTCAAATATAAAAAAGTAGAGTTATGGCACAAATGTTTTCATACATTTTAGAAAATAAAAAACGTAAGTATTAGGAAAAAAAAGAAAAAAATATATACGTCACGACTTTTATCCCCACTCAGGGGTAGTCAGAGGCTTGAGTGGCCATACACCACCACATTGTGGAGGTATTTAGCCAACTCAAAGCTCACGTTTCACCAGATAGTCAGAACCCAACGTGACAGGTGGTGAACCGGTGAACGGTGTCGCCGTGTATACAGGAACTGACTATTACCTAATCCCGAGGGATAGGTAGGTTTCCTCACGATGTACTAGGTAGTATTAGGTACTGTAGGTACTGTTAGGTAGTATTAGGTACTGTTATAACAATCGATTAGCGTTGGCAAATCGACTCATCGATCAATCATTGATCGAGGGCATCGATCGACTGTCAATTTAGTAATTAATTTAGTTTCGTACACGTCAGCAGCTGTGTACGAAATCGCCACACAAAAGCCATTCTGGCATCGATCGACCCTCGATCAAATAATAAATCGATCAATTATATTTGGTGTAGTAAGAACTTTTGATCGAATTCGACTCTCTTTTCACCATCCACCGACGGATCGATCGATTGGTGTGGTAACACCTTTGGGTAAAGCTTCCCCGGAGTTACCGACCTTTTTGAAGTGAAAACTTCTTTAGCGGCGTTGTGCTTGAGATGGGTAAAAACGGTTAAACTCGCGACAGGGTCACCTAATCGAAAAATTCGACAGATTCGTACCCGTCAGGTCACGATGGATCTGGGTGAGTGCTCGCTCTATGAGGCGTAGGTTCGATCCTATGTTTACTATTTTTTTTTTAATGTGTATTCATTATTTAATTCTTATTATTTTTTATTTTAATTTGTATTGGGGAGGGGAAGGGGGAGGTGGAGGGTGGGGGGTAGAGGGAGAGGGAGGGGTAGAGAAACCAAAAAAATGAAAAATGCACAACAAGTTTTCAGAACTAGACCCGCCACACACTCTACCACTGTTACTCCTGTAAGCCAGCTACCGACCTGTCCACAGCGATGCATATGACCATGAAGCTGGAGAGGTACAGTCCGAAGACCGAGCCGAACATGATGACGCGACACATGGGTTCACCGATCAGCCACCAGTCCGTCACCGTCCAGAATATATCTAAAGGCATCCGCACAAACGTCACCTGCACCAAACAATCAATGGATACATTCACGTACCACTTGTAGCCAACTTTTCGTTCATTGTCACCCCCAGGGGTGAGATTAACTAAAAGGGCATCACCTCTTATTGCGACTCAATTGCAGACCATAAATGAACCGTTACCATAGATGTATGTATTAGGGTCTCGTAGGGTAGAGTAAATAATAAGCCGGCAGGGCAGCTTGTGGCGAGCTGTTAGTGAGTAGCGACATCACGGACCCGAGTACCCCAGAGAGTCGGTCAGGGCCCCCACTTCGGCGTGTCTTCGCCGGCCGAGTGGAAACCGACGGGGGCCCGCAGGACTCTCAGCTCTGGCTTGCCTTAGTTGGCTGTCCAGAGAGGGGTCGTTAGAGCTATATGCTCCAGGGGTGGAAGTGTTAAAGGGCATAACGACGCGAGTAACTTCGGAGAAAGCGCAGCACATCTCTCTACACCCCTGAGCTGCCCACATCAGTGTTGCCCCTAGCCGTCTTTACGATGACAATTTTATAGGGGCCCACCTAGTGAGCGGCAAGTCACCACCTGCCAACGATAATAATTAGTTATACACTGATTATGGCAGGTGTCCGAACCCTACCCATAGCCCAATCCCCAGTCCATCCAAACCTCATGCAATAGACCCAAATTTTATTTCCACAGATTTGCAATAGTTCTTGCACCTGGGGTCAAGCTGCTGTATTTGTCTTATCATCTGCAGCGGTGGACCCCAGCAGGTATTGCACATAACTTCAAACTTGTCTCAAGGGGCCGCTACGTGTTGGCCCCATGTCCCCTAGCAAGCCTTCCAAATGTCCGGGTATAGCATAGCCCGAGTGGTTTTAACGAGATTTAGCCACGGCTACCTGATCACATAAACTAAGCAGAGCTTGTACTATGGAAACCAGATAACTGATATTACTACATATACTACTTTTCGTTTGTAAATGCATACTTCATAAATACATAATAACATCCAGGCTCGGGACATGCAGACATGTTCATGCACACAAATGCATGACCCGGGTAGGAATCGAAGCTACGACCTGCAACGTGATAGGCGGAATCTAACCATCCTTGCAAACGCGACTGATTTCAGATCTGCAAATGACTTACAATAAGGTGATTGTAAGCACCCAGGATTTGTTGACGCCACTAATAGAATATTGTTAGGTACCCGTCCAGATACCCTTAAGAGCGTCGTGGATGAAGGATCTAAGTCTGCAGAATTACGAAGTTTGTCTCTAAGAACTTACCAACAAGTCAGCTATAGCGAGGTGTATCAGTGTTGTGTCCAGCCTGCTCGCTCTCCCCGCCTTCTTCTTCCGCAGCAGCAGTACCAGCACTGTTATGTTGGCAGCCGCCGACACCACCATTAGCAAGCTGGTCCCACATATATACACCGTGTCTCTAGTATATTTTGACATCGTGTCTGAAATCATCTCTATATTATTATTGAAATACGCGTGCTTCTGTGAAAAAAACAGGGATCCAAACGTCTGCCGTACCTCAAAAGAAAAATGCGGAATCCCCACTTTCCATGTAACAGCCCGGCCACTTCGCGCGACGGTGACCGGCGACAGCGTAATTTGCGAGCGGCGCGACAGCCATGCCACGTACGCCTATAGAGTGTTAGCGACTGCGACCGAGGTGGACGTATTTAGATTTTATTTTATTTGTATTTGGATAGCTTACAACGTTTATACAAAGTAATCACAATATAACAAAACTATAAGCCGGTAACAAGCTACCGCTTATATAAATCGACTGTAAAAAAATTAATATACTTAGGTAAACAATTCGTTTTGTCTAAAATTGTTGACCTTCAGATTTCATATTTATTTTTAGAAAATATAGTGTATTTAAGAAACTAATTTCAATATGTTTGTATTTTTTATATTAAATTTTAAAAATTATACGTCATTATCGGTCATACTTTAACTACTAAACATGAAAAAATACTAATTTCAGGGAGTCAGTCACTATCACAGAGCACATTTTATAAACTAGCTACAAAATCGTCTCAAATATTTTATTTGTTGAGTCGCCGCTCAGTTGGTCCCTGCGCTAACGCTGCCCGAAACGCTCTGCGTCGTGGCATCGCATTGGGTCGCGCGTACTTTTGTTTCCTGCGCGCGCCGCGCTGCGCACTGCTGTCTCGATCCGCTCGGCAAAAACGCCACAAAAAACGTTCGCGTTGCCGTCGAGAGCGGTACCTCGTGGCGTGACTGAATATTTTAGTTCATTTGTTCGTACCGCTCGTCGCCCGTCGCTGTCGCCCGTCGCCGTCGCGCAAAGTCGTGGCCGGGCCCTAAGGTGGTAGTAACTATTTTTTTACATTTATAATATTATTAAAATATTATTGTGCCAAATTTCATAAACTTTCGTTGAAAATTGTAGAAGTTATGGCACTGTGACAGACTGGGACGGACGGACGGACTGGATGATCTTATGAAGGTGTCAATCGGAAGGACGCGGCAGACAGCAGACGTCAGCGGTCTCATACATATTATACTGCATGGTAATCTGTAGTAGTGCCACCTGCCGTCGCGGTACTACCGTCTGTCTGCTGTCTGCCGCGTCCCTCCGAATGGCACCTTTAGGGTTCCTCGTAGGGACTACGGAACCCTAAAAATAAACTAATTACTTAACACGCGTGTTGCGGTCTTAAGGTCCTGGGTTCAAACCCCGGATTGCACATCTCGATTTTTCAAAATCTATGTGAAAATCATTACTTAATGATTATCACTTGCTTACGGAATCTTAGAAAATCTAACAAATTTTTGAAAGATGTGAAATCCACCAACCCGCACTGGGCAAGCGTGGTGAATTATGGCCTGAATCCCCCTCGCATCGAGTGGAGGCCCGTACCCAGGAGTGGGACGTTAAAAGGACTAATACCCATTACCCATTACTTGTATTACCTATTTTACTCAAAAAATTTATAATGTCATTATTTCACAAACCTTCTTCGAGCAAAATCGGATTTGTCGTACTGCAAGAGCTACTAGACATACAATGTATTATTACCCGGTATTATCGTCATTATATTTGTTATTTGACCGTTGCCATGGAAACGTAACAAACAGGTATGTTTATGGTTCATAAAAAAAAACTGATTGAAGGTTAAAAGCGATTTGGTCGTGCCGTTGTCATGGAAACGTAAACAGAGAAAATACACAACTATAGATATAGTTCGTAAAATATAAATGTAATTGTCATAGATTTACTAGATACCGCCCTACTAAGAAAAATCATTTCCAGAAATGAGGAAACTTATTTTCGACGCGGCCTGTCAGTTTCATACAATGGTTGCTGTCAGATGTACTGAAGTACTCAAAAATTGAGCATTATCAGTTGCCGCATTTTATTAGTGCGCATGCTCCATCTAGTTGGAGCGCCGCGGAAACTAAAATTAATCTATGGTAATTGTCATAGATTAATTTTAGTTTCCGCGGCGCTCCAACTAGATGGAGCATGCGCACTAATAAAATTTGAGCATTATCAGTTGCCGCATTTTATTAGTGCGCATGCTCCATCTAGTTGGAGCGCCGCGGAAACTAAAATTAATCTATGGTAATTGCATTAATTTTTATATCTACTTAGCTAGTTTTGTTGAAACTAATAGTCGCATTTTTGAGTAAAGCACTCAAGCCTTGGTCTCTAATGAGTGTACTGCTGACCACGCTATAATGGGCTCAAGCTAAGCTTCGCTACGCTCACGGCCTTCAAGCTTGGTCATCATAGCTACCCTTGCTGGCCGCGCTGTAAAGGCCTCGACCTTTGGTCTCGGCCTTTATATTAGCTTGTCCATCAAGGGTTGCAATGATGACCGCGCTGTGAAGGCCTGGAGCTGCGCTGCGCCGCGCTTTCGGCCATCAACAACGCGGTCAACAACACACTCATTAGAGACTGCGGCAGTAATGTACTATTAAGTAAGATCAGTAATTGGTTCCGTAATAAAAAATAATACACTCACACAATACGTCTCCTCAGCAGTGCTAATGTTACTAATAAACAATTAAAAGATACTAAAATGCTAATAACTTGGAGTGAATTATTTCAAAATCAATAGATAGATCGTTTCAACGTGGACCTCCCGAACTCACTCACAACAGATTAGATCCTGTATCATCAAACAGGTTGACTATTATTGCACTCGTTTACAAACCAGTTGATTTTTATCAAATGTTACCTTATTGTAAACTAGCGATCCGCCCCGGCTTGACTCTTCTATTTATCGCTTTAGATCAAATAAAAAAAAATTATCCTGGGACATTCTTTTACACACGGCTACCTGGGGCCTTACCACGACCTCTTATCGCGATTCAATTATAGGGACGTTTTAACGTTTCAGCGACTTTTTGTGCAATGACGTACCTTATTTTTAATGACAATAAGAAACGTCATTGCACAAATGGCCGCTGAAACGTTAAAACAATACTGCTATAAGAGGTGGTGGTAGGGCCCCTGATCCCAAACTAAGCAAAGCTTGTACTATGGAAACCAGATTACTGATATTACCTACTACATATTGTACTACTTGTTTGTTTGTAAATACATACCTAATAATATAAATAATAACACCCAGGCACGGGACAGGTAGACATGTTCAAGCACAAAAATGCAAGTCCCGGGTAGGAATCGAACCTACGACCTGCAGCGTGTTAGGCGGAATCTAAACCAACCACGCCAACGGGCCCATCAAGGCCCATCAAAAAAGACATGAATAAGTCGTGATAGTAGACATACACACATACACACATAGACGAACAATGAAACTACGCCTTGCCCTGTTCGCGGCGCGACGCACACATGTTTATATAATTATAAAACCAACCTCACTTCGTTGTTCGCAACGTTCTATCCTATATTTTTTATTTATTTGGCATTGCCAGCGTTCTGACTAGTCAGCCGACCAATATCGGGGGGGATTGTTGGCCGATTTTTATTAATTCACTAGCTATGCCCGCGACTTCGTGCGCGTAAATTTTTGAAAAAGATCAGCCGTGTTTAAGCCCTAGTAGAATTTAATAATAGATTTTTATTTTTGATGCTTATATCACCAGCTGAACCCAGTGAAAGTCCCGTCAAAATCGGTCCACCCGTTTCGGAGATTACCCGGAACAAACATCCAGATAGACGGACAAAAATTATAAAATTGTGTTTCTGTTATTAGCGCCGTATATCTATCCTTTAATGCAGTTAGGAAAAACCTGTTATTTTGACATTCCAAGCAGATCCTTCAATGTTATTGATTTGTTAGGTTTTTTGTTCATTTTAATTAATTTTATTCAATCTTTATATTTTATTGTTATAGAACTGAGGTGGCAAGCAAGCGTATGACCCCGCCTGGTGCTAAGCAGTTACAGTAGCCTATAGATGCTTGCACGCTGCCGACATGAAGGGGAGTGGGACGGAGGGAGTGGAGGGGGGTTGAGCTTCCGGCTCTCTCACTCATCGTACGAAACGGAATTGTAATAGCTGTAATTTAATACTTTTCCAATTGAAATAAGGTAGGTATATATTTCAATGCTCGGTGATGTACATCGGAGCATTGAAGCGCAGTTTTCTCTGGAGCATCGAAAGGCACGCCGGAGGAAACCGCGGCGGGAGGCGGCGGTATGCGCTGGTATGCGCCGGTATGCGCCGGTATGCGCCGGTATGCGCCGGTATGCGCCGGTATGCGCCGGTATGCGCCGGTATGCACCGGTGTGCGCTGGAGTGTGTCTCTTCTTCTTCCGTGAAAACTGATATTAACACTAATGCACCATTATGAAGTGAACCCACAACATACTACATATTTCAAAAGCAACTTTTCGACTGCGTAGTCGCTAGTGAAATAAACAAATCCCGGCTACCGCGATATACCCCGTATATGTATATCCCGGATACGGATATATTTTATTCGAAGTATTAGGTATGTCATAATATTAAGTAGGTACCTACCTACATCAATTTTAAATCTCCATCAAACACAAGACTCGTACAATGTACGAATGGTAATTACTAAAACAATCTCTCAGAATCACATCATAACAAAGACATTACCAAGAAAGAGAGATACAAGTGATTGACCAAAATAGCACTATGTCCTATTAACGGAGTCCACGGACACAGTGCGACTCAGTCGTTCGCGGGAAATAATGTTGAAAAGATGTTGGGAGGTGCCATATCTGCTAGTAATAATAGATCAATGATGTAATGTCTGTATAGTACATTGATATCCGAGGGGTAAAGTAACTTATTACGACGTAGATTGTGTATTTTGCTTTTTGATATTTTGACACTCACTTTGTTTTTTTTAGAGGCCAATTTTCCCCAAAACTATGATATTTCAAAGAAATAGTTGAAAGTAAATTATAATAGTCATTAAAAAAAACTTTAATTAATACTGAACTTTACGTTATTTCAATTTAACATCGCGCTGTAATTGAGTGGCTGTAAGAAGGTTGGAACTCTTTGGTTGGAACATGGTTTAATAGAAACTCGTATTTTTTTATAATTTGACAAAACGGGCCCAATCGTTATCTGGATATCGATTGTGCCCGTTCTGTCAACGATTTTGCCCGATCAGAAAAGTATCACCTTCTGTCGGCTCTTCAGGCACCTTTCGACCTACATTCCGCGTATGAGTGATGAAAAGGTATTTATCTATCGGCTATGTCGCCTGATTAATCAAATGCTTCTTCTTGTGCTTGACACATAGACTTGAAAGTATAAACTTTTCATTTTTTATTTACTAGCTGATGCCCGCGGCTTCGCCCGCGTTGGATGTCGGTTATCGCGACCAAAAGTAATCATGTAATTTTGATCCCGTTCCCGCAACCCATGGGAACCTATTAGCTAAACAGGGGACTTACCACGAACTCTTATTGCAATTCAATTACAGGAACGTTTTAACGTTTCAGCGAGTTTTTGTGCAATGACGTACCTTATTGTCATGACAATAAGAAACGTCATTGCACAAAAAGTTGCTGAATCGTTAAAACAAAACTGCTTTAAGAGGTGGTGGTAAGCCCCCAGTAGGCGAGACGGTGCGGGGTCGGCGATTGCATCAATCGAAGCGGGGCGCTTGAATTTTATTCTCGCGTCCGTATTTTTTGCGATTACTCCTAAGATATTTGTTTAAATTATATGGTGTAAAAGAGTAAAATAATGTGCATGAAATGAAATGCTTAAAGCCTCTAACTTATTTTTTATTTTTATTATTTATTAGTTCATAACAACGGTACATTTTGTTTGGTATCAATATAATATTAATTTAACAATAAATATGCAAAACAAAATAATAAAAATAACAAAGAAAAATAAATTATTCATTGGTAGAAATCGCCCAACAATCCTCCACCGATATCGGGGTTGCAAATCACCATAATCGTCTCATGTCATTAATAGACGTCAATGGACAATGGACGTAAAAGAAATAATTTTATTATAAAAATAGGTCACACAATACAACTACACTGGCGAGCAAAAAAATCGACTCAAGACATGCACGGCCACTTATGTATTCATAAATTAAAATCCATTAAAAAAATGGTTATTTATTGTATACCATTTTAAAGTCACAAGCCTTAGCTTTACAGCGATACCAGATTTGTTGGTATTATTATATTAAACAATAAATAACCATTTTTCTAATGGATTTAAATTTATGAGTGCCTAAGTGGCCCTGCATGTCTTGAGTCGATGTTTTTGCTCGCCAGTGTATTATTATAATCGGAGCAAACCTGTGTCTTGATTTGCTAGTTTGGTTCTGTGAGGGACTATAGATTTACTAACTTGTTGTTTTATTGTAGTGGAAAGGAAACACGCCGGCCCTAAGTCACTTAGCCATTACCATTGAGGTGCTATAGTGACCGGCCTCTGATTGGTCGGTCAGAATCAACCGCCAATCAGAGGCTCGATCGCTATAGCACCTCAATGGCAATAGCAGTTCAATGGCTAAGCGACTTACGGCCCTGTAGTGTTGTCTGTTGTAGAGCGAGTGTGTGTATGTGTGTGTTAATTTTGTTTGGCTTTCTTTTATTATTATAAAATTATGCTTATAAGATAACATGCACTTATACCATACTGTGCAAATAGAACATATTATTTTATTTGATCACGTCCCCTGACTCAAGGCTTGTCTCAATGGTTTGTTGACTCTGACTCATTGACTGATTAATTTGTTTAGTAGACGCGGTCCTGTTCTTCCTCCGTCTGTTGAAGATGCCGTACACGATGGGGTTCGCGCAGGTGTTGGCGCACGCGAACAGCCACAGAGCTGTAGATAGCACTTGATTTGCCTGAAGCATCGAGACGTTGTCAATCACCCACCTGCAATAATAATAATAATAACCTGGGACATTTTTGTACACACGGCTACCTGATCCCAAACTAAGCAGAGCTTGTACTATGGAAACCAGATAACTGATATTACTACATATACTACTTTTTTATTTGTAAATACATACTTAATATACATATACACCCAGACTCGGGACATACAGACATGTTCATGCACACAAATGCATGTCCCGGGTAGGAATCGAACCTACGGCCTGCAGCGTGAAAGGCGCCTCCGCGCCAACCACGCTAACGGGCCCGTCGAAATGTTTTAACAATGTTTTAACAGTTTCTTATCTATGAAGCTTTAATATAGATGGGGAGCCGTAGAAGGATTTTCTGGATTTACTCGAGCGCGTCAGATTAAGATAATGGAGATAGCTTACATATTGATAAGAACCTCCAACCAGTATGAGCCCTTAATATTGGTGGGTACGCTCAGTAGAAACCAAAAAAAATAGACCATCTTAAAATACTCGAACTCGTCAGATTATGATAAGAGGGATTCATTACTAGCTAAGAAGTGTCAAAAGTGTCAATTTTGCTAATTTGCGTCAGTCTAAGAAATGGGAGCTTCTGGAAGTTTCACTTTTTCACCCCCTCAGATTTTTTTCATAGGAATAAAAGCGTACAGCCCGCCTGATTTTAAACAGTTACCGTAGCCTATAGATGCTTACAAAATCTGGCGCACTCGAGTATTTTTTTTTTTCAATTTATCAGTTGGAGCATGAAAAGTATCAATATCTGACACGTTTGAGTATTTCCATGTCATTGCTTATTATAAAAAAAAATGAAATTGTCATGTAGACGCTTCCCCCACCGCTGAAAGTGGAAACATCTAGAACAATGTATTCTTCCTATCATCTCATCTACCGAATCTACTAGGTTTGGACGACGCACGAGTAAATCCACGAAGTGCACGCTGGGCTCCCCATCCAATACCAACCGGTGGTAGAGGTGCTTCATTTGTGGTAGAGCCAAGCTGTAGCCAATTGACTGCAGCTCATAAACGGGCTGGCTCGACCGGGGTAGTTCCACCCTCTCACACAAGATCTGCGTCTAGTAGCTATTACAGCTGCCTTTCGTACGATGAGTCCACCCCCCCCCGCCCCCCTTCTTACATACCTAGTAAGCTGTGCATGCCTGCTCTCACATTACAGTAAAAACAAAAAATGCGTAGGGTAAGGTCGCTTAAGTCGTACCCCCTAAGGGAATATTGACGTATCTTCAACTGTAATTCAAATGAAACAAAATCATTTACATAGATGGAATCTTTGGTCATCTGCCCATCAACCAGCATTCATACAAATTCAAAAACCCTTATCAAAAAACGTATATTAACGTTTTACAAAAAAGTTCCTTCGGTACGACTTAGGGGTCTAGTCGTCTAAGTCGTACCACCTATAGCCTAAGTCGTACCTAGAGTAAGACGTCATAAACTATACAGAAAATATTTAAACAAGGAGATCATGTTAAGAATCTACAAATATCAACGTACAACATTTTTTTTTGTTTTTATCACAGACTCAAAGTCGGACTAGTTACCAATTTACTAATTACACACAAAAAAATAAAATATTTTTTTTTGGAAAAAAAGGTTAAGAAAGTTAGGTGTGACTTAGGAGTTTTCGAAAGGTACGACTTAAGCGACCAGATCTTAAAAGTTTTAAACCGATATCACTGACATACCCTAAAAATAATCTACCATTTAGGTATGCCTAAGTGATTGCCTGAATACGATAAATATAAGGTAAACGCAGGTATTAACGACCCATCGAAAAACTGCAGGTTTTACCGACCCATTTATTAAATCGCATTTCTTACGCTTCTGAAACTATTTCTGCTAAAGATATTAATGATAATACGCGTGTTTATTCATTGGGTATCGTATAAATTTACATTAGTATACGTGGCAGTCCGGAAAAGACATAAAATACGCAATTTCTGTGACGGCAGCGGTATCTAGTACTGGCCCTTGTTCTTTTAGGTAAGTACGTCAATATTTTTCTTAAGACGTTTTATAAGTATTAACAATACCTATATGTATTCTGTATTATTAAATGTATTCATTGAAGTGTAAATGATTTATTTCGTGTCGCATTTCATTTAAAAAATGCTTATTTATAGGATAAAACTTTAAATATAAATAAAACGGTAATAGCTTCACTGATTTTATTAGTTGCAGCTATTAACGATCCGTGGGTCGGTAATAGCTGGAATGTTATGTTTTGTATTTCCAAAAATTTTCGTTGAACTGTTCAATTAAATAGATATGTTAGTAAATCATTATAATCAGCAACAATCAACCTTTTTAGAAATCTATTAGCGACCTACTCTTTTTAGTCTACTTCACCCTATTTACCGTTATGTGTTTACCCTGTAATATGAGATTATTCAAAGTTTGTTGCTGAAGTAAACATTTTTAAATTACCTTTATTAGTGTAAATATGCATTCATTTATAATAACTAATTGATATATCAATCAGTTATAGTCTGTGTTAGGGTTAGGAAAGCCAATTTAATCAATATTATGTACTTTTTAAGAGTCGGTAAAACATTTTCATATGTTGTACACATAACCTATTACCGACCCATATTACTTCCATACAAATTATTTTATTTTCCTTATGAGTCGGTAATGGCAACACATCGAACCTATCACCGACTCTAATAAATTATTTAATTTTACTATGGACGGTAATAGCTTCATAAAAATCGTTAATAGCTTCATAGCCGTTGCTATGGGGTCGGTAATAGAAACAATCGACTTGTTCACTTTATTAATTATTTTTAATAAGATATTCTTCTATATTAAATGATTTAAGGTAATTAATATAAACTATATATTCTATATTTACAAATAAAAAAATAATATTGAGTCTAAAGGCAACCACTACTCTTAATATTTGACATCGAATTCAAAAATCTCTTAAGGGGGTCGTTAATACCTGCGTTTACCTTAGTACGATAACGAAAGAACACAAGGATCATACTCTTTCTCTAAAAAGCTTACAAATGAGTCCATAATTTTAATGAAATCTGTGAATAAAACTAACTTTTTGATTATTATTGCCTCGCAAAGTCGGCCGGCCATCCTAATGTTATTGTGCGCTCCACCAAACACTTCAAGATTACATTACAAGATTGCGCTTATTGTAAATAGCGGACGAGATATTAAGGGGGTACGACTTACGCGGTGGTACGACTTGAGCAACCTTACCCTATATGAACATGCTATGAACGCATCAAGCACGAAAAACATACAAAAAGACCGCCAAAGACCATTGCCGCTAGAAAATACAGTAATTCAATAACTTAACCACCTTAGCGTATGTGTTTTGGAAACTTTTGCGTTACAGTGCGGTGTTGAAAGGGTGCGTGGTCCGTGGTCTTACCATAGATACAAGCAGAAAAAAGGAGTCCAGCACATGAAGAACACGGCGACTATGGTGATGGTCATTTTGAGTGTCCGCGCGCGCGCACGGCCCAGGACACCCACACCACTGCGACGCATACCATCTGGAATTAGTGTTATAAAAACTTGGTCAATTTTAGTTGAAACTGATTTAAATTAAGTTGAAACTGATTTAATTTTAGTTGAAACTGATTTAATTTTAGTTGAAACTGATTTCATTTTAATTGAAACTAATTTAATTGGAACGAAGTCCCTTAACGCGGCTTGCGGTAGGAGTTGCCTAGTAGAAATCGCCACGTAAGGAAAGGACGTTACGCCCTCTCTCCTCTAATTCGGATATTATCGTATATAATATGTTAAAAAAACCCTGTCCGAGCCGAAACAGGTATTTAGGTTTCCCAATCACATGACCAAATAAAATAAAAATAAATTAAATATTCATGATAGTAAACATATTAATGTCAATTTAAAATGCCATTTTTTTGCCTTTTTCCCTTAAAATGTAGCAAATTTTAAAAATATGACAACACCGTTACCGGAAGTAATTGTGTTAGATCGTGTGGCGGCACCTCTGACCATAAAGTATGTGATGACGTCATTTTATGTTTTTTTTTTAAATGTAAACGGGGTCTTTGTTTTCCAAAATAATATGGGACGCCTTGCCCAGCAGTGGGACACTTACTATGCTAATTTTTTTTTACAAAAATAGAATCTAATCTCGATACCCAAAAATACGTTTTTGAGTCGGACAGGGTTTTCTTAACATATTGTATAAATAAACATCCACACCACTGCGACGCATACCATCTGGAATTAGTTCGCCTTCTTCACCATGTCTTCTAATCCAGAATCTTACACTATTACTTGTTATATTAAAACGACGCGATATCTCGCTGATATTGCATCCAGCGTCATGATCGCAACAATTGCTGCTCTTTCCTCAACACTTAAAGGTCTCGGCGTTATAAAATATCAAAAATAAATTAAATTATGTGTTTTAAAATATTGAAAAATTGCACAATGCATTGACAGGCACTGAGAATAACAAAAGAATCAAAAATATTAAATGGCGGGTCAAACCATTAGACAAATTAAAAAAAAAACAAATTACTTTATTCTAAGTAAAACGAAATATGTGCTCACATCACGTTAAATGAATCAATTTAAAAACTGGTTAACCTTTTCATTCCCCGACTGTTTACCGACGTTTATGAATAATGAGTATTACCCACAAGTAAAGACTAAAGAAAGAGGTGCCCTTATTAGATATATGTATGAAAAAAAACGTGGTCATTGTTTTTTCATTTTCATTGTTCTATCTACCGGTAAATAGTTGAACTACTCGCTTCGTTTTATGTCGATGTTAATACTAGGCCGACCACTCGACCGAGTTGCTTAGGGCCAGTCCCCTTAGTAATTGGTCCATGGTATAACCCATTTGAAAAATTATGAACGTTTCGTGAGTTATGTTGCTGACTGTACTGACCATCGGCAGAGTTAGATTGCTTGATAATCTCCAGGATAACTGCGCAATAGCAGTACACGGTCACCACCAGCGGCAGTATATACAACAATGACAGGTCGAATATATAGATCGCGAGCCGCTGGGACAGCGACAGCGTCCCGTGCAACATGCACTGATCGTACCTGGGAAATGGAAATAAGGCTGACGTCACCTGTCACTTCACTTCTGTCAGTGTCACTACAAATACCATGGACTTATCACCGCTTGGACTCCGCAATCTAGGATAAAACTTTCCGAAATATATGCTTAATAAATATTGCAGTGATAGCCGATTGTCTATAAGCACGCGTCTTGTGGGGTTGCGGTCCAGAGTTCAAACCACGGCTAGCTCCTCTGGATTTTTCGAAATGTATGTGCAAATCATAACTTCATGATTATCACTTGCTTACGGTGACGTAAAGCATCGTGAGGAAACTTACATGTCTTAGAAAATCTAACAAAAAGACGTGTGAAATCCACCAACCTGTACTGGGCCAGATTGGTGGATTATGGCCTGAATCCCCCTCGCATTGAGGGGAGGCCCGTGCCCAGGAGTGGGATCAACAATGTACTCTAAAAATGCACGCCCCTCCACTCACTCTTTTTAATAGCATTTTTGGCCTCTAAAAAATACATTGCCCTCTGAATTACTAACTCGGCCACTATTTATGTGCGATTGTGCGTCTAAGTAATACTATTTATTCTATTAGAGGTAGCTACTCTAAATTATTAGAACCACTTAAAAAGTAGAATAACAGTCTATGACCAAGTCGACGAAGCCCCGCTTTGCGGGCCTCCTATTTCTGCGTTCAGGGACACCAGTAACCTAACACGAAGGGAATGACGGGGGTGTAGCTCGCTCGCTCCGCTCGCTCGCTAACCCCCTTCGTCACCTTCGAACCTCACCTAGCCAAGTCGAATGGCCCGAAGTCCCGAGCTCACATGCATTGAATGGAGCTCTCTAATTGGTGCAAATGCCGGTCACGCCGGTCTAAATTGATGTTTCCTAGTTTGGCTCGAACAAAATTTTTTTGAGGAACATGTTGAAGCTTCAATATGCATAAATGTTGATAAGTTGTAAAATCGGTGGCTGTAGTTAAATATAATATAAATATAGTATAACATATAGTAAAATCGGTGTAAATTTGATAGCGACTTATAAATCAGGAGGACAAGTAATAATAATTGGTGTTCTTTATTTGATATTCTTATTTAGGTGGTGTTGTAAAGAATACGAATTAGTTTATTAGAAGCTTTCTTATGTTTCTGTGGCTTAAATTAGAAGCCAAATAAAAATTCTGCGGCTCGATTTATAATTCCCCTATTAAAATATGTGAAGTTAAAAATATTTATTGCAACTCGACGCGACGCTGGGCCTCCGCAGACTAGCTACTTTTAGCATCGGCGATTCGCGCTCGTTCGCGCTCGAAGAAACGCGACGCAGCATCGATACGTCACAAAATCGCCGGTCGCCGATGCTAAAAGTAGCTAGTCTGCGGAGGCCCTAAGCTCACTACACTACGTACAGTTCATCTACACTTTTATTAATATCTTTGGCAATAAAAGTAGTATTAGTAGTACATAGCGTTACTGTTTGAAAATGTATAAGTACAATTATTCTTTTGAAAAGAGTAACCATTGAGTTTCTTGCCGGCTCTTCTCAATGGAAGCAACATTTCGAACCGGTGGTAACGCTAAAATATTGTTTATATTGACTATTTATAAATGCTCTAATGAGCTTACATGAATAAAAACCTTTTGACTTTGACTTTGACTTTGACTTATTCATTTCTATGTCTGTTTCGTGGTAATTACAAACTTACTCTTTGTTGAGCGCGTCTTACTTGCTCTTACTTACTCTGTCTGCGTGCGGTAAATGATGGACTCTGGCAGGCTGGCGAGGATAGCGCCGCACCACACGCCGCCCAGCACGCGCGGCAGTCTCGCCTCCCACGACACGTTCAGAGGCTTCAACACTGCGTGGTATCTGATGCAGGGGGACAGGGGCGTTAGCTTTTAGGGCCTCCCCAGACTTGCTACTTTTAGCATCGGCGACCGGCGATTTTGCAATTGTTTTGATGCTGCGTCGCGTTTCTTCGAGCGCGAACGAGCTCTCGCTCTCGCAGCTTCAAAATCGCCGGTCGCCGATGCTAAAAGTAGCAAGTCTGCGGAGGCCCTTAGACAATCTCGTGGGTGCTCATGCCTATTTGATCACTCGTTTAAAAGAACAGACAAGCAGTAGGAAGAAAAGGTGATGCATTTTTTAATACAGGTAATTGTTTGTGCATAATATTCAAGCTGACACACAAGGAGAGTTATAGAACAGATGTTCTCATACGTCATTTTAGAAAACAAAAACATTAGAGTGTTACTGTTGTAACAATCGATCAGTGTGTAGCTTTGGCTGATCGACGGGTACTCATCTATCGACAGTCGATCGATCATTGATCGAGGGCATCGATCGATTGTCAATTTAGTAATTAATATAGTTTCGCACACGACATCAGCTATACAGGGTGAAATCGAAATCGTGGGCAATACTTGAAAATATGACTCAACACATGATTCAGAATATTTTGGGAAAACAAATAAAAAAATCAAATAGCCACGTCCAGATGTCGCACATGCTGCGCGAGGCTGCTCACATACATGCCTCGCAAAGCACGACGCTTGCCTCAGTCGCATGCCGCGCGAGGCAAATGCCGAGGCAACTGACACTCTAGACAGAGAAGGGTATAAATACCCGAGCAATCAGTTTGACATTATCGTTCTGTCTCATGACTATGCCAAACTAGGCGAGGTATATTTGAGTGCTCAGGTTAGGCAGGACGCGCATTTTCCTCGCGCGAGGCAAGTCAAACTTCGTGAGGCAATTTGCCTCGCGCGGCATGTGAGACCATCTGGACGTGGCTATTGATAAAAAAATATTGCTCGGGTAAGCAAATAAGCAAACCATTTAACTGTTATACCTTACCGGGGTAATACATTTTTATCAATTAATTTGTTGATTAATATTCCCTAAATATTCTGCATCATGTGTAGAATCACCGTTTAAAATATTGCCCACGATTTCGATTGCACCCAGTATACGAAATCGCCACGCAAAAGCGAATTATGTCATCGATCGACCCTCGATCGATAATAAATCGATCAAATCGATTTGGGGTAGTAGAAACTGTCGATCGACTTTGACTCTCCTTTCCACCATCGACCGACGGATCTATCGATTGATGTGTAACACCTTTAGGTAAAGCATCCCCGAAGCTACCGACCTTTTTATAGAACTAGGCCCACCACACACTCCCACCACTGTTACTCTGTAAGCCAGCTACCGACCTGTCCACTGCGATGCATATGACCATGAAGCAGGAGAGAAACATTCCGAAGTCCGAGGCGAACATCATGGCGCGACACATGAGGTCGCCGGCCAGCCACACGACCGTCAACGTCCATAATATATCTATAGGCATCCTCACAAACGTCACCTGCACCAAACAATCAATGGATACATTCTCATACTACTTGTAGCCAACTTTTTGACTAAAAGGGCATCACCTCTTACAGCCCGGCTGCGACTTCGCGCGACAGTGACGGGCGACAGCGTTTTTTTTTTAAATGTTGCATGGCGCGCGTTCCCGGCGAAAGCGGCAGCTCGTGGCGTCATGCAACATTTTAGCAAAAAACGCTGTCGCCCGTCGCCGTTGCGCGAAGTCGTGGCCGGGCCCTTATTGAGACTCAATTGCAGACCTAAAATGAATTATCATATATACAGCGTGTTAATAAAACCCTATCCGACCCGAAACCGGTATATAGGTTCCCAATCACATGACCAAATAAAATAAGAAACATTAGATATTGATGATAGTAATCATATTAATGATTTAAAATGCCATTTTAGTTTTTTGCTTTTTTCCCCAAAAACGTAGCAAACTTAAAAAATATGACAAAACCGTCTCCGGCAGTAATTATATTAGGGCCTCCGCAGACTTGCTACTTTTAGCATCGGCGACCGGCGATTTTGTGACGTATCGATGCTGCGTCGCGTTTCTTCGAGCGCGAACGAGCGAGACGCAGCATCAAAATCGCCGATCGCCGATGCTAAAAGTAGCAAGTCTGCGGTGGCCCTTAGATCGTGTGGCGGCACCTTTGACCACAAAGTACGTAACGGCGTCATTTTATGAAATATTTGTTAATGTAATACGGGGTAATTGGATAGTAAATAGATATAATTGGATAGATAATCGGCAGTGGGATAGTAAATAGGTAAAAAGAATCATTTAACATAAATATAATCGAATCTCGATACCCAATAATACATTCACGGGTCGGACAGGGTTTTCCTAACACTGTATAGGATAAAAACCGGATAGTTGCCTCAGTCGGATACATGCCTCGGTTTTGAAAACACTATGTTAGAGATAAACAATTATAGAGAGGGAGCTGCTGGGCTGCGTTCAGTCGCAGCCCAGCTTTCCTGAGGATGCCTCGTTTAGCGCCGAAACACGTGTCGAATTTATTTAGGATTCGCTTTGTCTGCGGTGAATTGCTAATTGTTAGGGTCCATGACTCATGACAGACATACTCTCGACTGACAGGGAGTTAGGTCTTGTTGGCCTCTTGTATTATCGATCAATTCATTTGGTTTATAATATTGGAGGTTGACAATTCCGAGGGTGAGTGGTGGGTCCCTCTCTATAATTGTTTAACAATGGATTTCCGCAAAGTTTCGCCTGATTCCATCAATTATGTTACAGATGTTGGTGGCGCTAGGGCTTTTTCATAATTGAAAGTGTCCTCCCCGCAGACCTGTGCCATGTACGGCTTAGCATTAGAGGCACATAATATTCTACAAAATATATATAAAAATCAGCCATCTAAATTTAAGTATTATTATTATTATTTTTAATTATTTTCTTTATTTAGGTTAGTGTGTAAATATTTATAATTATATGTTAAAGCTTTATGTATATATAAATAGTACCTAGTCCTTAAATAATTTAAGTTAATTAACTCTTATTTTTAGTTACCTTTCTCACTTGGTGGCACCCAAGGCGCCCCAGGGCAAACCCCACAAGTACGCAGGTATTCAAAGCACATGAGACACTACTGAGAGCCTAGGTTTCATCTTTCTGAAAATAAGTTGGCTTATCGCTCTGGCATCTGGAGCTTTAAACCGTCTGATAAAAGTTCTGGCCCATGGAAAGTGTCTGATACTGTTGTTACTACTTCGGAGTAATATTCTACAAAATATATATAAAAATCAGCCATCTGAATTTAAGTTAAGTAACTCTTATTTTTAGTTACCTTTCTCACTTGGTGGCACCCAAGGCGCCCCAGGGCAAACCCCACAAGTACGCAGGTATTCAAAGCACATGAGGCACTACTGAGAGCCTAAGATTTCATCTTTCTGAAAATAAGTTATGTCTTACAGCTCCTGGACCTTGGTCTATTAGTTAGGCTACTATCCGCCACAGTAGGCAACTATCCGTTTTTTGAGAGGTCAAATAAAACAAAATTTACTCAAAACCAATATTAATTATGTTTACAAAAATAGGCTATTATAAGTGATAAGGGCCTAAGCAGACTTGCTACTTTTAGCATCGGCGATCAGCGATTTTGCGACTGTATCGATGCTGCGTCGCATTTGTTCGAGCGAGACGCAGCATCAAAATCGCCGTTCACCGATGCTAAAAGCAGCAAGTCTGCTGTGGCCCTAAAGGACCTATGTTTTGATATACACGTTGCATTATTCTTAATAAATATATAGTTCCTAAAAATATAGCTTTTTCGAAAAGTGGGGGCAACTATCCGGCTTTTACCTGTGTATGTATTAGGGTCTCGTAGGGCAGATAAATGGCGATTAAAAAAAAACAATGTAAAAATGACAATCCCGCTGAGTTTCTTGCCGGATCTTCTCAGTCGAGGTCGCGTTTCCGATCCGGCGGTAGAAGTTAAGGAAAAAATGTAAAATGACAATTTGTAAGTGCCCCCGTAGGCCTAAACAAAATAAATTATTTTAATTGAATTGAATTGAAGAGTAGGTCGAATCATTTTAGGTTTGCAAATGACTTACAATGAGGTGATTGTAAGCCGTTTGTCTCTAAGAACTTACCCACAAGTCAGCTATAGCGAGGTGTATCAGTATTAAGTCCAGCCTGCTCGCTCTCCCCGCCTTCTTCTTCCTCAGCAGCAGTACCAGCACTGTTATGTTTCCAGCCGCCGACACCACCATCAGCAAGCCAGTCCCCCATATAAGCACCATGTCATACACATTAAACATCGTATCTGAAGCTATCTCTATATATTACTAAAATACGCGTGCTTCTGTGAAAATAATCTGGGGCCCTACCACCACCTCTTATAGCAGTATTGTTTTAACGTATCAGCTACTTTTTGTGCAATGACGTTTCTTATTGTCATGACAATAAGGTACGTCATTGCACAAAAAGTCGCTGAAACGTTAAAACGTTCCTATAATTGAATCGCGATATGAGGTCGTGGTAAGGCCCCAGGGCTACAAGAGAACTGTCTGGTGCGGAAAATTCGCGCGAATAATCCGCAATCAAAACACTATAGCGAAACTGTACTCTATGCTATTTTTATGGGATACTTCCAGCCAGGATCGACAGTGGAATCCATCGATGAAGGCAAGGTTAACCCTCGAGGAGTCCCGGGTAGTGTGGGCTAATGAAGATTTTTCTCTTGAATAAAACTGCGCTTTCCCGCGGCAGTGAGTTTTACATGATTGGGAGTCGAACCCATGGCAGAAGTTAATAAAATAATAATAATATCCTGGGACATTTTCTACACACGGCTACCTGATCCCAAAGGGCCTCCGCAGACGCAGACAGAGCTACTTTTAGCATCGGCGACCGGCGATTTTGTGACGTATCGATGCTGCGTCGCGTTTCTTCGAGCGCGAAGGAGCATCAAAATCGCCGATCGCCGATGCTAAAAGTAGCAAGTCTGCGGAGGCCCAAACTAAGCAGAGCTTGTTCTATGGAAACCAGATAACTGATGTTACTTCATATACCTACTACTTTTTATTTGTAAATACATACTTAATATACATATACACCCAGACTCGGGACATACCTGCACCTCACCTGCAGCGTGAAAGGCGCCATCATGCCAACCACGCCTACAGGCCCGTCAAAAAATTTTTATTAATAAAAATATTATTAATAAAATATTATTTTTTTGCTAAAATATAAAACAACTTCTAAAACACAAAGGGCTAGAAATAATCCATACAATCACGAATCCAATAAGTAAATACCTACTTAACAAGTAGGTGCTTAACACGAATTTCTAGGCATAGCAGCTGTAAGGGCCTCCGCAGACTTGCTACTTTTAGCATCGGCGATCGGCGATTTTGATGCTGCGTCTCGCTCGTTCGCGCTCGAAGAAACGCGACGCAGCATCGATACGTCACAAAATCGCCGGTCGCCGATGCTATAAGTAGCAATTCTGCGGAGGCCCTAACTTAAGGGTAGGAATTAAAAACAAAAGTTACCCGGTAGTAGGTAGGAAGCAGTGATAGTGAATAAATTCAATTTTGACGCATGACGTTAGCAGCGCAGAGCGTCAATGTTCTTGTAACAAGCGTCATAACATCAACACTCGGTAATATTATATTAATTGCGTTATGTTGTTTATATTGTTCTGAGGAATCAATCGATCGACGGCCGCGTCAACGCTGCAGTTAATTTGTTTTGCAGCACACTGGAACTATTATATTTAAAATAAGAAATTGTCAATTAAAAAAATGTAAAAGACAAGCCCGCTGAGTTTCTTGCCGGATCTTCTCAGGCGAGGTCGCGTTTCCGATCCGGCGGTAAAATAAAGACAAAAAATGACAATTAGTAAGAGCCCCCGTAGGTAGACCTAAACGAAATAAACTAATTACATAAATAAATAAATAACATCCCGTCTTGCGGTCTTAAGGGCCTCCGCAGACTTGCTACTTTTAGCATCGGCGATCGGCGATTTTGTGACGTATCGATGCTGCGTCGCGTTTCTTCGAGCGCGAACGAGCGAGACGCAGCATCAAAATCGCCGATCGCCGATGCTAAAAGTCTGCGGAGGCCCTAAGGTCGAACCGCCGCTCGCACGTCTGGATTTTTCGAAATCTATGTGCAAATCATAATATTATTATTATTTTTATTATTTAAGTAAGATCAGTTGGTTCCCTTAGTAATAAAAAATAATACCTACCTCACACAATACGTCTCCTCAGCTATGCTAATATTTAAACAAAGGATACTAAAATACTAATCAGTATACTACTAATACTACTAATAACTTATTATTTTAAAATCAATAGATAAAGGTCGTTTCAACGTGGACCTCCCGAACTCACTCACAACAGATTAGATCCTGTAGCACCAAACAGGTTTACTAGTTTTGCATGCGTTTTACAAACCAGTTGCTTTTATCAAATGTTACCTTATTGTTAACTAGCTATCCGCCCCGGCTTGACGCTTCTATTTATCGCCTCAGATCAAATAAAAAATACATGATAGAACGTTGCGAACAACGAAGGGAGGCGGGTTAAAACTACGCCTTGCCGTGTACATACACGCTTACACACATATACGAACAATGAAACTACGCCTTGCTCGGTTTGCGGCGCGTCGCACACATGTCTATAAAACCGACCCCACTTCGTTGTTCGCAACGTTCTATCTTATATTATTTATTTGATTGGAGCTATCGCTGGCATCTATTTTGCTCGGCATATCAGCATTGCCATTCAACGTGGCAATGCTGCCAGCGTTCTGAGAAGTCTGTCGCCCAATATCGGGGGATTGTTGGCCGATTTTTATTAAAAGACTAGCTGTGCTCGCGACTTTGTTCGTGTAAATTTTAGAAAAGGATTAGCCGCGTTTAAGCCCTTGTAGAATTTAATAATGGATTTTTATTGTTATTTGTTTTGTAATTATTTTTCCAAATGCCTATGTTACTCCTTATATCATCAGCTATCTACCAGTGAAAGTCTGTCAAAATCGGTCTAGACGTTTCGGAGATTACCCGGAACAAACATTCAGACAGACGGACAAAAAAATTCACGAGCCACGCAAATGATAGGGTTCCGTAGCCATTTCAATAAACGAAACCTTATTTTTGGGTAGCTTTTTGGATGGTAACAAACTATCAGAACCTTAATAGTCAAAGCGTTTATTTTGTTAAGGCCTACGGGGGCACTTACAAATTATAATTTTACATATTTTTCTTATATTCTACCGCCGGATCGGAAACGCGACCTCGACTGAGAAGATCCGGCAAAAAACTAAGCGGGCTTGTCTTTTTTACATTGTTTTTTTATGACGTATGCAGATGGTACCTACTAGGTATCTTCTTTATTGGGTTGTTCTGCATAATAAAACATCCAAACCCCTGTGGTCTTGGTCTCAACCCCAACTTTGGTTAGAAGTTTAAGATCTGACCTTCACTTGTCAGCCATATTATTATTATTATTATTTTTTTTTCAAATTCCGGGCGCTTTTTGGCCCGGCCCGCGATCTCCCTCTAATGTGGGGGTCAGAGTCTTTTCGAGTGTAAAATATTTTTTTCGAATTTTCTTTATTTAAATAACGTAAAAAGAACACAGATTTTTATTTACAATAATGACAAAAAAGCTAATAAAATATACAATATTAAAAAACACTTTTTTTAAAAACAGGCTTTTATTTGCGCTAATAATAATAAAATTAACTTTTACTATCAACTTATAACGTCATTACACAATTTATATTATGATAAAAAAGCTTGTCACACTTGTGTTGGATAAAAAAAAAACTCGCGACAAGCTTTTATATCATATAAATTGTGTAATGACGTTATAAGTTGATAGTAAAAGTTTATTTTATGATTTTTAGCGCAAATAAAACCTTGTTTTTTAATTATTTTTTTACAATTAATAGATTTTTTACTTTTTAGCTACGTATTTTCAGCACGTCCTCGCATTTTATACCCATATTGTAGGAAGCATAAAAAAACTTAGTTCGACATCTTTAGAAGTCCGCCATATTGGATTTAGAGTGACGTTACTTTATTTTTAGAGTTATTATTCTCAGCAAGCCTTTACATTTGATACCCTTATTGTAGGAGTACATTAAAAAAAAACTAGTCCACCATCTTGGGTGTTCCGCCATGTTTGATTTAGAATGACGTCACAAAGTTAACCATGCAGTGTCATCCAAACTTAACGTGTATACAAAATTTCAGCTCAATTGGTTGAAGATATCTGCTTCAAAATTGAGTTGCAAGATTCCACTTTACATACATACATACATACATACATACATACATACCTACATACATACAATCATACATTGCAAGTAAAAAAAAACTTTTAAAAACAGTAAATTATAACTAGAAATAAAATAACAATAAAACAACAAATGGACAAGGATAGTTGCAGTCATAAATAAAAAATACGAAAAAACAAAACAAAGTTACCCTTCTAGTTTTTGCACAGATCTGTCAGCCAGCGTGATAGCTCAGTGTGGTAAAGGTCGCTAGTCGGTGCAGCTAACTTCTATATGCATCGGTCTTATTTCTATTAATCACGCTGGTTGCTACCTCCGTGCAATAACTTATTAGGGACGCTTATCCTTGTCCATGACAAGCTTACACAAATTCCCTTCGTTAAAATCTGTGTCTAAAGACAATTGTACATCTACCCCCTTATTCATAGAGATTTTAGCCAGTTTACAATAGTGATGTGCCGAGTACGCTATTTTTGGTACTCGAGTATTCTGGTACTCGTTAAAAAAAGAATCGAGTAAGTACTCGAGTCAGAGGACTCGGACAGGTACTCGAATACTTGTAATGAGTACTCGAGTACTTAATAGGACTCGAGTACTTTTGTATTATGTATTTTTATCCACTCAAACGGTCGAGCTTCACATTTAATTACTGCGTTGTACTTGCACTCGTGAAAATTGGAGAAAATGGCGAAAATTTTGGCGAGAACCCCAATTTATAACGTATTTTCTAAAAAACTACAACTGTTACAGCAAGTACTCGGAACCCGTATTCGAGTACCGGGTACTCGAGTGCTATAATCTGAGTACTCGAGTACCCGAGTACTTACTAAGTACTCGAGTCAGGCTGTACTCGGCACATCTCTAGTTTACAATGGTTTTGAAAAGCATTTTTAGGAACAAATGTGATTTGTAATTCCACTGCAAGTCGATCATAACTTTCTATGAATAAGGGGGCTAGTCTGGCGTGCAAACACAGGGCAATGAAGCAAGATGTGCTCCGCTGTCTCGCTCACACCCGGCTCGCAGATACACGATGGGTCCTCTTTGCACTTGCAGCGGTTCAAGTACTCTGAGAACCCACCGTGCCCCGTCAGAATCTGTGTGAGCACGCCAGTGGGCACAATCTGTTTAACTGGCCTATACGCTACCAGAAGGACAGGAAAATCCTTATCGACGTAGACGCAGTGGTGCCAGTCTTGTACCTACGATTCCATTCGTCAAGTGACTCCATGCGGATTTGTCGCTTGACGAATGATACCGGACATTTGGGTTTGGTCTTGCTGTGCAGCGCTGCTTGTTAAGCCAGCTCATCTGCTCTCTCATTACCCGCCAGACCTGCGTGTCATCATCATCTCAGCCGAAAGACGTCCACTGCTGGACATAGGCCTCCCCCAAGGTTCGCCACAATGACCGGTCTTGCGCTGCCCGCATCCAGCGGATTCCCGCGACCTTCACCAGGTCGTCGGTCCACCTTGTGGGAGGCCTACCCGCGCTACGCTTTCCGGTGCACCTGCGTGTGCATTTATCCAAAATAAGGAAACTTCCGTGTTTTGGAGTCTGCAGCTAGTGATGTTGCGCGCGGGTGATGGGAGAGCGCGTTGACCACTGTCTCGAGTGCCGAACGCGAGTCGCGATGATAGCGAGACTGGCGCTCCCACACTCTAACGTGTATTTTGTGGCTCAGCATATGGCCAAGAGTTATTAATAGTTAGCTGATAGACCCTGCAGAAGGACGACAGTTTGAGCTTGAGCGACTTGGTCTCGGTTACTCTACATCAACTCCGTAGCCGTAGCGTATCAGCACCGAATCGCCTCGCCCGCAAGCTGTCCACGAGTGGACAACGAGTGGACCGCGCGCTGTCCGCGCGAGGATGATGCGTCGATGATACGCCGCTTCCCATGCGAAATTAGTGGACTACGCGATGACCACTAATTGACCACGCAAAGACCACCCGTGGACCACCCGTCGACAACGAGCGGACGCTGAGCAACGGGGTGGTGCTGTAGCCCGATTCACGTAAAAACAGACAATCCAAATAACGCTGAAGTTCGTAAGTCGTTCGATCGAAATCCTATCAAAAGTTGGTATTCACGTGTTCCTTGAACGCAGTTCGATAGGACTTCAACTCAAACGTTTACTCAACGACTTGTTGCCATGACGAAAAGGCTATCAACGACTATGGTCGCTACGATATCGTTACGGTTTTTATTACGTGAATCGGGCTACTGGTCGGGTGCAGAGGCGTTGTAATGAGCTGTGGCCTTAGGGCCTCCGCAGACTAGCTACTTTTAGCATCGGCGACCGGCGATTTTGTGACGTATCGATGCTGCGTCACGCAGCATCAAAATCGCCGATCGCCGATGCTAAAAGTAGCTAGTCTGCGGAGGCCCTTAAATGTGAAATAAAATACAAATAAATACAAAAAATACAAATCGTATATTAATTTAATATCACAGTTCTACTACATATATGATTAGAGTTAAACTTCACTTAACTCTCATACGCAGGCCGTAGCATTTCCATCTCTTGTTTTAAATAGTCCATAAGTCGTTCCGATTTCTCATCGAGGCTGGCATTCAGAAACTGTTTAATGTTATCCACGACCTCCTCGTTCGTTGGGTCATCGCCCCATCTTAGGAAGAATTTAGGTATATTATTAATAAACAACGCGTCAATTTTAGACGCATCAACTTTCCGTACAGTATCCAGCACGACATATGTAAATTCCATATTATTAGATTTCACTGAGTCTAAAATAGCTCCCGTTACGGATATAATTTTAACAAAGTCTCGTATATTGTCTGGAGTTATAAATTCTAGTGTCATTAGAAGCAGCGATGTCAGGTTGTATAGCTTTTCAGACATTGCTTTGTGTAGCGATGAATGTATTATGTATTTCATTTCAATAGTGTCATGCCAAAAATCTAGAACTTCCTCCCTACCGCCCGTACTCTGTTGCATCATGAAATCGAATATTATCCGTCTGCTCCGCACATCACTCACTTTATTCCTAAATTCTTCATCCATAGTCAATTTATCATCTAATATGTTAAGTATGCCCAGGTTGTATTTCTGCATCACAGTGTTCAGTATAAAATCCCATACTGATTTTAGTTCATCATCAGATTGCTCCGTCTTGAGTATATCACAGATGTACTCCACTGCGAAGTACTCGGCGAACGTTCGATGCACAAATACGGGCACGCCGTCCGCCACAGCGTGAATGATGCCCGTCTTCTCTCGACCACACTCAATTGAACTGATTATTTTCCTTATCTCTTCTAGTTTTGTCTTATAAAACAATTGGTCGACGTCTTCATAAAACATCGCGTATGCAGCCAGATTTTTATGTTCGTCAATAAATCTCTTCCTTTCCCTCTCAAATGTAAATTGATTATCGGGTTTATATAGATCCATCTGGTTCTTCTCCTCGAAGCGTATCTTTCTAAATTTCGTCTCCACGAAATGTTCGTACATCACGTAAGTGTTGGGATTCAAGTCCCATATCGTGTCGGTCTCGACGTGTTTGATTTGGTGTTGGAAGTAATCGGCTACCATGTATATGTGGAGTGGGGTCGCGATGAATTGTTTCATGTGGTTCACGTCACCCACCCTGCCTTTGTATTGTTGGCCTGTTTTCATTGCGTGCACGTTCAAATCCCAGGCTTTTATATATTTGTCTTTGTCCTGGAGAAATAGGACGCGTTTTATTTCGTCCTTGAAGTACTGCGCCGCGTCCAGGTACACGGTGTGCAGCGGCAGGCTGCGACACTTGTATAGTATACAGAAATCTTCGTCCTCTCGCCTGCTATGTGACCGATTCATAAACATAATAAAATCATTAATTCTTTCGATCTGTTTCTGATCCAGTTCGTTCAAATCTAATTTTAATTTGAGATATCTCTCTATAAATTGTTGTTGTTCTATGAAATTAAACTGCTGCAGTTGGTAAGAGCCACCGAATATTGACTCTAAACTCTTCAGTATCTCGCTGTACGTTCGACTCGTAATCCAAATTCGATGATCTCGAGGACGGTAATCTTTCAGCACATTCAAAAATTGTATCACTTGCGATTCGTAATGTGGACATATTTCGTCGAATCCGTCGAAAGCAAATATTACTTTGCACCAGTTACAATGATGCAAAAACACATTTATTTGAAACCTTATGACTTTGTCTGTTTCTAGGCAGCAATCTTTTAGATATATCTTACCATTTTCTTCGTGTAAAACCAACTTTTCGCTTACATTTAGTTTGAATAAAGCGATGCAAATGAATGTCATCGCTTCCAATATGTCGATGACCGCCTTGATTTCAGTCCACTTTTGGAAAAATCTGGAATAGTCCAACAAGTCTATCCTCACTATCCACACTCCAGGATCGCACGCCTTCGTAGTCAGCGACAGGTGCGTGAGTAGAGATGACTTGCCCATTCCCGGCTCCGCTGTTATTAGCACAGCGTGCTCGTCTATATCATAAAAAGTCTTCAGTTTTATTTCTTGGTGCACTGAACATATATGATTCGATATCACTCTTCTGCTAATATATAAATCTTTTATTTCTTCATACCTAGAAGTGGTGAGTGTTTCACCTACCCGTATAACTTCTCCACTCATTATTTCATCCATTAGTCCTCCTTTGATGAATACTCTGGCGTCGTCATCAACAAGCACGTTTAGATTTACATGCACGCCTTGGAATATCACATCAGTATTTTTAGTGATGGTTTCTTGTGATTCTTTTGTCAAATCGATCAAGCTACTTTTATCATCCATGATATAGAAGTCTGCGTGCGCAAAAAACTTTCTTATTTCAGATACGGACCCAGAATTGGTAACTATGATTAGTTTTTTCTGTTTTAAAAGTTGAAAGATAGCTTTGATGTCTTTGTTCAATTTTGTTACTTGTGATAATTTGTATGTTAAAATTAAGACGTTGTTTTTAACATTCTTGAGTTCCTCGCGAAGGCGGTTACAGTCGCATTCGGGAAGGCTTAAGACATAATTCAAGTCTATGAGATAGTAATCATCGTTCTTGATATACTGAGTTACTTTTACAATGCTTAACGCGATGACTTCAGAAACTATGATAGTTATCTTTGAAAATGATACGTCTAATTTCAATAATTCCACGGCTACTGTATCAAATTGAATACCGTTTTTCATCATTTTATTTTTGCTTAGTACGTTTGCAATACTGAGCAAAGGGTTTTTTATGAACTGGTCAATTGAATTTTGAAATACATGACATGTTTTCGTCAGGTATTTTGCGTTCTTTTGTTGCAACCACCATTTTTGTATCTTATCGTGGTACGCGAGGAATATCGCATCTGATTTGATTTGGAAGTTACATCGTTCTCTATTTTTCTGTAGTCGGCCGATTTCTCGCTTTAAACTATGTTCGACTTCGCTCTCTCTCGCTTGGTTTGTGCAGAACAGTAATCTATTTGTGAAGTCTAGGACCATGCTTTTGTCGAGTTCGTTGCAATCGAACGATAGTTTTGGGAAATTCTTGACTCTCACGTCGAATCTATATTTTTCTAAATCCTTGACCTCGCTATTTATTTTGTCGAAGAGTGTTCTTGCATGACCTGCTAAGTCGTTACCGTCGTTAAACATTAGCAGCTTAGTCACATTATCGAATATTAATAAATTTCCAACAGCGCCAGCTATGCCGCCGTTCAGTCTAAGAAATCCTTTATCAGGGAAGTTGTCATCTATGCATATAGTAATATTGATGGTATCATCATTGACGTTGTTGACATTCGATTCTTGTAGTATGTGAATTAATTTATTTGCCAAGTAACACAATCGTTTTTCTTTCCGTGAGCTCTCGCCGCTCAAAGTCAGGTCTCGGTTGCCGAACGCCGCGGGGAGCTTGAACGATTCCGAACAGTATGTCTTTACGCAAGCTGAACGTCGTTGTGATTCTGCACCAGAACTCTCAATTGCCTTTAACCCGTCTCTTAAATGCGAGTCATCGTTATCAAATGTTTCGTTAATATCAACGAAACATGGCTCGGAGGACGGTAGTGCCGAGGAATCGAGTGTTTCTTTAGAACTTAGTTTCTTATCCTTCAGCGCTTCATTAACGAGACCCTCACCCAGCAGCTTCAGATGGTCATCAGTGGTATCGAAAAAAGTGTGATTGAATCGAGCCATACGATAATCTGTATTAACATCTTGCTGGACGTCGCTGTCTATGAAAACTCGATGCGATAAAATAACGTGGTACGTCTGCATTAGTTCATTGTTCATCAGTGATTTATAATTGTTTCCTTTGACTCTTACTGTATCTGCTATGAGTATAGCTAGTTGTTCAATAATAGAATGCAACACCATTTGATTTAGTAATTTAACATCGTCCTCTGTATATGGAAGCTGAAATGCGTCATCTCCTGTGCTAATGACATCGTTAATTTTACTCATATAATTGCTTTCGTGATATTCTTTATCCAACTCGTCTCTTGTGTTTGTATAAAATACGAATGCACATTCGACATCCTCGTATTGACTTTTGAAGAAGGCGTCACTGCTGTTAACATTGAATTTATTTCTAATGATGATGTAACTCTTAAAGTAGTTCGTCAAATCTGTTTTGGTGACTGTGAGGGCTCGGTTTTGATCGTCTCTATGTTTGGCTTGTAGGAACACCGCGTTGGGTTTATCGAATCCTTTTACTTTGAACCTTAAGCAGATGTCGTCGAACTCCCCGAGTCCGTCCACGTTCGTGCCTATATAGAACTCTTCGATGTCCTCATCATCGAGCGCTCTGAATAGTATTAAACTTAATAATTTCGTCTCGTAAAGTTGTCCGGAGGCCCCCGATGTGCCAGCACGTTTCTTGTATACTAAATTACTCATGTTGCTTTATTAATGATACAATTTTCTTTGTGAGGAGTTTCTATACAGGCAATTTCTATGTGTGATTGTATAGTAGCTTTGTAACTATGAACGAAATTTCATCCACACGTTTGAGGAGGCAAGATGTTTAGTTAGGCTTTTCATTGCAAATACTCCTTTATATTCTGAATGCTGGTCGCCTGGTGGGTATCTCCGCTGCAAGGAGAATGTGGAAACTCCTGAAATTGAGACAAAAAGTATGAAAGTGTCGTCTTTTGTAAAGAATTTCGTTAATTTTTTTAGAAATGTGTAAATTTGTGTTTAGGCACATGTTTGCAAGTGGAAGTCAGCTATACTATTATTTTTTTGGAGACGCATCCCCCCTGATGGGTTCAATGGACATACACGACATATACATTACATTTATACACATACATATACTCACGCCTGTATCCCAAGGGGGTAGGCAGAGACTATAGATTGCCATATGCTACGATTTTGACACACCTCTTTTGCTTCATCCACATTCATACATCTTCTCATGCACTGCCGTCGGTTGAGGGTGCTACGGACTTGACCTTTCTGGAAGAGACCATTAATCTGGTCGTGAAAAGTTCTCCTTGGGCGCCTTGGGCTTGGGCTTGGACATATACATTAGTACTTTAAAAACAGCACATAAACTATACTTGCGTGTTTATACTTTACTTGGCTTGAAAACAATATTATCATCAATTAATTCAAGCCTTTTACGCCGGACCTGTTGTTAGAAAGAGATGAAAATACCTTGTGGTGTTATTAGCCACATAATCATTGATGGCGCGCGCGTGCAGCCTCAACGTTGGGCGGTGCGTGACTAATTAAATGTCAGGCAGTTACTTTGCGAATGCAAGGTAACTAATGTTGTCAAGCTAAGCATGGTAAGGCGCATCAAAACAACATCAACAAAAACAACACAACATCAACGACAACATCTTTAACTGACAAGTTGAAAAGTAATGTTGTCATTTTTACACGACTGCCCAAAAATAAGGAGTGTATATGTGTTTGGGTTCATGTATGTATGTATGTATGTGAGATTATTTATTCCACCATAACTTATAAATGCCTGAACCGAATTGGATGTATGGGGTATCGTTAGAATCCTTACATCATTCCGGGTAACACTGGGTATATTATTTAAAAAAAAAAACAATATGGCGGCATTATGCCTCAAAATTCTAATGTGAAAAAAAAAAGTTTTTCATCCATTATTACAATATGGGTATCAAATTGAAGGTGCACATTTCAAAAATATATCATTTATTGGCATAATTTAACATAGGTAGGGTGTACATGTAAAACAAACATTTCATTTTTTATTTATTGGCTGCTGTCACTAAAATACATAAAATAAAAATAAATAATTAAAAAAAAATAAAAACACGACTGCCCTGCCAAAAACGAACTAAAAAGTATAAAACAAGTGCAGTGTTATTGCAGTCGGGGGCCCTCTTAAATTAAAAAGTATTCCACAGAACGGTCCCCCAACTGCAATGACACTGCACTTGTTTTATACTTTTTAGTTCGTTTTTGGCAGGGCAGTCGTGTTTTTAATTATTTTTAATGTCAAGACTTTTTTAAAGTATCCGTCACTTTACTGATATTGTTTAGGGAGGTATATAACGCCCAAGGAAGTTTTAATTAACGTCAATGATAACGCCTAGCTATGATAAATGCCTTCATGTGTGTGCTTAATGCATGAAATACATAGAAAATATATATTTTATACTTTGACACTGGCTAAATGCAGAAAACGACGCCAAAAATAATAAAAAACCTTGAACCCAATACCGCAAGGTCATGAGTTAACTGACGCTATAAACAAAAACTATAGCTGTCAGTTGAAATATACAATACCCCTGTTGGCTATTTCCGAAATTTGTCTCTGTCGGGAATCGAACCCGCAACCACCCGATGCAGTGAGCTGAGCCGTTTACACTCAAACCACTGCGCCAAGCGATCCTCATAGGTACAAATTCCTTTATGTAGTTACCTACTTATATATTTATAGTAATAGTAACTCACCTTTGAAACATCCACCAAAGCGGCATGGCAATAGGTATTATTATTATTAATTCTATATAGCACAGTGGAAGTAACACTTAGAATGTTTTAATACTGTACAGTACTAATATAAGAAATATGAATAAACTTAAACGTGCCTTTTACGAGAAAACCTTGTTTAATTTGTTATCAGACATGCGCACAGTTTATCAGTAAGTGAACGCCCGTCTTTGTTTGTAACGCTGCGTTCGTACTGGACGAAACGTTCGGACAAAACATATTGTTGTCTCTTTTTTTTGTTGTCATAATATAGAGACGAGCAGTGGTAGCCGATTGGTTAAGCACGCGTCTTGCGGGCTTAAGGTCCTGGGTTCAAACCCTGGCTCACACCTCTGTATTTTTCGAAATCTATGTGTGAATCATAACTTTAATATGATTATCACTTGCTTGCGGTGAAGGAAAAACATCGTGAGAAAACCTGCATATCTTTAGACATATGAAATCCACCAACCCGCACTGGGCCAGGGTGGTGGATTATGACCTGAATCCCCCTCGTATTGAGGGGAGGCCCGTGCCCAGCAGTGGGACGTTAAAGGGCTAAATTATTATTATTATTTTTTAATATAGAGACATCAGTATGTTTGAATGTTTCGTCCAGTGGGAACGCAGGGTAATACAGTCACGTGGTAGTAATACTAACCACAGATGATACTAAAAATAAATCAGGTTGGCACAGACAAACTAGAGATGCCCTTGCATAACAAATTGAATGCGTCGGGTTATGGCGCGAAATTATATTTTTTATTGGCAAATCTTTGATGAAATTAGTGACCGACATATTGCATTGCGTTTATTGGTGTATTATTATTATACTTTTTGATATTGTTTATTCATTATAGTATATTATATCAGATTAATTTAAAATGATACGGAAATAAATCTCAATTTTTTAATTTTTGGATATACCTAGTTCGTATATTGTTGATTAATTTTACGTTCAACATTACATGCGAAATAAATGACAAATTTAAAAATACAAAATCGTATATTCGTCCATGTAGGTTCACAATCAAGTACTTACAATAGTGTTACATTATACAGGTTGGTTGAAGTAACAAGAATAATAATGATTGTTGCCAATAACCTCAGTACCATTTTCTTAAACTCATATTTTATAATATACGGTGAAATATGTCTATATTGGTGGTTTTACTGATAAATATGATATACGCGTTAGGGGCCGTCCATAAATTACGCGAGGTGAATTTTGGGATTTTCGACCCCTCCTCCCCCCTTAGTGAGATTTCGTGAGATTTGGCTCGACCCCCTCCCTCCCCCTTTAATGTCACGTGAGATTCTTCAAAAGGCATATTCTAGTGGAGAAATATGTTTTACTTAATTTAACCCATTTTTCTTGCAATTTTACACTGTTTCTTGCGGTAAAAAAATTACGTGAGATATGCCGCGACCACCCCTCTTCCCCACGTGAGATTAGGTGAGATTTTGCTCGAACTAAGCGCTGCTCATAACTACATCGGTGATTTATTCCAGGAGATGCCAAGTGAGGGAATACCGGGAATACCAAGTGTCGTGTAAAAGTATTAGTAAATATTTACAATGCGTTGTGAATGTACTCTGTAAAAGGGTCTCCATGGCGTCCCGGTGTGTTTCGGCCCTAAAACCTTTGGTGTTCCGTTTTATAAACCCAAACACATCAATGTGTGGCAAGAAACGAAGCTCGCGATCTATAATCACACCTAGCTATCAATTTCTTTAGATAAACGTTCAAAATATTCTGTATCTAAGATCAATTCCTTCAGAATGTCTTCGTCGCATATCCCACGACGAACCAACTCTTCAATTTGAGACAGATTTGCTTGCCGCACAGTATCCAGCTCGACATTATTAAGTTTCAAATTCGGTCCAGCAACTATACTAGGTGCCAGTTCAGTAATTTTTTCATCGAGGCCAATCTCTGGAGTAAGCGATCGAAATGACAACAGAAATAATGACATCAAGTTGTAAAGGTGCTCATGACGCAGAATGGTTAGCAACCAACTCAAAATCAAATTATTGCCACCAATCTCCGTCATGCTCCTGTTCTGTTCCATCAACACACCGAATATTATTTGTCTGCTCTGCGCATCGCTAACTTTAGTCTTCAATTTATAATTCATGATCAAATTATCGTCTAATACCTTTAGTACGCCAACATTGGTATTTTTAAACATAATGTTCAGTAAGAAGTTCCATAATGATTTTAGTTCATCATCAGATTGCTCCATCGTGAGTCTATCACAGATGTACTCCGCTGCGAAGTACTCAGCGAACGTAAAATGCACGAATCTGGGCACGTCATTTATAACAGTGCAAATGACGCCTGTCTTCTCTCGACCAGAAGCGATTGTACTGACTATTCTTCTAATCTCTTCTAGTTCTGTCTCAGTAAACAAATTGTCGACATGATCATAATAAAATACCGCGTAAGCAGCAAGTTTTTTATGTTCATTAATAAACTTCTTTCTTTCTCTCTCGAAAACTAATTGAATATCGGGTTTATATAAATCCATCTGATTCTTCTCCTCGAAGCGTATCTTTCTTAATTTTTTCTCCACGAAATGATCATACATCACGTAAGTGTTGAGATTCAAGTCCCATATCGTGTCGGTTTCAACGTGTGTGATTTGGTGTTGGAAGTAATCGAGCACCATGTATATGTGGAGTGGGGTCGCGATAAACTCTTTTATGCGGTTCACGTCATGCTTCCTACCGTTGTTTTGTAGCACTAGTTTCATTGCATGCACGTTCAAATTCCAAGCATCTACATATTTGTCTTTGTCCTGGAGTAATACAACATGTTTTATTTCGTCCTTGAAGTACTGCGCTGCGTCCAGGTACACGGTGTGCAGCGGCAGGCTGCGACACTGGTGCCGTCTTAATTCCTCGTCCTCCCCCCGTCGGCTGTGCGTCTGCGCCATAAACGCAATAAATTCATAAATTTTCTCGATCTGTTTTTGATTCCGTTCATTCAAATCTAATTTCAGTTTGAGATATCTCTCTATAAATTTTTGTTGTTCGATGTTATTAAACGGCTCCAACTGGTGACAGACACTGAATACTGCCTCTAAACTCCGCAGTATTTTACTGTACGGTCGACTCGTAATCCAAATTCGATGTTTTCGTGGATGGTACTGTTTGAGAACGTTCAGAAATTGTATCACTTTTCGTTCGTAATGCGGACATATTTCGTCGAATCCATCGAAAGCAAATATCACTTTGCGCCGGTTACAATAATGTAAAAACAAATTAATTTCAAATATAGTCCCCGCTTGAAGGCCACAATCTTTAGGATATATTTCACCATTTTGCTCATTCAAAATTAGGGTTTCGTCTACATTTTCATTGACTAAAGCGATGCAAATGAATCTCAACGCTTCCAATACATCGATGACCACCATGTTTTCCGTCCACTGGTGGAAAAATCTGGAATAGTCCAACAGGTCTATCCTCACTATCCACACTCCAGGATCGCGCGCCTTCGTAGTCAGCGATAGGTGCGTGAGTAGAGACGACTTGCCCATTCCCGGCTCCGCTGTTATGAGCACAGCGTGCTCGTTTATATCATAGAATGTCTCCAGTTTTATTTCAACGTCATGCCTATTATAATTTGTATCATCGTAAACACTATTATCAATGCTATCATTATCACTATCATCATCATCCATATCAAAAAAATTATTCAGATTTGTTTTAACTTGATGCACTGTACCTATATGTCTCGATATCACTCTTCTGCTTATATATAAATCTTTTATTTCTTCATACCTAGAAGTGGTGAGTGGTTCACCTACCCGTATAACTTCTCCACTCATTATTTCATCCATTAGTTCTCCTCTGATGAAAACTCTGGCGTCGTCGTCTACAAGCATGTTTAGTTTTACATGCACGTCTTGGAATATAACATCAGTATTTTTAGTGATGGTTTCTTGTGATTCTTTTGTCAAATCGATCAAGCTACTTTTATCATCCATGATACAGAAGTCTGCGTGCGCAAAAAACTTTCTTATTTCAGATACGGACCCAGAATTGGTAACTATGATTAGTTTTTTCTGTTTTAAAAGTTGAAAGATAGCTTTGATGTCTTTGTTCAATTTTGTTACTTGTGATAATTTGTATGTTAAAATTAAGACGTTGTTTTTAACGTTCTTGAGTTCCTCGAGAAGGCGGTTACAGTCGCTTACGGGAAGGCTTAAGACATAATTCAAGTCTATGAGATAGTAATCATCGTTCTTGATATACTGAGTTACTTTTACAATGCTTAACGCGATGACTTCAGAAACTATGATAGTTATCTTTGAAAATGATACGTCTAATTTCAATAATTCCACGGCTACTGTATCAAATTGAATACCGTTTTTCATCGTTTTATTTTTGCTTAGTACGTTTGCAATACTGAGCAAAGGGTTTTTTATGAACTGGTCAATTGAATTTTGAAATACATGACATGTTTTCGTCAGGTATTTTGCGTTCTTTTGTTGCAACCACCATTTTTGTATCTTATCGTGGTACGCGAGGAATATCGCATCTGATTTGATTTGGAAGTTACATCGTTCTCTATTGTTCTGTAGTCGGCCGATTTCTCGCTTTAAACTATGTTCCACTTCGCTCTCTCTCGCTTGGTTTGTGCAGAACAGTAATCTATTTGTGAAGTCTAGGACCATGCTTTTGTCGTGTTCGTTGCAATCGAACGATAGTTTTGGGAAATTCTTGACTCTCACGTCGAATCTATATTTTTCTAAATCCTTGATGTCGCTATTTATTTTGTCGAAGAGTGTTCTTGCATGACCTGCTAAGTCGTTACCGTCGTTAAACATTAGCAGCTTAGTCACATTATCGAATATTAATAAATTTCCAACAGCGCCAGCTATGCCGCCGTTCAGTCTAAGAAATCCTTTATCAGGGAAGTTGTCATCTATGCACATAGTAATATTGACGGTATCATCATTGACGTTGTTGACATTCGATTCTTTTAGTAAGTTTATAAATTTATTTGCCAAGTAACACAATCGTTTTTCCTTCCGTGAACTCTCGCCGCTCAAAGTCAGGTCTCGGTTGCCGAACGCCGCGGGGAGCTTGAACGATTCCGAACAGTATGTCTTTACGCAAGCTGAACGTCGTTGTGATTCTGCACCAGAACTCTCAATTGCCTTTAACCCGTCTCTTAAATGCGCGTCATCGTTATCAGATGTTTCGTCAATATCAACCAAAGATTGCTGGGAGGACGGTAGTGCCGACAAATCGGGTGTCGCTTTAGGGCTTAGTTTGTTATCCTTCAGCGCTTCATTAACGAGACCCTCACCCAGCAGTTTCAGATGGTCATCAGTGGTATCGAAAAAAGTGTGATTGAATCGAACCATACGATAATCTGTATTAACATCTTGCTGGACTTCGCTGTCTATGAAAACTCGATGCGATAAAATAACGTGGTATGTCTGCATAAGTTCATTGTTCATAAGTGATTTGTAATTGTTTCCTTTGACTCTTACTGTATCTGCTATGAGGATAGCTAGTTGTTCAATAATAGAATGCAAAACCATTTGATTTAGTAATTTAACATCTTCCTCTGTATATGGAAGCTGAAATGCGTCATCACCTGTGCTAATGACATCGTTAATTTTACTCATATAATTGCTTTCGTGATATTCTTTATCCAACTCGTCTCTTGTGTTTGTATAAAATACGAATGCACATTCGACATCCTCGTATTGACTTTTGAAGAAGGCGTCACTGCTGTTAACATTGAATTTATTTCTAATGATGATGTAACTCTTAAAGTAGTTCGTCAAATCTGTTTTGGTGACTGTGAGGGCTCGGTTTTGATCGTCTCTATGTTTGGCTTGTAGGAACACCGCGTTGGGTTTATCGAATCCTTTTACTTTGAACCTTAAGCAGATGTCGTCGAACTCCCCGAGTCCGTCCACGTTCGTGCCTATATAGAACTCTTCGATGTCCTCATCATCGAGCGCTCTGAATAGTATTAAACTTAATAATTTCGTCTCGTAAAGTTGTCCGGAGGCCCCCGATGTGCCAGCACGTTTCTTGTATACTAAATTACTCATGTTGCTTTATTAATGATACAATTTTCTTTGTGAGGAGTTTCTATACAGGCAATTTCTATGTGTGATTGTATAGTAGCTTTGTAACTATGAACGAAATTTCATCCACACGTTTGAGGAGGCAAGATGTTTAGTTAGGCTTTTCATTGCAAATACTCCTTTATATTCTGAATGCTGGTCGCCTGGTGGCTATCTCCGCTGCAAGGAGAATGTGGAAACTCCTGAAATTGAGACAAAAAGTATGAAAGTGTCGTCTTTTGTAAAGAATTTCGTTAATTTATTTAGAAATGTGTAAATCTGTGTTTAGGCACATGTTTGCAAGTGGAAGTCAGCTATACTATTATTTTTTTGGAGACGCATCCCCCCTGATGGGTTCAATGGACATACACGACATATACATTTCATTTATACACATACATATACTCACGCCAGTATCCCAAGGGGGTAGGCAGAGACTATAGATTGCCATATGCTACGATTTTGACACACCTCTTTTGCTTCATCCACATTCATACATCTTCTCATGCACTGCCGTCGGTTGAGGGTGCTACGGACTTGACCTTTCTGGAAGAGACCATTAATCTGGTCGTGAAAAGTTCTCCTTGGGCGCCTTGGGCTTGGGCTTGGACATATACATTATTACTTTAAAAACAGCACATAAACTATACTTGCGTGTTTATACTTTACTTGGCTTGAAAACAATATTATCAATTAATTCAAGCCTTTTACGCCGCACCTGTTGTAAGAAAGAGATGAAAATACCTTGTGGTGTTATTAGCCACATAATCATTGACGCGCGCGCGCGTGCAGCCTCAACGTTGGGCGGTGCGTGACTAATTAAATGTCAGGCAGTTACCTTGCGAATGCAAGGTAGCTAATGTTGTCAAGATAAGCATGGAAGGCGCATCAAAACAACATCAACAAAAACAACACAACATCAACGACAACATCTCTAACTGACAAGTTGAAAAGTAATGTTGTCATTTTTACACGACTGCCCAAAAATAAGGAGTGTATATGTGTTTAGGGTTCATGTATGTATGTGAGATTCTTTATTCTACCATAACTTATAAATGCCTGAACCGAATTGGTTGTATGGGGTATCGTTAGAATCCTTACATCATTCCGGGTAACACTGGGTATATTATTTTAGAAAAAAAACAATATGGCGGCATTATGCCTCAAAATTCTAATGTGAAAAAAAATGGTTTTCATCCATTATTACAATATGGGCATCAAATTGAAGGCCTTGATGTGCCCATTTCAAAAATATATCATTTATTGGCATAATTTAACATAGGTAGGGTGTACATGTAAAACAAACATTTCATTTTTTATTTATTGGCTGCTGTCACTAAAATGCATAAAATAAAAATAAATAATTAAAAAAAAAAAAACGAAAAAGTATAAAACAAGTGCAGTGTCATTGCAGTCGGGGGCCCTCTTAAATTAAAAAGTATTCCACAGAACGGTCCCCCAACTGCAATGACACTGCACTTGTTTTATACTTTTTAGTTCGTTTTTGGCAGGGCAGTCGTTTATTTTTTTTTTTTAATTATTTATTTTTAATGTCAAGACTTTTTTAAAGTATCCGTCACTTTACTGATATTGTTTAGGCAGGTATATAACGCCCAAGGAAGTTTTAATTAACGTCAATGATAACGCCTAGCTATGATAAATGTATTCATGTGTGTGCTTAATGCATGAAATACATAGAAAATATATATTTTATACTTTGACACTGGCTAAATGCGGAAAACGACGCCAAAAAGAATAAAAACCCTTGAACCCAATACCGCAAGGTCATGAGTTAACTGACGCTATAAACAAAAACTATAGCTGTCAGTTGAAATATACAATACCCCTGTTGGCTATTTCCGAAATTTGCCTCTGTCGGGAATCGAACCCGCAACCACCCGATGCAGTGAGCTGAGCCGTCTACACTCAAACCACTGCGCCAAGCGATCCTCATAGGTACAAATTCCTTTATGTAGTTACCTACTTATATATTTATAGCAATAGTAACTCACCTTCGAAACATCCACCAAAGCGGCATGGCAATATGTATTATTATTATAAATTCTATGTAATAGCACAGTGGAAGTAACACTTAGAATGTTTTAATACTGTACAGTACTAATATAAGAAATATGAATATACTTAAACGTGCCTTTTACGAGAAAACCTTGTTTAATTTGTTATCAGACATGCGCACAGTTTATCAGTAAGTGAACGCCCGTCTTTGTTTGTAACGCTGCGTTCGTACTGGACGAAACGTTCGGACACATATTGTTGTCTCTTTTTTTTGGTTGTCATAATATAGAGACAACAGTATGTTCGAATGTTTCGTCCAGTGGGAACGCAGGGTAATACAGTCACGTGGTAGTAATACTAACCACAGATGATACTATAAATACATCAGGTTGGCACAGACAAACTAGAGATGCTCTTGCATAGCAAATTGAATGCGGCGGGTTATGGCGCGAAATTATATTTTTTATTGGCAAATCTTTGATGAAATTTAGTGACCGACATATTGCATTGCGTTTATTGTTGTATTATTATTATACTTTTTGATATTATTGTAGTATATTATTATGGTGTACAATAAAGTGTTATCTATCTATCTATATTATAATAATATCAAATTAATTTAAAATGATACGGACATAAATCTCCCTCTTTTCAATCTTTGGATATAGTTTTTATAGTGTTAATTAATTTTACGTTCAACGTTAAATGAGAAATAAAATACAAAATGAAAAATACAAAATCGTATATTCGTCCATGTAGGTTCACAACCAAGTACTTACATTAGTGTTACATTATACAGGTTGGTAGAAGTAACAAGAATAATAATTCGCTGCTTCAATTCAAAAGTACCACAAATAAAAAAAAATCAAAAATGTTTTTATTGCAAAAATCCAATCGTAATCCTTTATATTTTTATATTTTAAAAAGACACCCATTGATTTTGCATTTTAATATTCATAAAAAACGCAACCGTTTCTTTTGAATTTTCGTTTTGAACGCACGAAATATGATCTAAACTGCCATAATGTGAGTTGCGCGTTGACAACTGAACTAAAAGCAAGTTTCTTTTGTGCAAAAGTGCCATATCTCGAAATTTTTATACAGAAAACGAACATATTTCGGAATACTTCAGCTTTGAATAAAGGATTCACGTCAGTATGCCACTATTTTTAAATCAAAAGAACCATATTTCAAAAACTGGTAGTTTTGCACAGAAAATATACCTAAATGAACTTTTTTTTTTTGATCAAAATAAAATTATGACACATTGTGTTCGTTTTGCATTTAAGTTATTTAATAGGTATGAAGTACGGTATTTAGAAATAATTTCATTTGAATATAAAAAAACTACTATAAATGATGAGAAGGGGGGGAAAACGGGGGTATCATTCTGCTTCTGAAAGGGGGGAAAACGGGGGTATCATTCTGCTTCTGAAACGATTCATTAATGTTTACATTCGTGTCTCGTAGCGGAGGTATAATGTTACTTCAATTCCTATGCACACCTCCTTGTGGTTCCCCCCGGTAACTGTCAGTGCAATATTCCAGATCAATCCAATCCATACAAGGATTATTGAACTGGAAAGTTGCACTGCCAGGCCAACGTGTTAGGAAGACTCACCACGACGCTTGGCCAGCGCGGTGTTTTATGGCTAAAATCCCCTCTCAATGAATCACGCCAAAATAGTACGGCCCTCAGTCTCCGGTAGCCCTACTGGTCCGGACTACGGCAGCGGTCCCGGTACATGACACTCTTTCTCTACTTGACCAAAGAAGGCATATGAGCAATAATACGGAATCTGACTTGAGGGAGCTAAGAAATATCAATAAGAAAATACAAAAAGCTATTAGAAAAGACTTGCGGACATATAATACAAAAATAATTAGTGAAACTATAAAAAATAATAGGGGGCCAAAAGTTTTTAGGAAACAAATAAATAAGAATAAGTCTGAAATTAGTAAGTTATTAGATAAAAACGGTAATTTAGTAACAGATAGGGATCAAATTATACAGGTTGTTGAAGAGTTCTATGAGGATTTATATACATCTAAGGCTCAAGAGCCGTCTAGGATTGTAGGCACGGACCACAGAGACGGACCAACTGAATGTCCCCACGAGCACGACCTGCCTCCCATCTTGCAGGACGAGATTAGTTTCGCTCTGAAAAACATGAAGAGTGGAAAAGCATCTGGGGAAGATGGCATAAATGTGGAGATGATTCGGGCTGGGGGTCAAACCGTGCTAAGGGTCCTCACAGAACTATTTAATAAAGTATTGCATAATCAAGTAACCCCGAATGCTTGGAAGAACGCAGTTGTCACGATACTTCACAAGAAAGGAGACAAGTCGAAATTATCCAACTATCGACCGATCAGTTTGCTCTCTCAAGTATATAAACTCTTTGCGAAGGTCCTGTGTAACAGGTTAACTCGTCCCCTTGATGAATATCAACCGGTCGAACAAGCGGGGTTCCGGAGTAAGTTCGCGACGGTGGACCATATACACGCTGTCAAGCAACTGATGGAGAAGTGTAAGGAATATGTTCGACCGCTGTGGGTAGCCTTTATAGATTACGAGAAGGCTTTCGACAGCGTCGAGCACTGGGCCGTCTTTCATTCTCTCCGTCGTTGCAACATAGACCAGAGATACGTGAACATACTCCAGGAACTTTACAGGTCCGCTATATTGCAGGTGCGCATGCACGAACTGACTCGCCCGATTTCCATCTACAGGGGTGTACGGCAAGGTGACACTCTCTCGCCGAAGTTGTTCACTAACGTCTTAGAAGATGTCATGAAGACTATGAACTGGGACGAGAGAGGCGTCAACATTAACGGCACTTATATGTCGCACCTGCGCTACGCCGATGATCTGATCCTACTAGCTGAGAACGCCGCAGATCTTCAAGAAATGCTTGCTGAACTGCATGACGCATCCCTTAGGGTCGGTTTGAGGATGAACATGTCCAAGACAAAGATAATGACGAACCGCCCACGAAATGCACCGAATGTGACCGTAGGTAACATTCAGATTGAGGTAGTGGACCATTACATCTATCTTGGGCATTGTTTATCCTTTAGCCGAGACCCGCAAGCAAAAGAGATCGCTAGACGAATCCAGCTAGGATGGGCCGCCTTCGGGAAACTGGATGACGTCTTCAAGTCAAATATTCCCCAATGTCTCAAGACCAAGACATTTAATCAGTGTGTTCTGCCCATGCTCACTTATGGTTCCGAAACGTGGACGCTCACAAAGGACTACATGCACAAAATAAGAGTCGCACAAAGAGCCATGGAGCGTGCCATGCTAGGTATCTCCCTCGTGGACCGCATACCGAACGTTGAAATTCGCCGTCGGACGAAAGTTGTAGACGTCGGTATGCGGATCGCGACACTAAAGTGGAGATGGGCGGGACACTTGATTAGGCGGGATGACGGCAGGTGGACCAGGGCGGTAACAGAGTGGTGGCCTAGAAGGGGACGTAGGGAGAGAGGCAGACCATCTGCCAGATGGTCTGATGACATAAGAAAGGTGGCCGGCTCTTGCTGGACAAGACTAGCACAGGACCGGAACGAATGGCGTGATAGAGGAGAGGCCTATACCCAGCAGTGGGTGGATACAGGCTGAGAGAAGAAGAAGAAGAAGATAAATGATTATTATTTCAATTCAAAAGCGCCTTATTCCGGAATACACTCGTTTTTCTTTTATTTAACAGAGTTTTTTTAATACATAGGTTAATCGATAAGGTCATTTGTAATGAGATACATTACATTAGCATTTTTGTGCAGGGCATTGTAATTATAACATGCATTTAAGTAATTTTTTAAATGCCAGGCTCCTTTTGAACCACCATGTCGGCATGATCTTTTAAAAGGAGCCGGCGGCGGGTGGGATGGGGTGGCTTTGGTACTATGTTATACCGAGACCACTTACAAATTGTCATTTTACATATTTTTTTTCCTAAAATCTACCGCCGTATCGGAAACGCGATCTCGTCAAGAAACTCGGTGGGCTTGTGTTTTTACATAGTTTTTTTTAAATCGCCATTTACTTATTTTAATACAATGTATTTTGGTAAACAATAGATGCCTTACACCGTTGTGGAGTTCTTTTGGTGATGCCTGCGCATCAGGTCAATATCATACATACATACATACATACAATCACGCCTGTTTCCCGTAGGGGTAGGCAGAGACCACGTCTTTCCACTTGCTACGATCCTTACATACTCGTTTCGCTTCGTCCACTTTCATTATTCCCTTCATACATGCTCTTCGGTTTAGGGTACTCTTGACCTGACCTTTTTTCAAGACGTCTCTGATTTGGTCTCGAAACGTCCGCCTAGGTCTACCCCTTCCAACACTACTTTCTACTTACTTTTGTAATATCATTGACAAGTAACAGGATTGCAAATTTCGAACCGATCAGACCTGAGGGAGTCGTTTGTATCTCTTCATCAACTAGAAAAGAGGTCTTCAAACGGCTGAGAACACTCTCGATTAAGATACCTTTCAAAATAAAAAAACTAAATAATAATCGGTTTATCCGTTCAGGAGCTATGATGCCACAGACAGACACACAGATACTTATACACTTCAAACTTATAACACCTCTCGTGTTTTTCGTCGGGGGTTAAAAAGGAAACCAAACTAGGCAGCGATTATGATAGCGACACTTCTGAGGATACAAGTTCGAGTCAAAGAGTGTTTTCTTCATGTTTATAAAGTCTTTGTTTTATTTTGAGGTTTAAAAAACTTACGTTACCTAGTTTTGCTAATTAGCTTGGCCAATTTTAGTATTTTACTTTCATGTTATCATTTTTTAATAGAACTTAAAAAATAATTGATGATTATTTTACAACAGTTTCGAAGAATTTAATTTGGAAAACTTTGATTTGTTTTAAATTTAAGATAGCATTTTAGTTATTTTATTGAATTGCATGGCGATTTTTATTGTGTTCCTTAAAAGTTTAATAGAGAAACATTATTAATACAATAATTTTTTTGACTTATGGTTGTTTTGTTCCATGTTTAGTATATTTCAAACATATTTTTTGTATTCAAAAGTAACTTATATGCTTATATCTCCTCCGTCATTCAGTTTATTATAAAACTACTTAAAACATTTAGTGCTGCTTAAATATACGCTTCTAACGATGTATAATATGTATATATTTGATATGAAATAAAAAAGCATTAGACAAAAAATAGTTTTTTTTTCTTTGATTAGCTCTCCTCTAAAAAAGTGTCACTTTGATTTGTGGTACTTTTGAATTGAAGCAGCGAATTATTGTTGCCAATAACTTCAGTATCATTTCCTTAAACTCATATTTTATAATATACTGTAAAATAAATCTATGTTGGTGGGTTTACTGATAAATATTATGACATTCTCGTTACATATTCTCACTGCAAGAGAGTTGAGACCTCGATTGGTGCTATCTAACTAACGGCGTAGGTATAAGTAGTAATGGGATTCCGAGGCACGTCATTTATAACAGTGCAAATGACGCCTGTCTTCTCTCGACCAGAATCGATTGTACTGACAATTTTTCTAATCTCTTCTAGTTCTGTCTCACTAAACAAATTGTCGACATGATCATAATAAAATATCGCGTAAGCAGCCAGCTTTTTATGTTCATTAATAAACTTCTTCCTTTCTCTCTCGAAAACTAATTGAACATCAGGTTTATATAAATCCATCTGATTCTTCTCCTCGAAGCGTATCTTTCTTAATTTTTTCTCCACGAAATGATCATACATCACGTAAGTGTTGAGATTCAAGTCCCATATCGTGTCGGTTTCAACGTGTGTGATTTGGTGGTGGAAGTAATCGAGCACCATGTATTTGTCGCAGGCAAATTGTATGATTCCGCATTTTACATATGGCGTCGTCCGTTTACAAACGCTCGCTGTTATGTAATATGCCGAAGGCAAGATGTAAATTGCCTTGTCATTATATAATATGCCGAAACATTTGATGAACAATTCATACGCCGTTTACACATTGCCGCGGCAAATTGAAGTATTTAGTTCTAATTTTTACCACGCGCGTCGCTGCTGATCAAAACAAGAAAAATGGCGTCGAATAGTGAATTTGTGACATAAAAAAATATCGAAAACAGTGCGAATTCTACGTGTACAAACAACTTTCATGAAAAAACTGTAATTTTAAAGACATTTATTATAGTGAATTAAGACAATTTTACGATTCACAAACGGGAGCTGTTAATAACAAAGTTTTCGAAGTTATTCGGCACGTCAAGAACGCGAAGTTGTCCATGGAATCTGGTACTCGGAGGACTGCTGCGGAATATTATTGCCATATTGGTCGTGAATCGTGATTATCTTGTTCAATAACAAATTAAAATAGAGAATCGAGACGACATGAAATATGTAGGTACGTGTTATCTAAAACGGGGCGAAGCGCAAGGCGTAAGCTAATTTGACATCTCTTTCTCAGCTCATAGCTATAGCCATATTTTTCTTGCGCTGCCTATCAGTAAAGATAGCGACGAGTTATTGAACAAGAGAATCACGACCTTTGTTATCCATTTAACTATTATTTTAAGACTTCATAGGTACCTGATGAAATAAAGTCTGATTTGTCCAACCAGTTTTATGATGGTCACCCTGCAATTACAATCAATGTCAATGGAGGCGTCTTCATCAGGTGCATGCCTCGCGCGAGCACTCACTTTTGACGTCGGAACGCATAGACGTAATGTCATAATATGAGTGCTCGGGTGAGGCATGCGCGCCATATGGACACATCTAATTGATTGAAACCTGCAATTACAATCAAAGTCGAAAATATAACAATTGAACGAGTTGCCAATTTGCCTTCGGCATATTACATAACAGCGAGCGTTTGTAAACGGACGACGCTATATGTAAAATGTGGAATCATACAATTTGCCTGCGACATATACATATATGGAGTGGGGTCGAGATGAACTCTTTTGTGCGGTTCACGTCATGCTTCCTACCGTTACGTTGTTTTGTAGCACTAGTTTCATTGCATGCACGTTCAAATTCCAAGCATCTACAATTCTGCTTAAGTATAATTTACAATTAACATTACAATTATAATTTAACAATGTACCTATACCATACTCGGCAAATAGTGTTTCATTTGATCACGTCCCCTGACTCAAGGCTTGTCTCAATGGTTTGTTGACTCTGACTCATTGACTGATTAATTTGTTGAGTAGACGCGGTCCTGTTCTTCCTCCGTATGTTGAAGATGCCGTACACGATGGGGTTTGCGCAGGAGTTGGTGCTCGAGAACCACCACAGTGCACTATGTATCATCGCATTTACCTGAAGCAGCGACTTCCGGTCGATCACCATCCTGCAATGTTTTAACAGTTTCATATCTATGAAGCACAGATTAATTTTAGTTTCCGCGGCGCTCCAACTAGATGGAGCATGCGCACTAATAAAATGCGGCAACTGATAATGCTCAAATTTTTGAGTACTTCAGTACATCTGACAGCAACCATTGTATGAAACTGACAGGCCGCGTCGAAAATAAGTTGCCTCATTTCTGGAAATGATTTTTCTTAGTAAGGCGGTATCTAGTAAATCTATGCTATGAAGCTTTTATACCAACCGGTGGTAGAGGTGCTTTATAGAGGCAAGCTACAGCCAATGACTGAAGGTCACATACGGGCTGGCTCGACCGAGGTAGTACCACCCTCTCACACAAGATCAGCGTCAGGTAGCTATTACAGCTGCGTTTCGTACGATGAGTCCAACCCGCCCCCCCCCCAACCCTAATTACCTATCTATACTCAATTTATTATAGCATTAGACAGAAGTTAAAAAAGGTTATTTTTAGTGTCCACTTTGTAACAAAAGTACAAATAACGTGTTACAGTTATGATTGACGTCGAATTTATTATAATCTATTTATATACCAGCTTGTCACACCTAACTGTAATTATTTAAAGTATTTATATTTTAAAATAAATTGTCTTTCATTTAAATATTATAATTTCAGTCCAATTTAAAATTAAGTGTCAATGCTAAAAACCTAAAAGAAGCAGGGGTGAACAATACCGAGAACGTGTTTCGTTCCACTATAATCCTAACAAATCTAAAATGTTACCTAATCCGTTCAGAGGTTATGACAGCAGGGCATTTCTAATTTTGTCGGATTATGTTGTCTATGAAATTGACGTAAATAATTTTCTGTCAGTGTTTGTCATTGAGTCATTCACCATCATTTATTTTTTCATTATTTTTTGTTGTCAGCTTAAAATGTGTGATACGATGTTATTATAAATAAAACATAGTATAAAAAGTACTTTTATGTTGGTTATCGAAGTATTTAGCATTGTTTTATGTGAAAACAATTTTAATGTAACCACTCTAAATAAAAGTTGTTTTGACTTTGAAATAAAATGTTTTGGATCCCTGCTTCTACGAGCCTCTTATTTGTAATGTTATAATAAATGGGGTATCGTAAGCTGCGCATGCCTACTGTCACTTTACAGTAAAAACAAAAATGCGTATGAACATGCTATGAACGTATCAAGCACGAAAAACATACTTTTTGGCAATGTGCAAGCCAATGCCTTTGGTATTGTAAGCATGTATAGGTTACGGTAACTGCTTAACATCAGGCGGGCCGTACGCTTTTTTGCCACCGCAGTCCTATAAAAAAAAAACATACAAAAAGACTGCGAAAGACCATTGCCGTTAGAAAGTAATTCAATATCTATTACAACTTAGCGTACTATTTGTTTCGGAAACTTTTGCGCTACAGTGCGGTGTTGAAAGGGTGCTTGGTCCGTGGTCTTACCATAGATAAAAGCAGAAAAAAGGAGTCCAGCAGATAATGGACACGGCGACTATGGTGATGGTCATTTTGAGTGTCCGCGCGCGCGCACGGCCCAGGACACCCACACCACTGCGACGCATACCATCTGGAATTAGTGTTATAAAAACTTGGTTAATTTTAGTTGAATCTGATTTAATTGGAACGAAGTTCCTTAACGCGGCTTGCCGTAGGAGTTGCCTGGTAGAAATCGTCACGTAAGGGCCTCCGCAGACTTGCTACTTTTAGCATCGGCTACCGGCGATTTTGTGACGTATCGATGCTGCGTTGCGTTTCTTCAAGCGCGAACGAGCGAGACGCAGCATAAAATCGCCGATCGCCGATGCTAAAAGTAGCAAGTCTGCGGAGGCCCTAAGAAAAAGGTGTGTTATTGAGACATTCGATTCCGACCGGCGTAAAGCCCGCCACCCACATACATACGGAATTCCGAATCGGAATCCCGCTTCGAAATATATATCGGGATTTCGAATGCAGTAAATCTATCCAAATTTATGGACGTATCACACACGTACGGAATTTTTCCGTTTTGAAATTCCGAATGGTAGCATGTGCGTCCGGAATCCCGCATGGAAAAATACCGTTCCGAACGCAAGACTTCCATAGATTTTGTATGAGTCGCGGCACACATTAGTTTTTCCGAACGGAATAACAGTGTGCGTCACAGGTCTGAAGCGGATTTTCTTTAAATTATTTTTTTGGCGGGAAGTGGAAAAGTATGGTTGTCATTTTTGTTTAAATTTCCAAAACTTGTATTTCCTTGTATTATAATGTGTAATGTTGGTGGAATATTAACCATGATTAATTTACTTGACACTGGCATATGCGAAAATCGTCGTCCATATTGGCTGACGGAATGAGGGCCCTCAATGACTAGCGTCTCTCAACTGAGCCTTGTCATTCCGAACGGAAATAAAACGTATGTGTGTGATAAGCTTACGGAATCCCGATTCGATATTTCGAATCGGAATTCCGATTCGGAATGTACCTATGTGGCGGCCCTAAGGCCCGCCAAATACATACGGAATTTCCGTACGGAATTCTCTTTCGAAATATCGGGGATTCCGAACGCAGTAAATCCATCCAAATGTATGGATGTATCGCAAACCCCGATTCGATATTTCGAAAGGGAATTCCGTACGGAAATTCCGCATGTATGTGGCGGGCCTAATTCGGATATTATCGGATAATAAGTATCAACTTTTTTAACGCTAAATCTGTTTCATTTTAGTGTAATTGGTCGCTGGACAATATTAGTTTTACAAATCACTAGCAGTTTTTTCAAACCCATCATTTGCAAACATGTTTGCTAATTTATTAAACAAAATGTTGATTACACAAACAAATAGGTACTAAAAATAAAATAAAATTTGAAAATAAAGTGGGGTACCACACAAGTACTCATACAAGAAACTTGATATTTTTGACGTTTTTATTCTAAGGTGGTACGGAAGCCGATTTTTTCGGGGTAGTTTCGGTGATACCAAATACATTACTTTTTAACCTCTGCAGAATTAGCGTGGTAGGCCTCTACCCATTTAAAAAAAAAAATTGCGAGCTATGTTGCTACCTACGTACTAACCATTGGCAGAGTTAGATCGCTTGATAATCTCCAGAATAACTGCGCCAGAGCAGAACACGGTCGTCACCAGCGGCAGTATATACAACAACGACATTCTGAACATGAAGTACGCGGACTCCTGCGACGGCGACAGCGTCCCGTACGAGCACTGCTCGTTCCTGGGAAATGGAAATAAAGCTGACGTAACCTGTCACTTCACTGCTGTCAGTGTCACTACAAATACCATGGAAATAAAGCTGACGACACCTGTCACTTCAGTGCTGTCAGTGTCACTACAAATACCATGGACTTATCACCGCTTGGACTCCGCAACCTAGAACAAAAGTTTCCGAAACATATTATGGGTAATTACAAACTTACTCTTTGTTAAACGGGTCTCTCTCTATGTGGTATATGATGACTTCAGGTATGCTGGCGAGGACAGCGGCGCCCCACGCGCCGCCCAGCACGCGCGGCAATCTCGCCTCCCACGACACGTTCAGAGGCTTCAACACTGCGTAGTATCTGATGCAGGGGGATAAGAGTGAAAATTGCATGAGGGATGTTCTACAAATCATTGCAATGTAATTTTTTTGCCAATATTTCAATTGAATGCGCTAAAATCCAACTAAATTTATTTTAGTTAGTACTACACGAGCCCAAGATATAGGCTTTTGCCAAGTTTAGGTCTCGCTAGGTTTAAGAATAGATACTAGTAAGTACTTCATTGTCGATATGTCATAAATTGTAAATTCTTGTGTATACTTCGACTTTAATCGTATTCACTAACTTGACAATTCAAAGGATTCCAGTTTTGACAAGTGAGGTGATGTAAGAATGAATGAAATTGAATGAAATTAAATAATGTACTAATTAAATGCAAGCATTTTATTAAATTTTAATGTCAACCTAAAAATACTGTATAAACTATTAAAAATTGTAGAATTCCTATTCACCATGACTTCTTCGTATGAAATATTAAAAAAAAAAAAAGTAAAATTATATGATTTTTATTTTTAATTCGTTTCTATTAGAAGAAAATAATAAAGGCAAATAACTTTATGGGGTTGTAATTTGGTCACTTAACTTCATATTTAATTAAGTACAATAAAGAATAATATTATGTAATAACTTTATTATTACCTTATAATTATTCTTATATTCCACATCTTAGGGCCTCCGCAGACTAGTTACTTTTAGCATCGGCGACCGGCGATTTTGTGACGTATTGATGCTGCGTCGCGTTTCTTCGAGCGCGAACGAGCGAGACGCAGCATCAAAATCGCCGATCGCCGATGCTAAAAGTAGCTAGTCTGCGGAGGCCCTTAAATACGAATTTTCGAAGTTTTATTTAATTAAAGCATTGTTATCATTGTTCTTTACGCAAAATCATTCACTACCCCAACGCTATTAGATTTAGTAAAAAAAAATATTTAGCCCTGTTAAAGTCCCACTGCTGGGCACGGGCCTCCCCTCAATGCGAGGGGGATTCAGGCCATAATCCACCACGCTGGCCTAGTGGGTTGGTGGATTTCACATGTCTAAAGACATGCAGGTTTCCTCACGATGTTTTCCTTCCGTAAGCAAGTGATAATCATATTAAAGTTATGATTCACACATCGATTTCGAAAAATCCAGAGCTGTGAGCCAGATCGACCGATGGATCGATCCATTGGTGTGGTAACACCTTTAGGTATAGCATCCCTGGAGCTACCGACCTTTTTTATGGAACTAGGCCCGCCACACACTCCCACCACTGTTACTCTGTAAGCCAGCTACCGACCTGTCCACAGCGATGCATATGACCAAGAAGCTGGAGAGGTACAGTCCGAACTCATAGGCAAACATCATGGTGCGACACATGAGGTCACCGGCCAGCCACCAGTCCGTCACCGCCCATGATATATGTATGGGCATTCGCAGAAATGTCACCTGCACCAAACAATAATAATAATAATATCCTCGGACATTTTTTACACACGGCTACCTGATCCCAAACTAAGCAGAGCTTGTACTATGGAAACCAGATAACTGATATTACTACATATACTACTTTTTTATTTGTAAATATATATTTAATATACATATACACCCAGACTCGGGACTTACAGACATGTTCATGCACACAAATGTAGGTCCCGGGTAGGAATCGAACCTACGACCTGCAGCGTGAAAGGCGCCATCACGCCAACCACGCCAACGGGTACAACAATCAATGGAGGCGTCTTCATCAGGCGCATGCCTCGCGCGAGCACTCACTTTTGACGTCGGAACGCATAGACGTAATGTCATAATATGAGTGCTCGGGTGAGGCATGCGCGCCATATGGACACATCTAATGGATAAAGTCACATACCACGTGTAGCTAACTTTTTGTTCATTGTCACCCCCAGGGTTGAGATTGACCTCTTATTGCGACTCAATTGCAGACCTAAAATGAACCGTTAACATTATCTAAATCTAAATGAATAAAAGTCCTGACTGACTGACTGACAGACAACGCACAGCCTAAACCGCTGGTCGTAGGCACTTGAAATTTGGAGGGTGTATTTATCTTGATGGGTAGACGTTGTACTAAAAAGGATTTTTTGAAATTCAACCCCTAAGGGCGTTAAATAGGGGATGACAGTTTGTATGGAAGTTCGTCATTTTTGAAGTTAGAATGTTCAAAATTGGTGTTTAGGTTTCTTTTTATGATTTATGAAAAATGATGTCAACGCTTTTTTGAAATTCAACCCTTAAGGGAGTTAAATATGGGATGAAAGTTTGTATGGCGGTACCAATTCCGGCTAATCTCCAAAACGGCTGGACCGATTTTAACGGGACTTTTACTGGCTAATACAATACGGGATCCGGGATATGGGATGGGGGATCCGGGAAACGGGATCCGTGATATCCGAGATACGAGATCCGGAAAAAGGAATCCGAGAAATGCGATCCGGGATAATTATGGGGTCCTGGGTCCGAGATCCGGGATCAGAGATATAGGATCTAGGATCCGGGATCCAGGATTAGGGATACGAGCTACGGGATATACCTATTATATGGGATATTCGGGATCCGGGATACGAGATCCAGGAAACGGGATCCGGGATACGGAATGCGGGATTCGGAAAACGAAATCCGGGAAACGGGATCCGGGATAAGGGATCCGGGATCAGAGATATAGGATGTGGGATCCGGAATATGGGATCCGGGATCAAGGGTTAGGGATACGAGATACGGGATCTGGGATACGGGATTCGGGTAGCGGGATCCGAATCCGGGTTTTGAAGGTGGTGGAGTCAAAGAGTGAGTGGTGGTGGTAGTGCTGTAGCCAATTGAATTGATGAGTGAGCGAGCCGAAAGCCCAGAGATATCCGTGATACCAGATCCGGGATATAGGATACGGCATCCGTGATATGGCAAACGGTATCCGGGATCTGGAAAACGGGATCCGGGAAACGGAATTCGGTATCATAAATCCGATTTTTTTAATTTAAATTCTGCGCGGACGAAGTCGCGGGCAAAAGCTAGTAGTATACAGGATGAATTTGAAATCATGAGCATCCTTTTAAACTATGACTCTACACATGATTCAGAATATTTTGGGAATTAAATAAAAAAATCTATTAATAAAAAAAAATTGCTCGAGTAAGCAAATAAGCAAACCAGTTAACTGTTATACCTTACCTGGGCAATGTCTTTTTATCAATTGATTTGTTGATTAATATTCCCTAAATATTCTGAATCATGTGTAGAATCACCGTTTAAAAGGATGTCCATGATTTCACATTCACCCTGTATATTATAAGGGTCTCGTAGGGTCTCGTAGAGCGACTCATTTTAGGTTTGCAAATGACTTACAATGAGGTGATTGTAAGCCCCCAGGTTTGTTGACGCCACTAATAGAATATTTTACACGTCCCGATACCCTTGAGAGCGTCGTGGATGAAGGATCTAAGTCAGCAGAATTACCAAGTTTGTCTCAAGGAACTTACCAACAAGTCAGCTATAGCGAGGTGTATCAGTATTGTGTCCAGCCTGCTCGCTCTCCCCGCCTTCTTCTTCCGCAGCAGCAGTACCAGCACTGTTATGTTGGCAGCCGCCGACACCACCATTAGCAAGCTGGTCCCCCATATATTAACCATGTCTTCTTCATTCAACATCGTGTATGAAGTCATCTCTATTATTATTAATAGCCACGTCCAGATGTCGTACATGTCGAGGACAATGGCCTCACGAAGTTTGACTTGCCTCGCGCGAGGCAAATGCGCGCCCTGCCTCACTGCACTTACATTTGCCTCGCCTAGTTTGGCAGTCATGAGACAGAACGATAATGTCAAACTGATTGCTCGGATATTTATAGCCTTCTCTGTCTAGATTCCAGTGTCAGTTGCCCATGGACCAATTACTAAGGGGACTGGCCCTAAGCAACTCGGCCGAGTGGTCGGCCTAGTACTAACATCGACATAAAACGAAGCGAGTAGTTAAACTATTTACCGGTAGATAGAACAATGAAAATGAAAAAACAATGACCACGTTTTTTTTCATACATATATCTAATAAGGGCACCTCTTTCTTTAGTCTTTACTCTGTGCAGTTGCCTTAGCATTTGCCTCGCTCGGCATGCGACTGATGCAAGCGTCGTGCTTCGCGAGGCATGTGGGTGAGCAGCCTCGCGCGGCATGTGCGACATCTGGACGTGACTAATGAAATACGCGTGCTTCTGTTTAAAGTAACAGGGCTCCAACCGTCTGCCGGTTTTGGCGGGAAGTGGAAAAATGATGTCATTTTATGTTTTAATTTCCAAAACTTGTGTTTCTTTGGATTATAATGTGAAATGATGGTGGAATATTAACCATTATACCTATGTTTATAAAATAATGTGCGTGAGTGTGGGCAATCGGAACAAAAGTGGTGAAACATGATTTTCGGATTCCCCTAGAAGTCTAGTAAATTGTCAGTAAAGTATCCGCCACTTTATTGATAGCGCCCTCAAACACGTATCGTAGTGTAAAAAAACCCGACTACTGAAAAATCGCGCTCTAAAAAGTATGAAACAAGAAAATATTCTCATCTAGAGGATAGCCGTGGTCCGTGTAGGTCCTTTAAGTGGCATATGACGACGGACCACGGCTATCCTCTAGATGAGAATATTTTCTTGTTTCATACTTTTTAGAGCGCGACTTTTCAGTAGTCGGGTTTTAGTTTTTAAACTTACTTTTTATTTAATAATTTTGGAGTTATAGGTAACAATATATATATTTTTGAAATGTGCTCATCAAGCTCTTTCATTTGATACCCCACACGGTTTCATTAAAAAATGTTTTTTTTTTAGTTCATGACATTATGTCCTCTAGAGGGCGCCATATGCAATTTTATGTGACGTCACATAGCCTATAATCAGCACGCCATTAAGCCGCTTTTAACGATACCTCACTTGTCAAATTACGACAAGTAGTTTGGCAGTTAGGCGGGAATAGATGCACATACATACATACCTGTCAAAATCATAACCCTCCGCCGTAGTCGGGTAATAAAATACTTGCGTATCGTCAGTACAGGGATACAACGCCCGAACACCCCATAATTGCCCGTGAATATATTTTACGGTACCTATTGAATCAAATATAGGCAGTATTTATTCCCGATTTTTTTTTACGGTGAGGGAAAACATCGTGAGGAAACCTACCTATCCCTCGGGATTAGGTAATAGTCAGTTTCTGTATACACGGCGACAAGGTTCACCACCTGTCACGTTGGGTTCTGACTATCTGGTGAAACGTGGGCTTTGAGTTGGTTAATACCTCCACAATGTGGTGGTGTATGGCCACTCAAGCCTCTGACTACCCCCGAATGGGGATAAAAGTCGTGACGTTATATTTATTTATATTTTTATTTATTCCCGAAACGCTTGATTGCACACTAGTGTTTCCATGCTACATCATACATTAATAGGACAAATGATGATCACCGACTGCTATCTACCTTTTCTTTTCTAGCACCATTCTTAGCAGCGCAGAGTCAAATTCTATCGCCACAGAATATTGGGAATAAATTAAATTTTACTCAAAAATACTTATAAATAATGTTGTCATTATTTTGCAAACCTTCTTCAAGCAAAGACGTAAACAGGAAAAATAAACAGTGAATAAATGAATGAATCACTGCGGACCAAGGCTTGTATAGTGCTTTACCTACTCAAAAAAGCGAGTATTAATTTCAATAAAACTAGCTAAGTCAGTATAAAAATTAATACAATTATATATTTATTTTTACGAACTATATCTATAACTGTTTATTTTTCCTGTTCAACGTCTTTGCTAGAAGAAGTTTTGCAAAACGTCAATGTACCTACTTGTAGATGGGGAGCCGTAGAAGGGGTTTCTGGATTTGCACGAGCGCTACAGATTAAGATAAGGGAAATAGCTTACATATTGATAAGAACCTCAAAAAATTATGAGGTCTTAATATTGGTGGGTTTGTCAGGGGAACCAAAAAAAAAATAGAACGTCTTAAAATACTCGAACTCGTCAGATTAAGATAAGGGGGAATCATTACTAGCTAAGAAGTGTCAAAAGTGTCAATTTTGCTAATTTGATCGTCAGTCTAAAAAATGTGAGCATCTGGAAGTTTCACTTTTTCACCCACTCAGTTTTTTTTTTTATGTAGGACTGCGGTGACAAAAAAACGTACGGCCCGCCTGATTTTAAGCAGTTACCGTAGACTATAGATGTTTACAAATTCTGTCGCGCACGAGTTTTTTTTTTTTTTTTTTTCAATTTATCATGTTGAGCATGAAAAGTATCAATATCTGACACGCTTGAGTATTTTTATGTCATTGCTTTTTATAAAAAAAAATATTCATGTATACGCTTCCCCCACCGCTGAAAGTGGAAACATCTAGAACAATGTATTCTTCCTATCCTATCCGAATCCACTAGGTTTGGGCGACGCTCGTGCAAATCCACGAATTGCACGCTCGCCTCCCCATCTATTGTAACACACATACATAACATAAATACATAACATAAATACACTCGGTAATTTATAATAAGCTTATATAAAGAGGAAAATCCTGATTGAATGACTGACTCATCAACGCCGAGCCGACACTACTGAAGTTAGAGATATGAAATTTAGATAGTAGGTAAACGTATGACGATGATGTGTATGGTGGTATGATGTAGGCAAGCAATAAGAAGCTATTTTCGAAAATTCAACCCCTAAGGGGGCTTAAGGGGGCCTAAGGGCGCTTGAGGGGGGGTTAAATAGGGGCAGAAAGTTTGTATGTGAGTTCGTCATTTTTGAAGTTAGAACTGTGGAAATTGGTGATTAGGTCTGATTTGAAAAATAAAAATATTGATTTCAGGGTTTTTGAAAATTCAACCCCTAAGGTAATAAAATAGAGGATGAACATTTGTATGGAGTTTGGGTATGGGATACGGTATATAGGATCCGGGATACGGGATTCGGGATCCGGGATCAGGGATCAGGGATCCTGGATCAGGGATATGGGATCCGGGATACGGGAGTCGGGATACGGGATACGGGATTCATTATCAGGAATATGGGATACGGGATCTGGGATATTCGGGATACGGGATCCGGGATCCAGAAAACAAGTTACGGGATCCGAGGTCAGAAATACGGGATCCACGAAATGGGATCCGGGATCCAGGATTAGCGATACGTTTTGCAGCACACTGGAGCTATTAATATTTACCAAAACGCAAAGCAATTGGCGATTTTAAAAAATATATAAAAAGACAAGCCCGCTGAGTTTCATGCCGGATCTTCTCAGGCCCACACCTGAGAAGATCCGTTTCCGATCCGGAGGTAAAATTAAGATTAAAAAAAAAAAATACAATTTGTAAGTGCCCCCGTAGGCCTAAACGAAATAAACTAATTGAATTTGAACTTGTTGTAGTACTAGCATATAAACACTGCGGGTAGGTATTTAATTTATTTACTTATTTATTAGTAAGTCCCGTAACATCACTTTCCTTGTAATAAAAATATTACCTACCTCACACAATACGTTTCCTCAGCAGTGCTAAAACTAATAAACAATTAAAGGATACTAAAATACTAATTAGTACACTACTAACAACTTCGAGTGTATTATTTGGAAACCAATAGATAGGTCGTTTCAACGTGGACCTCCCGAACTCACTCACAACAGATTAGTTTCTGTATCATCAAACAGGTTTACTTATTTTGCATTCGTTTACAAACCAGTTTATTTTTATCAAATGTCACCTTATTGTGATCTTGCGATTTGCCCCGGCTTGACTCTTTTATTTATCGCCTCAGATTAATTAAAAAAAACATGATAGAACAACGAACAACGAAGTGAGGCTGGTTAAAACTACGCCTTGCCGTGTACATACACACTTACACACAAACACGTACAATGAAACTACGCCGAGCCTTGTTCGCGGCGCGTCGCACACATGATAAGGGTGCGTTTCCTTTGATGCGGAGATTCCTTTGCGGCGGAGCTGGGCGGAGCGGAGTGGAGCGGCGGACTGTGATTGGCCAACTGTGATGGGCCAAGAGCGGAGTGGAGATTTAGTGCACTGTGATTGGCCAATTCACGGTCCGCTCCGGTCCGCTCCGGTCCGCTCCGGTCCGCTCCGCTCCGCTTCAATGGAAAAGCAATAAACATACAAATACTTGGGACGGCCAATACGAGACAAGCGAAGCGCAAGGGCACTACTACCTTTTCTCGAAGCGCTTCGTCGTTTTTTTTAACTTTCATAACTTGGGTTTGGATTATACCAGATAAACAAATTTCTCGGAATATGATGTCAATAGTAGACTCATTAAACATATTTAGTTTCAATTGCATAGCTCTTATACTTTAGATTTTATTGATATCTAAAAAACCCCGATTTCGTCACTGGCGGCGTCTTCATCAGGCGCATGCCTCGCGCGAGCACTCACTTTTGACGTCGGAACGCATAGACGTAATGTCATAATATGAGTGCTCGGGTGAGGCATGCGCGCCATATGGACACATCTAAATTACCGATGATCATCAAAATTCTTAGGGCTGTATCACACCTGGCGACGGGACTGGCGACCGTCGCCAAGTAGAGTCCTGTCATATTTTGACATAATTCAATACGAATGATTGGCGACGGTAGTCGGCGAAGTCGCCAGCCGCGTATCCAAACATTTGCTATTACCTGTCAAATTCAATACGAATTAGAGCGCGGCTCCACTAGTGCGCTGCGCTGCGTCGTCGCAACGGAACAAAGGGTCGACGGGCGAGAGACGAAGCGGAGGAAGGTGATGCGCCAGTACAAAATCTTGCGACGACGCAACGCAACGCGCTGATGGAGCCCGGCCCTTAGTTGGCGACGGTGGCTGGCGACGCGCCTGGCGTCCCAGTGAGATACAGCCCTTAGGGTTTCGGGTATCAAAAACATGCTACTTTCGGGCATCGAACCGGCTAAAATCCGAAAAAATAACAGCCTGTACTTTTATGAATTGAATCCGCTGAATTGGGTCCGTTTGCGGCGAGCAGAAGCTGTGTGTGTTTTTGTTACCTACTTTTTAATTTAATTTTACTTTAATTTTATTTATATTGTTTTTTTTTTTTTTTTTTTTACTTTTTACTTTGCAACTTTTCTGCTTATCGCAATAAAGTTTTTTCTTTCTTTCTTTCCTCTTTCTTATGGCATCAATCGATAGCGTCAAACATAAGGATCAAATCTCTCTAACAAATATGGTAAACTAGCTTCTGCCCGCGACTTCGTCCGCGCATAATTTATCCCACGGGAGCAAACTATCGGCACAGCTGTCGGGATAAAAATAACCTATGTGTTATTCCAGACCATGGACCAATTACTAAGGGGACTGGCCCTAAGCAACTCGGCTGAGTGGTCGGCCTAGTACTAACATCGACATAAAACGAAGCGAGTAGCTCAACTATTTACCGGTAGATAGAACAATGAAAATGAAAAAACAATGACCACGTTTTTAGGGTTCCGTACCCAAAGGGTGCCAACGGGACCCTATTACTAAGCCTACGCTGTCCGTCTGTCTGTCTGTCTGTCTGTCTGTCTGTCTGTCTGTCTGTCTGTCTGTCCGTCCGTCTGTCTGTCAGCGGGCTGTATCTAACAAACGGTAATAGCTAGAGACATGAAATTTTCACAGAAGGTGTATTTCTGTTGCCGCTACAACAACAAATACTAAAAATAAAATAAAACTTAAAAATAAAGGGGGTCCCCATACAATAAACTCGATATTTTAGACGCTTTTATTTAAACCTCATAAATTAAACAATTTATAAAGAGAAAACTAACATTTTAACCATGAGTGATCATTATGACAGCTTTTACATAACTTGTTGACAAAAAAAAAAGAAATGTAAAACTACATTTTTGACCCATAAATAAGTTTAAAATTAATAGTACCAGTCACAGTAGCGCCATCTCACATTGTTATGATATCATTGGCATTACAGTGTCATAAGTAGTATAGTAATTCGATTGTAATACTTGGGATCATCTTAGCCGAATGGTTAAGGCGTTGGTCCACGTGTAAGTGGGCAGTAGGTTCGAATCTTGCTCTCTGTCTCTGTCTCTGTCTCTGTCTCTGTCTCTGTCTCTGTCTCTGTCTCTGTCTCTGTCTCTGTCTCTGTCTCTGTCTCTGTCTCTGTCTCTGTCTCTGTCTCTGTCTCTGTCTCTGTCTCTGTCTCTGTCTCTGTCTCTGTCTCTGTCTCTGTCTCTGTCTCTGTCTCTGTCTCTGTCTCTGTCTCTGTCTCTGTCTCTGTCTCTGTCTCTGTCTCTGTCTCTGTCTCTGTCTCTGTCTCTGTCTCTGTCTCTGTCTCTGTCTCTGTCTCTGTCTCTGTCTCTGTCTCTGTCTCTGTCTCTGTCTCTGTCTCTGTCTCTGTCTCTGTCTCTGTCTCTGTCTCTGTCTCTGTCTCTGTCTCTGTCTCTGTCTCTGTCTCTGTCTCTGTCTCTGTCTCTGTCTCTGTCTCTGTCTCTGTCTCTGTCTCTGTCTCTGTCTCTGTCTCTGTCTCTGTCTCTGTCTCTGTCTCTGTCTCTGTCTCTGTCTCTGTCTCTGTCTCTGTCTCTGTCTCTGTCTCTGTCTCTGTCTCTGTCTCTGTCTCTGTCTCTGTCTCTGTCTCTGTCTCTGTCTCTGTCTCTGTCTCTGTCTCTGTCTCTGTCTCTGTCTCTGTCTCTGTCTCTGTCTCTGTCTCTGTCTCTGTCTCTGTCTCTGTCTCTGTCTCTGTCTCTGTCTCTGTCTCTGTCTCTGTCTCTGTCTCTGTCTCTGTCTCTGTCTCTGTCTCTGTCTCTGTCTCTGTCTCTGTCTCTGTCTCTGTCTCTGTCTCTGTCTCTGTCTCTGTCTCTGTCTCTGTCTCTGTCTCTGTCTCTGTCTCTGTCTCTGTCTCTGTCTCTGTCTCTGTCTCTGTCTCTGTCTCTGTCTCTGTCTCTGTCTCTGTCTCTGTCTCTGTCTCTGTCTCTGTCTCTGTCTCTGTCTCTGTCTCTGTCTCTGTCTCTGTCTCTGTCTCTGTCTCTGTCTCTGTCTCTGTCTCTGTCTCTGTCTCTGTCTCTGTCTCTGTCTCTGTCTCTGTCTCTGTCTCTGTCTCTGTCTCTGTCTCTGTCTCTGTCTCTGTCTCTGTCTCTGTCTCTGTCTCTGTCTCTGTCTCTGTCTCTGTCTCTGTCTCTGTCTCTGTCTCTGTCTCTGTCTCTGTCTCTGTCTCTGTCTCTGTCTCTGTCTCTGTCTCTGTCTCTGTCTCTGTCTCTGTCTCTGTCTCTGTCTCTGTCTCTGTCTCTGTCTCTGTCTCTGTCTCTGTCTCTGTCTCTGTCTCTGTCTCTGTCTCTGTCTCTGTCTCTGTCTCTGTCTCTGTCTCTGTCTCTGTCTCTGTCTCTGTCTCTGTCTCTGTCTCTGTCTCTGTCTCTGTCTCTGTCTCTGTCTCTGTCTCTGTCTCTGTCTCTGTCTCTGTCTCTGTCTCTGTCTCTGTCTCTGTCTCTGTCTCTGTCTCTGTCTCTGTCTCTGTCTCTGTCTCTGTCTCTGTCTCTGTCTCTGTCTCTGTCTCTGTCTCTGTCTCTGTCTCTGTCTCTGTCTCTGTCTCTGTCTCTGTCTCTGTCTCTGTCTCTGTCTCTGTCTCTGTCTCTGTCTCTGTCTCTGTCTCTGTCTCTGTCTCTGTCTCTGTCTCTGTCTCTGTCTCTGTCTCTGTCTCTGTCTCTGTCTCTGTCTCTGTCTCTGTCTCTGTCTCTGTCTCTGTCTCTGTCTCTGTCTCTGTCTCTGTCTCTGTCTCTGTCTCTGTCTCTGTCTCTGTCTCTGTCTCTGTCTCTGTCTCTGTCTCTGTCTCTGTCTCTGTCTCTGTCTCTGTCTCTGTCTCTGTCTCTGTCTCTGTCTCTGTCTCTGTCTCTGTCTCTGTCTCTGTCTCTGTCTCTGTCTCTGTCTCTGTCTCTGTCTCTGTCTCTGTCTCTGTCTCTGTCTCTGTCTCTGTCTCTGTCTCTGTCTCTGTCTCTGTCTCTGTCTCTGTCTCTGTCTCTGTCTCTGTCTCTGTCTCTGTCTCTGTCTCTGTCTCTGTCTCTGTCTCTGTCTCTGTCTCTGTCTCTGTCTCTGTCTCTGTCTCTGTCTCTGTCTCTGTCTCTGTCTCTGTCTCTGTCTCTGTCTCTGTCTCTGTCTCTGTCTCTGTCTCTGTCTCTGTCTCTGTCTCTGTCTCTGTCTCTGTCTCTGTCTCTGTCTCTGTCTCTGTCTCTGTCTCTGTCTCTGTCTCTGTCTCTGTCTCTGTCTCTGTCTCTGTCTCTGTCTCTGTCTCTGTCTCTGTCTCTGTCTCTGTCTCTGTCTCTGTCTCTGTCTCTGTCTCTGTCTCTGTCTCTGTCTCTGTCTCTGTCTCTGTCTCTGTCTCTGTCTCTGTCTCTGTCTCTGTCTCTGTCTCTGTCTCTGTCTCTGTCTCTGTCTCTGTCTCTGTCTCTGTCTCTGTCTCTGTCTCTGTCTCTGTCTCTGTCTCTGTCTCTGTCTCTGTCTCTGTCTCTGTCTCTGTCTCTGTCTCTGTCTCTGTCTCTGTCTCTGTCTCTGTCTCTGTCTCTGTCTCTGTCTCTGTCTCTGTCTCTGTCTCTGTCTCTGTCTCTGTCTCTGTCTCTGTCTCTGTCTCTGTCTCTGTCTCTGTCTCTGTCTCTGTCTCTGTCTCTGTCTCTGTCTCTGTCTCTGTCTCTGTCTCTGTCTCTGTCTCTGTCTCTGTCTCTGTCTCTGTCTCTGTCTCTGTCTCTGTCTCTGTCTCTGTCTCTGTCTCTGTCTCTGTCTCTGTCTCTGTCTCTGTCTCTGTCTCTGTCTCTGTCTCTGTCTCTGTCTCTGTCTCTGTCTCTGTCTCTGTCTCTGTCTCTGTCTCTGTCTCTGTCTCTGTCTCTGTCTCTGTCTCTGTCTCTGTCTCTGTCTCTGTCTCTGTCTCTGTCTCTGTCTCTGTCTCTGTCTCTGTCTCTGTCTCTGTCTCTGTCTCTGTCTCTGTCTCTGTCTCTGTCTCTGTCTCTGTCTCTGTCTCTGTCTCTGTCTCTGTCTCTGTCTCTGTCTCTGTCTCTGTCTCTGTCTCTGTCTCTGTCTCTGTCTCTGTCTCTGTCTCTGTCTCTGTCTCTGTCTCTGTCTCTGTCTCTGTCTCTGTCTCTGTCTCTGTCTCTGTCTCTGTCTCTGTCTCTGTCTCTGTCTCTGTCTCTGTCTCTGTCTCTGTCTCTGTCTCTGTCTCTGTCTCTGTCTCTGTCTCTGTCTCTGTCTCTGTCTCTGTCTCTGTCTCTGTCTCTGTCTCTGTCTCTGTCTCTGTCTCTGTCTCTGTCTCTGTCTCTGTCTCTGTCTCTGTCTCTGTCTCTGTCTCTGTCTCTGTCTCTGTCTCTGTCTCTGTCTCTGTCTCTGTCTCTGTCTCTGTCTCTGTCTCTGTCTCTGTCTCTGTCTCTGTCTCTGTCTCTGTCTCTGTCTCTGTCTCTGTCTCTGTCTCTGTCTCTGTCTCTGTCTCTGTCTCTGTCTCTGTCTCTGTCTCTGTCTCTGTCTCTGTCTCTGTCTCTGTCTCTGTCTCTGTCTCTGTCTCTGTCTCTGTCTCTGTCTCTGTCTCTGTCTCTGTCTCTGTCTCTGTCTCTGTCTCTGTCTCTGTCTCTGTCTCTGTCTCTGTCTCTGTCTCTGTCTCTGTCTCTGTCTCTGTCTCTGTCTCTGTCTCTGTCTCTGTCTCTGTCTCTGTCTCTGTCTCTGTCTCTGTCTCTGTCTCTGTCTCTGTCTCTGTCTCTGTCTCTGTCTCTGTCTCTGTCTCTGTCTCTGTCTCTGTCTCTGTCTCTGTCTCTGTCTCTGTCTCTGTCTCTGTCTCTGTCTCTGTCTCTGTCTCTGTCTCTGTCTCTGTCTCTGTCTCTGTCTCTGTCTCTGTCTCTGTCTCTGTCTCTGTCTCTGTCTCTGTCTCTGTCTCTGTCTCTGTCTCTGTCTCTGTCTCTGTCTCTGTCTCTGTCTCTGTCTCTGTCTCTGTCTCTGTCTCTGTCTCTGTCTCTGTCTCTGTCTCTGTCTCTGTCTCTGTCTCTGTCTCTGTCTCTGTCTCTGTCTCTGTCTCTGTCTCTGTCTCTGTCTCTGTCTCTGTCTCTGTCTCTGTCTCTGTCTCTGTCTCTGTCTCTGTCTCTGTCTCTGTCTCTGTCTCTGTCTCTGTCTCTGTCTCTGTCTCTGTCTCTGTCTCTGTCTCTGTCTCTGTCTCTGTCTCTGTCTCTGTCTCTGTCTCTGTCTCTGTCTCTGTCTCTGTCTCTGTCTCTGTCTCTGTCTCTGTCTCTGTCTCTGTCTCTGTCTCTGTCTCTGTCTCTGTCTCTGTCTCTGTCTCTGTCTCTGTCTCTGTCTCTGTCTCTGTCTCTGTCTCTGTCTCTGTCTCTGTCTCTGTCTCTGTCTCTGTCTCTGTCTCTGTCTCTGTCTCTGTCTCTGTCTCTGTCTCTGTCTCTGTCTCTGTCTCTGTCTCTGTCTCTGTCTCTGTCTCTGTCTCTGTCTCTGTCTCTGTCTCTGTCTCTGTCTCTGTCTCTGTCTCTGTCTCTGTCTCTGTCTCTGTCTCTGTCTCTGTCTCTGTCTCTGTCTCTGTCTCTGTCTCTGTCTCTGTCTCTGTCTCTGTCTCTGTCTCTGTCTCTGTCTCTGTCTCTGTCTCTGTCTCTGTCTCTGTCTCTGTCTCTGTCTCTGTCTCTGTCTCTGTCTCTGTCTCTGTCTCTGTCTCTGTCTCTGTCTCTGTCTCTGTCTCTGTCTCTGTCTCTGTCTCTGTCTCTGTCTCTGTCTCTGTCTCTGTCTCTGTCTCTGTCTCTGTCTCTGTCTCTGTCTCTGTCTCTGTCTCTGTCTCTGTCTCTGTCTCTGTCTCTGTCTCTGTCTCTGTCTCTGTCTCTGTCTCTGTCTCTGTCTCTGTCTCTGTCTCTGTCTCTGTCTCTGTCTCTGTCTCTGTCTCTGTCTCTGTCTCTGTCTCTGTCTCTGTCTCTGTCTCTGTCTCTGTCTCTGTCTCTGTCTCTGTCTCTGTCTCTGTCTCTGTCTCTGTCTCTGTCTCTGTCTCTGTCTCTGTCTCTGTCTCTGTCTCTGTCTCTGTCTCTGTCTCTGTCTCTGTCTCTGTCTCTGTCTCTGTCTCTGTCTCTGTCTCTGTCTCTGTCTCTGTCTCTGTCTCTGTCTCTGTCTCTGTCTCTGTCTCTGTCTCTGTCTCTGTCTCTGTCTCTGTCTCTGTCTCTGTCTCTGTCTCTGTCTCTGTCTCTGTCTCTGTCTCTGTCTCTGTCTCTGTCTCTGTCTCTGTCTCTGTCTCTGTCTCTGTCTCTGTCTCTGTCTCTGTCTCTGTCTCTGTCTCTGTCTCTGTCTCTGTCTCTGTCTCTGTCTCTGTCTCTGTCTCTGTCTCTGTCTCTGTCTCTGTCTCTGTCTCTGTCTCTGTCTCTGTCTCTGTCTCTGTCTCTGTCTCTGTCTCTGTCTCTGTCTCTGTCTCTGTCTCTGTCTCTGTCTCTGTCTCTGTCTCTGTCTCTGTCTCTGTCTCTGTCTCTGTCTCTGTCTCTGTCTCTGTCTCTGTCTCTGTCTCTGTCTCTGTCTCTGTCTCTGTCTCTGTCTCTGTCTCTGTCTCTGTCTCTGTCTCTGTCTCTGTCTCTGTCTCTGTCTCTGTCTCTGTCTCTGTCTCTGTCTCTGTCTCTGTCTCTGTCTCTGTCTCTGTCTCTGTCTCTGTCTCTGTCTCTGTCTCTGTCTCTGTCTCTGTCTCTGTCTCTGTCTCTGTCTCTGTCTCTGTCTCTGTCTCTGTCTCTGTCTCTGTCTCTGTCTCTGTCTCTGTCTCTGTCTCTGTCTCTGTCTCTGTCTCTGTCTCTGTCTCTGTCTCTGTCTCTGTCTCTGTCTCTGTCTCTGTCTCTGTCTCTGTCTCTGTCTCTGTCTCTGTCTCTGTCTCTGTCTCTGTCTCTGTCTCTGTCTCTGTCTCTGTCTCTGTCTCTGTCTCTGTCTCTGTCTCTGTCTCTGTCTCTGTCTCTGTCTCTGTCTCTGTCTCTGTCTCTGTCTCTGTCTCTGTCTCTGTCTCTGTCTCTGTCTCTGTCTCTGTCTCTGTCTCTGTCTCTGTCTCTGTCTCTGTCTCTGTCTCTGTCTCTGTCTCTGTCTCTGTCTCTGTCTCTGTCTCTGTCTCTGTCTCTGTCTCTGTCTCTGTCTCTGTCTCTGTCTCTGTCTCTGTCTCTGTCTCTGTCTCTGTCTCTGTCTCTGTCTCTGTCTCTGTCTCTGTCTCTGTCTCTGTCTCTGTCTCTGTCTCTGTCTCTGTCTCTGTCTCTGTCTCTGTCTCTGTCTCTGTCTCTGTCTCTGTCTCTGTCTCTGTCTCTGTCTCTGTCTCTGTCTCTGTCTCTGTCTCTGTCTCTGTCTCTGTCTCTGTCTCTGTCTCTGTCTCTGTCTCTGTCTCTGTCTCTGTCTCTGTCTCTGTCTCTGTCTCTGTCTCTGTCTCTGTCTCTGTCTCTGTCTCTGTCTCTGTCTCTGTCTCTGTCTCTGTCTCTGTCTCTGTCTCTGTCTCTGTCTCTGTCTCTGTCTCTGTCTCTGTCTCTGTCTCTGTCTCTGTCTCTGTCTCTGTCTCTGTCTCTGTCTCTGTCTCTGTCTCTGTCTCTGTCTCTGTCTCTGTCTCTGTCTCTGTCTCTGTCTCTGTCTCTGTCTCTGTCTCTGTCTCTGTCTCTGTCTCTGTCTCTGTCTCTGTCTCTGTCTCTGTCTCTGTCTCTGTCTCTGTCTCTGTCTCTGTCTCTGTCTCTGTCTCTGTCTCTGTCTCTGTCTCTGTCTCTGTCTCTGTCTCTGTCTCTGTCTCTGTCTCTGTCTCTGTCTCTGTCTCTGTCTCTGTCTCTGTCTCTGTCTCTGTCTCTGTCTCTGTCTCTGTCTCTGTCTCTGTCTCTGTCTCTGTCTCTGTCTCTGTCTCTGTCTCTGTCTCTGTCTCTGTCTCTGTCTCTGTCTCTGTCTCTGTCTCTGTCTCTGTCTCTGTCTCTGTCTCTGTCTCTGTCTCTGTCTCTGTCTCTGTCTCTGTCTCTGTCTCTGTCTCTGTCTCTGTCTCTGTCTCTGTCTCTGTCTCTGTCTCTGTCTCTGTCTCTGTCTCTGTCTCTGTCTCTGTCTCTGTCTCTGTCTCTGTCTCTGTCTCTGTCTCTGTCTCTGTCTCTGTCTCTGTCTCTGTCTCTGTCTCTGTCTCTGTCTCTGTCTCTGTCTCTGTCTCTGTCTCTGTCTCTGTCTCTGTCTCTGTCTCTGTCTCTGTCTCTGTCTCTGTCTCTGTCTCTGTCTCTGTCTCTGTCTCTGTCTCTGTCTCTGTCTCTGTCTCTGTCTCTGTCTCTGTCTCTGTCTCTGTCTCTGTCTCTGTCTCTGTCTCTGTCTCTGTCTCTGTCTCTGTCTCTGTCTCTGTCTCTGTCTCTGTCTCTGTCTCTGTCTCTGTCTCTGTCTCTGTCTCTGTCTCTGTCTCTGTCTCTGTCTCTGTCTCTGTCTCTGTCTCTGTCTCTGTCTCTGTCTCTGTCTCTGTCTCTGTCTCTGTCTCTGTCTCTGTCTCTGTCTCTGTCTCTGTCTCTGTCTCTGTCTCTGTCTCTGTCTCTGTCTCTGTCTCTGTCTCTGTCTCTGTCTCTGTCTCTGTCTCTGTCTCTGTCTCTGTCTCTGTCTCTGTCTCTGTCTCTGTCTCTGTCTCTGTCTCTGTCTCTGTCTCTGTCTCTGTCTCTGTCTCTGTCTCTGTCTCTGTCTCTGTCTCTGTCTCTGTCTCTGTCTCTGTCTCTGTCTCTGTCTCTGTCTCTGTCTCTGTCTCTGTCTCTGTCTCTGTCTCTGTCTCTGTCTCTGTCTCTGTCTCTGTCTCTGTCTCTGTCTCTGTCTCTGTCTCTGTCTCTGTCTCTGTCTCTGTCTCTGTCTCTGTCTCTGTCTCTGTCTCTGTCTCTGTCTCTGTCTCTGTCTCTGTCTCTGTCTCTGTCTCTGTCTCTGTCTCTGTCTCTGTCTCTGTCTCTGTCTCTGTCTCTGTCTCTGTCTCTGTCTCTGTCTCTGTCTCTGTCTCTGTCTCTGTCTCTGTCTCTGTCTCTGTCTCTGTCTCTGTCTCTGTCTCTGTCTCTGTCTCTGTCTCTGTCTCTGTCTCTGTCTCTGTCTCTGTCTCTGTCTCTGTCTCTGTCTCTGTCTCTGTCTCTGTCTCTGTCTCTGTCTCTGTCTCTGTCTCTGTCTCTGTCTCTGTCTCTGTCTCTGTCTCTGTCTCTGTCTCTGTCTCTGTCTCTGTCTCTGTCTCTGTCTCTGTCTCTGTCTCTGTCTCTGTCTCTGTCTCTGTCTCTGTCTCTGTCTCTGTCTCTGTCTCTGTCTCTGTCTCTGTCTCTGTCTCTGTCTCTGTCTCTGTCTCTGTCTCTGTCTCTGTCTCTGTCTCTGTCTCTGTCTCTGTCTCTGTCTCTGTCTCTGTCTCTGTCTCTGTCTCTGTCTCTGTCTCTGTCTCTGTCTCTGTCTCTGTCTCTGTCTCTGTCTCTGTCTCTGTCTCTGTCTCTGTCTCTGTCTCTGTCTCTGTCTCTGTCTCTGTCTCTGTCTCTGTCTCTGTCTCTGTCTCTGTCTCTGTCTCTGTCTCTGTCTCTGTCTCTGTCTCTGTCTCTGTCTCTGTCTCTGTCTCTGTCTCTGTCTCTGTCTCTGTCTCTGTCTCTGTCTCTGTCTCTGTCTCTGTCTCTGTCTCTGTCTCTGTCTCTGTCTCTGTCTCTGTCTCTGTCTCTGTCTCTGTCTCTGCTCTGTCTCTGTCTCTGTCTCTGTCTCTGTCTCTGTCTCTGTCTCTGTCTCTGTCTCTGTCTCTGTCTCTGTCTCTGTCTCTGTCTCTGTCTCTGTCTCTGTCTCTGTCTCTGTCTCTGTCTCTGTCTCTGTCTCTGTCTCTGTCTCTGTCTCTGTCTCTGTCTCTGTCTCTGTCTCTGTCTCTGTCTCTGTCTCTGTCTCTGTCTCTGTCTCTGTCTCTGTCTCTGTCTCTGTCTCTGTCTCTGTCTCTGTCTCTGTCTCTGTCTCTGTCTCTGTCTCTGTCTCTGTCTCTGTCTCTGTCTCTGTCTCTGTCTCTGTCTCTGTCTCTGTCTCTGTCTCTGTCTCTGTCTCTGTCTCTGTCTCTGTCTCTGTCTCTGTCTCTGTCTCTGTCTCTGTCTCTGTCTCTGTCTCTGTCTCTGTCTCTGTCTCTGTCTCTGTCTCTGTCTCTGTCTCTGTCTCTGTCTCTGTCTCTGTCTCTGTCTCTGTCTCTGTCTCTGTCTCTGTCTCTGTCTCTGTCTCTGTCTCTGTCTCTGTCTCTGTCTCTGTCTCTGTCTCTGTCTCTGTCTCTGTCTCTGTCTCTGTCTCTGTCTCTGTCTCTGTCTCTGTCTCTGTCTCTGTCTCTGTCTCTGTCTCTGTCTCTGTCTCTGTCTCTGTCTCTGTCTCTGTCTCTGTCTCTGTCTCTGTCTCTGTCTCTGTCTCTGTCTCTGTCTCTGTCTCTGTCTCTGTCTCTGTCTCTGTCTCTGTCTCTGTCTCTGTCTCTGTCTCTGTCTCTGTCTCTGTCTCTGTCTCTGTCTCTGTCTCTGTCTCTGTCTCTGTCTCTGTCTCTGTCTCTGTCTCTGTCTCTGTCTCTGTCTCTGTCTCTGTCTCTGTCTCTGTCTCTGTCTCTGTCTCTGTCTCTGTCTCTGTCTCTGTCTCTGTCTCTGTCTCTGTCTCTGTCTCTGTCTCTGTCTCTGTCTCTGTCTCTGTCTCTGTCTCTGTCTCTGTCTCTGTCTCTGTCTCTGTCTCTGTCTCTGTCTCTGTCTCTGTCTCTGTCTCTGTCTCTGTCTCTGTCTCTGTCTCTGTCTCTGTCTCTGTCTCTGTCTCTGTCTCTGTCTCTGTCTCTGTCTCTGTCTCTGTCTCTGTCTCTGTCTCTGTCTCTGTCTCTGTCTCTGTCTCTGTCTCTGTCTCTGTCTCTGTCTCTGTCTCTGTCTCTGTCTCTGTCTCTGTCTCTGTCTCTGTCTCTGTCTCTGTCTCTGTCTCTGTCTCTGTCTCTGTCTCTGTCTCTGTCTCTGTCTCTGTCTCTGTCTCTGTCTCTGTCTCTGTCTCTGTCTCTGTCTCTGTCTCTGTCTCTGTCTCTGTCTCTGTCTCTGTCTCTGTCTCTGTCTCTGTCTCTGTCTCTGTCTCTGTCTCTGTCTCTGTCTCTGTCTCTGTCTCTGTCTCTGTCTCTGTCTCTGTCTCTGTCTCTGTCTCTGTCTCTGTCTCTGTCTCTGTCTCTGTCTCTGTCTCTGTCTCTGTCTCTGTCTCTGTCTCTGTCTCTGTCTCTGTCTCTGTCTCTGTCTCTGTCTCTGTCTCTGTCTCTGTCTCTGTCTCTGTCTCTGTCTCTGTCTCTGTCTCTGTCTCTGTCTCTGTCTCTGTCTCTGTCTCTGTCTCTGTCTCTGTCTCTGTCTCTGTCTCTGTCTCTGTCTCTGTCTCTGTCTCTGTCTCTGTCTCTGTCTCTGTCTCTGTCTCTGTCTCTGTCTCTGTCTCTGTCTCTGTCTCTGTCTCTGTCTCTGTCTCTGTCTCTGTCTCTGTCTCTGTCTCTGTCTCTGTCTCTGTCTCTGTCTCTGTCTCTGTCTCTGTCTCTGTCTCTGTCTCTGTCTCTGTCTCTGTCTCTGTCTCTGTCTCTGTCTCTGTCTCTGTCTCTGTCTCTGTCTCTGTCTCTGTCTCTGTCTCTGTCTCTGTCTCTGTCTCTGTCTCTGTCTCTGTCTCTGTCTCTGTCTCTGTCTCTGTCTCTGTCTCTGTCTCTGTCTCTGTCTCTGTCTCTGTCTCTGTCTCTGTCTCTGTCTCTGTCTCTGTCTCTGTCTCTGTCTCTGTCTCTGTCTCTGTCTCTGTCTCTGTCTCTGTCTCTGTCTCTGTCTCTGTCTCTGTCTCTGTCTCTGTCTCTGTCTCTGTCTCTGTCTCTGTCTCTGTCTCTGTCTCTGTCTCTGTCTCTGTCTCTGTCTCTGTCTCTGTCTCTGTCTCTGTCTCTGTCTCTGTCTCTGTCTCTGTCTCTGTCTCTGTCTCTGTCTCTGTCTCTGTCTCTGTCTCTGTCTCTGTCTCTGTCTCTGTCTCTGTCTCTGTCTCTGTCTCTGTCTCTGTCTCTGTCTCTGTCTCTGTCTCTGTCTCTGTCTCTGTCTCTGTCTCTGTCTCTGTCTCTGTCTCTGTCTCTGTCTCTGTCTCTGTCTCTGTCTCTGTCTCTGTCTCTGTCTCTGTCTCTGTCTCTGTCTCTGTCTCTGTCTCTGTCTCTGTCTCTGTCTCTGTCTCTGTCTCTGTCTCTGTCTCTGTCTCTGTCTCTGTCTCTGTCTCTGTCTCTGTCTCTGTCTCTGTCTCTGTCTCTGTCTCTGTCTCTGTCTCTGTCTCTGTCTCTGTCTCTGTCTCTGTCTCTGTCTCTGTCTCTGTCTCTGTCTCTGTCTCTGTCTCTGTCTCTGTCTCTGTCTCTGTCTCTGTCTCTGTCTCTGTCTCTGTCTCTGTCTCTGTCTCTGTCTCTGTCTCTGTCTCTGTCTCTGTCTCTGTCTCTGTCTCTGTCTCTGTCTCTGTCTCTGTCTCTGTCTCTGTCTCTGTCTCTGTCTCTGTCTCTGTCTCTGTCTCTGTCTCTGTCTCTGTCTCTGTCTCTGTCTCTGTCTCTGTCTCTGTCTCTGTCTCTGTCTCTGTCTCTGTCTCTGTCTCTGTCTCTGTCTCTGTCTCTGTCTCTGTCTCTGTCTCTGTCTCTGTCTCTGTCTCTGTCTCTGTCTCTGTCTCTGTCTCTGTCTCTGTCTCTGTCTCTGTCTCTGTCTCTGTCTCTGTCTCTGTCTCTGTCTCTGTCTCTGTCTCTGTCTCTGTCTCTGTCTCTGTCTCTGTCTCTGTCTCTGTCTCTGTCTCTGTCTCTGTCTCTGTCTCTGTCTCTGTCTCTGTCTCTGTCTCTGTCTCTGTCTCTGTCTCTGTCTCTGTCTCTGTCTCTGTCTCTGTCTCTGTCTCTGTCTCTGTCTCTGTCTCTGTCTCTGTCTCTGTCTCTGTCTCTGTCTCTGTCTCTGTCTCTGTCTCTGTCTCTGTCTCTGTCTCTGTCTCTGTCTCTGTCTCTGTCTCTGTCTCTGTCTCTGTCTCTGTCTCTGTCTCTGTCTCTGTCTCTGTCTCTGTCTCTGTCTCTGTCTCTGTCTCTGTCTCTGTCTCTGTCTCTGTCTCTGTCTCTGTCTCTGTCTCTGTCTCTGTCTCTGTCTCTGTCTCTGTCTCTGTCTCTGTCTCTGTCTCTGTCTCTGTCTCTGTCTCTGTCTCTGTCTCTGTCTCTGTCTCTGTCTCTGTCTCTGTCTCTGTCTCTGTCTCTGTCTCTGTCTCTGTCTCTGTCTCTGTCTCTGTCTCTGTCTCTGTCTCTGTCTCTGTCTCTGTCTCTGTCTCTGTCTCTGTCTCTGTCTCTGTCTCTGTCTCTGTCTCTGTCTCTGTCTCTGTCTCTGTCTCTGTCTCTGTCTCTGTCTCTGTCTCTGTCTCTGTCTCTGTCTCTGTCTCTGTCTCTGTCTCTGTCTCTGTCTCTGTCTCTGTCTCTGTCTCTGTCTCTGTCTCTGTCTCTGTCTCTGTCTCTGTCTCTGTCTCTGTCTCTGTCTCTGTCTCTGTCTCTGTCTCTGTCTCTGTCTCTGTCTCTGTCTCTGTCTCTGTCTCTGTCTCTGTCTCTGTCTCTGTCTCTGTCTCTGTCTCTGTCTCTGTCTCTGTCTCTGTCTCTGTCTCTGTCTCTGTCTCTGTCTCTGTCTCTGTCTCTGTCTCTGTCTCTGTCTCTGTCTCTGTCTCTGTCTCTGTCTCTGTCTCTGTCTCTGTCTCTGTCTCTGTCTCTGTCTCTGTCTCTGTCTCTGTCTCTGTCTCTGTCTCTGTCTCTGTCTCTGTCTCTGTCTCTGTCTCTGTCTCTGTCTCTGTCTCTGTCTCTGTCTCTGTCTCTGTCTCTGTCTCTGTCTCTGTCTCTGTCTCTGTCTCTGTCTCTGTCTCTGTCTCTGTCTCTGTCTCTGTCTCTGTCTCTGTCTCTGTCTCTGTCTCTGTCTCTGTCTCTGTCTCTGTCTCTGTCTCTGTCTCTGTCTCTGTCTCTGTCTCTGTCTCTGTCTCTGTCTCTGTCTCTGTCTCTGTCTCTGTCTCTGTCTCTGTCTCTGTCTCTGTCTCTGTCTCTGTCTCTGTCTCTGTCTCTGTCTCTGTCTCTGTCTCTGTCTCTGTCTCTGTCTCTGTCTCTGTCTCTGTCTCTGTCTCTGTCTCTGTCTCTGTCTCTGTCTCTGTCTCTGTCTCTGTCTCTGTCTCTGTCTCTGTCTCTGTCTCTGTCTCTGTCTCTGTCTCTGTCTCTGTCTCTGTCTCTGTCTCTGTCTCTGTCTCTGTCTCTGTCTCTGTCTCTGTCTCTGTCTCTGTCTCTGTCTCTGTCTCTGTCTCTGTCTCTGTCTCTGTCTCTGTCTCTGTCTCTGTCTCTGTCTCTGTCTCTGTCTCTGTCTCTGTCTCTGTCTCTGTCTCTGTCTCTGTCTCTGTCTCTGTCTCTGTCTCTGTCTCTGTCTCTGTCTCTGTCTCTGTCTCTGTCTCTGTCTCTGTCTCTGTCTCTGTCTCTGTCTCTGTCTCTGTCTCTGTCTCTGTCTCTGTCTCTGTCTCTGTCTCTGTCTCTGTCTCTGTCTCTGTCTCTGTCTCTGTCTCTGTCTCTGTCTCTGTCTCTGTCTCTGTCTCTGTCTCTGTCTCTGTCTCTGTCTCTGTCTCTGTCTCTGTCTCTGTCTCTGTCTCTGTCTCTGTCTCTGTCTCTGTCTCTGTCTCTGTCTCTGTCTCTGTCTCTGTCTCTGTCTCTGTCTCTGTCTCTGTCTCTGTCTCTGTCTCTGTCTCTGTCTCTGTCTCTGTCTCTGTCTCTGTCTCTGTCTCTGTCTCTGTCTCTGTCTCTGTCTCTGTCTCTGTCTCTGTCTCTGTCTCTGTCTCTGTCTCTGTCTCTGTCTCTGTCTCTGTCTCTGTCTCTGTCTCTGTCTCTGTCTCTGTCTCTGTCTCTGTCTCTGTCTCTGTCTCTGTCTCTGTCTCTGTCTCTGTCTCTGTCTCTGTCTCTGTCTCTGTCTCTGTCTCTGTCTCTGTCTCTGTCTCTGTCTCTGTCTCTGTCTCTGTCTCTGTCTCTGTCTCTGTCTCTGTCTCTGTCTCTGTCTCTGTCTCTGTCTCTGTCTCTGTCTCTGTCTCTGTCTCTGTCTCTGTCTCTGTCTCTGTCTCTGTCTCTGTCTCTGTCTCTGTCTCTGTCTCTGTCTCTGTCTCTGTCTCTGTCTCTGTCTCTGTCTCTGTCTCTGTCTCTGTCTCTGTCTCTGTCTCTGTCTCTGTCTCTGTCTCTGTCTCTGTCTCTGTCTCTGTCTCTGTCTCTGTCTCTGTCTCTGTCTCTGTCTCTGTCTCTGTCTCTGTCTCTGTCTCTGTCTCTGTCTCTGTCTCTGTCTCTGTCTCTGTCTCTGTCTCTGTCTCTGTCTCTGTCTCTGTCTCTGTCTCTGTCTCTGTCTCTGTCTCTGTCTCTGTCTCTGTCTCTGTCTCTGTCTCTGTCTCTGTCTCTGTCTCTGTCTCTGTCTCTGTCTCTGTCTCTGTCTCTGTCTCTGTCTCTGTCTCTGTCTCTGTCTCTGTCTCTGTCTCTGTCTCTGTCTCTGTCTCTGTCTCTGTCTCTGTCTCTGTCTCTGTCTCTGTCTCTGTCTCTGTCTCTGTCTCTGTCTCTGTCTCTGTCTCTGTCTCTGTCTCTGTCTCTGTCTCTGTCTCTGTCTCTGTCTCTGTCTCTGTCTCTGTCTCTGTCTCTGTCTCTGTCTCTGTCTCTGTCTCTGTCTCTGTCTCTGTCTCTGTCTCTGTCTCTGTCTCTGTCTCTGTCTCTGTCTCTGTCTCTGTCTCTGTCTCTGTCTCTGTCTCTGTCTCTGTCTCTGTCTCTGTCTCTGTCTCTGTCTCTGTCTCTGTCTCTGTCTCTGTCTCTGTCTCTGTCTCTGTCTCTGTCTCTGTCTCTGTCTCTGTCTCTGTCTCTGTCTCTGTCTCTGTCTCTGTCTCTGTCTCTGTCTCTGTCTCTGTCTCTGTCTCTGTCTCTGTCTCTGTCTCTGTCTCTGTCTCTGTCTCTGTCTCTGTCTCTGTCTCTGTCTCTGTCTCTGTCTCTGTCTCTGTCTCTGTCTCTGTCTCTGTCTCTGTCTCTGTCTCTGTCTCTGTCTCTGTCTCTGTCTCTGTCTCTGTCTCTGTCTCTGTCTCTGTCTCAGAACAGCAAAATATTTTTTCAAATCCGTTCAAAAATGCCGGAGAAATCGGTGAACATACATACAGTCGAACATAGAACCTCCTCCTTTTTTGAAATCAGTTAAAAAGGAATATTAAGTAAGGTACCTTCATATTCAAATTTAGCATACCCTGTGATTATACATTTATTTACCTTATTTAATAGTTTATAAATACACTCCAAAGTATTATGTACGCGTCTGTACTCATTACAACGCTGTCAGTTGAAATAGGATGGCTTGAAGTACGGAGCGTTCGCTTGTTTCTATACATTCCAATTCCGTCAGTTAATCACCGAAAGCGCTTCGTGATGGTTATTTATTAATAATATTTAACCGACTTCATTTAATTATAAGGTTTACAGAGCTGATTGGTACACGTATATTTGAAGTAGAGCACTAATTTTTGTATATTAATAAAAGTAATCGGAACATAAGAAACTAGTGTATTTAGGGTTTAAGTAATTTCACCGCGAGATAGCAATAAATCGTAATAAATCGTAAATTCTTTGGAGTAGGCTTACATTCATTATATAAATGCTTAGGATCAATAAGAAATACAAGCTAGCACTAACATTTGGTTTCTAGGTTTCCCAGTTTAAGAGCTAGGAGCTATTTTAGTTATTTAGGAAGAATCTTATAACACCCGAACCTTTCTGATATATTAAAATATGAAACTGTCACAAATGGGCACAAATTAACGATATATTGAAATATGAAACTGTCACAAATGGGCACAAATTAACACTTGTGTGTATGAAAAATCATGATTGTGTGCCAAACAGTTTTTGAGATACAGGAATTCGCAAAACGTTACGCCAGCAAGATTTGAAATAACTCTGAAACCTTGGGGGGCACAAATTTAAAATTTTCGGCACAATTACACGACATGGAGCACTAATTATCTGAATTATTCAGATTTTGATTGGACCAGCAGGAAAAAACCACACTGCTGCGGTAACGTTACGGCAGCAAGATCATAGGTATATTCGTGAATTCCGATTCCCTAGTTAACCAACTAGTTAGCCATTTAACCAATTATTGCTCTAGTAAGACTGACGAGACAAATGGACACTAATGAAAGGGTTTGGACTTTTTGTTGTATTTAGTGCCTTATATAGTATGCAGTCACTCGGACCGAATGCATCTTCCTGCCATTCGTAGGCGTAGGCGTAAAACCGAAAATTTTAAATTTGTGCCTATAGCCGTTTTGGAGTTATTAAGGTAGTATTAGTAAGGTTACTCGAGGTCAAAGGTCATGCGGGATTAAAGGTCATTCGAGGTCAAAGTCGACCCGTGACATTTTCGCCACCCTTATACTCAAACCTAAGAATAAACCTAAACCAAAACATAAACATAAACCTAAACCTAATAGCGCCCCTAAGGATATACACTGACCGATAGTCCTTTACACAAAGCTTCTAAAAACGTGACACTGCCGTAATAAAATTAGGAACTCAAACTTCGATCACATTAGCAAAATAGTCCGGCTGCAATCGTAAAATAATATCCGCAACAATACAAAATCACATAGCAACATTGACCAGAGTAAATTGAGGGTAGGCAGAAAACTTCGTCCACTCTTCAATCCAAATAGCAATATCACGCACACCCGCACTTTCTCTGTCAATGTTATAGCATGTACCGCGTGTGCCCTCTCTATAGAACACGGGTACCAAATAAACATGGTTCGACTCACCGGATTCTGCTCCATGCAAACCTGCGACCACCATCGCCGTCCCGATGCCGCTCTGCGCCGTTGACTGCCACACCGTCTATCGATACTCGCGTCGCAGCCATCCGCTTGCATGTAGCACCGTATCACCACACAAAACACTTGTGAACACTTCACACACAATAATTCAAACGTCCGTTTCGACTTAGCGAATCGCATAATGTCTACTGTGCACCGCTATTTTTTCATTGTCATTGTTCAAACACGTGGCACTTTTAATTTTTTAAATCAACGATAATTAGCACTACGACTTGGAAACTGAAGAAACTGCCATCATTTAAATTTCTACGCGATCATCAACGGTTTTAGCCATCGTTCGATCTTACTTCTGATGTCGAAGAAAGAATGATGGGGCCGTCGTTTTTTCGGATTGTGGGCATTCAGTGGGTATAAAGATGACTAATAAGATATTGAAATGGCACGATGACAGTTTCCAATCGCGCGACTCGACTGCTCGGCGGTGCAAAGCGTACTGTGCTCTCCGCCGATGCCGGTCTATGCAAGTGGACTCTGTCCAAACGCCTACAGATGGCGCTTGCGTCCCATTTCGATCGTTTCAATACTTTTTAAAAGTCGCTGTGCCGACATATATATGTAGGGTAAACTTATATTTTAACCATTAGTGATCATTATAATAGCTTTTACATAAATAGTTGAATAAAAATATCGTAAAACTACATTTTTTACCAATTATTTAACTTTTAAGCGACAGTGGCGCCATCTAGTCGCATATGTGTAAACGAACATTTTCAAAGAAGAATTTCAATAAAATTTATACGGTGTTTGGTACGGAACCCTCTATGTGCGAGTCCGACACGCACTTGTTTTTCATACATATATCTAATAAGGGCTCTATCTTTAGTCCTTACTCTGTGTTCCAGACTATAATCTATCTCTGTGCCAAATTTCATCCAGATCCGTTCAGCCGTTGTGGCGTGATTGAGTAACAAACATCCATCCATCCATCCATCCATCCATCCATCCATCCATCCATCCATCTAAACTTTCACATTTATAATATTAGTGGGATTAAAAGGAAAACCATGAAATCGAAACTAACCAAAAATCGTGAACAGCAAACAATATTCTCCTCGAATTCCGGACACCACGCGTAACGCATTTAAATTACCTAATTATGCAACAGCGCTATTATTTTGCCAAAAAATACTTTTGATTGCATTTCAAAGTCATTGCTTACACGTTACTGACCCGAAGGGGAGTGGGACGGAGGGAGAGGAGGGGGGTTGGGCTTCCGGCTCTCTCACTTGTACGAAACACAGTTGTAATAGCTGCTTTACGCCGATCTTCTGTGAGAGGGTGGTACTACCCCGGTCGAGCCAGCACGTATATGAGCTGCAGTTATGCTACAGGTTAGCTGTACTACCTATAAAATAGCAGTTAGGTAGCGGTAGTATCACATAGCAGTAGGTAGCGTCGTATGATAATTTTAAGGCACTTTCATTACCTATGTCGAAATGTGTGGAACACTGCTAGGCTGTGACCTGAAGGGCTAGACAAGTGGCTGACGTCTACAAAATCGCTACGCGTCATCTATGAAAATGACATAAGTCACGTGATCTCAAGCGTGAACTTCATAGCGACTTGTTGTTGATTTACATAGCGACGTTTGACATTTCCATACATTGTGATGTTTATTCTATTCTATTAGATTAGCGTTCATGCCACTTGGCTAGCCCTTCGGGCTTACCACGACGTCTTATCTCGATTCAATTATAGGAACGTTTTAACTTTCAGCGATTTTTTGTGCAATCACGTACCTTATTGTCATGACAATAAGAAACGTCATTGCACAAAAAGTCGCTGAAACGTTAAAACAATACTGCTATAAGAGGTGGTGGTAGGGCCCCTGGTCAGCTTCCGTAAGGAAAAGGTACCTATTCGCGTATTTGAGTACCGTAAACATTTTATTGGAACACTAAGGGGCTATGCACACTGCAACTTTTGCGGCAACTGGCAACTCGCAACTAGCTGTTTTCATATAAAACAATTGCGAAACAGTTGCGGCAATCGCGGCAACTAAAAATATAAAATGAACCCCTAATTAGGAAATATATATTTTATTCGATGAATTACGTCATATCGACGGTAAAAAGCGAACCTGCTATAACCCACAAAATGTAAAATGTTCACCAGAGCCAAAACAAATTTAAAATTTTGAAAATAAAAACATATCTCCTAAACTATGGCACCTATAAAAATGTTATTTTGATAACCAAAATGTATTTTTTATTGTTTATTAAGCCGAACACCAAAAAGTTACAAAAAGTTAGTTTTAGTCTATGTTTGTGTGGGTTACAGCAATAGCACTTTTTTTTGTTACACAAAAATGGTGTAATTACTTATTATTTATTTCACTTATGACGTAAATGACATAAATCTATACAAAAATAATAATAAATGTATGTGTGTAATCTTATATGCAATTATGCTGTAAGTACAAAGATCACATTATTTGTCAAAGGGAAATTGATGTAAATACCTAATTATAGAAAAAAAACGGTTTTTCATGCTATTTACAGCGAGTATTCAGTTGTCTTTTTGAAAAAATATGGTAAATTCCAATGCTGTACAAAAATTTCTAGAGGTCGTAGAGCCACGGGAATACCACCATTCGACGCAGTTTTTTTTTTCTGATTCCAAATTTGATTTTTTTTTTGTGAGGGGTGCGGTTTACCGCTGGTTTGCTTTTTACCGTCGATATATTATGTAGGTACCTACTTTAATTTTAAATCTCCTTCAAACATTCCTACACAAGGCTCGTACGATGTGTGAATACTAATTACTAAAATAATTTCTCAGAATCACATCACAACAAAGACAAGAAAGAGGGAGACAAGTGATTGACCAAAATAGTATGTCCTACTAAACGGAGTCCATGGACTCACGACTTGTCGGTATTGTCGATACGGCTCATCTTCTGGTAAATAACACAATTGCGAGTGCGATGACAGATGTGTGAATGTCGCTGCATGTAGTACGCCGAGCACAAGTGTAGTGATTGACATGTTAGGAGCTACCATATCTGCTAGTAATAATATATCAATGATGTAATGTCTATCTATGGGCTATGTATAGAGTTGTGATAAACGGCTATACAGGGTGGTGACGACATAGTGACAATAAATTAAAACACGATCCCTGCTAGTCAATCACAACACATTAAAATTATAAAATTAGGTTTACTAAAAGCCCAAATTTAAAAATTTCAAACACATTAAATGCGGAAATAGGCTAAACGAAACACAACATCTTTATAAACGTCTACAGACCTCATAGACTGATCTGTAAGTACAAGCGTGGCAACATCGCTTCGGTGTCGGTGTTATTAGCGGCAACTTTGTAGGCGTAAAGTTAAAATAGTCAAAATAAAAAAGCGACCCCGTGGCAATACCTTTGAATATAATTTAATAATATTTTATGTGCGAACTACTAATGTGATACCCAGTATGTGGTTTCAATTATTGTCATGATGTCGTCACCACCCTGTATATTGATAGCACGTTACAACCCTATCGCTTCTTTTTGACAGATGCTATGAATAGCGCTGAAGCGCTATTTCCGCAATTTTATACATTGTTTTTTTTTATTATTACAAATGGGCTTGTTCTTGACCTCAATCTTACCGTAGGGGCAGAGATGAGGTTGACGGTGGAGCGAGCGCACCCAGAAGAACTTGAGCTACATATGAAGATTTAGATGGCAAAACGAATTGCCAACCCACAAAATAGCGAAGCGCGAGTCGCAACCGCTATCGCAATGTTATCAGTTGCTACGAACTGATCCAATTGATAGTGAGTCTTATGTGCATAAAAATATTGTTGTTAATCTAATATTATTTAGGAGTTTTATGGGTAAAGAAATAAGGTTTAATTTAATTTTAGCTCAAATGTCATATAAATAAGGTTACTTTTTATTGGAAATGCTTAATAGCGACCGCTGCAATTTGGAAGCGTATTAGTGTGCTATACAGGGTGGTGACGACATCATGACAATAATTGAATCCACATACTGGGTATCACATTAGTAGTTCGCACATACAATATTATTAAATTGTATTCAAAGGTATTGCCACGCGATTGCTTTTTTATTTTGACTATTTTAACTTTAAGCCTACAAAGATACCGCTAAAAACACCGACACCGAAGCGATGTTGCCACGCTTGTACTTACAGGTCAGTCTATGAGGACGGTAGACGTTTATAAAGGATGTTGTGTTTCGTTAAGACTATTTCCGCATTTAATTTGTTTGAAAATTTGAAATTTTGGACTTTAATGTAAACCTAATTTTATAATTTAAATGTGTTTTTTTTATTGAGTTATTGTCACTATGTCGTCACCACCCTGTAGGTATATGAAAGCAGTTCGTTACAATTAGTTATCGCCAGACTGACACACCAACTGTATGGTCCCAAACTAAGCAACGCTTGTACTATGGCTACAATGGACTGTGGGCGATCCCAGTGACACCCAGACCAGGGCAAATTACGAAAAGGCCGTTTCCGAAATTTGCCTCTGTCGGGAATCGAAGCCCGCAACCACCCGATGCAGTGAGCCGAGCGGCCAACGCTCGAACCCCTGCGCCAAGCGGTCGTCGTATTAGCGATGGAAGTTTACGTTGGACAATATCCCATAGATTAATTATTTTGGTTGCGCGTCAGCACTCAAACTAATTAGGGAGTCTGCGCACTAGTAAAATAGCAATACTACATTATTATCTAACATATATTCTTACATACACACATACATATATATACTCACGCCTGTATCCCAAGGGGGTAGGCAGAGACTATTGATTGCCACGTGCTACGATTCTGACACACCTTTTTTGCTTCATCCACATTCATACATCTTCTCATGCACTGCCGTCGGTTGAGGGTGCTACGGACTTGACCTTTCTGGAAGAGACCATTAATCTGGTAGTGAAAAGTTTATTCTTAATCAAAATCAAATAACAGATGGAGATAGATATTTCTAAAAGAAAACACAAACTTTGGAAATTACAACACCAATTTTCCACTTTCCGCCATAATGTCTCAAAAATTTCCCACTGCAGTCGTGGTCTCTATTTTATTGTTTTACCCTAAAATACTAAACTTATGTGCATATCTATTAATCATATCTACGATCACTTCGTTGGGAGTGTTGCCGTCGCATCTCTCACTCCACCCGGATATTTTATAAAACAACACGACAATTTGAGACGGATCTGCTTTCCGCACAGTATCCAGCACGGCATTTGTAAATTCTATATTCTTCATAAGCACAGCAACTAGAATAGCTTTCGTTTCAGATATAATTTTAACAAGGCTTTGCAAATTGTCTGGAGTTACGAATTCTAATGTCGATAGAAATAATGACATCAAATTGTGTAGCTTCCAAGACATCGCATTGTATAGTGACGAACTCGTTTTAAAATCAATTTTGAATACTATTGAATTTATAAAATGAACTGTGATACTAGTCTTCGTCTCGCTCTTGTCCTGTTTCATCAACAAATCAAATATGATTCGTCGACTCCGCGCATCGCTAACTTTATTCTTCAATTCTTCATCCATAATCAATTTATAATCCACTACATTAAGTAAGTCCAGGAGGTTTTCATAAAACACATTGTTCAGTATAAAATTCCATAACAATTTTAGGTCATCATCAGATTGCTCCGTCTTGAGTTTATCACAGATGAACTCCACTGCGAAGTACTCGGCGAACGTTAGATGCACGAATCTGGGCACGCCGTTTATAACAGTGTGTATAACGCCTGTCTTCTCTCGACCAGAATCTATTGTACTGACTATTCTTCTAATCTCTTCTAGTTCTGCCTCACTAAACAATTGGTCGACGTCTTCATAAAACATCGCGTACGCAGCCATCTTTTTATGTTCATTAATAAACTTTTTCCTTTCTCTCTCAAAAGCTAATTGAACATCGGGCTTAGATAAATCCATCTGGTTCTTCTCCTCGAAGCGTATCTTTCTGAATTTTGTCTCCACGAAATGTTCGTACATAGCGTAAGTGTAAGGATTCAAGTCCCATATCGTGTTGGTCTCGACGTGTTTGATTTGGTTTTGGAAGTATTCGAGCACCATGTATATGTGGAGTGGGGTCATGATGAACTCTTGCATGTAGTTCACGTCATACTTCCAACCGATGAATCGTCGCACTGTTTTCATTCCATGCACATTCAAATTCCAAGTTTGTACATATTGGTCTTTGTCCTGGAGAAATGGGACTCGTTCTATTTCGTCCTTAAAGTACTGCGCCACATCTAGGTACACAGTGTGCATCGGAAACCTGCGATACTTGTATAGTATGGAATTCTCATCCTCCCCCAAACTATATGACCGGCCCAAAAATGCAATAAAATCATCAATTTTCTTGATCTGTTTCTGATTCAGTTCATTCAAATCTAGATTTAATTTAAGATAGGTTTGTACAATTTTTTGTTGGTCTACACCGTCGAACGGCTCCAGTTTGTGTGCGACGCCGAATACTGACTCTAAGCTCTGCAGTATTTTACTGTACGTTCGACTCGTGACCCAAATTCGATATTCTCGGGGACAGTACTGTATAAGAATATTCAGAAATTGTATCACTTTTGGTTCGTATTGTGGACATATTTCGTCGAATCCGTCGAAAGCAAATATCACTTCGCGCCGGCTACAATGATGTAAAAACATATTTATTTGAAACTGAATGTCTTTGTCTGTTTCTGGGCAACAACCTTTTAGATATATCATTTTACCATTTTCTTCATGCAAAATTATCTTTTCGCTTACATTTAGTTTGAATAAAGCGATGCAAATGAATCTGAATGCTTCCAATATGTCGATGACCACCTTGTTTTCTATCCACTGGTGGAAAAATCTCGAATAGTCCAACAAGTCTATCTTCACTATCCACACTCCAGGATCACGCTCCTTCGTAGTCAGCGACAGGTGCGTGAGTAGAGACGACTTGCCCATTCCCGGCTCCGCTGTGATTAGCACAGCGTGCTCGTCCATATCATAAAATGTCTCCAGTCTTATTCCATCGTGATGCCTATTATGATTTGTATCATCGTTACCACTATTATCATTACCATCATCATCATCTTGTCGTTCATTGAATACACGTTTCGATGTGACTTTTCTGCTGATATATAAATCTTTTATATCTTCATACCTACAAGTGGTGAGTGGTTCACCTACCTGTATGACTTCTTCACTCATTATTTTATCCATTAGTTCTCCTTTGATGAATACTCTGGCGCCATCATCTACAAGCAAGCCCAGATTTACATGCTCGCCTTGGAATATAACGTCAGTGTTCTTAATTATGGTTTCTTGTGCTTCTTTAGTCAAATCTAACAAGCTGCTTTTATCTTTTACGATGAAGAAGTCTGTGTGCGCAAGAATCTCCCCTATTTTTGACGATGACTCATTGGTAACTACGATTAGCTTCTTCTGTTTTAAACTATGTAGCATATCTTTCATACCTTTGTTTGATGTTGAAACTTGTGGTGATCTGTATATTAAAATCAATATTTTGCCTTCAACATTCTTGAGTTCCTTATGAAACAGGTCATAGTAGCTCACGGGAAGGCCCAACATATAATTGAGGTCTATGAGAATATAATCGTCGGTGTCGATATACTGAGTTACCTTTTCAACGCTTAACGCGATACAATCAGAAACTATGATAGTTTTCTTTGACACTAATGCGTCTAATTTCAATAGTTTGACGGGTTCTGTATTTAATTCAATATTAAATTTTAATATTTTATTTTTGTGCAATACGTTCGACACACTCAGTAGAGCTTTTCTTAAAAAATATTCAACAGAATTTTTAAATACTTGACATGTTTTCGTCAGGTACTGCGGGTTCTCTGATTGCATCCACCATTGTTGTATGTCCTTGTGGTACTTCTCAAATATGTCGTGTGGGTCCAATTGGAAGTTACAGTTTCGTTCTCTATTGTTCAGTGATCGGCCGATGTCTCCCACTAAAATATATTCCACTTTGCTCTCACTCGCTTGGTTTGTGCAGAACAGTAACCTATTTTTGAAGTCTAGGACCATGCTTTTGTTGCGTTTTAGGAAAATGTATTGAGTGTACGGAAGCTGAAACGCAACATCATCTCCTGTCCTGATGACATCATTAACCTTACTTATATAAATGCTCGGGTGATTTTCTTTGACCAACTCATCCTTCGTGTTTGTATAATATACGAATACACATTCGACATCCTCGTATGCACATTTGAAGAAGGCGTCACTGCTGTTAACATTGAATTTATTTCTTATTTTCATATAACTATCGAAGCACTTCGACAGGTCGATGCTGTTGGCCGCGAGACGTTTGTTCATATCGTCTCTATGTTTGGCTTGTAGGAACACTGCGACGGGTTTATCAAATCCTTTTGCTTTGAATCTAAAGCAGATGTCGTCGAACTCCCCGAGACCGTCCACGTTTGTGCCTATATAGAACTCTTCGATGTCATTATCTTGGATCATTCTGAATAGTATTAAACTCAGTAATTTCGTCTCGTAGAGTTGTCCGGAGATCCCCGATGTTCCAGGACGTTTCTTGTATACCAAATTACTCATGTTGCTCTCGAAATGTTGCTATATTAATGATACTATTTTCTTTTGATGAGGAGGTTCTATACAGGCAATTTATATCTGTGATTGTACATTTGCTTTGCAACTATGAGTGGAAGTTCATCCACACGTTGAGCCCACACTTTGAGGAGGAAAGATGTTTAGATTGGCGCTGGGCCTTTAAATCGAAAATGATTCTTTAAATTCTGAATGCTGGTCGCCTGGTGGGTTGTGTATGTGGTTCCTCCGCTGCAAGCAGAATGTGGAAGCTCCTGAAATTGAGACAAAAAAGTATATTAAACAGCGTCTAGCCTCTTTTATGGGCCACCGCAAACTTGCTACTTTTAGCATCGGCGACCGGCGATTTTGCGACTGTATCGATGCTGCTTCGCGTTTCTTCGAGCGCGAACGAGTGAGACGCAGCATCAAAATCGCCGATCGCCGATGCTAAAAGTAGCTAGTCTGCGGTGGCACTATGAAATCAGCTGTTGAAAAACCCATCTCAAATTTGAAGCAAATATACGAATGGAGTGAAGCTAAATAAAACCTTTTAAAAACATTAATAGTACTTAATTCGTACACAAACAAGCCAATTTTATTGGTGGTAAGGCCAAGCTGTAGCCAATTGACTGCAGCTCACATACGGGCTGGCTCGACCGGTGTAGTACCACCCTCTAGAAGATCAGCGTAAAGCAGCTATTGCAGCTGCGTTTCATACGATGAGTAAGAGAGCCGGAAGCCCAACACCCCCCGTTCCCCCTCCCTCCGTCCTACTCCCCTTCAGATCGGCAAAGTACGAGCAATGCCTTTGGTATTGCAAGCATATTAGACTATGGTAACTGCTTGACATCAGGCGGGCCGTACGCTTGTTTGCCACCCCAGTCCTATAAAAAAAGTATCGATACGAAAACATGGTGTTACCATTGACTCATGGAGCTCTTTACCTACTAAAGTACCTACCTATTCTGTTTTGTAATAAAAATGTTATAATTGTTGTGTTGTTATATTGTTGTGTTATGTTGTGTTGTGAAAAGTCTAATCTATGTGTGAATCATAACTTCAATATGATTATAACTTGCGGTGAAGGAAAACATCGTGAGGAAACCGACATGTCTTTAGACATGTGAAATCCACCAATCCGCACTGGGCTAGCGTGGTGGATTATGGCCTGAATCCCCCTCGCATTGAGGGGAGGCCCGTGCCTTGACGAGAATCGAGCCGGCCGAATCGAGAAAAGCCCGCTGAGTTTCTTGCCGGATCTTCTCAGTGCGGTCGCGTTGTAATCATGGTAATCAACTTTTTATATTGCGTGCGACACTCCACGCTCCCCTTAGATTCCATCTTTCAGAGACGTCGAGGACGTCGTCAGAGACATCACATTATTATGTGTTTTTGTCCAATAAATACTTATTATTATTATTATTATTAATTTCTCCCCCTCAATAGACAGCCCAAGCCGAGGCCGTGCCCTACGTGGCGCCCTTGAGTCAGCTGCCCCCTTGCCCCTCTGGCTGGAGCGCACTTTGCGTTCGCCCTGCCCGGTGAAGTTGTAAAGGCCACTTCAGCCAACAACGTCTAGGTAGTCCATAAAAAAAATACCGAGTGGCCTACGCTCGAATCCGCTCAATCCACTGCGCCAAGCGATAGTCATAAAATTAAATGTCCTTTATGTAGTTATTTATATCTTAGGAGGAGGTTATTTATATCGTGAGGAAACCTACCTATCCCTCGGGATTAGGTAATAGTCAGTTCCTGTATACACGGCGACACGGTTCACCACCTGTCACGTTGGGTTCTGACTATCTAGTGAAACGTGGGCTTTGAGGTGGTTAATACCTCCACAATGTGGTGGTGTATGGCCACTCAAGCCTCTGACTACCCCCGAACGGGGATAAAAGTCGTGACGTTACATTACATTGTTTTTATATCTTAAGGGCCATCAAGGCCTCAAGGGGAGGGGAGGGGGTCGACGAAAAGTGACATTGTGTGACAAGGGGGTGGGAGGGATCCTAAGATTTGTGACACATTTAAAAATCTAATATACCTATCTAAGTTTTAAAACAAAATATTGAATCGTTATAGAAATTTTGAAAATTTCTGAAAATTGTAAAAAATATGCGACGTCACACAGGAAGGGGGGGGAGTCTCGAAAATGTGACCAGCTGTGACAAGGGGGGGTAGGGGTCTATAAATCATGAAATTCGTTTGACGTAATTTATGGATGGCCCCTTACTAATAATAGTGACTCACCTTTGAAGCATACACCAAAGCGGCATAACAATACATTACATGTAATACCTAGTGTATAGGGAGAATATCAGGAAATAAATATGAACATACCTACTTGAACGTGCCTTTTACACGAACATTTAGTTTAATGCGCTTAAATGGTCTGCGTTAATGCGTAGCACAAACTTTGTCAGCAAGGGAACGCCCGCCACGCACGTCCACAGATCCTGAAGTCCTGTCCTGACTAAAGATGTGATAAACGGCTTTATATTAAAAGCACGCTGTAACGTTTGTGCTTGTTTCTGCGCTGTAAAAAGCGCGGAAGTGCTTTTCTGCTTTTTACTTAGTTTTCTGCTTTCTACTTTTTTTTGTGCTTTTGTGCATTGAACTTTTAGATAGCAAAAACTTATCTGCTGAAAAATTGATAGTGAGCCTTATGTGCATAGAAATATGGTTGTCAATCTAATATAATTTAGTATCAATGTATTGCTTTTTATGGGTAAAGAAATAAGGTTCAATTTAATTAAATATTGATTTGAGCTGAATTTTCATAACAATAAGGTTACTTTTCGTAAATTTTTGGAATTTCTTTCTCTTTCTGGCCGTCATTGCTTAAAAGCTACACGCTTGTGTTTGTAAGCGCGCTTGTGTGCTTACGTAAAAAAACGAACTTTTCAAACGGCTTTGTGTTTAAGCACCCACTTCTAGTCCTGACGGAGCGTCTGCCTTTGTAACGCTAACTTGTTCTCTTATTGGTCTGTGGTAACGCTGCGCTCGCATTGGAAGAAATGTTCAAATAAAACATTTTGTTGTCTCTATTGTTTGTTTTAATAAAACAGAGACAACAATATGCTTTGTTCGAATGTTTCGTCCAGTGCGAACGTAGGGGTGCATGAATGTACTAAGATTGGGATTAAGCAAGGATGTGGATTGAGCGATGGTAAAATATTGCTGGAGAAAATTGAACAACATGGAACAAAAAAAAAAAAAAAAAGATTGGTAATGGTCTAAGATACACTGCGAGCGACCTTCACCGATCGACTTACCGGATCAACCCTGGATTTTATCAAATAAAATATGTGTCTGAACATATACCAATATGGTTGCCATAAAGAATATTATGGTCAAGGATAAAAAAAGGAAAAAGCTAAAAGCATGCACGGCTTCGTCGCGGGCAGCTGCATCCTCCTCTATCGCATGAAATAGTACTCGGATGCGCAATGCTTCTCTGTCAATAAATTTTTCAATTTCAATTTTTTAATTTCAAAGCCCGGCTACCGTTATTCTTGACTAGATTTTCGCAAGCAACACTATACACTGTATTCGCAATAAAATTGCCTTCATTTTGATATAATTTTCATTTGGCAAGCAAATCGGTGAAAATTTGATAAAAAATGTTTTTTTAATTTTAATTAATCATACCATACCATGACCATATTTTTTACGGCAACCCTATTGGTATATGTTCAGTAACATATTTTATTTCATAATATATCGACGCTTTACGCTACAAAGGGCGTAACTCCAAATCCACTACTTGTGGCAATGAGCTAAAACAAAAAAAAAAAAAAAAAAACTTAAATAACTCTTTTGTTTTTATACTTATAATATTGAGTTCTAGGAAGGAAGTTCTTAAATTTTAGCGGTGCATTACCTCATTTAATTACAATTATGTACGAGCCTTATTAACAAAGTTAGCATGGAGTTACACCCCTGAATACCTAAAAAAAAGGTAGATACACCCCATAAATAAATAGCCTGTTAACAAACGTCTGCAGTAAAAACCGGTTAAGCACATACAAGGTCTATATTTATAGGTGTAAAAACCATTTTTTTTGAAAAATATGTAATTACACCCTGTTATTAATACTAATGCAATGACTTTATGAGCAATTAAAGCAAGAAGGATTGGATAATAGTGTAAATAATAAGGATAGATTATAGATAAATAATTATTAGTTGAGAAAAAATGAAATAAACTTTAAAAAATCAATACTCATTTATTTATTCATTGGTATTAGGAACTTTTTGCACATAATTAAATCACAAATGGTGATACAGAAGTAAATATCTTTATTTTCCTTTTATTTTAGTTACCTATAACTAAACAATCACGTTTCATTACAAAGGAATCACGAATTTAAATTTTACGGCTCTAGAATACTATTTAGTAAGGTTTTTAACACGTCATATCTTTGTACTTAAACCTATCAATTCCAAGTTGGTGCTTATATTGCACTTATATTATTATTTATTTTCATAATACTTCTAGTTTAATGGAAATAGCTACTTATACCTAAAACAATTGCAACTGAACAAAAAAGTGGTAAGTAATTAAATTAACAAGTTTCACTATTACGTGTACTTATAGATAAATCACAATGATAATTAATTAATTATTATTAATTGAGCAAAAAGGTTGGCAATCAAGCAAGTTAAAAGTAATCAATAATCTCATTGATCACTTTCATCTTCATCCTCCTCATCAGTTTGAGGAAGTCTTTCAATGATCTGAGATTCAGTCGGCAGTTGTCTATACTCAGCATGAAATTTTTTTGGAATTGATCCCTTTTCACACAACCGCTTAAGATCATCATATTTAGCGGTGGCAATAGGCAGGCTACTTGTATATAATGGCAGTAAGTTTAGTGCCATCACCCCTTTGTATTGTGCCGTCACGCCGTAACATTTGTGAGATACGTCTTTTGTTAGGTACATTAAGAGTCGGCACAATTTTTTTTTGTAGGGCGTAAGTCACATTTTGTTTTCTTATTGACTTTTACCCCGTTTTTCATTCGACAAAATGGAGTTACACCAAGTTTGCTGTCGTAATGTGAAATAAATGTGTTTTACGACTCAGTTTTGAGAAAAAGTGATGTTTAGCTGTAAGAAAATGTTGGGGTGTAAAAACCATTTTTTTCACCGTAGCGCAATTTCGAATACACAGATCGAAAGAGCGCGAAAAACTAAGTAAGACTGCATCAAAAAGTCAATTTGCCCAAAATGGTGTTTACGCCCTTTGTAGCGTAAAGCGTCGATATAGGGTTGCTCCGGTAAGTCGATGGGTGAAGGTCGTCCTTAAGCGTATCTCGTACTATAATTATTGACAACTACAGAAAACATCCCGAGTGAGAGCCACGAACTAGAGATGTGTGTCTTGCTCGCACAGTTGTCATTATGAATTTAAATAACGGGATGGTAGGATACATTTTGAGGTGCAAAATCTTCCGAATTAAATAAAGATTTTTTTTTAATAGCCTATTTCGTTTCCCACTGCTGGGCAAAGGACTCCACTTTTTTTCTCCACGCATCCCTGTCTTGGGCTTGTTATGGCCACATCAACGATGCGTTTATCAATACTGTTTTTTTTAACATGATCCATTGCTTTCCGTGTTTATACAGGGTGGATTTTTGAGACGGGGCAGTAAGAGCAGCTACTTGAACCGTTATAGTTCCACGAAAACCTTCTAATCTTTGATGCCAACTGAAATTTGAGTACAGAAACATGTCACAAGACCGGGTTTACACGCAGGAACCTTCCAAAATCTGTGAATATTTTTGAATGATGTAAAAATTAAACATTGATTATCATAATCAGTCGTTTTCATAATTTTACTTTATAAAAGTAGGTAGTATGTACATAAGGTAACAAAATAAATTCCTAAGTTACAAAATAGTACCTAGTTAGTACCTAATTTGTACCACGCAACTCGACATGCTGGTCGCGCGCGACTAGTTTCAAGAAGCGTTTATGCACCGCGTACTTGAGTGATTGCGTTATGTATTATTTTGTATGTAGCTTGGGAGTTACTAAGCGGTTGCGTTCCTTTTGAGTAGCGTCGTTGTCGAATGGCTGACGTGGTCGAGTCGCGTGCTACTTATTACTATATAATTAATTACTAAACAGTTTGTTTTGAAAGAACGTCGAACGTAATTTATTACGTTTCGTTACAACAAGCATACAATTATCAAGAAACTATTTGACGGGCCTGTTGGCGTGGTTGGCGTGATGGCACGTTTCACGCTGCAGGTCGTAGGTTCGATTCCTACCCGGGACATGCATTTGTGTGCATGAACATGTCTGTATGTCCCGAGTCTGGGTGTATATGTATATTAAGTATGTATTTACAAATAAAAAAGTATTATATGTAGTAATATCAGTTATCTGGTTTTCATAGTACAAGCTCTGCTTAGTTTGGGATCAGGTAGCCGTGTGTAAAAAATGTCCCAGGATATTATTTTTATTTAATAAATTTGGGGTAACCCTAAAGTAGCCTAAATCGCCCGTTCTTTTTTTCTAGGTAGCCTAAATGGCTACTGGTGGCCGATTGGATTTTCTGGTCGCCATTTAACCCTCCAAGGTAGCCTAAATCGCGATAATTCGCCTCTGGCATCACTGCGCGCGGCGCTTGCGCTGTCGTCGCGTGCGCCGCCGCCTCGCTACTCCTCACCGCAGTTTATACCTTTTCACCATATCTACGATCACTTCGTTCGGAGTGTTGCCGTCGCATCTCTCACTCCATTCAGAAAACAACACGTAAATTTGAGACGGATCTGCTTTCCGCACAGTATCCAGCACGACATTTATAAATTTTGTATTCTCCATAGTCACAGCAGCGAGAATTATATTCGATTCAGCTATAAATCTAACGAGGCATTGTACATTGTCTGGAGTTATAAATTCTAATGTCGATAGAAATAAGGACGTGAAATTGTGTAGTTTCTCATATATTAATTGCGAAAGCATTATTTCAAGCTCACTATTCTCACTGTTACCCGCCCACGGTGTTATCAACACATCGAATAGTATCCGTCTGCACCGCGCATCGTTAACTTTATTCTTCAATCCATCATCAGAAATCAATTTATCATCTAACACGTTTAGAACGCCAAGGTTGTATTTGTAAAACAGAGTGTTGAATATCAATTCCCATATTGATTTTAGTTCATCATCAGATTGCTCCGTCTTGAGTATATCACAGATGTACTCCACTGCGAAGTACTCGGCGAACGTTAGATGCATGAATCTGGGCACGCCGTTTATAACAGTATAAATGACGCCTGTCTTTTCTTGACCAGAATCTATTGTATTGATTATTTTTTTAATCTCTTCTAGTTGCGTCTCACTAAACAAATGGTGGGCGTCTTCATAAAACATCGCGTACGCAGCCAGCTTTTTATGTTCATTAATAAAATTCTTCCTTTCTCTGTCGAAAGCTAATTGAACATCGGGTTTATATAAATCCATCTGATTCTTCTCCTCGAAGCGTATCTTTCTCAATTTTGTCTCCACAATATGTTCGTAAATCGCGTAAGTGTTGAGATTCAAGTCCCATATCGTGTCGGTCGCGACGTGTTTGATTTGGTGTTGGAAGTAATCGGCCACCATGTATATGTGGAGTGGGGTCGCGATGAACTCTTTCATGTGGTTCATGTCATCATACATTTTACCGTTGTATAATTGTCGACCTGTTTTCATTGCGTGCACGTTCAAATCCCAGGCTTTTACGTATTTGTCTTTGTCCTGGAGAAATGGGACATGTTTTATTTCGTCCTTGAAGTACTGCACCGCTTCCAGGTACACGGTGTGCAGTGGCAGGCTGTGACATTTGTATAGCATACCAAAAACTTCATCCTCCCGCAAGCTATGTGACCGCCCCATAAATGCAATAAAATCATTAATTTTCTTGATCTGTTTTTGATCAAGTTTTTTTAAATCTAATTTTAATTTAAGATACTTCTGTATAAATTTTTGTTGGTCTTCGAAATCGAACGGCTCCAGTTTGTGGGAGACGCTGAATACTGACTCTAAGCTCTGCAGTATTTTGCTGTACGTTCGACTAGTAACCCAAATTCGATGTTCTTCGGGACGGAATAGTTTGAGAATATTCAGCAATTGTATCACTTTCGGTTCGTAATGCGGACATATTTCGTCGAATCCGTCGAAAGCAAAAATCACTTTGCGCCGGTTACAAAAATGTAAAAACAAATTTATTTGAAATATAGTCTCTTTATCCGTGTCGATGCTAAAATCTTTTAAATATATCTCATCATTTTTGTCGTCCAAAATTAACGTTTCGTTGGCATTTAGATTGATTGAAGCGATGCAAATGAATTTTAGCACTTCCAATATGTCTATGTCTGCCGTGTTTTCCATCCACTGGTGGAAAAATCTCGAATAGTCCAACAAATTAATCCTCACTATCCACACTCCAGGATCGCGCGCCTTCGTAGTCAGCGACAGGTGCGTGAGTAAAAACGACTTGCCCATTCCCGGCTCCGCTGTTATTAGCACAACGTGGTCGTCTAAATCATAAAATGTCTGCGGTTTAAAGGTAACCTGACTCCTTTTCATCGAAAAAAGTAAAAACGTATCAATATAACCTGTTACTCTTCTGCTGACGTAGAAATCTTTAATTTCTTCATACCTAGAAGTGGTGAGTGATTCACCTACCCGCATGACTTCTCCACTCATTATTTTATCCATAAGATCTCCTTTGATGAATTCTCTAGCGTCATCGTCTACAAGCACGTTTAGATTTACATGCACGCCTTGGAATATAACATCAGTATTTTTAGTGATGGTTTCTTGTGATTCTTTAGTCAAGTCTACCAAACTAATTTTATCATCCATGATAAAGAAGTCTCCGTGCGCAAAAAACTTTTTTATATCAGAGACAGACCCAGAATTGGTAACTACGATTAGTTTTTTCTGTTTTAGAAGTTGTAGGATAGCTTTCATGTCTTTGTTTAATTTTGTTGCTTGTGATAATTTGTATGTTAAAATGAATATTTTGTCTTTTACATTCCTGAGTTCTTCGTGAAGGTGGTTACAGTCGCTTACGGGAAGGCTTAAGACATAATTCAAGTCTATGAGATAGTAATCATCGTTCTTGATATACTGAGTTACTTTTACAATGCTTAACGCGATGACTTCAGAAACGATAATAGTTATCTTCGAAAATGTTTCGTCTAGTTCCAATGATTTGATGACTTCGGTATCAAATTTTATATCGTTTTTCATAATTTTATTTTTGCTTAGTACGTTTGCTATACTCAGCAAAGGGTTTTTTATGAATCGGTCTATTGAATTTTGAAATACATGACTTGTTTTTGTTAGGTACTTCGGGTTTTTTTGTTGCAACCACAATTTTTGTATTTTATCGTGATACGCCAGGAATATCGCATCTGATTTGATTTGGAAGTTACATCGTTCTCTCGTGGTCTGTAGTCGGCCGATATCTTCCTTTAAAATACGTTCCACTTCGCTCTCTCTCGCTTGGTTTGTGCAGAACAGTAATCTATTTGTGAAGTCTAGGACCTTGGTTTTGTCGTCTTCGTTGCAATCGAACGATAGTTTTGGGAAATTCTTGACTCTCACGTCGAATCTATATTGTTTCAATTCTTTGACCTCGCTATTTATCTTATCGAACAGTGTTCTAGCATGACCTGCCAAGTTATTACCGTCTTGAAACATTAGCAGCCGAGTCTCCTCATCGAATATTAGTAAATTCCCAACAGCGCCAGCTATGCCGCCGTTCAGTCTAAGAAATCCTTTATCAGGGAAGTTGTCATCTACGGGCATAATATTGAAGGTATCATCATTGACATTGTTAACATTCGATTCTTTTAGTATGTGAATTAATTTATTTGCCAAGTGACACAATCGTTTTTCTTTCCGTGAGCTCTCGCCGCTCAAAGTCAGATCTCGGTTGCCGAACGTCGCGGGGAGCTTGAACGATTTCGAACAGTATTCCTTTACGCAAGCTGAACGTCGTTGAGATTCTGCATCAGAACTTTCTACTGCATTTAAACCCTCTCTTAAATGCGCGTCATCGTTATCAAATGTTTCGTTAATATCAACGAAACATGGCTCGGAGGACGGTAGTGCCGAGGAATCGAGTGTTTCTTTAGAACTTAGTTTCTTATCCTTCAGCGCTTCATTAACGAGACCCTCACCCAGCAGCTTCAGATGGTCATCAGTGGTATCGAAAAAAGTGTGATTGAATCGAGCCATACGATAATCTGTATTAACATCTTGCTGGACGTCGCTGTCTATGAAAACTCGATGCGATAAAATAACGTGGTACGTCTGCATTAGTTCATTGTTCATCAGTGATTTATAATTGTTTCCTTTGACTCTTACTGTATCTGCTATGAGTATAGCTAGTTGTTCAATAATAGAATGCAACACCATTTGATTTAGTAATTTAACATCGTCCTCTGTATATGGAAGCTGAAATGCGTCATCACCTGTGCTAATGACATCGTTAATTTTACTAATATAATTGCTTTCGTGATATTCTTTACCCAACTCGTCTCTCGTGTTTGTATAAAATACGAATGCACATTCTACATCCTCGTATTGACTTTTGAAGAAGGCGTCACTGCTGTCAACATTGAATTTATTTCTAATTTTCAAATAACTATCAAAGTACTTCGGCAGGTCAATGCTGTTGACTGCGAGACATTTGTTCATATCATCTCTATGTTTGGCTTGTAGGAACACCGCGACGGGTTTATCAAATTCTTTTAATTTGAACCTTAAGCAGATGTCGTCGAACTCCCCGAGTCCGTCCACGTTCGTGCCAATAAAGAACTCTTCGATGTCCTCATCATCGAGTACTCTAAATAGTATTAAACTCAATAATTTCGTCTCGTAAAGTTGTCCGGAGGCCCCCGATGTTCCAGCACGTTTCTTGTATACCAAATTATTCATGTTGCTATATTAATGATACAATAATAATATTATTTTGCTATGGAGCTTCTACACAGGTGATTTCTAACTGTGATTGTATAGTTGCTTTGCAACTGTGAGCGAAAGTTGATTCACACGTGCACTTGTGGAGGCAAGATGTTTAGATAGACGCTCAGCCTTTTCATCTGAAGTATTTATTTAAATCCTGAATGCTGGCCGCCTGGTACATGTCTCCTCTGCAAGGAGATTGTGGAAGCTCCTGAAATTGAGACAAAAAAATATATTAAACAGCGTCCAGCCCATAGAGTAAAGACTAAACATAGAGGTGCCCTTATTAGATTTCCCTATGAAACAACGCGTGGAAATTTTGCGCGGGGTGGCGCGGGTGGTGGGGGTTAAAAACTGGGAGGGCAATTTACAAGCTCCGCCTCCCCGATCTACCGGTAAATAGCATAACTACTAGGTTCGTTTTATTTCGATGTTAGTACGTAGTTTAACTTTTTCACACTAGATGTCACTACGTGTAGGTTCATATAAAAAACGTACCGAGGGTCGCCATCTAGTGTCGAATAGAATTATATTTGGGATGCGAACGTTGGCAAGACGTCTACACAGGACGAACGCCAACAGCACACTGACTTAAGCCACGCCTACTGTGATGACGTCACCGGCCGAGCTGTGCGATGTAATAGCAACGCGGCCTGGTAGCTTAGACCCAGTCCTTTATATGATTTGTCTATGGTCCAGCCTCTTTAATGAAAACAGTGGTTCAAAAATCCATCTCAAGATTTGAAGCAAAAACGTATACGAAGTGAAGGTATAAAATACACCCTTTTAAAAACAATAGTACTTTATTCATACACAAACAAGTTTCGATACGAAAACACTCATGGAGGTCTATACCTACAAAAATACCTATCTGCTTTGTAATAAAACTGTTGCTTCACTGACTGACTGACAGACAACTCACAGCCTAAACCGCTGAGTCTAGGAGCATGAAATTTTGCACAAGAATATCTTTTGTGACGTAGATGAGCAATAAGAAACGATTTTTGAAAATTTCTTTGACTATTAACTTGTCTAGACAGACGGTTCGAGCTTCTAAACGCCAAAAAAAATATCAGCCAAATGTTGGCTCATAAGCTCATCCCGCCCGCTCAGTAGCGATACTGACATTGTACGGAGAACACGAATTCTATGGCGTATGTAAATGACGATTTTCGCTATAAAAGTGTGCAGGAATTACAAAGGACGATTGAAAAAAACTAAAAAAATTACCTATCATCGGTCTAAGTAAACTTGATATAACAATTTGTTTAAGAAACAATTAAATTAATAAAATGTACATTTATTTTTAAATGTACCGCCATTTGACGCCATTTTTACGGGGTTGCCTGTTCAATGAATTTAAAATTCCCATGTGAGCTACCTTATTAAAAAAAAAAAAAATTAGCCCTTATAACGTCTCACTGCTGGGCACGGGCCTCCCCTCAATGCGAGGGGGAAAATGTTTTATCATAATCCAAAAACATTATTTAGAAATTTAAGGCCGCCATACAACATGTTAAAAAAACCCTGTCCGACCCGAAAACGTATTGTTGGGTATCGAGATTAGATTCTATTTTTGTAAAAAAAATCAATTTTTTCGTATTTTTTTTTTACACTTTTTTTTTTCATTTTTTTTAGCATAGTTTGTGTCCCACTGCTTGGCAAAGGCACTCCCATATTTTTTTGGAAAACAATTACCCCGTTTAGATAGAAAAAAAACATAAAATGACGTCATCACGTACATTGTGGTCAGAGGTGCCGCCACATGATCTAACATAATTACTTCCGGTAACGATGTTGTCATATTTTTAAATGTTCATTAATATGTTTACTATCATGAAATATTTAATTTATTTTATTTTATTTGGTCAAGTGATTGGGGAACCTAATTACCGGTTTCGGCTCGGACAGGGTTTTCTTAACATGTTGTATAAAGTATTAAATACTAAATAATACAATTTTAGTTTACCTATTTTAACTAGTAATATTTTACCTAGTAGGTACCTATACCTAGTAATCCATATGCACATACTACTTATATATGAATAGAAATAATTAAATCAACTAAATGAATTTAAATTTAAAATAAATTATAGATTCCTCAAAATCAATACTTTTTCCCCATCTTTTACAGGAAATATTCAAAAGCTGGTATCACTCAGCACGCATCATCATTGACGCAGCGCGTCTTTCAAACAATAGTCTACACATACTTTCAAATCTGGCCTGTTTTTTTCGTTGCAATTGCAGCGCAACGCTCTATCTAGACCATAGATAATCAAAGGAAAATTTATCCCTTAAGTCATGAAATTAGTGATAAAAGTTTGTATAGAACTTCGTCCGTGTTTTAAGTTAGAAATAAAAATCGGTATTTATGCTCATATTAAAGACCTTATCTGTTATGGAATATCCTACCGAGCACACAGCTATAAATAAGTTCATGCGGCTAATCAGGCGATACTGGCTGCTCATGACGTCACCCTACTCAGTCACTGAAGATAACCAATACGAGATTATAGCTAACCAGTGGAAAAGTGATGTTGTCATTTTGTGTTCATTTTTTAGAAGTATCCTCCACTTTACTGATAGGGTTTAGGGGGTATAAATTGAAAATATATATTTTACTTGACACTGGCTAAATGCGAAAAGCTACGCCATAAAGAACAAAAAAAGCTAGCTTCACTTTGATCATCCTCCAACACCAGGCAATCAGAATGAAATTAAATGACCAGCCCGCAAGGATCTTCCAGCCCGTTTGCGAGCTGCTGTCAGTTCTGGGTCAGCAACGTACGAGCGATGCCCTTAGTATTGCAAGCATCTATATGCTATGGTGCCTCTACTTAACATCAAGCAGGCCGCACGCTTGTTTGACATCTTAGTCATATAAAATAAGCAATCGTCGTAAAAATGTCCTTTATGTAGTAACCTAATACAATCACAATAGTAACTCACCATGAAAGCATCCACCAAAGCGGCGTGACAATAGATACTTTATTATAAATTATATGTAATAGTGTATAGAAATAGAATTATATCAGAAACATGAATATACACGGGCCATTTACACGAACATTTTGTTTAATTATACTTTAATGCGTCGCACAAAGTTTGTCAGCAAGGCAACGCCCGCCAACAGAACAAAAATACTCCTGACTAGAGATGGGTCTAAATTTAATAAGCTGCTAAATTAACAGTGCTAAATTTATTTAGACTCAGCACCTGTTAAATAAATTCTAAGACAGGTGTTAAATGTACCAGTCACAAGTACCTATATTTACGTGTTACGTTATCTACGTAATGAGTGCTATGAGTGAAATTTCAATTGTTTGTGTAGTGTTGTTTACGTTTTATAAAGAATACTTTCAAATTGCAAAAAAGTATTCTAAAATGGATATTCAACGGCAAAAAAAGGTGTTATATGGAACTTTTTTACGATAGCGATACAGTCAAAAAATAAAATGAATTAATAATGTTAAAAATCTATATGTGTATAAATTTAGCAGCTGCTAAAAATAGCTATTAATTTTATGGGTTAATTATTATTAGCATTAGCATAGGTATAGCAGTGTTATTTTTTTAACGTTAGCCCATCTCTACTCCTGATGGAGCGCCCGTCTTTGTTTGTAATGCTGCGTTCGCACTCACCGACACGTTCAAATAAAATATGTTGTTATCTCTATTTCTTGTTGCCATAAAATAGAGACAACAATATGTTTTTTTCCGAATATTTCGTCCAGTGCGAACGCAGGATAATATTATCAGTCACGTGATAATAATACTAATAATATGGTCTCACTTTAATAGTGCACGATATTTAACATGGCGCCTCAGTAAATGCTAAAGATGATGTAATAGATTAGGTATATAACCTACAGATGATGTACCTATAGTAGGCGACAGGTTCGGAAGGCATTCGGGTTAGGTATGATCTTTGTGCAGAATAAATTCCGAATCGAATTTTGCAGGACCCGCAACGCAACAAAATAATGTAACTTAGATTTTGTGGGCGATTTTTATTGTTTATCGTGTCCTGCTAATTTTGAATCGGATTTTATTCTGAAAAAAGCTCATACCCCGAATGCCCAAACCTGCTGGGAGGTTACTCCGAGATGCGAAACGAAACGTTTCGGCTGACGGATCGTCGAGATTTGACATTTCTTCTTTTGTTTCTTCTTTACAGTTTGACATGGTTTTGATCGTAAATCGAATCCGTACTTCGGACGATCCGTCGCGTTCGTTTTTCGGAGTAACCCCCTCACGGACTTACCACAAAACATAATTTAAAATTATACGGAAAATGTTTGAAATATCGCCGTTTTTCAATCTTTGGATATAGTTCGTATAGTGTTAAATTAATTTTACGTTCAACGTTAAATGAGAAATAAAACACAAATACAAAAAATACAAAATTGTTTATTCATCCATGCAGATTTACAATCAAGTACCTACTTGCATAATTATAATAGTGTTACATTATAAGTAGGTACTTAATAGGTATGTTGGTCATGTCATCTACATTGGGGACACGATTGGGAGTTACTAAACGGTTGCGTTACTTTTGAGTAGCGCCGTGTACAAATGGCCTAAGCTGGTCGAGTCGCGTTCTATTAATAACTAATTAATTACTGACCAGTTTGTTTTGAGTCGTGTCGTGTACGAGCCGCCATAAAACACTAGTGTTTTTATATTCTAGCAACTCATTAGTAATTTAAGTTAGTAACCAGTTTCTTTTGAGTAGCATCATTGACGAATGGCATCACTCTAACCATCAAATACTGGAACGCAACATCTTAAATCTCGTATAGCTAAGTGGGCCTTTACTATTCGGCCGTTAGATGTGTTTAAACATCACATCACCGATTCAGCAAGCTTTCGATCGAACGCTCTTTATCTGATTATTATCACGTCACGTCTCTTCGTCTATATAATAAAAAGTCAACAATCCATCCATTGCAGGGTTAATTAGTATAGGGTTCTCCCTGGACTATTATTATCTAATAATACACTTTTTTTCACGACTTCGTCGTTACCAAAGACCACTCATTTATTTAATTTATTTTTAATAGTACATTCCTATTTGATTAAAGACATAATTCACGCCATCTAGCGAAAGTGCGCTGAAGTTATTTACCATACTGTGCACTACGTACGGATATCGGTCTGTAGATATACCTATTCATTATATCTACGATCACTTCGTTCGGAGTGTTGCCGTCGCATCTCTCACTCCATCCGGGTAATTCACAAAACAACATGTAAATTTGAGACGGATCTGCTTTCCGCACAGTATCTAGCACGACATTTATAAATTTTGTATTCTCCTTAATCACAGCAACGAGAATTTCATTCCTTTCAGTTATCATTCTAACGAGAAGTTGTACATTGTCTGGAGTTATAAATTCTAATGTCGATAAAAATAATGACGTCAGATTGTGTAGGTCCAAATTCATCACATCGCCAAGCGACGAACGCGTTTTATAATTAAGTACAAAACGATTCCCCGGCTCGCTCTGCTCCATTAACACATCAAATATTATCCGTCTGCTCCGCGCATCGCTAACTTTATGCTTCAATTCTACGTCCATAATCAATTTATCATCTAACACGTTTAGTAAGCCCAGATTGTTATTATAAAACACAGTGTTGAATATAAAATTCCATAACGATTTGAGATCATCATTAGATTGCTCCGTCTTGAGTTTATCACAGATGTACTCCACTGCAAAGTACTCCGCGAAAGTTAGATGCACGAATCTGGGCACGCCGTTTATAACAGTGTGAATGACACCTGTCTTTTCTCGACCAGAATTAATTGTGCTAACTGTTTTTCTAATTTTCTCTAGTTCCGGTTCACTAAACAATTGGTCGACGTGTTCATAAAACATCGCGTACGCAGCCAGTTTTTTATGTTCATTCATAAACTTCGTCTTTTCGCTTTCGAAAGTAAATTGATTATCGGGTTTATATAAATCCATCTGGTTCTTCTCCTCGAAGCGTATCTTTCTCAATTTCGTTTCCACGAAATGTTCGTACATCGCGTAAGTGTTGAGATTCAAGTCCCATATCGTGTCGATCTCGACGTCTTTGATTTGGTTTTGAAAGTAATCCAGCACCATGTATATGTGGAGTGGTACCGCAACAAACTTGTGCATGAACTCAAAGCAATTCGGCGGCACAGGAAAGTATTGACGCTGCAATGCATGCACGTCCAAATTCCAAGCTTCTACATATTTGTCATTATCCTTGAGACATAGGACACGTTTTATTTCATCCTTGAAGTACTTCGCTGCGTCCAGGTACACGGTGTGCAGCGGCATGCTGCGAAACTTGTACGGGTAACGTCGTAATTCCTCGTCCTCCCGATGGCTGTGTGTCCGCTTCATAAACGCAATAAAATCATCAATTTTCTCGATCTGTTTCTGATTCAGTTCATTCAAATCTAATTTTACTTTGAGATATCTCTTTATAAATTGTTGTTGTTCTATGTCATTGAACGGCTGCAGCTGGTGACAGACGTTGAATACTGACTCTAAACTCCGCAGTATGTGGCTGTACGTTCGACTTGTTATCCAAATTCGATGTTCTCGGGGACGGCACTGTTTGAGAATATTCAGAAATTGAATCAAATTTGTTTCATAATGCGGACATATTTCGTCGAATCCATCAAAAGCAAATATCACTTTGCGCCGGCTATAATGATGTAAAAACATATTAATTTGAAATAGAATGCCCGCTTTAAGGCCACAATCTTTTAGATATATTTTATCATTTTCTTCATGCAAAATAAACTTTTCGTTTATATTTAATTTGAAAAAAGCGATGCAAATGAATCTCAACGCTTCCAATATGCCGATGACCACCTTGTTTTTCACCCACTCGTTGAGAAATCTCGAATAGTCCAACAAGTTTATCCTCACTATCCACACTCCAGGATCGCGCGCCTTCGTAGTCAGCGACAGGTGCGTGAGTAGAGTCGACTTGCCCATTCCCGGCTCCGCTGTTATTAGCACAGCGTGCTCGTCTATATCACAAAATGACTCCAGTTTTGTGCCAACGTCTTGCCTTTCATCATTACTATTATCATCATCATCATTAAGTTCATCATCATCATCATTAACTGCATTATCGTCTTGGCGTCCATGGAATACACGTTTTGATGTAACTCTTCTCAAGATATACACACCTTTAATTTTTTCATACAAAGGATTGGTAAGTGGTTCACCTACCTGTATGACTTCTTCACTCATTATTTTATCCATAACTTCCCCTTTGATGAATACTTTGGCGCCGTCGTCTACAAGCAAGTCCAGATTAACATGCTTGCCTTGGAATATAACATCAGTCTTTTTAATGATGGTTTCTTGTGATTCTTTAGTCAAATCTACCAAGCTACTTTTATCTTTTACGATGAAGAAGACTGTGTGCGCAAGAATCTCCCCTATTTTTGACAAAGACTCATTGGTAACTACGATTAGCTTCTTCTGTTTTAAACTATGTAGCATATCTTTCATATCTTTGTTTGACGTTGAAACTTGTGGTGATCTGTATGTTAAAATTAAAATTTTGCCTTCAACATTCTTGAGTTTCTTATGAAACAGGTCATAGTAGCTCACGGGAAGGCTCAACATATAATTGAGGTCTATGAGAATATAATCGTCGGTCTTGATATACTGAGTTACCTTTTCAACGCTTAACGCGATACAATCAGAAACTATGATAGTTTTCTTCGAAAATAATGCGTCTAATTCCAATAGTTTGACGGCTTCTGTATTTAATTTAATATTAAGTTTTAACATTTTATTTTTGTGCGTTACGTTTGCAACACTCAGTAGAGACTTAATTATTGAATGTTCAACAGAATTTTGATATAATTGACATGTTTTCGTCAGGTACTGCGGGTTCTCTGATTGCATCCACCATTGTTGTATGTCCTTGTGGTACTTCTCAAATATGTCGTGTGGGTCCAATTGGAAGTTGCAGTTTCGTTCTCTAGTGTTCAGTAGTCGGCCGATGTCTCCCACTAAAATATATTCCACTTTGCTCTCACTCGCTTGGTTTGTGCAGAAAAGTAATCTTTTTTTAAAATCGAGGACCATGTTTTTGTTGCGTTTTAAGAAATTGTATTGTGTGTACGGAAGCTGAAACGCAACATCATCTCCTGTCCTGATGACATCATTAACCTTACTAATATAAATGCTCGGGTGATATTCTTTGACCAACTCGTCCTTCGTGTTTGTATAATATACGAATACACATTCGACATCCTCGTATGCACATTTGAAGAAGGCGTCACTGCTGTTAACATTGAATTTATTTCTAATTTTCAAATAACTATCGAAGTACTTAGGCAGGTCTTTGTAGATGACCACGAGAGGTTTGTTTACATTTTCTCTATGTTTGGCTTGTAGGAACACCGCGACGGTTTTATCGAAACCTTTTACTTTGAACCTTAAGCAGATGTCGTCGAACTCCCCAAGACCGTCTACGTTCGTGCCTATAAAGAACTCTTCGATGTCATTATCATCGAGCACTCTGAATAGTATTAAACTTAATAATTTTGTCTCGTAGAGTTGTCCGGAGATCCCCGATGTTCCAGGACGTTTCTTATATACCAAATTATTCATGCTGCTTTATTAATCATACAACTTTCTTTTGCCAAGGAGCTTCTATACAGGCTATTTATATCGGTGATTGTATAGTTGCCTTGCAACTATGAGTGAAAGTTCATCCACCCATTGAGCCCACACTTTGAGGAGGCAAGATGTTTAGATAGGCGCTAAGCCTTTTCATCGGAAATTCTTCTTTAAATCCTGAATGCTGGTCACCTGGTAAGTGTCTCCACTGCAAGGAGAATGTGGAAGCTCCTGAAATTGAGACAAAACAAGTATGTTAAACGGCGTCCAGCCTCTTTTATGAAAGCTGTGGTTGAAAAATCCATCGCAAGATTTAAAGCAAATATACGAAGTGAAGCTAAATAAAACCTTTTAAAACAATTGTAATGAATTCATACAAAAACAAAGTATTGATACGAACACATCATGTTTTTACCAGAGACTCATGGAGTTCTATACCTACTAAACTACCTATTCAGTTTTGTAAAAAAAATGTTGTTTCACTGACTGACTGACAGACAACTCACAGCCTAAACCGCTGGGTCTAGGAGTACAACATTTTGCACAGTAGTACCTGTTATGACGTAGATGAGCAATAAGAAAAGATTTTTGAAAATTCATCCCCTAAGTGATGAAATTGGTGATAAAAGTTTGTATAGAAGTTCGTCCGTGTTGTAAGTTAGAAATAAAAATCGGTATTTTATGCTCATATTAAGGATGATAATAATATTATCTGTTATGGAATATCCTACCGAGCACACAGCTATAAATAAGTTCATGCGGCTAATCAGGCGATACTGGCTGCTCATGACGTCACCCTACTCAGTCACTGAAGATAACCAATACGAGATTATAGCTAACCAGTGGAAAAGTAATGTCGTCATTTTGTGTTCATTTTTTAGAAGTATCCTCCACTTTACTGATAGGGTTTAGGGGGTATAAATTGAAAATATATATTTTACTTGACACTGGCTAAATGCGAAAAGCGACGCCATAAAGAACAAAAAAAGCTAGCTTCACTTTGATCATCCTCCAACACCAGGCTGTCAGAATGAAATTAAATGACCAGCCCGCAAGGATCTTCCAGCCCGTGTGCGAGCTGCTGTCAGTTCTGGGTCAGCACCGTACGAGCGATGATGCCCTTAGTATTGCAAGCATCTATATGCTATGGTGCCTCTACTTAACATCAAGCAGGCCGCACGCTTCTTTGACACCTTAGTCATATAAAAAAGCAATCGTCGTAAAAATGTCCTTTATGTAGTAACCTATATACAATAACAATAGTAACTCACCATGAAAGCATCCACCAAAGCGGCATGACAATAGATACTTTATTATAAATTCTATGTAATAGTGTATAGAAATAGAACATATCAGAAACATGAATTGATTGATACACGGGCCATTTACACGAACATTTTGTTTAATTATACTTTAATGCGTCGCACAAAGTTTGTCAGCAAGGCAACGCCCGCGCACAGAACAAAAATACTCCTGACTAGAGATGGGTCTAAATTTAATAAGCTGCTAAATTAACAGTGCTAAATTTATTTAGACTCAGCACCTGTTAAATAAACTCTAAGACAGGTGTTAAATGTACCAGTCACAAGTACCTATATTTACGTGTTACGTTATCTACGTAATGAGTGCTATGAGTGAAATTTCAATTGTTTGGGTAGTGTTGTTTACGTTTTAAAAAGAATACTCTCAAATTGTAAAAAGTATTCAAAAATGGATATTCAATGGCAAAGAAAAATTAAATATGGAACTTTTTTACGATAGTGATACCGTAAAAAAATTAGAATGATTATTTAATAATGTTAACAATCTGTACGTGTTAATTTTTGCAGTTGCTAAAAATAGCTATTAATTTTATGTGTTAATTATTATTAGCGTTAGCATTTAGCGGTGTTATTTTTTTTAACGATAACCCATTTCTACTACTGACGGAGCGCCCGCCTTTTTGTAACGCTGCGTTCGGACTCACCGATACGTTCAAATAAAACAGTTCGTTGTCTCTATTTCTTGTTGCCATAAAATAGAGACAACAATATGTTATGTTCGAAAATCATCAATTTTCTTGATCTGTTTTTGATCAAGTTTTTTTAAATCTAATTTTAATGTAAGATACTTCTGTATAAATTTTTGTTGGTCTTCGAAATCTAACGGCTCCAGTTTGTGAGAGACGCTGAATACTGACTCTAAGCTCTGCAGTATTTTGCTGTACGTTCGACTCGTAACCCAAATTCGATGTACTTCCGGACGGAATAGTTTGAGAATATTCAGCAATTGTATCACTTGTGGTTCGTAATGCGGACATATTTCGTCGAATCCGTCGAAAGCAAAAATCACTTTGCGCTGGTTACAATAATGTAAAAACAAATGTATTTGAAATATAGTCTCTTTATCCGTGTCAGTGCAAAGATCTTTTAAATATATCTCATCATTTTTGCCGTCCAAAATTAACGTTTCGTTTGCATCTAGATTGATTGAAGCGATGCAAATGAATTTAAGCGCTTGCAATATGTCTATAACCGCCTTGTTTTCTGTCCACTGGTGGAAAAATCTCGAATAGTCCAACAAGTTATTTTTTTTAACGATAACCCATTTCTACTACTGACGGAGCGCCCGCCTTTTTGTAACGCTGCGTTCGGACTCACCGATACGTTCAAATAAAACAGTTCGTTGTCTCTATTTCTTGTTGCCATAAAATAGAGACAACAATATGTTATGTTCGAATGTTACCAAAGACCACTCGTTTATTTAATTTATTTTTAATAAGCAGACATTCTTATTGATTATAATTACGCCATCTAGCGAAAATAGACTGAAGTTATTTACCATAGATATAACGAACGCCATCTAGCGAAAGTAGCTGAAGTTATTTACCACTGTGCACTACAGATATACCTTTTAATCATACGATCACTTCGTTCGGAGTGTTGCCGTCGCATCTCTCACTCCAATCGGGAAATTTACAAAAGAACTCAATTTGAGACAGGTCTGCTTTCCGTACAGTATCCAGCACCACATTTGCAAATTCCGTATTATCCATCACTGCTGCAAGTAGCATGGCTCTCGTGTCAGTTATAATTTTAACAAGGCCTTGTACATTGTTTGGAGTTATCAATTCTAATGTCGATAGAAATAATGATGTCAAATTATGTAGCTGCCAACGAATCGCATTGCATAACGACGAACTCGTTATATAATAAACTCTGAAACTATTCTCCGTTTCGCTCGAGTTCTGCTCCATCAACAAATCGAATATTATCCGTCTGCTCCGCGCATTGCTAACTTTATTTTTCAATTCTTCATACATTATCAATTTATCATCTAGTACGTTGAGAACGCCCACATAGTAATAAAGAAACACAGTGTTCATTATGAAATTCCATAACGATTTTAGATCATCATCGGATTGTTCCGTCTTGAGTATATCACAGATGTACTCCGCAGCGAAGTACTCGGCGAACGATCGATGTATGAACCTAGGCACGTCGTATATAACAGTGTAAATGACGCCTGTCTTCTCTCGACCAGAATTAATTTTACTGACTAGTCTTTTAATCTGTTCTAGTTCTGTCTTACAAAATAATTGGTCAACGTCTTCATAAAACATCGCATACGCAGCCAGTTTTTTATGTTCATTAATATATTTCTTCTTTGCCCTCGCGAATGTAAATTGATTATCAGGTTTATATAGATCCATCTGGTTCTTCTCCTCGAAGCGTATCTTTCTCAACTTCGTCTCCACGAAATGTTCGTACATCACGTAAGTGTTGAGATTCAAGTCCCATATCGTGTCGGTCTCGACGTGTTTGATTTGGTGTTGGAAGTAATCGGCCACCATGTATATGTGGAGTGACTGACCCATAATTGGTAACTATTTTATTATTTTATTTTTTTGCAGTACGCTCGCAACACTCAGAAGAGTATTTTTTATAAACTGGTCCATTGTATTTTGAAATACATGACATGTTTTCGTCAGGTACTCCGCGTTCTTATGTTGCAACCACCATTTTTGTATTTTATCATGATACGTAAGGAATATCGCATCTGATATGATTTGGAAGTTGCATCGTTCTCTCGTGATCTGTAGTCGGCTGATGTCTCCTTTTAAAATATGTTCCACTTCGCTCTCTCTCGCTTGGTTTGTGCAGAACAGTAATCTATTTGTGAAGTCTAGGACCTTGTTTTTGTCGTCTTCGTTACAATCGAATGATAGTTTTGAGAAATTCTTGACTCTCACGTCGAATCTATATTTTTCCAATTGCTTGACTTCGCTATTTATTTTGTCGAACAGTGTTCTAGCATGACCTGCCAAGTTATTACCGCTTTGAAACATTAGCAGCCGAGTCTTATTATCGAATATTAAGGTGGGGATATCATCTGGAAATTTTGGCTGAATGGGCGGAGCTAACGCATCGCCGGCGGTGTGCCCCCTGCGCCTCTTGCGCTCCCCGCGCCAGCTCTGACAGCGCGCGTTTATTGCGTCGCTTGTATTCTTATTTCAACGCAAGCCGAGCCGCAAATTATCACAACGTAGTAGGACTACAAATAAGTTGATAATTTCGCGCTGTTTTGCAAAGCGTAAATAGCTCGATGGTAAAGTCTTGGATATATTATTATTCTGAAAGACGATGACGAAGGTTCGAATCCTGTAGTTTTTTTTCTTAATATTTTCTAATTATTGTAGGCATGATCTTTTTATTTTTATTTTTTTTAATTAAATCAAATAATTTATTTATTTATTCATAAACTAAAGTCTAAAATCGATCACATAGGGCAAATAATGCAGGAAAGAAAACTATCTACGATACGATACGAGTGCGAATCCCACAGCATAATATTATACAGAGTGGTGACGACATTACGTCAATAAATTTAAATACGGTCCCTGCTAGTCAATCACAATTTGTGTTGCAAAAGACTCGAGTCTTTTAGGCTTATTATTAGGGCTCGAGCCTTTTTATGAAAGCTCGAAGGCTAAAGAACTCATTAGCCCCGAGCCTTCGCGGCGAAGAGGAGGCTCTCGGAAATAAAGCCTTTATTTTGAAGCGCTTTCTAAAGAGGCTTTGAGCCCTTTTTATTTTAGCCCTTTGTGACCATTCTTGACTATACTTGAATATGCATGACTATTCTCAAGAATTGACCAGTACTGACCATCCTTGACTATTTGACCATTTTTTACTATTTTGACCATTATTTACTATTTTTGACCATTATTTACTATTTTTGACCATTATTGACTATTTTGGCCATTTTTGACCAATGTTGACTATTTTTAGCCATTGTTGAATATTCTCAACTATTAGTGACTACTATTGATCATTTTTGACTATTTTGACCATTATTGACTATTTTTGACCATTGTTGAGTGTTTTAGACCATTATTGACTATTTTGACTATTGGTGACTGTTTTTGGCCATTTTTGACCAATGTTGACTATTTTTAGCCATTGTTGACTATTCTCAACTATTGTTGACTACTATTGATCATTTTGACTATTTTGACCATTATTGACTATTTTGACTGTTTTTGGCCATTTTTGACCAATGTTGACTATTTTTAGCCATTGTTGACTATTCTCAACTATTGTTGACTACTATTGATCATTTTGACTATTTTGACCATTATTGACTATTTTGACTGTTTTTGGCCATTTTTGACCAATGTTGACTATTTTTAGCCATTGTTGACTATTCTCAACTATTAGTGACTACTATTGATCATTTTTGACTATATTGATCATTATTGAATATTTTTGACCATTGTTGAGTGTTTTAGACCATTATTGACTATTTTGACTATTGGTGACTGTTTTTGGCCATTTTTGACCAATGTTGACTATTCTTAGCCATTGTTGACTATTCTCAACTATTGTTGACTACTATTGATCATTTTTGTCTATTTTGACGATTATTGACTATTTTTTACCATTATTGACTATTTTTTACCATTCTTGACTATTTTGACTATCGTTGACTGTTTTTGGCCATTTGTGACCAATGTTGACAATTTTTAGCCATTGTTGACTATTCTCAACTATTAGTGACTACTATTGATCATTTTTGACTATATTGATCATTATTGAATAGTTTTGACCAATGTTGAGTGTTTTTGACTATTTTGACTATTGTTGACTGTTTTTGGCCATTTTTGACCAATTTTGACTATTTTTAGCCATTGTTGACTATTCTCAACTATTGTTGACTACTATTGATCATTTTTTACTATTTTGACGATTATTGACTATTTTGACTGTTTTTGGCCATTTTTGACCAATGTTGACTATTTTTAGCTATTGTTGACTATTCTCAACTATTAGTGACTACTATTTATCATTTTTATCTAGTCAAGAATGGTAAAAAATAGTCAATAATGGTCAAAATAGTCAAAATGATCAATAGTAGTCACTAATAGTTGAGAATAGTCAACAATGGTAAAAAATAGTCAACAATCGTCAAAAACCCTCAACAATGGTCAAAAATAGTCAAAAATGATCAATAGTAGTCAACAATAGTTGAGAATAGTCAACAATGGCTAAAAATAGTCAAAATTGGTCAAAAATGGCCAAAAACAGTCAACAATAGTCAAAATAGTCAAAAACACTCAACATTGGTCAAAAATATTCAATAATGATCAATATAGTCAAAAATGATCAATAGTAGTCACTAATAGTTGAGAATAGTCAACAATGGCTAAAAATTGTCAACATTGGTCACAAATGGCCAAAAACAGTCAACGATAGTCAAGAATGGTAAAAAATAGTCAATAATGGTCAAAATAGTAAAAAATGATCAATAGTAGTCAACAATAGTTGAGAATAGTCAACAATGGTAAAAAATAGTCAACAATGGTCAAAAACACTCAACAATGGTCAAAAATAGTCAAAAATGATCAATAGTAGTCAATAATAGTTGAGAATGGTCAAAAATGGCTAAAAATAGTCAACATTGGTCAAAAATTGACAAAAATGGCCAAAAACAGTCAACAATAGTCAATAATGGTTAAAATAGTCAAAAATGATCAATAGTAGTCAACAATAGTTGAGAATAGTCAACAATGGCTAAAAATAGTCAACATTGGTCAAAAATTCCCAAAAACAGTCAACAATAGTCAAAATAGTCAATAATGGTCAAAAATAGTAAATAACGGTCAAAATAGTAAATAATGGTCAAATAGTCAAGGATGGTCAATACTGGTCAACAATTGTTGAGAATAGTCATGCATATTCAAGTATAGTCAAGAATGGTCACAAAGGGCTAAAATCAAAAAGGGCTCAAAGCCTCTTTAGAAAGCGCTTCAAAATAAAGGCTTTATTTCCGAGAGCCTCCTCTTCGCCGCGAAGGCTCGGGGCTAATTAGTTCTTTAGCCTCCGAGGTTTCATAAAAAGGCTCGAGCCCTAATAATAAGCCTAAAAGACTCGTTGAGTCTTTTGCAACACAACCTGCAACACAACCTCTGACCACCTGGGTGATCAAAGTGGAATATTGCATTTTTTAATGTTTTCTAATGTGATATTTTTAACCGACTTCAAACTTTTTTGAAGTCGGTTTCTCAATTCGACTGTATTTTTTTTATGTTCATTACCTCAGAACTTGCGACTGGGTGAACAGATTTTGAAAATAATTTTTTTTATTTTGAAGTTAGACATCTTGATAAAACAGAGAGAATTACATACGACGCGGGTTCAAATCCAACCATATTTAGTTATTTAAATATATTTGGATTTATTATAGTAATGGTATTTTTCAATGGTACAGAATTTATCAAAATATTTACACAAAATTATTATTTTTTAATGCATATAATTTATGTATTTATTCCACATAGAACTATAGCGCAAAATGTATATCATAGGGCTAGTGAATAATTTCATCCACATTCGCAATGTCTCATTAGCGTAGTGGTAAAGCATTAGCAATTATTCCGTGAGTTCGTACCTCACCTTCGGCATGTCTATGTAATAACTTTTTGGTGATAATATTGTTCTTATTTGTAATAATATTGTTTTTTTTCTATTTATTACATGTTTTATTACATTTTAATCATTTTATAAATTATTTGGATTGACAAACTAATACGCCAACTGAATGGTCCCAAACTAAGCAACGCTTGTACTATGGATAATGGTCTGGAGACGATCCCCGTAATCCTGGGATCAGGAAAAATAACGCTTAAGTCAGTTTCTAAAATTTTCATTTGGCGGGAATCGAACCCGCAACCACGCAAGCAGTAAGCCGAACAGACTACGTCAAACCACTTTACGAAGCAGGTGTAAATTTTTCAATGGATGACGAAGTATATAGTTCATAATTTCGCCACTTCAATTAATATGTAAATAGCTCAGTGAGTCAATGTGTACGCGCGACAGTATGTAGGATCGTATCCTAGTTTTATATTTTCGTTTTTTTTTTTCATGTGTTTCCATTTTTTTATTATTTTAGGCAATTGTATTTGTAGCCAATTGTATTTTTTTTATATAATAACAAAGAATTGTAATTTATGTTCTAAATAACAACTCTTTATCACAACTACTTAGGTACAAAGGCGTATAAATGCGCACAGATATAAAATCTAACAAATGCTAGCTATCTACAAAATATTCTAAACCACTGCAATATTTTTACGTATTTATTTATAAAAAAGAGATACACGATAATTGAAGCGACTGGAGCGTAGAAAAGTGACACAACCTCCCCGTCCAACAGTCATCGCGGTACTGCCGCCCGTCGCCCCTCGCACCGGATCCGCCCACTTTGTTGGCGAATATTTGGAAAATCATGAATTGTGACGTGAAAAACGATTGCATCGCAAAATCAAGCTTACATTTTTTAGGTATTATCTTTCTCCATCTTTTGGTGGAAAAACTATTTAAAAATTCCCAGCCGTTTGGAAGAAGATAGAAATTTAAATTTGAAAATTTCTACATTTTGGTAATTTTTTTCACATAGTAAAAGAGCATTTTTCACATTTTTCAAACTTGTTTTTTAAAGAAGAGGGTATAATAAATACGGTGATATTTTTTTCAAAATTTTTACTCCACTCGTCTAAGAGGAGATAGCCTCCAAAAATGCCTCGCTAGCTACCTGCCCAGTCTTAATAAATTCCCAACAGCGCCAGCTATAGGTAGTAGGTACCGCATTGGTCAGTGACCAATGACAACTCCGTAAAACGCTGTCGCCATGCCGGTGCCAGTGTCGTTGCCGTGCCAGCGGCCGTTTTCACATTACACGGCACGGCAGCGGCGACGGCTGTCACTGAGATATTTTCGGGGTTTTCATTAGTCAGTGACCAGTTGTCATTGGTTACTGACCAATGAAAACCCCGAAAATATCTCAGTGACAGCCGTCGGCGCTGCCGTGCCGTGTAATGTGAAAACGGCCGCAGTGGAAAAACGTCATTGGTTTGACAGATGAATACACAGTGTTGCCAGCCCCTGGCAAACTTTTTCCCCAAATTTGTTTTTTTTTAATCCTGTATTTTTTATGTTACGCCTAAACATATGTCTATGCGCATAAGACATTTTTAACATAAAACATTTATAAACACACAATATTTTTTTTTTAATAAAGAAGGCGCACACGGGCGAGCTTTTAGTAGGTAGGAGCACTTAGTTTATTCATTCAGATTTTCGTCGGTCGGTCAGTAGAAGAGAAAGTTTTTATTTTTTCAAGATGCTGTTTCTCTCTATTAAGTCATCGTTTCCATCATCATCTGCCTTACCTTATCCATTGGCCGTTTACCGACTGCACGGCACGGCACCGGCACCGGCACAGTGACAGCTATTTGCGGGGTTTTCATTGGTCAGTAACCAATGACAACTGGTCACTGACCAATGAAAAAGCTGCCGCCATGCCGGTGCCGGTGCCGTGCCGTGCAGTCGGTAAACGGCCATTATCTGTGGTCGGCGCAGTATGTCTTATTCTTCCATTCATCGCGCTTTGCTGTCATACTTACATCCACTCCAACCTCATTCATATCACTCTTTATACAATTCATCCATCTTTTCTTGGGTCTTCCTCTCGCTTTGTATCCTTCCACATTCATATTCAGCACTCGTTTAGTCACATGCTTTTCATCTCTTCTCATCACATGCCCAAACCATTCCAACATCCTACCTTTTACTTTATCTGCTATAGGCGCTACTTTCACACTGCCTCTTATATACACATTCTTCACCTTATCCATTCGCGTCACTCCACACATCCATCTCTACATTCGCATCTCGGCAGAGTGGAGACGTTTCTCTTCGCGCACTTTAGCCGCCCAGCATTCCGAGCCGTACATGATCACTGGGGGCTTACCACAAGCTCTTATTGCGATTCAATTATATGAACGTTTTAATGACGTTTCTTATTGTCATGACAATAAGGTACGTCATTGCACAAAAAGTCGCTGAAACGTTAATACTTTCCTGTAATTGAATCGCAATAAGAGCTTGTGGTAAGCCCCCTGGTCATATAAATATATCGGGAAAATCGTTTCCCTCGAAGTTACTATCAAGTTTCTCCTATTCGGCTCATCTTCTGGTAAATAATATTTTCTTATGTAGATTATGTGAATTGTGGAATCGCGAGTGCGATGCTGTTATATGTGTTAATTTCGCTACATTTAGTGCGCTAAGTACAAATTTTGTGATTGCAATCTTAGAAGATGCCATATCTGCTAAACTAAAATAATAAATCAATGGGCGTAAACGAAACTTATATTTGTTATCAACAAACTTAAATAAAGAGAATTATTAATGTACTTGTAAGGTATTATTTAGCACATCATTTTAAGTTCTTTAATCTGTACATAAAAGTAAAATATATAAAGGTACCGATTTAAAATTAAATAATTACACTTGCTCCTGATAATTTACGTGCAACATGTGACGCTCAACAAGAACGGCAACGTTGCACAACAGCACGCGACGTTGCCAGCTGGCGCGCAACATCGACGACTGGTGATGCATGGACAGACAACGAAAGTTGCTCGTTGCCGATCAACATGATGGCCAAAATGTTGCATAACATGTTGCCTAATGGATACGGGGCTTTACAAACACGTTCACGAGCGCATTTAAAAGTACTATGTGAGCACTCTGCGGGCACGTCGCAAATGGTTTTGAGCTAAACGCTCGAAACATGCTCGTTCAAGGCTCCCAATTCCGTCTACACTTCGCGAATTCGTGCTCCACTCGTGCTCGGCTCGCATAGTGTACACACAGCTTTATCGTGTCGTCTAAAAAGCACTTTCATGCTAACTTTTTGGCCTTGAAACATAACATTGGTATTTTCAAACACAACGTCCTGTGATTCTTGTGTCAAATCCAATAAATTGCTTTTATCAACTATTATTTCTACTTCAAAACTGTTTAAGATCTCTCTCAAGTATCCAGCCGAATTGTCGCTCGTCACCACGATTCTTTTATTCCCATCTAATTTCAACAGGATATTTCTAATTCCTTCGTTTTTCTCTGGAACATGTGAGAAGCTTTTACACGTTAAAATAAATGTTTTATATTTCACACTTAGCAATTCGGCTTCGAATGGCTTACGATTGTTTTCAGGCAGACTTAAACTGTCATTTAAATCAATTAAATAATGTTCGTCCTTAAAATATTGTGAGAATTTTGCAACGCTTAAGACGAGGGTTCGAAATTTGGTTGATTTTCTATTCTACTTTTTCTTTAAGTAAGTATGTGGACTAGGAATCTTATATTTAGATGTATGATTTTTGACTATATTATCTTGAGTATCCTTAAATCCAAATCACGATTTGATGAAATTTTCTCGATAAAAAAAATATATGAAATGAGCTCTAATTATTTACAATTTTCCTTGCTACCACGATGTTTTTATGATTTTGATCACGAAATTATTTCTAAAACATAGCAAATAATGATATCTAAACTACCCTTCAACCATATTTTAATTCATGAAGTAGTTTTTTTTTAATTCAAGATATTGTGGTTTGGCGCTTACGTTGTTTATTTCCGAGCGCGCGCACAATATCGCCATCTCACATTTTAAGTACTTGAACTAACCATGTCTCTCTCTAACTTTGTATTGTCAGTGTCCGCTGGGACTTGTTCGACGTCGGACCTGTGAAGGATTTTTTTAAAAATATTACGAAAAAATATTACGGTCGTGCCACATTACAGGTACAGTACAGTATTTACAGTCCGCCGACGCCTATGATAAATAAATAAATATCCTTGGAAATTCTTTTACACATGACTACCTGATCCCAAACTAAGCAGAGCTTGTACTATGGAAACCAGATAACTGATATTACTACATATACTACTTTTTGTTTGTAAATAAAAACTAAATATACACTTAATTACACCTAGACTCGGGACATGCGGACATGTTCATGCACACAAATGCATGTCCTGGGCAGGAATCGAACCTACGACCTGCACTGCAGCGTGATTTTCGTTTGCTTTTCCTTGTCTTGTGTAATTTCTTTTCATCTCTTGTCATTTTGTGTCATCTCTTGTCATTTTGTGTCATCTCTTGTCATTTTGTGTCATCTCTTGTCATTTCATAGTTATTCGTGTCATTTCTGTAAAAACTCCCTATTTCGCCTACTGTTATATACTTGCAGCATGGTCTTGGGCCGACAGTGGGAATACATTGCTTGTCAAAACAATGGAGTCGCTTTATTGCGTTTGTTGTAGGTATGGATGGGCAAGTAATAAATATATCATACATCAATAAATTATCGTAAAAAATAACATTACAGATATGGATAGGAAAATGTTTGTCCGTCCTATTCAATCTATTATATTATAAACGAAAGTAACTCTGTCTGTTACCTTTTCACGGCTAAACCGCTGAACCAATGTTGATGAATTTTGGTATGGAGATAGACTGGGTCTTGGCGGAGAACATAGGCTACTTTTTAAACCGACTTCAAGAAAGGAGGAGGTTTCTCAATTCGACCGTATATATATATATTTTTTTATGTGTGTTCGCGGATAGCTTCGTCGTTTATGAACCGATTTTGATGAATATTTTTTTGTTGGAAAGGAGATATTCCAGCGGTGGTACCATGATAAGGAAACCAGGATCTGATGATGGCATCCCCGAGAAATCGAGGGGAACCTTCGAAAATCGTAGGGGCGACTAGTGCGTTTGTAATTTTAAACTATTTTAAAGCACTACTATTTTATGAAGGTCTGGAGTCGATCTGATGATGGAGCCGAAAGACAGTTTGAGGGAACTCCTCAACGATTTACAGCAATTACCTGGTGTTTGGGCTTGATTAATTTGTATTGATGAGAACTTTACACCTGGATGGGTTGTGACTGTCATTAGGGGTCTGATGATGAAGACGTAGGACAGTCAAGGGAACTCCTCGACGTTTTACAGTAGCTACCTTGTGTTTGGGCTTGATTAATTTGTATTGATGGGAACTTTGCATCCATATCGTTTATAAGTGCCATTACAGGTCTGATGATGGAGACCATACACAGACGAGGGAATTCTTCAACGATTTACAGCAGTTACCTTTTGTTGGGCTTACTTCATACGGTTCAATATGCCAAAATGTTCATTGGTATGGCGCCACTAAAAATCGTGAAATAAAATTATTTTTATAAAAAAAAACCGACTTCAAAAAAACCTGATGCACTAAAAAGCCTGAAATAATATTTCTATTACCACCTCTGCCTACCCCTTCAGGAAAACCAGACGTGATGGTGTGTTATCGAGTATTTGAAGTCGGTGCCAATCTTGGTATGCCAAGTCTACCTACTATAAAAGTAAGAAGATAGATTGGCACCGACCCCAAATACTCGATAACACACCATCACGTCTGGTTTTCCCGAAGGGGTAGGCAGAGGTGGTAATAGAAATATTATTTCAGGCTTTTTAGTGCATCAGGTTTTTTTGAAGTCGGTTTTTTTTTTATAAAAATAATTTTTTAGGGTTCCAAAGGGTGCTAACGGGACCCTATTAGGTACTAGGCCTACGCTGTCCGTCTGTCTGTCTGTCCGTCTGTCAGCGCGGGCTGTATCTCACGAACCGTAACAGGTAGAGAGTTGAAATTTTCACTGAATGTGTATTTCTGTTGCCGGTGCAGAACAAATACTAAAAATATAATAACATTTAAAAATAAATATCAAGTCTCAAACTTGATATTTTTGATGTGTTTATTCTACGGTGGTACGGAACCCTTTATGTGCGAGTCCGACGCCTTCAGATCTTATGAATGTTTTCTTGAAATAAATATAGTGTATTTTAAGTAATTAACTGGCCAACCCTCAGGTCCTACCTACCATGTTAGGATCTTTTTCGTTCTAGCGGGTGTAAACCGTGATTTAACGAGTTAATGTGATAATTTTTGTATTTAAATTATTCAATTCAATGTATTTGTTTCAGACATAGTCCAATATTGATTATTAAAATTATTATAATTCACAATAAATATAAAACAATAAATAAAAGTAAAATTAAATTTAAAAAAAAATAACAATATTTTTTATTTTTCATGTTTTATCATTAAAATACAATATAATATAACATAAATTAAAATAAAATACAATAAAATAACAACCTACCCCTAATTAAACAAATACCGTCCACGTGGGATACTGGCTGCATGTCCTCCCTGTATTCAAGCTGTTCCTGTTGTCAAGCGAATTTTTTGAGCAAGGAAAGAGCCAGCCCTCTTGTCACCTGTGGCGGTAACCAGTCTAAGGGTGATTTTGATAGATAAAAAAATAAAGATAAAAAGATAAACAAAAAATAAATGCATGGTTTATATAATATATTCAGTTTATATAATAGCTTCATAAAATTTATAAAAACTGAAAATTAAATTAAAAAATAAATTAAATATGGTAAAAAAAAATATTATGACACCGCTGATGACTTCATGATCGGCATCGAAGTTAAGTACCAAAGTATTCCTTTGCCTACGAAACATGAAAAAGATACTCATATCCGGCAGTCAGTCACTGACACAGAGTATGTACATTTTTACCCGACTACGGTGGGCGGAGGGTTATGATTTTGACCGATATGTATGTATGTTCATCTGCTCCCGTATAACGTCCAAACTATTTTTATCATAATAATTTGACTAATGAGGTATCGTTGGACGCGTCTGGATCGTCCGCTGGTTATAGGCTATTATACGATCGAAATATTGTTATACGTATCTATCAGCATATTGTAGGTATCGTTTGTCTTCTTTTGACTTACTTTGTCTTCAGCAATAAAAACAACATAGAAATTAAATTATTTTTTTCAAATACACTCGACATAAAAATCCCATATAAAACGAAAAAAATATATTTGAATATTTTCATCCATTTCATCTATTTTAAAAGGTGCACTGGGACATATTATTTTAATTGTACGAATTAAACAATATTGTTCCTTCAAAAAATAACTATACTATAGTCTACTCCATAGCTGTTCTGTCCTAGCTAAGCGAGAGGGATATATCCTTCGGCAGCTCACGCGACGCTAGCCACACCCCGAAACTAAAATTCATTTTTTTCTTGTATCGTCTTAAATCGATCACTTCTGAAACTATGATAGTTATCTTTTCACTCGATTTATCAAAATTCAACGAATCAATAATATTTGTGGTAAACTTAATACCAGTGCCTGAGATCCTATTTTTGTTAATCACGTTGGCGATACTCAAACGGGGTTTATCTATGGACTCTTCCATTGCGTTTTGATAGATAGGCGATTTTTTTGTCAGATACCCCACGGTTTTTGGTTGCATCCACCATTTTTGTATTTTGTCGACGAACACCATGAATATTGCGTCTGATTTAATTTCGTAGTTACCACTTTCTCTAGTTTTAAGAAGTTGGTTGATGCTTTTCTTTAAAATACGTTCCACTTCCCTCTCTCTCGCTTGGTTTGTGCAGAACAGTAATCTATTTGTGAAGTCTAGGACCATGCTTTTTTCGTGTTCGTTGCAATCGAACGATAGTTTTGGAAAATTCTTGACTCTCACGTCGAATCTATATTTTTCTAGTTCCTTGACCTCGCTATTTATCTTGTCGAACAGTGTTCTAGCACGACCTGCCAAGTTATTACCGTCTTGAAACATTAGCAGCCGAGTCTCCTTATCAAATATTAATAAATTTCCAACAGCCCCGGCTATGCCACCGTTTAGTTCAAGAAATCCTTTATCGGGGAAGTTGTCATCAATGCGTACAATATTTAATGTATCTTCATTGGCTTTGTTACCATTCGACTCTTTTAGTAAGTAAATGAATTTATATGCCAAGTAACACAAACGTTCTTCTTTCATTGAGCCTCTCAAAGTCAAGTCTCGGTTTCCGAACTCCGCGGGGAGTTTGAACCATTCCGAACTATAAACTGATTGCATAGATCGTTTGATAGCAGCTTTTGTAACATTTATGCTTACTTCAAGATTTTCCAAAACCTCATTTTAACACGCATCGTCGTTATCATTTTTATTGGCATATTGAAAGTTATTTTTATCAGCATCAGATGTGATGATGGAATTAATAAACTTGCTTTTTGAGTGTAATGCTGGTTTATCCTTCAGTGCTTCATTAATGAGACCGTTTCTCAGTACCTGTAGATACTCGTCAGTGGTATCGAAAATATTGTCATTAATTCGAGCCAATCTGTATTCTGTATTGACTTCGTCGAAGATGAAAACATGGTGCGATAAAATAACATGATACGTCTGTATTAGTTCATTGTACATCAGTGTTTTATAATTGTCTTTTTTTCCTCTCACGATATCTGCTATGAGTTTAGCTAGTTCGTCAATAATACCACGAGACACAGTTTCATTTAATACTTTAATATCTTCCTCTGTGTATCGAAGCTGAAACGCGTCATCTCCTGTGCTGATCACATTATTGATCTCATTAATAAAATTCCCTCCGTGATATGTGATGCCCGATTCGTCTCCCGTTTTTGTATAATTCACGAATACACATTCGACATCCTCGTATGCACATTTGAAGAAGGCGTCACTGCTGTTAACATTGAATTTATTTCTAATGTTAATGTAACTTTGAAAGTATTTCTGCATATCTATGTTGGTAACTGCGAGGGTTTGGTTTTGATCGTCTCTATGTTTGGCTTGTATGAACACCGCGACAGATTTATCAAATCCTTTTGCTTTGAACCTAAAGCAGATGTCGTCGAACTCCCCGAGTCCGTCCATGTTCGTGCCTAAATAGAAATCTTCGATGTTATCATCATGAAGAGCTCTGAACAATATTAAACTCAATAACTTCGTCTCGTATAGTTGTCCGGAGACCCCCGATGTTCCAGCACGTTTCTTGTAACGCGAGTTGCTCATGTATGACATTTTTACCGCCTACAGTCTCGTAATCTTGCTTTAGATGTTTTATGTTGATGTTTTGCTCGAAGTAAAGAACTGTGGCTTGCAATCGACAGCGCTATCTCTCCAGGTACTGTCTGCTCCAGAGGGTCGTGAGGGCTCTCTCCTGAAATTAAGACAAATATCAGTTTAAATCTGCCGGCGATGTCTGAGTTCAGATCTTAAAGATATTCGCTTAAACTGCTATCTCAGTGAATTGTTGCATAGCAGACCCAGAAGTTTTAGACTTGCGTAAGAAAACCTAAACTTCGGAAAGAAATGCTCAACTCAGTTCACTTTCAGGTTTATAATTATTTCAGTTACATGTTTAAGATATAACCTAGGGATTGGCCTCTTATAATTTTACACTTGTTGTGTTACAAGTTGTATTTACAATATCACGCCTGTATTCCTTGAAGGGGTAGACAGAGGGGAGCTGTACGAATATCTAATGAAACTATAACACTGACTGACTGACTAAACTGGTGGGCCTAGAATATGGAGAATACCTAGACTGGAAGGGTTATTAATAGAGGGGCGAGTATTCATTAACAATCAATCATTTATTTCATCACACAGTACATTATGGTGTATGTGCGGTTCACTAGTACATTCATAAATCATTAATTTCCAAAAAGTTTACAAAACAAATTACCAATAATCTTAATTGATACTTTTATCTATACTCATGAACATTGTTGAAACAGCGGCCCTTACACTAGGCTCTGGGCCTGTATCGCAGAGACCAAACGAATTAAAAAAGTAGCATTTGCAACAGGTTCAATATTAATAATGTTTTACTAATCATGTAAATAAATCAAAACGAAACAAATGAATCTCAATGCACTTGATTTGTTTGTGGTTTGCGCCCGTGGGGTCGCCAAACGGGCCAAATGGAAGACCAGCGCTGGTCCTTGTCGATCAGCACATGCTGAATTGGGTCCGTTTGCGGCGAGCAGAAGTTGTGTGTGTTTTTGTTACCTACTTTTTATTAATTTAATTTTACTTTAATTTTACTTATATTAGTTTTATTTTTTTTTACTTTTTACTTTGCAACTTTTCTGCTTATCGCAATAAAGTTTTTTCTTTCTTCTTTCTTTTCTCACTTTGGTTTTCTGCCATTTTTGCTGGCTCGTGCGGGAAGAACTCGAAACATCCATCAACATTATTCGCACTATCTTCGTCTCCAGTGACAAGTGCGTGAGTAGACACGACTTGCTAATTCCAGGCATCGCTGTTATGAGCGGTATGATCATCTATATCGAACAATGTCTCCAGATTTATTGACCGACCTCCTTTCCTTGTGACGTTTCTGCTGATGTATAATTGTTTTATCTCGTCATACCGCGGGTCAGAGTGTGGTTCTAAGATCTGTATGAAGTCCCCGTTTATTATTTGATTTATTTAGTTCCCCTTTGACGCGTAGCTCAGGGTCGTCGGCTAAATAGCACGTTCATACTCACTTCTTGGCCCAAAAATACAACATTTGTATTTTCGAACACAACGACTTGGGATTCTTGTGTCAAGTCCAATAAACTGCTTTCATCAATTATTATTTCTAAATCAAAACTGTTCAAAATCTGTTTCAAGTGCCCGGCCGACTTGTCACCCGTTACTAAGATTCGTTTATTCCCATCTAATTTCAACAGGATATCTCTGATTCCTTCGTATGTCTTTGTAATGTGTGAGAAGCTTTTACAAATTATAATAAACGTTTTGTCTTTCACACTCAGCAATTCGGCGTCCAGTTGTTTACGCTCGTTTTCAGATAGACTTATAATGTAATTTATATCAATCAACATAGAATTTTGGTCCACGAAATATTGTGAGTATTTTGCAACACTTAAATCGATCACTTCTGAAACTATGATAGTTATTTTTGAACTCGTTTCATCAAATTTCACCGAATCAATAATATTTGTGGTAAATTCAAAACCAGAGCTTGAGATCCTTTGTTTGTTTATCACGTTCGTTATACTCAGAAGGGGATTCCCTTTAAACCATTCCGTTGCATCTTGATAAAGAAGCGTTTCCTTCGTCAGATAATTCGCATTTTTCTGTGACATCCACCATTCTTGTACCTTGTCGTGATATTTAAAATAAATAGCCTCCGATTTCATTTTAGAGTTAAATGGGTCCCTTTCATTTTGAAACTCATAGATTTTTTCCTTTAAAATCTCTTCCACCTTCTGCTGTTTGGCTTGACCTGTACAAATAAAAAATTGACGTCTAAAATCGTCGACCAAAGGGTCGCTTGGTATCATCGTATCATAGTCATCGAACAAAAGTTTCGGGAAGCGCTGTAGTCTCACGTTGAATCTATATTTTTCTAATCCTGTTACATAAATTTGATCGAATAGGCTCTTTGCGTAGCCGTTCAAGACACCGTTTTCAAACTTAAGCAGTTTGCTTTCTTCATCCAATACTAACAGATTGCCAACAGCACTAGCAAGACCTCCTTTGATATCTAACACATTTTTATCTGGGAAGTTTTCGTCTATAATTATTCGCAAAACGTTTGGATTGGCATTGCATTTTTCTGCTTTACTTAACAACTCTTTAATTTTAGTCGCCAGGTGAGTTACTCTGTCTTCGTTTTTAACATTTAAATCAATATTACCAAACGACTGTGGCAGTTTGAATTCAGCTTTGGTTGTCATGTTCCTGCCCGCTTTGCGTGCCGCGCGCGCAATTAACGACTGTGAGACATTGACTCTTTCCAGCTGTTCTCTCAATTGAACATCTCGAATGTTATCGACTAATTGAAATTTATTGTTCTTATACGTGATGACGTCACCCATCAATTTGCTTATTGTGATATCAGATGGTTTAACGATATTAGATGGCTTATAAAACAATTCGCGCAAAAACTCATTCGTAGTCTCCTGGTCCGCAGCTTTGAGCATCTCAGCGAACAGACTGTCTTTGAACAGAAGTAGATGCTCATCATTTGTATCATAAAAATCAGATTTAAAACGTCCCATACGATATCCCGCAATATTTTTGGTATTTGCCTTTTGTTGGTCGGTAATGTCGAATACTTTTTGCGCTAAAATCACATGATATGTGTATATCAGCTCCTCATTCATAATGTGTTCATAGTTCTTCCCTTTAGTTTTCACTATCTTCGCCACGATTTCACCTAACTTTTTGATATTCTCACGCAAGAGCGTCTTATGCAATAGTTTGACATCTTCATCTGAGTATGAGATCTGGAAAGCATCATCACCTGTGCCGATTATTTTATTGATCTTTGTTATGAAATCATTTTTCTCGTAATGCTTCTCCAAATCATTTTTAACCGTTGTATAGTGAATTAAAGCGCATTCAATGTTGTCGTATCTACCCTCGAAGAAAGCGTCATCGTCTTTCTTCTCTGCATCGAATTTATTTCTAATTTTCAAATAACTATCGAAGTACTTCGGCAGGTCGATGCTGTTAGCCGCGATACATTTGTTAATATTGTCTTTATGCTTCGCTTGTACAAACACTGCGACGGGTTTATCGATACCTTTCATTTTAAATCTAAAGCAGATGTCGTCAATACCGCCGATTTCGTCCACGTTCGTGCCTAAATAGAACTGTTCGATGTCCTCATCATTGAGTGCTCTAAATAGTATTAAACTTAATAATTTCGTCTCGTAAAGATGTCCGGAGACCCCCGATGTTCCAGCACGTTTCTTGTGCTGGAGACTGCTCATATTGATTCTTAATGGCTCAAACTGTTTATTTACTGGTTTTTGTTTTTGATACTTAACCGTATAGTCTCTTAATCTTTCTTTGGATTTTTTGGGTTAATGTGTTGCCCGAAGTGTTCTCAGTTCACACACCTTCTAGTGTTGTGTCTGAAGGGCCGGAGCTCACAATCAACAGTGCTATCGCTCCAGGTACTGTCTGCTCCAAAGGGTCCTGAGGGCTCTCTCCTGAAATTAAGAGAAATGTCTGCTTAAATTCAGTTCTGCCCAAGATCGTGGGGTCTCAAGTATGGATCCCAAAGACAGTCGTGCCCCAGTAGCAAATAAGGTCGGCGACGAAAAAACGACAATCTGAGGTCAATTTAGGGTCAGTGACGTAAACGTACGTCTTTATGACGAAGATGTACGTCGTAATGCTACTAGGGTGGCTAGCGAATTGCTATCTCAGTAATATTCAGACGGTCAGACGAGGCTCACGTTTAAGAGCTAATTGAAATTAATTCTGTTATTTATTTCGCCGTCCATATTTGGTGGTATTTGACACACTTGCCCGACTCAATTGAGGACCTAACCTGAATGGTTGCAAAGCCAAAGGCCTTCAGCACATGAGGGCCTTGGGCTAGGCTTAAAATACACACTCGGCTTGACATATTAAAAAAAAAATATATATATATATATTTTACTTGACACTGGCTACATCTATGCGAAAAGCGACGCCATAACAAAGAAAACTGACCAAGTGTGAGTAGTACTCGCGCCCTGATGGTTCCGTACAAATTTTATTATGTTTGTAGAGAAGTGTAGTGATCCCAAGATTCGAGTCTCGACGAGTTTTGTCTGTTTTCGAAACAAGATATATTACAATATAATTACAACGCCTTAGGGTGTATTGTTCCGAAAACAGGCAAAACTCGTCGAGACTCGAATCTTAGGATGACTACTTATCTACAAACATAATGAAATTTGTACGGAACCCTCAGGGCGCGAGTCCTAGACGACTTGTCCGGTTTTTTTAATTTGTAATGATGAGTAGCCTAAGTATAAACTTTCATGTCTCTAGCTTCAGAAAAATTGCGTCCCCAATAAAAACTTCCACCGCTTATTTTACCCCCTAGGGGGTGCTATTTTCAAAACCGCTGAAATTACTATTTTTTAATGAGTAATGATTAGCCTAAAAACAAAATGTGCATGCCTTTTGCTTAAATTAAATTGGGACCCCCATACTAACTTCCTTCCCTTATTTTACCCCTTTAGGGTTGGGTGGTAATTTTCGAAAACGCTGAAATTACATTTTTTTTTCATGTTTCTAACTTCAGAAATGAGGGTCTCCCATACAAACTTCCAGCCCTTATTTTACCCCCTTAGGGGTGGAATTTTACAAAATCCTTCGTATGCTCTTCTTCTACGCTATAAAAAGTACCTACTGTTCAAATTTCATGTTTGTAACACGAGCGGTTTGGGCTGTGCACGTCTTAACAGACCGACAGATAGACAGACGGAGAGACTGACGGACGGACAACAAAGTGATCCTATAAAGGTTCCGTTTTTTCCTTTTGAGGTACGGAACCCTATTAAAAAAAAAAAATTAAGAGGTGCAACTTATAAATTCATTGATCAAGAGAGGCTCAAAAGGCTTGTGCCCAGGGCCGTAAAACAAACTTAAAAAGAAAACTGGGCGCGGTCCACGAAGTAAACAAAACCAAAAGTGAGGTACATTATATTCTCTTAGTTAATAAACACGATATTATCACAATTTTCAACCCAAACGTTCTTACACAGTGTTATATTAATTTAAATGGACGATGTAGGTACTAACCTAAATGTATTTTCATTGTTTTATTGTCGCTATTCGACATGACACTTGGTTAAAGTAGTTTGCATTCTTATTATAATAATGATAAATACCTGGGTGTGTTTCAACGTCGCTGTATCTCTGCTGGGGCAGCGGCGATAACGACCTACGCAATAACATGCAATATTTTCAAGCTAGACTGAAAATAGGTATAAGCCGGTAGCGATGCGTGGGCGCTTCCCAAAAAGCTCCCTGTATCAGTGTTGCCAATGTGTAAAATAAAAAAATGTTAAATTTGCCAGCTAAATATCGGGAGTTTTTTATTCTGAATGAAATGAAAGTATTATTCATATTATCTATTAAGTAAATGAACTTGTTTTCCTAAAGTATTTGCCGTGCAAAAAAGTGCATAGAGTCTGTGCGCTTCCCAGGGCTGCCAGCACAGCGACCTTATTTTATACATCCGGCTTCCCGAAATTATACAAATCCAAACCGTATTATACACGTCAAATATTTTTTTGAGAAATTGTGTGTAACAAAGAAACTATATTTTTTGTGGGCTTAACTTGATTGAATAGGAAAAAAATACCAAAATAATTTATACTAATGGCGTTCAGACACTTTGCCCATACAATATCTGGCAAAACCTTAAATTCTATTTGGTCAATAAAAGTTATCGGGCGATACTGGAACAGGGCCTTAATAATTCGTTAGGCGATCAGTGTTGCCATGAGAGAGCACGCTCTATTTCCTTATTTCCAGTTTTACCACAGGTAAGCTATTTCCGAATAGAATAAATTAATAAAAAACACCTGCTTGTAATTTACATTATTTTTTTTACATTATTTACCTACATTATAAAATGTATCCAACTATACACAGCAACCTGCTATATAAGTACACAATCACAGGATACACAAGAGAACAAAATTATACACTTTGTGTATTTAATTATACAATCTGGCAACCCTGGCGCTTCCCGAGGACTGGTGCGCCGGTGACGTAGTACACGGTACAATGCCTAGTGTAGTCCATTAAACATCGTTAGGCTATCGATTTTAAATATTCGACTAAAGCACAGTTAATACTGTTTATTCATTGTCAATAACACTCGGTCCAGTTTTTTTACCGGCAAAACTTGCACGCGTATGCCATTACTTCCCAGAATTCGTTCTCGACACTAGCGAATGGTGTAATAATACAGTATGTGTTTTTTTTTTCAAAATCAACTAGTTCGATTCCTGGCTACGAATATTGTTTTTTCAAAAGTTTTTTCAAAAATTCAATGATGCTGTTTCAGTTTTCATCAAAATCGGCCCCGAGACTCCTTTGAGTACTGTTCGCTATTCCTCATAGTGTCTGATTTGGCCATCTACGCACACATGAAAAATTCAACCTGTATATCGAAAAGTGACATTACCACCTGTCAGTTTACTCCATCTGATTAGCAATTCGAATATAGGTATTTGTAAATGTCTTTTACCAACGAACAAGCGAACAAGCGTACGTTCGCCACCTCAGTCGCATAAAAAAATAAATAACTATCGATAGATTGTCGTTGTTTAATAACGGCGTCGCCGGCGCCGCCCGCCGGCACGCCTAGTGATGTGCCCAGTCGGCTAATTGGTATTAGAGTTTACTAGTACTCGAGTCGGAGGACTCGGACAGATACTTCTATGAGTGTTACTTAGGGCGAGGCTCCATCTACGCGCTGCGCTGCGTTGCGCTGCGTCGTCGCAAGATTTTGTACTGGCACGTCACCCTCCCCGCTTCGTCTCTCGCCCGCTGACACCTGCGACGACGCAGCGCAGCGCGTAGATGGAGCCCGGCTCTTAATAGGACTCGAATCTTTTTGAATGATGTAAATAATATAACAATGATTATTATAATCTTTAATATTGTACCTTTAAGCTCAACAAGTGAGAAACGATTGTCACAACTTAAAACTTACTGCAAATTGTTAAGATCAAGCATTGGACCAGCATACAAACTGCAAAAGTTTGGGCTTGTTAAATATTAACGCGTTTACCGTTAAGGTATAACAGAAAGTACACTAAAATACGAAAAAATATTTTAGACATGTTGATATAAGATGGCGATTTGTGTACCCAACTTAGGATTCAAATATCATAAAGTACTCGGACCCCGTACTCGAATACCGTGTATCCGAATCCTATAATCTGAATACTCGAGTATGTGAGTAACTTATTAAGTATTCGAGTCGGTACTCGAGTCAGCCTGACTCGGTACATCTCTAGGCGCGCCAGTATTTGGGGGGAACACACACACAGAGCGAGCACGTATTTGGGTTGCGCCGTGCGCACACGCAACGCTATCAGCATATACCTACTTTCGGTCTTGCTTGATAATACTCCGTGTTATTGTGTAGTTTGTGATACAACGAAGTTGAAGAATATACTTACCCAGGTATTTATCATTTGTATAATAAGAGTGCAAACTAAAACTAACCAAATGTCCTGTTATAAGCGACGACAAAAAAAAAAATGATAGGTAAGTACATCGTCCATTTAAAATAGCCAATGGTCATCGTCCATTCGGCACAGTGTAAGAAAGCGGGATTGAAAATTGTGATATCGTGTTTATTTACAAGATAACCACTTTTGTTTACTTCGTGGACCGCCCGCGCCCCACCCAGCTCTAGCAGCAGTGTTGCCATATGCCGCGAAATATACAATGATGAAATGAAAAATCTGACATGTTATGTTTATTTATAAGTAAGTAGCTATAGGTATGTCCTAATGTCTAAAATAATATAAGCATAGATTAATTTTGGTCTCCGTATTCCACACGCGCGCTTTTAAAAAATAGTTGCATATTGGAGCTGTTATACCTACTTACCAAAAGAAAAATTACCTGGCCAAGTGTGTGTCGGTTCCGTACCACCGTAGAATAAAAAGTCAAAAATTTCATGTTTCTTGTATGGGAACCCCCCTTTATTTATACATTTTTATTTTTAGTATTTGTTGTTGTAGCGGCAACAGGAATACACATTATGTGAAAATTTCAAGTCTCTACTTATTGCGGTTCGTGAGATACAGCCCGCTGACAGACTGACCGACATACAGACAGACGGACCGCGTAGGCTTAGTAATAGGGTCCTATCGGCACCCTTTAGGTACGGAAACCTAATAACAACAATCAATGTAAAAAGACAAGCCCACTGAGTTTCTTGCCGGATATTCCCGGCATATTTAGTATTTGTTTCGCAAGTTTAGCACTCTTCTGACCTTCTGGATCTACAATGCAACAATATACTGAGATAGCAGTTTAAACGACTGCCTTTAGGTTCAGAACTCCGACCTCGCGGGCAGAATTAAACAGATATTTCTCTTAATTTCAGGAGAGAGACCTCACGATCCTCTGGCGGGAGCAGACCAGACAGTACCTGGAGAGATAGCACTGTCGATTGCAAGCCCTAATCCTTTACAGACACGCCGACACTAGAAGGTGGCCCTCTGTACACTACGGGCGACACATCAACCATAGACATCCATAGAATGATTACGAGGCTGTAGGCGGTAAAAATGCCAATAAACATGAGCAACGTGCTTCACAAGAAACGTGCTGGAACATCGGGGGTCTCCGGACAACTATACGAGACGAAATTATTGAGTTTAATATTATTCAGATTACTCCACGATGAGGACATCGAAGAGTTCTATATAGGCACGAACATGGACGGACTCGGGGAGTTCGACGACATCTGCTTTAGGTTCAAAGCAAAAGGATTCGATAAACCCATCGCGGTGTTCCTACAAGCCAAACATAGAAACAATCAAAACCGACCCCTCACAGTGTCCAAAACAGATTTGAAAAACTACTTTAAAAGTTACATCAACATTAGGAATAAATTCAATGTTAACAGCAGTGACGCCTTCTTCAAATGTGCATACGAGGATGTCGAATGTGCATTTGTGTTTTATACGAATAGAAGAGATGAATTGGGCAGAACATATCACAGAATGAATTATATTAATAAGATCAATAATGTGATCAGTACAGGAGATGAACCGTTTCAGCTTTCATATACAGAGGATGATACTAAAGTACTAAATAAAATGGTGTCTCGTGGTATTATTGACGAACTAGCTAAACTCATAGCAGATATCGTGCGAGTGAAAAGAAGACATTATGAAAATCTGATGAACAATGAACTAATACAGACGTATCATGTTATTTTATCGCAACATGTTTTCAACTTTAAAGACGTCAATACAGATTACAGATTGGCTCGAATTAAAACAAATATTTTCGATACCACTGACGAGTATCTACAGCTACTGAGAAACGGTCTCCTTAATGAAGCACTGAAGGATAAACCAGCTTTACGCTCAAGAAGCAAGTTGATAAATACTATCTTTACAACTGATAATCATAACACTTTAGAAAAATATGAAAACATTCAATATACCGATTTGTATTGGCATGAAGATAAAGATGAGTATTTAAATGCGGTTTTGGAGGATCTTGAACTAAGAATAAATTCTGCAAGAGCTGCTATCGAACAAGCCATGCAGGCAGTATACTGTTCGGAATGGTTCCAACTCCCCGCGGCGTTCGGCAACCGAGACCTGACTTTGAGAGGCTCACGGAAAGAAAAACGATTGTTTTACTTGGCAAAGAAATTCATTGACTTACTAAAAGAGTCTAATGGGAACATTGTCAATAAAGATCCATTAAATATTATACGCATTGATGACAACTTCCCTGATAAAGGATTTCTAAGACTGAACGGCGGCATAGCTGGTGCTGTTGGGAATTTATTAATATTCGATAATAAGACTCGGCTGCTAATGTTTCAAGACGGTAATAACTTGGAAGGTCATGCTAAAACAATGTTTGACAAAATAAATAGCGAGATCAAAGAATTGGAAAAATATAGATTCGACGTGAGAGTCAAGAATTTCCCAAAACTATCGTTCGATTGCAACGAACACGACAAAAGCATGGTCCTAGACTTCACAAATAGATTACTGTTCTGCACAAACCAAGCGAGAGAGAGCGAAGTGGAACATATTTTAAAGAGAGATATCTACGAACTTCATAACACTAGAGAACGTTGTAACTTCGAAGTCAACCCAGACGCAATATTCGTGACGTTCCACCAACAAATACAAAAATGGTGGATGCAACCAAAAAACGCGGGGTACTTGACAAAAGAGACGCCTATCTATCAGTACGCAATGGAAGGGTCCATAGAGAAACCTCTTTTAAGCATCGCTAACGTGATTAACAAAAATGGGATCTCAAGCACTGGAATTAAGTTTACCACAAGTATTATTAATTCGTTGGAATTTAATAAATGGAGTAACTTAATAACTATTATAGTTTCAGAAGTGATAGATTTAAGTGTTGCGAAATTCTCACAATATCTCATGGACGAACATTATTTAATTGATTTAAATTACATTTTAAGTCTTCCTGGCAACGACCGTAAGCAACTAGATGCCGAATTGCTGAGTGTGAAAGACAAAACATTTATTTTAACGTGTAAAAGCTTCACACGCGTTCCAGAGACATACGAAGGAATCAGAGATGTCCTGTTGAAATTAAATGGGAATAAAAGAATTGTGGTGACAAGCGAGAAGTCGGCTGGATATTTTAGAGATATTTTATACAGTTTTGAAATAGAAATAGGAGTTGATAAAAGCAATTTATTGGATTTGACACAAGAATCCCAGGATGTTGTGTTTGAAAATACTAAAGTTATGTTTCAAGGCCAAAAAGTTAGCTTGAAAGTGCTTTTTAGACGACACGATAAAGCTCACACGCTCGACGAGCCGAGCACGAGCGGAGCACGAGTGGAACACGATTTTGCGTAGCGTAAGCGGTCTTAGGAGCCTCAAACGAACATGTGACGGCGAGTGACATCATAGAACAAGTGCCTATTTATTTTTGTATTTTTAATTTTTAATAAAGACAGACTAGTACCTAACTATTATATTTGTGACAATTTTCGTGTTGCGGCCTTACAACGTAACAAATGGCGTAGAAAACAATATTTACTAGATACTTACTTTGAGGCGCTCGTAGCCAGTTGCAACCACTGATCGGTAAACGATCGGAGGTTAAGCAATGCTTGGCAAGGTCAGTCAGAGATGGGTGACCATTTAGTGGCATTTGAACTGAGCGTCTCCGTGCTTCGGAGGGTACGTTAAAAGTCGGTCCCGGTTGTTGTCATCTAGGCAGCAGTCGTTAAGCCTTGTCAGAGGCCTTCGGGCGGCTTGAACAACTCTGACACCAGGTTGGCCACTAACCATACGATAAGAAGAAGACTAGATACTAATTTAGGAGTCTCAGCTACTAAAATTGAAATGGTTTGTAAAAGAATTGCATAGTTTCGTATATTTATTACACATTATAAAAAATAGTTGAAAAATAATGAAATAAAATTGTAATACTATTTAGTAGTAGTATTATTTCACACCTAAGTGGTGTTTCACACCTAATGTATAGGAGTTTTTTTTTTACAGTAGGTGCTATATAGTTAGTTATTTATTTATACAGGGTGGTGACGACATCATGACAATAATTGAAACCACATACTGGGTATCACATTAGTAGTTCGCACATAAAATATTATTAAATTATATTCAAAGGTATTGCCACGGGATTGCTTTTTTATTTTGACTATTATAACTTTACGCCTACAAAGATACTGCTAAAAACATCGACACCGAAGCGATATTGCCCTGCTTGTACTTACAGGCCAGTATGAGGTCGGTAGACGTTTATAAAGGGTGTTGTGTTTCGTTTAGACTATTTCCGCATTCTTTTTTTTTTGAAAATTTTAAATTTTGGACTTTGATGTAAACCTAATTTTATAATTTTAATGTGTTGTGATTGACTAGCTGGGATCGTGTTTTAATTTATTGTCGTTATGTCGAGGTATGCATGTCCCGGGTAGGAATCGAACCTACGACCTGCAGCGTGAAAGGCGCCATCACGCCAACCACGCCAACGGGCCCGTCAAGCTGTCCATAATTTTACTCAGTCTGTTAGCAAATGATAAAAGTAATAAGTATTGTATTATCTATGCATTTGAGGCGCTCATAGCCAGTTGCAACCACTGGTCGGTAAACGACCGGAGGTTAAGCAACGCTTGGCAAGGTCAGGCAGAGATGGGTGACCATTTAGTGGCATTTGAACTGAGCGTCTCCGTGCTTCGGAGGGCACGTAAAAAGTCAGTCCCGGTTGTTGTCTTCTAGGCAGCAGTGGTTAAGCCTTGTCAGAGGCCTTCGGGCGGCTTGAACAACTCAGACAATAGGTTGGCCACTAACCATACGATAAGAAGAAGTATGTAGCAACCTTATATCGCTACCAGCAGATGGCGTTGAGTACTGTGCTCTGACTGAAAACATGTTGACCGCCAATAGTTTGAGAAAATAATAATAATAATAATATCCTGGGACATTTTTTACACACGGCTACCTGATCCCAAACTAAGCAGAGCTTGTACTATGGAAACCAGATAACTGATATTACTACATATAGGTACTACTTTTTTTGTAAATACATACTTAATATACATATACACCCAGACTCCGGACATACATGCACACAAATGCATGTCACGGGTAGGAATCGAACCTACGACCTGCAGCGTGAAAGTCGCCTCCGCGCCAACCACGCTAACGGGCCCGTCAAATGGAGAATTTGTCAAAATAATACCTAGTTATAGAGACTATTGGATTCACAAAGGCCCTACTTATAGGATAATGTAATGTAACGTCACGACTTTTTTATCCCCGTTCGGGGGTAGTCAGAGGCTTGAGTGGCCATACACCACCACATTGTGGAGGTATTAACCAACTCAAAGCCCACGTTTCACTAGATAGTCAGAACCCAACGTGACAGGTGGTGAACCGTGTCGCCGTGTATACAGGAACTGACTATTACCTAATCCCGAGGGATAGGTAGGTTTCCTCACGATGTTTTCCCTCACCGTCAGCGATCTGTAAATTATGCACATAGATGAAAATTCATCCATTGGTGCATGCCCCACCGGGGATCGAACCTGGGACCTTCTGATTGTTAGCCCAACCTGTTCACCCCTAGGCTACAGTCGCTTCGCTTACTTATAGGATATAACTTTATAAGGAGATAAACAATAATAATATAAGCCCTTTTACCATCCACTCCTGGGCACGGGCCTCCCCTCAATGCGAGGGGGATTTAGGCCATAATCCACCACGCTAGCCCAGTGCGGGTTGGAATTCACATGTCTCTCGAAATCATGCCAGTTTCCTCACAATGTTTTCATTGACCGTAAGCAAGTGATAATCATATTAAAATGTAACGTCACGATTTTATCCCCATTCGGGGGTAGTCAGAGGCTTGAGTGGCCATACACCACCACATTGTGGAGGTATTAACCAACTCAAAGCCCACGTTTCACCAGATAGTCAGAACCCAACGTGACAGGTGGTGAACCTTGTCGCCGTGTATACAGGAACTGACTATTACCTAATCCCGAAGGATAGGTAGGTTGCCTCACGATGTTTCCCCTCACCGTCAGCGAACTGTAATTTATGCACATAGATGAAAATTCATCCATTGGTGCATGCCCCACCGGGGATCGAACCTGGGACATTCTGATTGCTAGCCCAACCTGTTCACCCCTAGGCTACAGTCGCTTAATCGCTTAGTAAGTGATCATATTAAAATTATGATTTTGCACATTGTTTCGTATTAGCACTGGCTAGATACAAGTTAGTTAGTTTTGGTTGGTGTTGGGGTAGGTGTTGGTGTTGGTGTTGGTCTTGGTCTTGGTGTTGGTGTTGGTATTGGTGTTGGTGTTGGTGTTGGGGTAGGTGTTGGTGTTGGTGATGGGGTAGGTGTTGGTGTTGGGGTAGGTGTTGGTGTTGGTGTTGCCGTTGGTGATGAGGTAGGTGTTGGTGTTGGTGTAGGTGTTGGTGTTGGGGAGGTGTTGGTGTTGGTGTTGGTGTTGGGGAGGTGTTGGTGTTGGTGTTGGTGTTGGTGTTGGTGTTGGTGTTGGTGTTGGTGTTGGTGTTGGGGTAGGTGTTGGTGTTGGGGTAGGAGTAGGTGTTGGTGTTGGCGTTGGTGTTGGTGTTGGGGTAGGTGTTGGTGTTGGGGTAAGTGTTGGTGTTAGTGTTGGCGTTGGGGTAGGTGTTGGTGTTGGGGTAGGTGTTGGTGTTGGGGTAGGTGTTGGTGTTGGGGTAGGTGTTGGTGGTGGGGTAGGTTTTGGTGTTGGTGTTGGGGTAGGTGTTGGTGTTGGTGTTGGTGTTGGTGTTGGGGTAGGTGTTGGTGTTGGTGTTGGTGTTGGTGTTGGTGTTGGTGTTGCTGTTGGTGTTGGTGTTGGTGTTGCTGTTGCTGTTGGTGTTGGTGTTGATGTTGGGGTAGGTGTTGGTGTTGGTTTTTAAACTATCAGGGTGGACACATTAACGATAGTTTGCACACATAGATATTAAGGGGATATAAAAGATGAATAAGGGCCACAGCAGTCGCTGCGTCCGGACGCAGAGAGTTTCCAAATTGCGATGCAGCATCCATACAGTCGCAAAATCGCCGATCGCCGATGCAAAAAAAAAAAACCGACTTCAAAAAAACCTGGATCACTAAAAAGCCTGAAATAATATTTCTATTACCACCTCTGCCTACCCCTTTGGGAAAACCAGACGTGATGGTGTGTTATCGAGTATTTGCGGTCGGTGCCAATCTATCTTCTTACTTTTATAGTAGGTATACTTGGCATACCAAGATTGGCACCGACTCCAAATACTCGATAACACACCATCACGTCTGGTTTTCCCAAAGGGGTAGGCAGAGGTGGTAATAGAAATATTATTTCAGGCTTTTTAGTGATCCAGGTTTTTTTGAAGTCGGTTTTTTTTTTTTATAAAAATAATTTTATTTCACGATTTTTAGTGGCGCCATACCAATGAACATTTTGCCATATTGAACTGTATGAAGTAAGCCCAACAAAAGGTAACTGCTGTAAATCTTTGAGGAATTCCCTCGACTGTCTATGGTCTCCATCATTAGACCTGTAATGGCACTTATAACCCATATGGGTGCAAAGTTCTCTCCAATACAAATTAATCAAGCCCAAACACCAGGTAATTGCTGTAAATCGTTGAGGAGTTCTCTCGACTGTCTTTTGACTCCATCATCAGACCCCTAATGACAGTCACAACCCATCTAGGTGTAAAGTTCTCATCAATACTAATTAATCAAGCCCAAACACAAGGTAGCTACTGTAAAACGTTGAGGAGTTCCCTTGACTGTCCCTCGTCTTCATCATCAGTCCCCTAATGACAGTCACAACCCATCTAGGGGTAAAGTTCTCATCAATACTAATTAATCAAGCCCAAACACAAGGTAGCTACTGTAAAACGTCGAGGAGTTCCCTTGACTGTCCTTCGTCTTCATCATCAGATCCCTAATGACAGTCACAACCCATCTAGGTGTAAAGCTCTCATCAATAGAAATGAAACAAGTCCAAACACAAGGTAGCTACTGTAAAACGTTGAGGAGTTCCCTTGGCTGTCCTTCGTCTTCATCATCAGACCCCTAATGACAGTCACAACCCATCTAGGTGTAAAGTTCTCATCAATACAAATTAATCAAGCCCAAACACCAGGTAATTGCTGTAAATCGTTGAGGAGTTCCCTCGACTGTCTTTCGGCTCCATCATCAGATCGACTCCAGACCTTCATAAAATAGTAGTGCTTTAAAATACTTAATGAAAAAAATTACAAACGCACTAGTCGCCCCTACGATTTTCGAAGATTCCCCTCGATTTCTCTGGGATGCCATCATCAGATCCTGGTTTCCTTATCATGGTACCACCGCCGGAAAATCTCCTTTCTAACAAAAAAAGAATCATCAAAATCGGTTCATAAACGACGGAGTTATCCGCGAACACACATAAAAAAAAAAAAAAAAAAAAAATATACGGTCGAATTGAGAAACCTCCTCCTTTTTTGAAGTCGGTTTAAAAAGTAGCATGTCTGCGGTGTCCCTTAGCCACTAATAAATTACACACGGAACCTACCTATATTTTCAACCTGGTTTTCATAAAGAGAGTCACATTCACATTGAATTGGAATCATCGTTATCTACTGATAACGGCTTCGACGATGTGATATCGATCAACCCGTGTATTTAGCACAGTGATAACGACCTCGTAACGGACGTACCAGCTGCAATCACTGATCGGTAAACGATCGGAGGTTAAGCAACGCTCGGCAAGGTCAGGCAGAGATGGGTGACCGTTTAGTGGCATTTGAACTGAGCGTCTCCGTGCTTCGGGGGGCACGTAAAAAGTCGGTCCCGGTTGTTGTCATCTAGCCAGTCGTTAAGACTTGTCAGAGGCCGAGCTTGAACAACTCTGACACCAGGTACCAGGGGAGCATACCTTGCTGCAGGTGCCCATCATCCCGTTACAGAAGCGCAGATGCAGAAGAATCGGAGGTCAAGCAACGCTTGGCAAGGTCAGTCACGAGATGGGTGACCGTTTTGAACTGAGCGTCTGCGTGCTTCGGGGGGCACGTAAAAAGTCGGTCCCGGTTGTTGTCACCTAGGCAGTCGTTAAGCCTTGTCAGAGGCCGAGCTTGAACAACTCTGACACCAGGTACCAGGGGACCATACGATAAGAGGAATATGACGGAGGAGCAGTACACGCAGAGCGCACATGTGTATCACTGCCCCCTAGCCAAGTGGTTTCGTCTACGAGCGTTTCTACAAATCGCTTCGCTTAATGTATGGAAATGACATTAGGGGCCATCCATTAATTACGTCGCGCGATTTTGATGATTCTTAGACCCCTCCCCCCTTGTCACAGCTGGTCACATATGCGAGACTCCCCCCTCCCTGTGTGACGTCACATATTTTTACAATTTTCAGAAATTTTCAAAAGTTTTCGTTAACAATTCAAATTTCGGTTTTAATACTTAGATATTATATTAGATTTTTGAATGTGACGTCACAAAACTTAGGACCCCTCCCACCCCCTTGTCACACAATGTCACATTTCGTCGACCCCCTCCCCCCCTTTACGTGTGACGTAATTTATTGATGGCCCCTTACAAGTCGATAAGTAGATCACGTGACATGTAATTTCCATACATGAAGCGTAGCGTTTTGTAGAAACGCTCGTAGATGACGCCACTTGGCTAAGGGGCTAATGCAATGACGCCACGCTAGCCAATGATTGCAGCTCATATACGGGCTGGCTTGAGTGGCTTGACCGAGGTAGCACCCTCTCATAGAAGATCGGCGTAAAGCAGCTATTACAGCTGCGTTTCGTACTATCTTAAGCAGTTACCGTAACCGAGAAAAGTAGGAAATGAGGCGCTGAGGCGCTGCAGGTCGTAGGTTCGATTCCTACCCGGGACATGCATTTGTGTGCATGAACATGTCTGCATGTCCCGAGTCTGGGTGTATATGTATATTAAGTATGTATTTACAAATAAAAAAGTAGTATATGTAGTAATATCAGTTATCTGGTTTCCATAGTACAAGCTCTGCTTAGTTTGGGATCAGGTAGCCGTGTGTAAAAAGCATGTCCCAGGATATTATTATTATTATTATTCTATTCTATTCGATTAGCGTTCATGCCACTTGTCTAGGGGGGCAGTACATTTCTATAGTAAGCATTGTGACGCGGCGTACGCGTGACGCTGTAGGCGGCCGATGTCATTTAATAGGAGACCAAAGCCTATAAAGAGCCTATAACCTATAAAGAAATCTAAGTAAGTATATCATTACTCAGTAGCTACGTCCAGAAGTGTCACATGCCGCGCGAGGCTGCTCACCCACATGCCTCGCGAAGCACGACGTTTGCCTCAGTCGCATCAGGAAAATTTTCCTCGCGCGGCATGTGACACTTCTGGACGTAGCTATTAGCTACGTCCAGAATTTTCCTCGCGGTGTTTGACTTGCCTCACGTGAGGCAAATGCGCGCCCTGCCTCACCTGAGCACTCACATTTGCGTCACCTAGTTTGGCAGTCGTGAGACAGAACGATGTCAAACGTGTCAAACTGATTGATCGGGTATACCTTTCCCTGTCTAGAGTGTCAGTTGCCTCGCATTTGCCTCGCGCGGCATGCGACTGAGGCAAACGTCGTGCTTCGCGAGGCATGTGGGTGAGCAGCCTCGCGCGGCATGTGACACTTCTGGACGTAGCTACTGACTGCAAATACATAGATGATAACATAAATTCAACTTGCGATTTGAACCTTATCCGCCGTATAACTAAAGCAATTGATAACGGTATTTCATAGAATATTGGTCATTTTCTTCAGTTTTTATGAAATCAATCATTGATGACTACTTGTTTCCGGTGTGACGGTAATAAGCGGATGTCCTTATTATACATACCGATTGGATGACTTTGTTTCAAGTGTCCTCAGAGTTGGGCAAGATTTAACTGCAATTAATTAATTGTAAATTGCATGTGGTGTCACAATTAACAATTAATTTTGATTTGTTTGTCAATCGCGAACAAATCTCAATTAATTGTTAATTGTGACACCACCTGCAATTTGCAATTAATTAATCGCAATTAAATTTTGCCCCACTCTGTCATACCTACTTCGGTGGCATGGCATCGTATTGACTTGAGAGTAGTATTAGGTACTTAGGTATATTCTTAGTGGTAGATAGATGGGGAGCCCTAGAAGGGTTTTCTGGATTTACTCGAGCGCGTCAGATTAAGATAAGGAAGATACCTACCTTACATATTGATAAGAACCTCCAACCATTATGAGCCCTTAATATTGGGGGGTTACTTTGAAAAACGAAACGAATCCTTCGGCTGACGGATCGACCGAAGTACGGATTCGATGATCGTGATTTGACGTTTCTTCTTTCGTGGATCTTACTCTGAAAGTTATTTGACATTTACGATTTCAGCGTTTGACATGGTTTTGATCGTAAATCGAATCCGTACTTCGGATCCGTAACACTTTCGGAGTAGGATTTCGTTTTGTTTTTCAAAGTAACCACCCAGGTCATATTCGGGCTGGCACAACCTGGGTAGTCCCACCCTCTCACAGAAGATCGGCGTAAAGCAGCTATTGCAGTTGCATTTCGTACGATGAGTGAGAGAGTCGGAAGCCCAACACCCCCCTTCCCCTCCCTCCGTCCCTCGCCCCTTCAGGTCGGCAAAGTGCGAGCGATGCCTTTGGTATTACAAGCATCTATAGGCGACGGTAACTGCTTAACATCAGGCGGGCCATACGCTTGTTTGCCACCTCAGTCCTATAATATCGACAGACGTACACACCAACTGTATGGTCCCAAACTAAGCAACGCTTGTACTATGGCTACCATACAATGGACTGGGGGCGATCCCAGTGACACCCAGACCAGAGCAAATTACGAATAGGGCGTTTCCGGAATTTGCATCGGTCGGGAATGCACTACACTGGAAACCGCCGCACAGGACATCTGCAACTTAAGGAGAGCAAACGCGGCGCCGAACTTTTAGGCATGTAAAGTCACGACTTATATCCCCATTCGGGGGTAGTCAGAGGCTTGAGTGGCCATACACCACCACATTGTGGAGGTATTAACCAACTCAAAGCCCACGTTTCACCAGATAGTCAGAACCCAACGTGACAGGTGGTGAACCTTGTCGCCGTGTATACAGGAACTGAACTTTTAGGCATCTGTAAACATGCTCTTTGAAGAACCCATAAAAGACCTACGCGTCGTCCGTTATAAAAACTTGGTCCGAAATCGCTCCCTTGCGGCACTCCGCACCGCCAAATCGCTTGACGCATCCTTATCTCTTATCAGTCGCATTATATCACCCACCTATACCTCGAATTTCGAAATAGATAAGATACAACACTGTACATTGTACGTATAAGTTTTAAATAGGGTTCGCATTGAGGGTGACCGCGTCGAACGCTTTAACCGGCTCGAAAGGAGTTAGAATCAGTGTTAGTAGGGCTGCTAGTCCTACAAGTGTGTGAAGTGCAAAATGGCGTTGAAAGCAGCATTTCTATTATTTGTGATTGCCAGTGCAACAGCACAGACTTGTAAGTAGTTATTACGTAATCACGTGCAAGAATAACTGGGCGCGTCCAATTATCTATCTCAGAGATTACTTTTGGTGCGGTTGTCCCATAAATTGAAGTTTTTGAACATGTAATATGATAGTTTGGCACGTTGGTAAAGACAGCATCAATCTACTACATATATTTTTAGTTTAAAACGATATTAAAATGATGGTGCATCCAGATGTCTCGCATGCCTCGCCCGGGCACTCACGTTATGAGATGTCTATGAGTTCTGACGTCAAAACTGAGTGCTCGAGCGCAACGCTCGCTTCATATAGACCCACGCATATATAATGTTCAATGTTCAATCTTTCTTTTTCTTACCACGTGGGAAGGAAACCCAATTTGTGACCTACCGTTTAAATCAAAGAATGTTTAAAAAGGATAGTTCATGAATCTTTGAGAGTTATGTCTGTAATACTATTTCAGTTTGTGCTTTACAACTGGTATTCCATCAGTTGTAATAGTCTTGTTTCTGTGGCAATCAGCCTATTTCATATCGCCAGACTTACGCACCAACTGTATCGTCCCAAACTAAGCAACGCAATTATGGCTGGAATTTTTTTTTAATGGGACTAAGCCCGCCACACATTCCCACCACTGTTACTCCTGTAAGCCAGGATCGACAGTGTCCAATGATGACGCCAAGGTTTGACCCTCGACGAGTCCCGGGGACAAGCTAAGTTGTCTTGGAACCCGCACGAATTTAATCAGAAGAAAGGATAGGAGGAGTTGGAAGAAAATTATCCACTTCCCTCCATAACAAAGCGGGAGACAATAATTATGGCTGGAATATGGATTAATGGACTGAAGGCGATCTCAGTGACACACCAGAGAAAATTACGAAAAGGACGATTCCAGAATATGCCTCTGGTTGGAATCGAACATGCAATCACCCGATGCCGTGAGCCGAGCGGCCTATGCTCGAACCACTACGCAGCGACGACAGGAAGTGGATAATCTTCTTCCAACTTCTCCTATACTTTCTTTTGATTAAATTCGTGCGGGTTCCAAGAAAACTTAGCTTTTTCTCGGGACTCGTTGAGGGTCAAACCTTGGACATCGTTGAACACTGTAGATTCTGGCTTACAGGAGTAACAGTGGTGGGAGTGTGTGGCGAGCCTAGTCCCAAAAAAATCGTTTCATTTTCAATGTAATTTGCTTTTAAAAGTTCTTATATAAAGTCTCTGAGTCAACGGGCGCACCTAGTTGTTATCTTTTATCTACATAATAAATATATTTTTCAAAGTCATATGACAACATGCATGCTGATAACGATACACTTACTGAAGAACTGAAATTCAATATTTGCCATTTATTAACATGCGTCGGGGAGTTACAGCTTAAGCAAAAAGTTGGGCACGACAAATCTTATTCCTACTTTCCTACTACATAATATATTATAAATGCGAAAGTAAGTGTATGTTTGTTACCGCGTATCTCTATACCTACTTAACCGATTTTCATGAAATTTGAAAAGTAGATAGTGAAGGTTCTGGAATAAGACATAGGCTACTCTTACACATCAATTTCTGGACCCCACAAATGAGATAATAATAATAATATCCTGGGACATTTTTTACACACGGCTATTGATCCCAAACTAAACAGAGCTTGTACTATGGAAACCAGATAACTGATATTACTACATATACTACTTTTTTATTTGTAAATACATACTTAATATACATAAACACCCAGACTCGGGACATACCGACATGTTCATGCACACAAATGCATGTCCCGGGTAGGAATCGAACCTACGACCTGCAGCGTGAAAGGCGCCATCACGCCAACCACGCCAACGGGCCCGTATGAAAATGCCATCGGCGAAATATAACAGTTTCGCCAGACTTACCAACTGTATGGTCCCAAACTAAGCAACGCTTGTACTAGGCTACCATACAATGGACGGGCGATCCCAGTGTGTTCAAAAAAATCAACACAAAATGTGCTTGCAGTACTTCCAGAGTACTGCCAACCTCTTCGGTGAATACAGGCATGATGTTGGGTTTCTGTTTGCAGACAGAGTGTGTGTGCCTGCGTCAACAACGACGGCGACGTGTCAGAGCCTCGCCAGAGATGACAGCAGAGTCACCTGCAATCACGTCGAGTCAAGGTAATCACTACTTAGATAAAGAATGTACCTGTAGATTTGACAAGCGCGTACACCCGTAAGGGACAAAAGTATAATCCTGCTAAATTTCGCTTAACCCTCATGTCTATGGAACGTGATCTGGCGTATACTACTTCTAAATTTGGTTGGGTGATGCTTTGTTTGGCTCATCCTGGACCAAAGACCTACCAGAAGTTTGTGCCCAACAAACTTAGGGTGATACGCAGAAAGTGACAAAAGATAGTACGTCTATCTCTATCACTCTTAGGATATCGGGCGTAAGCATGTCTCGCTCAAGCACGGTATTATTATTACCGTGTCATCTCTATTAATGCTTTCTCTATGAATCACTACCACTTCTTCGTATCGTATGGTTCCCTGGTACCTGGTTTCAGTTGTTCAAGCCGCCCGAAGGCCTCTAACAAGGCTTAACGACTGCTGCCTAGATGACAACAACCGGGACCGACTTTATAAGTGCCCTCCGAAGCACGGAGACGCTCAGTTCAAATGCCACTAAATGGTCACCCATCTCTGACTGACCTCGCCGAGCGTTGCTTAACCTTCGATGGTTTACCGATCAGTGATTGCAGCTAGCTATGAAGAGGCTAGCTATACTAATACCAATATTAATACTTATACTAATACTGATACTGATACTGATACTGATACTGATACTGATACTAATACTGATACTGATACTGATACTGATACTGATACTGATACTGATACTGATACTGATACTAATTAAATTATTCTTGATTGCAGGGTGGACTGCGCACTGCGTCTCTCCCGTGGGGAGGCCGACATGGGCTATTTCTCCGAGGAGGAGTTGATGCTGCTGGCTCAGCAGCTGCCCAACGACAACAGAGTTATCGCCACCGTCAGAGATGCTGCCAAACTTGGTGAGTCCACTCAACTTCATTGATTTCTAATGAGTGATTGTCACCGAGGATGCGAGCACGCTGGTGAGTGGGCTCAAATTCATATGAATAGTGATGGTCGCTGTCAAGGACGCCCGCCAGCAATCTTGGTGAGTTGACTTAACTATATGACTAGTGTATGGACTCAACTCCATTTAATTCATTAGTGAACAGCACTGTCAAGGACCGGACGTCTGCAAGCTCGGCGAGTCTACATCATGTGAATCCAGAGTCGGAGTCTAGAATTAAATGACACATGACATGTTTGTTGCCTCTCGAATTTCAGTTGGCCCTTGGCCATCGCTGATGCTTGCATTGGTTATATGATGCCAGTGTACGGCGCCGAAATTCAGATTGCCTGGGTCCGAACACTGGAATCGTGTGGACGGGTCAACCAGTCAGTTTCCTGCCCATTTGTTACATGTCAACCGCGATAACGCGCCGCTAGGGGCTTTTTGCAAAAACGTGGTCTCTCGTGGTAGAAAGCGTAAAAATTGCTTATAAGCAGTTTGGTAATTTGCATGTACAGTCTAAGCTATAGGCTATGCAACCAGCAATATTAGGCCCTAAAGGTTTATTTCCCCACAGACCCCTACTCGTTCGAGGCGGTGGCAGTGGTGCCCTCCAACCATACAGGAGGGCTTGAGGGACTCCGGAACGGCGTGTACTGCCACCCCGGCCTCGACGAGACCGACCTCCGCTGGTCGCCTCGCGTGCTCAAGACCTTGGAGGAGCTGGTGAGTCCAAAAAAATTTAAAACGATACTTCAGCCCAGGATCTCGTGCCACTTAACATTTGTTCATTGCAAAACCACTGGGCAATAAGTCACTTAGCCATTGCCATTGAGCTGCTATAGTGCTCGGACCCTCTGATTGGTAGGCCGACCGGCTGATCCGCCTCTGGTTGGTCGGTCAGAATCAACCGACCAATCAGAGGGTGGATCAATATAGCAAATGCCACAGTGGCGCCACAATGGTTAAAAAATGGTGGTAACCATCCCACGGGTACTTGAAAGTCTTGTGTGTCAGGCGGCGCGAACGGACCGCTGCCCCGACGCGGACACAAAGGACAAGACGGCTGAGGAGCTTGAGGTGGAGACACTCAGCCGGTTCTTCTCGCAAGCCTGCAGACCTGGTACCTGGAGTGCCAACGCTACCGTGGACGCAGACCTTAGTGAGTGCTTTTGTCTTTTCGTCATCCTCGTTATGTTATGTAAAACTATGTCAAAGTCACAAAATTACAAACAAAATCTATGGGCAAAGTAACTAAATTATCAGCCAAACTGTATTCAATGTAATAATATTTCAAAATACAACTGTGTCAATGTCACAAAATTACAAACAAAACTGTGTCAAAGTCACAAAATTACAAACAAAACTGTGTCAAAGTCACAGAATTACAAACAAAAGCGTGTCAATGTACCGAAATTAAACACAGAACTTGTGAACAAGGTAACAAAATTACAAACGTCACTCAGGCAGACACTAAGTAACCAAATTATACATTAACTGCCTTTATAGAGTTTTCAGCCAATTTACAATGGTTTTATACAGCATTTCTAGGAATAAAAATGATTTGTATTGCCAGCTTAAGCGCCACTGGCCCAGTGCGGAATGGTGGATTTCACATGTCGTTCGATAATTTCCTCACCATGTTTTCCTTCACCGTAAGCTAGTGATGAGCATATTAAAGTTATGATTAACACATATATTTCGAAAAATCCAGAGGTGTGAGTCAGAGTTTGAACCCAGGACCTTAAACCCGCAAGACGCGTGCTCAACAATCGGCTACTACTGCTTTTATAATGTCAATTTTACAAAATTGTATATTGTCTTTCGTCGATGATATCTACATCTACACTATATAATATTATAAAGAGAAAAGATTTGTATGTTTGTAATGAGTAAACTCAAAAACTACTGGACCTATTTCAAAAATTATTTTACCATTAGAATGCTGCGTTATTCCTGAGTAACATAGGCTATATTTTTTGGGATCCGGGCTATCTGGGATACGGGATCCGAGCTCCGAGATCCGGAATATCCGGGCTACGGGATCCAGCAAACGGGATCCGGGATCCGGTAACAACGGGAAACGGGATCCGGAATCCGGGATCAGAGATACGATTTTTTTAATTTAATTTCTACGCGGACGAAGTCGCGGCGAAAAGCTAGTTACTTATAAAAGTCACTTCATACCACAGAGTAAAGACAAAAGAAAGAGGTGCCCTTATTAGATAGATGTATGAAAAAAACGTGGTCATTGTTTTTCATTTTCATTGCTCTATCTACCGGTAAATAGTTGAACTACTCGCTTCGTTTTATGTCGATGTTAGTACTAGGACGACCACTCGGCCGAGTTGCTTAGGGCCAGTCCCCTTAGTAATTGGTCCATGCTTCATACAATACTAAGACCATGTGTTTCCTCCAGAGTCCCGGTACCCATCGCTCTGCGCCCGCTGCGGCGCCAACCCCACCTGCAGCCAGTACACCCTGGACATGGGTGTGGCCATCGCCGGCGTGAGGAACGAGAACCGCCACATCCAAGCCCTGGAGTGCTTGAGGACCAATGTCAACGCGTCAGCTGCCGTCGCATATATCGCCTGGCAACACGCTAAGGAGTACTTCACTGTGAGTGTCTCCCTTTTAGGGTTCCGTACCTCAAAAGGAAAAAACATAACCCTTGAAACCTCAAAAACGCCTCACGTCGCCAGTCGGCGCCACATCTGCTCCCCTTAAGGTGCGTTTCCACTCACGCGGAGCGGACCGTGAATTGGCCAATCACAGTGATCGAAATCTCCACTCCGCTCTTGGCTCATCACAGCTGACCAATCACAGTCCGCCGCTCCGCCCAGCTCCACATCAAAGGAAACGCACCCTAAGTTGCAGATGTCCTGGGCAGCGGCCTCCACTTACCATCAGGTAGACCGTCTGCTAGTTGCCATCTTTGGCTATAAAAAAAAACGTAATTTACGGACACCCCCATAAATTACGTAAGGAATTTTTGGTGATTTTTAGACCAAAGAGTCCCCTCTCCCCTTGGTGAGATTTCGTGAGATATGGCTTGACCCCTCCTACCCCCTAACCTCACGTGACATTTTTCGAAACCCATAATTTTAGTGGAGAAACATGTTTTACGTGATTTAACCCTAGTTGTTTCGCAATTTTACACTATTTCTTGCGGAAAAAAAAAACGTGATATTTGCCGAGACCCAACCTCTCCCCACGTGAGATTGGGTGAGATTCGGCTTACCCCCCCAACGCCTCACGTAATTTATGGACGCCCCCTGATAGGATCTCTTTGAAAATCGCTGGTGTTAGAAACATGAAATGTTAACTTTCGGCTCTCTCTCATCGTACGAAACGCAGCTGTAATAGCTGCTTTACGCTGAACTTCTGTGAGAGGGTGGATAATAATATAATTTATTAACTAACTACCTATTCTCAGATCCGCAACCCGACCGAAGCGGCATCGTTCTCCCTGCTGTGTCCCAACGGGACCCTGGTGCCGCTCACCAGCGAGGTCCTCGCCGGTGCCACCTCGCCCTGCGCCTTCGTCAGACAACCCTGGGGCGCCATTGTCACTTCCACGTGAGTACCTATACAAAGAGGTTTTTAGCAGCCAGGCGGGTGTTGTGCCTGAAGGGGTCGTCCGCTACGCCCCGATGGTTGCAGTCGGGGTCTCGTAATGGAGATCCGTAATGAATTTAGTTGAGACTGCAGATTTATAGAGCTAAGAAATCCATGACATACAGTGCAAAATTTTTTGGTCTACGACAAAAATAAAGAAGCATGGGCCAAATTAGGGCCTCCGCAGACTTGCTACTTTTAGCATCGGCGACCGGCGATTTTGTGACGTATCGATGCTGCGTCGCGTTTCTTCGAGCGCGAACGAGCGAGACGCAGCATCAAAATCGCCGATCGCCGATGCTAAAAGTAGCTAGCATGCGGAGGCCCTTAGAAAATCTAACAAATTTTCCAAACACATGTGAAATACACCAACCCGCAGCGGGTCAGCGTGGTGGATTATGGCCTGAATTCCCCTCGCATTGAGGGGAGGCCCTCGCTAAAAAAAGGCCCGTTAAAAGGGCTAATATTATTATCTTATTAACCATGGATTTATGAACACAATATCCTGAGTATTCCCATTGCGACCCTGCAGTGCGACTGCGACCGAGCTGCTGACCAACCTGCAGACGTGGTGGCCGACGGGCACCAACCCCGGGGGCAGCACCTGGCAGTCGATCCTATTCACCACGGTGGCAGGCGGCACCAACGCGCGCGTCGTCTTCGAGACCGCGCCCGTCTCAGCTTTGAACTACACCACGGCCAGTGAGTTATTCAAATCGTTTATTTTGTTTAGGCCTACGGGGACACTTACAAATTGTCATTTTACATTTTTCCTTATCTACCGCCGGATCAGAAACGCGACCACGACTGAGATGATCCGGCAAGAAACTCAGCGGGCTTGTCTTTTTTACATTGTTTTTTTTTAAAATCGCCATTAGATGTGACCATATAGCGCGCATGCCTCACCCGAGCACTCATATTATGACATTATGTCTATACGTTCCAACGTCAAAACTGATTGCTCGGGCGAGGCATGCGCCTGATGAAGACGCCGCCATTTACTTATTTTAATACAATGTATTTTGGTAAACAATAGCTCCAGTGTGCTGCCTTCCGAAATAAGCAAGGCAAGACACGCTACACTTTAACATGACACTGTTATAATAATAATAATAATAATTTTATTTAATAATTCAAGTAACATAGACTCATTACACATTTCACATTAATTAAATTACAATCATAAAAACAAATTAGAATTAGTATTAAATGTCCAAATAAATGTCATTTAAATTAAATATTAATAGGTCGGTAAGTGCAAACCGGGCCGATCACTGTGCAACGTGCAGCCCGCAACAGTGGGCAATGTAGGCATTATCAAGTGGAACCGCGAGCGCAGCCAGCATGCTGTTGGCGCTCCCCCGCACTCGCCGCACCAGCGAAGTGCCTCTTTTGCGCATCATTGTGTAGAAGCAATCTACGCGCGCTTCCGCAAACATTGTTGATGCGCTGCAATAACGGGGGAGCCCCAACATCATCCTGAACGCGTTGTTAAACTGGACACGAAGGGCGCCGTACGATTTTTGCGTGTAGTCTGACCACAGGCTGCATGTGTAGAATGTAGTGCAGAAAGCTCTAAAAAGAGTTATTTTCACATAAGTTGAGCAACGTGCAACGTTATGAACTAAGTGTATTTGAGCGATCAGTTCCAAGCTGATTTATCTTCCAAGTAATCCGAGATTTAAGTAATAGTAAGTTAATTTTAAGTATAGTTTTATAGCTTTACCAATCAACTTGTTTGCAATCAGAAGGTCCCAGGTTCGATCCCCGGTGGGGCATGCACCAATGGATGCAATTTTATCTACGTGCATAATGTAAAGTTCGCTTACGGTGAGGGAAAACATCGTGAGGAAACCTACCTATCCCTCGGGATTAGGTAATAGTCAGTTTCTGTATACACGGCGACAAGGTTCACCACCTGTCACGTTGGGTTCTGACTATCTGGTGAAACGTGGGCTTTGCGTTGGTTAATACCTCCACAATGTGGTGGTGTATGGCCACTCAAGCCTCTGACTACTCCCGAATGGGCTAAAAGTCGTGATGTTACTTTGTCTTCCAGTCCGCAACATCAGCAGCATAGATGCCACGGCGTCCTGCCTGCCAGCTCGCCGTTGGTGTACCATTTCTGCGCGGGAGCAGTCCAAGTGCTCCTGGGCCCGCGCCTCGGCCTACGCCCTCGGGCTCCAGCCCCGGCTCGACTGCCAGCAGCGCGCCAGCGTGCTCGACTGCCTCAGAGAGATCAAGGAGAACAGAGCTGACTTCATTTCTGCACCCTCGAATTACGGATACTTGGCAAGACAGTGAGTTTTGATACGTCTTCTTATCGTATGGTTCCCTGGTACCTGCCCCCCTAGACAAGTGGCATGCACGCTAATCGAATAGAATAGACTTCACAATGTATGGAAATGTCAAACGTCGCTATTTAAGGGCCACCGCAGACTTGCTACTTTTAGCATCGGCGACAGTGTGACCGTTTTTGGTATATTCAGTACCAAATTAGTATAATTTTGTCTCCACAAAGAAAAAGATTTACAATGCAATTTCATATGCAATTATGTGATTTAGTTTAGTATAATTTTAGTATAATTCTGCATGTATTTTAGTAATTTTTAGTATTGACTCGGTCACACTGATCGGCGCCCGGCGATTTTGCGACTGTATCGATGCTCGCGTTTCTTCGAGCGCAAACGAGCGAAATGCAGCATCAAAATCGCCGATCGCCGATGCTAAAAGTAGCAGGGCTGCGGTGGCCCTAAATCCATACATTGTGAAGTCTATTCTATTCTATTCGATGCGTTCATGCCACTTGTCTAGGAGGGCTGGTGTCAGAGTTGTTCAAGCCGCTTGGCCTCTGAGAAGGCTTAACGACTGCTGCTGATAACAACCGGGACCAACTTATACGTGCACGAAGCACGGAGACGCTCAGTTCAAAAGCCACTAAACGGTCACCCATCTCTGACTGACCTTGCCGTGCGTTGCTTAAAATACCCAGTAGTACGAGCCGGGGTTCGAACCCTGGGCTATATAACGTTGTCTACCAGGTTAAAGCGGGCATCGCTTGGCACATGAAGGCTCACCTGTTGAATGAAAGCAGTGTTTTGTCCTGTCTAAACGTAGCCTTATGGTGGCCACAGACCTTCAAGTATACTTGTGCAAGTGTAGACTTGTACAAAACGCGCAATACACACCTTCAAGTATAATTGTGCAAGTCTAGACTTGTACAATTATACTTGAAGGTGTGTAGCGGCCATTAGCTTTCGTTTGAGAGTTTTGGTCGTCTGGATTGGTCGAGAGCGCACTAACCCCGCCCAAGTCTGGGTATAATTATGTATGTATGTATTTACAAACAAAAAGTAGTATGTATATGTAGTACTTAATATCAGTTATCTGGTTTCCATAGTACAAGCTCTGTTTAGTTTGGAATCGGTAGCCGTGTGTAAAAAGGAACTCCCAGGTTATTTTTTTGTGAAAATATCGAAAAATAATAAATTGTTCCCTGAAAATCCGACTATAATTTTATAGGTCTTTTGATGGATTAAAAATAATTAAAAATTCCAAGCTGTTTAGAAGAAGATATAAAGTCGAAAACAGCTTCAATTTAATATTTTTGTGCACACAATAAAATAGCAAGTAATGAATACTGTGATATAATTTTCACTCAATTCATCAAAGAGGAATTAATAGCCTCCGATTACGCCAATTTTCTGCGAGTCCCACCTTGCCACTGCCAAAAGCGACTGTACCCTAGGGGTGAACAGGTTGGGCTAGCAATCAGAAGGTCCCGGGTTCGATGCCCGGTGGGGCATGCATCAATGGATGAATTTTCATCTATGTGCATAATTTACAGTTCGCTGATGGTGAGGGAAAACATCGTGAGGAAACCTACCTATCCCTCGGTATTAGGTAATAGTCAGTTCCTGTATACACGGCGACAAGGTTCACCACCTGTCACGTTGGGTTCTGACATATGGTGAATCGTGGGCTTTGAGTTGGTTAATGCCTCCACAATGTGGTGGTGTATGGCCACTCAAGCCTCTGACTATCCCCGAATGGGGATAAAAGTCGTGACGTTACATTTCATTTTTTTCATTTCATTTCATTTCATTTCCCACCTTAACCCTTCTCCTCATAACAGGCACTACCACCTGACGCCTGTCAAGCTGGTACAGAACATGCAGGCCTCCACGGCCCGCGTGGCCGCCTTCATCAAGGACACTGCGGCTACCAGCGGCAACGTCACCCGCTTCGAGAACCTGAGGGACAAGAAGGCCTGCTTCCCGGAGTTCGGAGGACTCGGTAAGCTGACATTTTCAGGACTAATGGACCGATAGATGGGGAGCTGTAAAAAGTTTTCTGGATTTGCACGAGCGCGTCAGATTAAGATAAGGGAGATAGCTTACATATTGATAAGAACCTCAAAAAATTATGAGCCCTTAATATAGGTGGGTTTGCTCAGGGAAACCAAAAAAAAATAGACCATCTTAGAATACTCGAACTCGTCAGATTAAGATAAGGGGGATCATAGCTAAGAAGTGTCAAAAGTGTCAATTTTGCTAATTTGATCGTCAGTCTAAGAAATGGGAGCATCTGGAAGATTCACTTTTTCACCCCCTCAGATATATATTTTTTTAATATAGGACTGCGGTGGGAAAAAAACGTACGGTAGAGGAGATAATAATTCAAAGACGAAAACAGCTTCATTTAGTTTTTTTTTTTTTTACCCACAGTAAAATAGCAAGAAGCACTTTTTCCTACTTAAAAATTTAAGATAAAGGTTTAATAAATACTATGATATTTTTTTCAAAAATGTTATCCCACCCCATTCGTCTAAGAGGAGATAGCCTCCAATCATGCCTGTTTTCGGCGAGCCCCACGTTAAATGGTGTTGTGTCGCACGCAGCGTACGTGTCGTTCGTGCGCGCGGGGCAGGAGCGCGCGGTGCTGAGCACGTCGGAGTGCGACTACGCGCGCGCGCTCGGCGAGTTCTTCGGCGGTGCCTGCGCGCCCGGCGCGCTCGACGCCGCGCACGCGCTATCCGACAACTCGGTGAGCACTGCGATATTAGGAACAGTTATTGGTAGACCCAAGCTGTAGCCAGATGACTGCAGCGGAATAGTACCACGTTGTCACAGAAGATCGGAGTTAAGTAGTCAGACGATATTTTTTAAACGACATACCAGCTGTATGCGCATATTTAACTTAAAAAGAAATACTAGATAGGTACTAGAGTCCATTCCACTTTTCCGGTGTTATTAACAGCAATACGAGGAATTGACTAGATATATTACTAATAGGTACCACTATTACTAAAGTCCATTTAAATTCTAATACTAGAGTCCCGTTCACCATTAAAAATACTAGCAGGTACCCGAAGTATAGGTACAGTTTACGAGAAAAATTACACTCACTGAGTGTGTAAGACTTGTCTTACACACTGAAATGTTATTAAAGTCCATTTAATTTTGTAATATCAATAGGATATTACATTAGTAGAGTCCATTTCACTACTCATTTTACTTATAAATCTATGGTGATAGCGCATTTAAGTAAGTAGGTACCTAGTATAGTTCGCGACAGGTCGAGATGACATCCGGGTTATGAGCTTTTTGCAGAATAAAATCCGAATCAAAATTAACAGGACCCGATATACAATTAAAATCGCCCACAAAATCATTAAATTAAATGATTCTGTTGCGTTGCGGGTCCTGTTAATTTTGATTCGGATTTTATTCTGCAAAAAGCTCATAACCCGAATGTCATCTCGACCTGTCGCGAACTATAGGTATGTAGTTACCTGAGTAGCTAGTATAAAGCTAGTATTGTTGTTTCAGAATTTCGACTCGTCAGTGCTGTGTTCTGTGTGCAAACCGGCGTTCACCACAGCTGTCGGCAACGTATCTAACTGTAAGTAAATCGCATGTCTTTCTTGCACGTTTTTCCATAGATTTCCAAAAATATTACACTGTTTTCCGCCTGAAAAACTTGACGAAAATGTCTTATCCTAAAGTTGCCGTTGGTCCCACTAGTTGGGTCACAGAATGTTGGGTCACAGAGGGCAGATGGCAATCGCTCCGTGTAAATATTGGTAATCTGTCAATCAGGGTAGACTGAAAGCCGACTCCTCATAATGGGATAAGGGGCCGTCCATGAATTACGTGAGGCATTTAAGGGGGGAGGGGGTCGAGCTAAATCTCACCAAATCTCACGTGGGGGAGAGGGGGGTCTCGGCAAATCTCACTTTTTTTTTTACCGCAAGAAACAGTGTAAAATTGCAAAAAAACTGGGTTAAATTAATCAAAACATGATTCTCCTCTAGAATATGTCTTTTGAAAAATCTCACGACATCTCACCAAGGGGGAGGGGGGGTCGAAAATTCTCAAAAATCACCTCACGTAATTTATGGACGCCCCCTAAGGCTAGTTAGAAGGAAGAAGAAGATTGTGTAATCCCCCAAATGCGGTCAAAATGCACCTTAATAAGATAGGTACTCTAATTTCTAACGTGGAGACCTATAATTTTATTGGCTACCTATTAACTATTAATTGTTATCTTAAGCTGTTGCTCTTCCTTCCAATACCTAAATAATTTCGTCGTTGCTTTGCCATGTCAATAACGCCAAATTAATTTCCACAGCAATCTGCACATGGGACTATAGTAACATGTTCTTCGGTAACAACGGCTCGCTGGCGTGCTTAGCAGACCCTGACACTGACGTAGCCATCCTCAACACACAAGGCATCACCGGTAAGTCCATCTTACAGAGTAAAGACTAAAGAAAGAGGTGCCCTTATTAGATATATGTATGAAAAAAAAACGTGGTCATTGTTTTTTTCATTTTCATTGTTCTATCTACCGGTAAATAGTTGAACTACTCGCTTCGTTTTATGTCGATGTTAGTACTAGGCCGACCACTCGGCGACTTGCTTAGGGCCAGTCCCTTTAGTAATTGGTCCATGGTCCATCTGCTAAGCAGGTGCCATCCATAAATTACGTCTTACGTAAAGGGGGAGGGGATCGACGAAATGTGACATAGTGTGACAAGGGGGTGGGAGGGGTCCTAAGTTTTGTGACGTCACATTTAAAAATCTAATATATCTTAGTATTAAAACCGGAATTGTTTACGAAAAATATTGGTATTTTTTTTAAATATGTGACGTCATCCAGGGATGGGGGAGTCTCGCAAATGTGACTAGCTGTGACAAGGGGGAGGGGTCTAAAAATCATGAAATTCGTGTGACGTAATTTATGGATGGCCCCAAAGGGCCTGGCCCTTAGGCCCTTGACCTTGAATTTGACCTTGACCTTGACCCATAGGTCACACTAGGCTGGCGGCTTGTGAGCGGATTGCGAACGGTTTTTGTCGATCAACGCGTGGGTGTGAGTGCGCGCACGAGATCGTCTTGTCCCACTCGCACTTATACTAAGGCCTAGGCCGCACAGCGGTTATATCCGCGCTGTTAAAACCGCGTTAAATCTGTGTCCTATGGAATCATATGAACCTATCCGCACTTGCGGTTGGTAACCGCGGTGCGGCCTAGGCCTAATCCGCTCGCAAACCGCTAGTGGATAAGGCTCTCAAGTGGGCATTACATTATCCAATTTGCAGAGCGCTAAACGCACTAAGATTGGATCACTAACTGCCTTTAAACCATCCAATTTTAGTACACTAGCTCACTTAGCGCTCTGCAAATTGGATATTGTAATGCTCGCTTAAACCTTCCGAAGTTAGTCGGTCGTAAATGAAAACGATCGTCATGTGTTGGAGTTGGAATGATGAGTGAAAGTCGATCGTAATGTAAGTGATAATCGTTCATTATGTGAGTGATATAGTGCTTCTAGATGCCTCATGCCTCGTCAGAGCACATACCTAATAATGACATTATGTCTATGCGTTCCCACGTAAAAACTGAGTGCTCAGGTATATAACTATCTAATCTGTGGCTCGAGTGCGGCGGGCGCCTGGGGGGTTACTCCGAAATACGTCGCTGACGGATCGTCCGAAGTACGGATTCGATTTACGATCAAAACAATGTCAAATCGTAGAGAAAAACGAAAGAAGAAATGTCAAATCACGACAATCCGTCAGCCGAAACGTTAGGTTCGTATTTCGGAGTAGGCCAGCTGATATAGACGCTGCCATAGACATTTTGTGAAGTGAGTATTGGTGTAGTTGATCATGTGAGTGACCATTTGGTCGTGATATGCGTGATTGATGATCGTCATGTAAGTGATAGTCATTCGTCATGTGTGATGGTTATTTGAGTTTGCCGGTCCTCGTGTGATTGATATTCAACCGTCATCTGGTAGAAAATCTATCATCATGTATGTGATAGTCGGTCATACTAGTGTTAGGCGATATTCAGTATGTGAGAATCGGTCATGTGGGTGATTTCAGGCATGTGTGAGTGTGCCGATCGTCATGTGAGTGATAGTCGGTCGTCATGTCCCAAGGCTAACCCTGTTATGTCCATGCCAGGTCACCTGCAAGCCCTAGGGCTCAATGCGAGCCAGTTCCGTGCTCTCTGCCGCAACAACACCCTGGCCGCCACCGCCGGAGTCACCGTTGATGATAACTGCCTGCTCGCGCACGTGGTGGACGCCGAGGTCGTCACCAGGAGGTAAGAACTTTTATTTATTAGTGTTGTAACTGGCGACTGGAGCCTAGGGGTGAACAGGTTGGGCTAGCAATCAGAAGGTCCCAGGTTTGATCCCCGGTGGGGCATGCACCAATGGATGAATTTTCATCTATGTGCATAATCAGATCGCTGACGGTGAGGGAAACCTACCTATCCCTCGGGATTAGGTAATAGTCAGTTCCTGTATACACGGCGACAAGGTTCACCACCTGTCACGTTGGGTTCTGACTATCTGGTGAAACGTGGGCTTTGAGTTGGTTAATACCTCCACAATGTGGTGGTGTATGGCCACTCAGGCCTCTGACTACCCCCGAATGGGGATAAAAGTCGTGACGTTACGTTACATAGCTGGCTCCCAGTCTCCCCTAATCCGTGTGACCCACGGTATAGTACCCTGATACATCCGGTGGTTGTGGGTTCGATTCCCAGAGGCAAATCTCGGAAACTGCCTTTCCGTTATTTGCCCTGGTCTGGGTGCAACTTGGATCACCCCAGCCCATTGTACGGTACATAGTCTGGGACCACACAGTTATCATATTTATTTATTTATTATATAAGGTGGTAGACCCAAGCTGTAGCCAATTGACTGCAGCTTATTAACGGGCTGGTTCGACCGGTGTAGCACCACCCTCTCACAGAAGATCGGCGAAAGCAGCTATTACAGCTGCGTTTCGTACGATGAGTGAGAGCCAAAAGCCCACACCCCCATCCCTCCATCCCACTCTCCTTCAGGTCAGCAATGTGCGAGCAATGCCTTTGGTATTGTAAGCATCTATAAGCTACGGTAACTGCTTAACATCAGGCGGGCCGTACGCTTTTTTGCCACCGCAGTCCTATAAAAAAAAATGTGTTACATCGTCCAAAGTACATAACATACAAAAAACCAAGGTGTAAGTGGCGATATTTATTTATAAAAGCATTTTTTTGTTATTTTTTAGATCCGACCCGCTCTACAACGCACTCAACGCACTTTTCGACACTTTGGACTATTACTTTGGCTACAACGCGGCTACTGGTAGCCAGCTGATCAACTTCGAAATATTCTCTCCGTTCGATGGAAGTGCCGATTTGCTGTTCAAAGATTCCACTATTGGCCTCACTGAGCCCACTGTGGCCTCTACTCATGAGGCCGCGAGGAACTATATCGAGTTGTTCAGACATCTCCAGGCCTGTACTAGCTCGACCCCGCCCGCCCTAGGCCAGGCCAGTCGCAGCGTGTACGCAGTAATCGCCTTAGTTATAATGTCGATTATGACACAATACATCATTTATTAAATCGATGTTTTTATTTTTTCCTCTATTTTTGTACAGTGTGAGTTTCCGAACGTATTGACAGTTGTTTTGGAGGGAATGGTCGCTATTGGTTGAATTATCGGGATGTTTTTTTTGGAATGTTGGTATCACAATTATATTTATTGTAAAAATAAATTAATTTTAAGATAATGAAACGCCGAAATTAAAATTGATACGTTTGTGTAAGTTGATAATGTGAGTGGAAAATAAACAAGATTCAATAAAAACGTAGTGATCAATAATAATAGCAATAATTAATGTTATTTATAAGTATACAACATGGAACGAATTTTTGGTACAAAATAATATTATTATACCTAGCCATCCCATTACATGAACAATAATTTTGATATATTTAATGTAAAATTTAAACTTTAGTATAAGTTTAGTGTTACAGGTTTTACTTTGTATTTTTGTGATTATTAATAAAAAATATTTTTGTCTAACTTTTGTATCATTTTATTATAAAATATTAATTAATAGATTAATGCTATCTTGTCCACAAGTATCTACTTATTAAACAAAATCATTACGCTAAATGTAATGAATGATAATAAATTAATAAAAATTATGATCTGTCATTTCACAGCCATGCCATTTTCATGCATTTTTGTAGTACTAGGTATGCGTTTTTAGGCTATCTTAGCTGGACGAAACCTATAAAAACTGGGAAATAGGTGTTAAGGTAAATAAAATAAATCTAGGTAACACGAGCAAATAAGTTTATTAACAATTAAAACAAGCCGTGTTTGATATTATAATTCTTAATATAAATATTGCTATAATAATAATATTGCTTCATAATTATTATGATCATAATATCTTTTATAATTAGGTAAATATTAAAATTAAAACGATTCATAAGTACACCTACATGGTGAATATTAATATTATTAGATGGTTAATTTATATGTTTTACAGGAATGAAAATAATTTTAAATTCGAATTATTTGTTCCATAAATCATTAAACTAAAATGTAGAACGTGATTCATGTCATTACCATTCATTTTAGTTTAATGATTTTACGAAACGTGAAGTAGTAGACAGCCTATACAGAGAGCTACCTCATCATAAAATGAGACCATAACCAAATTACGAAAAAAGTACTTACTTAGTAATTAAATACTGAATATAGGAACAAAATACTAGGGTACTTATCACCAGACCGATCGATCGTCGATCGATGGCAGAATGTATTAGTCGACGTCGATCGTAAGTTTCTACCACACTGTTCGATCGATGGTAGAATAGATTAGTCGACGTTGATCTATAGTTTCTATTCTACCACACCGATTGTTTGATGGCAGAATGGATTAGTCGACGTCGATCGATGCCATCGATCTGTGATCGATCGAAAATTAGCCTTTTGCCCGGAAATGGAATACTATTAATTAGTGCGATATCGCACGAGGCAACTATGGTTGCCCCACCAGCGAGTGATTCGATAGCCGACATCGAATTGGTTGCGCTACCAAGCGGACACCGGGTGCAATTCCCTCCATAGAGCTCTATACATTTTGTTGGTGGAGCGACTGGTTGCGCTACCACTGGTGTCTTCGTGCGATATAGCACTTAGTTGGTAAAATAATAATACAAAGTTCAGTCACTTCGCGGGCGCCGTTGTCCATAGGTTGAGTAGGCCGGGGGCACTTGCCTGTACTGCCACCACTCCACGGCGGCCGCCACGGTGGCCACCAGCGCCGCGGCCCCGAACACCAGCACCTTGGTCAGCGTCTCCATGACCTAGCGACTGAAAGTTTCATCAAATTAGGGCGCCTTCTACTTATCACACACTCCCAGTACTGTTACTCTTGTAAGCCAGGATCAACAATGGTGTCCAACGATGACGCCAAGGTTTGACCCTCGACGAGTCCCGGGGACAAGCTAAGTTGTCTTGGAACCCGCACGAATTTAATCAAAAGAAAGGATAGGAATTGGAAAAAGATTATCCACTTCCCTGCTCCTGAGCAAAGCGGGAGACAGAAATAACAGTATAGGCTTGTAGCCAGAAATAAGACTGTTACAACTGGTGAAAAACCAGTTGTAACAATGTAGTTGTCGTATGGTTAGTGGCCAACCTGGTGTCAGAGTTGTTCAAGCCGCCCGAAGGCCTCTGACAAGGCTTAACGACTGTCTAGATGACATCAACCGGAACCGACTTTTTACGTGCCCTCCGAAGCACGGAGCCGCTCAGTTCAAATGCCACTAAATGGTCACCCATCTCTGACTGACCTTGCCAAGAGTTGCTTAACCTCCGATCGTTTACCAATCAGTGATTGCAACTGGCTACGAGCGCCTCAATTTTTAATTGGTTACTTCTCCACCAAGCCAACTAGGCACTCGGGTATAAATATCAAATGATAATAAGTCAATGATTCCGCTGTCCTTCCACCACGTAGTGGGAGATATTGCCACAGGAGTGTCCAGGCATAGGCCCAGGCTCACTACGTTGTGGACGGACCGCGGCATCATTGACTTATTATCATTTGATATTTATACCCGAGTGCCTAGTTGGCTTGGTGGTGTAGTAGGTACCTACTGATTTATACAGAGACTGTTCTAAAAATAGTATCTACCGTTGGTACTGCAAGCATTTATATGCTACGGTAACTGCTTAACATCACGTAGGCCGTAGGTAGGTACGTTTGATTGCCACCTTAGTACCTAACGTAAAAAAATGATGGGAGGTAACAATAACATTTGTACCATTAGCGTGTCATTTGTGTGCATGAACATGTCTGTATGTCCCGAGTCTGGGTGTGTAGGTATGTATATTAAGTATGTATTTACAATAATAAAAAAGTAGTATATGTAGTAATATCAGCTATCTCGTTTCCATAGTACAAGCTCTGCTTAGTTTGGGATCAGGTAGCAGGTGTGTAAAAAATGTCCCAGGATATATTATTATTAATATTAATGTTATTTTTTTATTTGGGCCATTGATTTATTATTTTAGCAGATATGGTCCTTCTAACATCGCAATCACTTTGTACTCAGGGCACAACTACATGCAGCGAAATTTACACATCTGATAACGCACTCGCAATTCGACAATAATAATTAACTTAAAAGAAAAAAACCAGAAAGTGAGCCGCATTTGCAATGCCGATATTTTGAACATAATTTGCCGCGAGCGACTAAAACTGTGTCCATGAGTCCATGGACACATGTCCATTTAGTAGGACAAACTATTTTGGACATTCACTTGTCTCCCCCTTTCTTGGTAATGTCTTAATGTTTATCATGCACAAATATTATGTATAGATCTACTAACCTACTGATTATGAGTTGGCAAGGCTGAATGTAAACGTATTGTTAAAAAAATACTTAAATTACGTGCCCAATGTACTTTATAACAAATAATAGGTACTTGCATTGACTAAACAAACCGGATGTGGTAACACTATGACGTCACATGAAGCTATTTTTAAACTTAGTAAACACGCGTAGTTTGTATTTTCGCAATGACAATGAAATGCACAAAACGCAAACACGATCCAAATGACGAATTAAAAAGAACAAACTCACCTTCGTAACCAAGGAGATGATAACAAAACTCCTTTTTTTATCTAGGCGTTTAGTTCGGGTCGTTAGCACCAAAGAAAGATAATAAAGTAGGTACACTTAATATAAATTACTAAAATAAGTAGGTAATCTAACTATTGATGTTCAACAATCATGACTTCTTATTGGTCTGTGAACCATGAAAATGTAATTCCCCAACTAAAAATCATCGTACGTAACAAAAATGTTCCCATGAATGTTAAGATTTTGTTAAATATTCTTAATTAAGATTTTTCGGTTAAAAAATATAAATATTATCTTCTTTATTTTTTATTTGGCTTTAGAAAAAGCTTAAAAATTTCGTATCACATCAATGCTACCAATACACATAAGTACTAAGACAGCGTGAACGTATAGCAGTATGGTCACGTTCCAAATTTAATACACAACATTATTTACATGTACATTCTCTGTTTCGTGCTAATGGCCGTTTTCCGACTGCACGGCACGGCACCGGCACCGGCACAGTGACAGCTATTTGCGGTGTTTTCATTGGTCAGTATCCAATGAGAACTGGTCACTGACCAATGAAAAAGCTGCCGCCATGCCGCCGCCGGTGCCGTGCCGTCTAATGTGAAAACAGCCAATCTATACCAAAGAGAGAGACAGAACACCTGTTTATTTTGACATTTTTGACTTTGACAGCAGGATACGGAACGCGCCCAAGTAGAAAAATATTTTCATTGGATTGTGAATTTACGCGTCTTATTTAGAAATAAAATATCATGAATGTGCGTGAAGAAGATCGCCAGAAATCGGCGTGTACAAGCCGCGGTCTCGGTTTAGCGGCCGCGGCCATCGGCGTCGGCGTCGGGGCCGCCATGTACTACTTTTTCAGCAAACGGCCAGAGCACCCTCATAACGAAGGATCAACTAGCGAGTGGAACTGCGAGCGGGAGACCTTGTGAGTATTGATATAAGACTCGTAATCGCCTGCCCGCTTTCTCTTGGCAATATTTTTGTTGTGAGGTAGAAATTTTTATTTGCAAGGCTTACGTACGACATTCGCGCATTATGCGTTCATTTGCACATAATTAAACCGTTTAAGTTTCGCAATTGAATATTCATTAGTTTTAAAACCAGTCCATAATGTAAGTAACAATTGCACAATTATTTACCATTATTTTCACATACTACAAAGTGAAATTTTGATCCGCTTAATATGGCACTAACTAGTATACTAATAATTAGTATTTATTCCGTTGTATGTATTTAGTAAATAAGCTAGGGTTGTCAAGATTTTGAACCACATTTTTTAAAACCTCATTTTTACCGTTCATAATTTTTTTGCTTGCAATGTTTATTTCACTGCTTTGTCATCATCATTTCTCATCAGTAACACAAAAATGGACTCCGATGACTCATATACGACAGTATCAGAATATGACACTACTACTGACACAAGCATCAATGAGACCGTATCATCAGATAGTACAGCATCCGAAGATTCTGAATTCTACAGTGAGTCAGATGAAGAGTCACCCGACAGCGATGAATCCATGGAAGATGTGATCCCTAACTTGGGCTACAACTCCCCAAGTTTGGGTGATATGACATATGATAGCGTCTCACCCAACACCCATGACTTCAGTTTGGGTGACATGTCATTTGACTCTGGAACAGGTGATAATATTTTGGGTGACATAACATACAATTACACCCAAGGGAGTAGTGATTCGAGTATGGGTGATACAATATATGGACAGTACAGTCGTTATGATATTATGGCTCCGGTAAGGCAGGCACTCAATGATCTTCAAAGACTCTTTGAAGTTAGGAACGGCAAGTAAGTTTGATAATTTTAATGTTTATACATCCCAATTATAATAAACAGGGTTAACACCCATCATTTTACTATTTTTATTATCTTTAGATCCTATTATCATTCTTTAAAAAAATGTATATAAAAAAAACCGGCCAAAGCGTGTCGGACTCACACTTAAAGGGTTCTATGCCTATTTTTTTGCTATAGAATCGGTCCATGATAATCTTTCTGTCAATATCTATGTAGTTAAAAACATACATTTTTATCATTATGAATGAAAAAATATTATTAAAAAAATAAAAAAGTTTATACTACTAGGTACTAAGTTAAATATGTTATATTATTTTCCAGGAGTCAGGATGAACATGCGAACATAGTCAATTTAAGACAACAAGCTTTGTAAGAATTAGTCAGAACTTTGTTTTTTTTTATTATCTAATAGTTTTGTTTTTCGGTTTTTACTAACAATACTACAACTAAGGGCTACTATTATGAACCCGGTACAAAAGCAATAATTCTGTTTCGATTGTGCTTCGAATTTGAATATTGACACATTATCGTAGTGACGTCACGTTGGGTTCTGACTATCTGGTGAAACGTGGGCTTTGAGTTGGTTAATACCTCCACAATGTGGTGGTGTATGGCCACTCAAGTCTCTCACTACCCCCGAATGGGTATAAAAGTCGTGACGTTGCACTTCATTTGCTTTTTTTATTGTAGTGAATTTAATGTCAATCACGAACAAACAAATCAGATGGTCTGGGTTCGTAACCCTTACTGGGTTTGAGTTGATAGAACAAGAGTAGATTATGATATGTTAGGCTGCCGTTAATGACGACTGCTTAGCGCAGTGGTTTGAGCGGTGGCCGCTCGGCTCACTGCATCGGGTGAGTGCGCGAGAGGCAAATTTCGGAATCGGCCTTTCCGTAATTTTCCCTGGTGTGGGTGTCACTGGGATCGCCCCCAGTCCATTGTACGGTACCCATAGTACAAGCGTTGCTTAGTTTGGGACCATACAGTTGGTGTGTTTGTCTAGCGATATTGGCGTGGCTGGTTTAGATTCCGCCTTTCACGCTGCAGGTCGTAGGTTCGATTCCTACCCGGGACATGCATGTTTGTGCATGAGCATGTCTGCATGTCCCGGTCTGGGTGTACTTATGTGTATTAAGTATGTTACAAACAAAAAGTAGTATATGTAGTAATATCAGTTATCTGGTTTCCATAGTACAAGCTCTGCTTAGTTTGGGATCAGGTAGCCGTGTCCCAGGATTTATTTATTTTTTATTATTTAATACTTACTGAATTGAATTGTAACACTAGGCTGAAGGATAGGCATAACCGCCATAGTTTATAGTTTACAAAGGTTCTACAAAGCATGTCTGGAAACAAGTGATTTGTAATGCCATTGTAAGTCCATTATAACTTAGTTGCATCATACATTTTATGAATGCTTGAAGCATGGGGTGATTTTTTTTTAGTTTAACATCTAACATAGTGAGACAGGTTGGTACATTATTTCATTATAGTATGCATTGCATGAGTCACAGACTTGCAACGAATATTCGGTTACTATTCGGTATTCGGCCTATTCGGCAACTTTTATGCTATTCGGCCGAATACCGAATACTTAAGAATATATTGTTTTATTGAGATAAATGGTACAATGAAAGTAATAAAAAACGTTGGTTGGCGGTTAAACAGTGACAGTTTATTTTTTTTATAATAGAGGAACGCACAATGACAGGCATAGACAAAGTACACATATTATTACATAGATGTCGGTAGTAATCAAATTTTGATATCTAATTTTAACACCCCCACTATATCAAAATAGCAAATAAAGCAACATCCTTTAAAACTGCTCTACACTTGAATAAAATGTTAATATTATATGTTATAATAATAAATTTTATTTTTTAACAATACCAAGAGTTTTCATAAATTTGTAATGTTTCTTACCTGGTAAGCCTTTGGTTAATAAATCAGCGGGCATGTTAGCAGTTGCCAAATACTCGGTCTCAACCATATTATCATTAATAGCATTCCTGATAAAGTTATATCTTACATCGATATGTTTTGAACGTTTATGAGACTGATGATTATTTGCCAACTTCAATGCACTTTGACTGTCATTATACAGCATAATCCTTTTTCTACAACCTGTTATTTCAAACTCTAAATTCCTTAAATAAATCGCTTCACGACAGGCTTCAGATAAGGCCATGTATTCAGCCTCACAACTGCTCAAGGCAACAGTTCTCTGTTTCTTACTTTCCCAAGAAATAGCAGAGCCGGATTTCGTGAAACAAAATCCTGTGTATGACCGTCTGTCAATAGCATCGCTTGCCCAGTCGGCATCCACAAAACCTTCCAGCTCTGTTTTTCCTTTGGAATATTTTAAACAATAATCTTTTGTTTTCGATAAATATTTTAGAACCCTTTTAGCATAATTCCAGTGAACTGTTGAGTAAGAATTGTTAAACTGACTTAAGTAACTCACAGAATAAGCGATGTCTGGTCGGGTCAGAACAGCTAGATACATCAAGCTACCTATTAAGTTTTGGTAAGGTAATCTATTTTCACAAGTACTGGACTTTTCAACATTTAATTTGCACTCTATAGGAGTTTCAGCAATATTACAATCAGACATATCAAACTTATTTAATAGTTGCTCAATATAATGCTCCTGATCTATTGTAATTACATTTGAATCTTTATCCATATTAATCCTCATCCCTAAATATTGTTTGACTTGACCCAAATTTTTTATTTTAAATTTCTGACTCAATGCTTCTATAAGACAAGTAGTTTCTGACTTATTGTTTGAAAATATAATAAAATCATCAACATAAACCCCTACTATAGTTTTCCTATTGTTACTATGATTTTTTATAAAAACACAGGGCTCTAGGTTACTCTTAATAAATCCTAACTCACACAAAGTTTCATCTACTCTTTGATACCAAGCAAGTGATGATTGTTTTAAGCCATAAACAGCCTTTCTTAATTTCAAAACTTTATTTGAATTTTTTGACAGGAAACCCTTCAGGCAAATGCATAAAAATGTTTTCTTTTAGGTGACCATTAAGGAAAGCTGTTGTGACGTCTAGATGAGTAATGTCCATGTTTAATTGTACACTCAAAGCAAATAGTAAACGCAAAGTCGAATGTCTGATTACTGGCGAGAAAGTTTCTTGATAATCAATACCGGCCTTCTGCGTAAAGCCTTTTGCCACCAATCTAGCACGATAACGTACTTTATTGTCACAATCAAATTTCTTTCTTAACACCCATTTACACTGCACTATACTAGCGTTACCTGGAGTATCGACGATTTCCCAAACTTGGTTGTCTTCGAATGACTGCAGCTCTTCTGCCATCGCCTGCAACCACTGTTGTTTCTCAGGACCTCTGATAGCCTCTGCATATGTCATCTCATCGTCTCCTACCGAGGTGTTACATAAGTTAACATAGCCGTATCTTTCTGGTTTCTTTCTCTGTCTTTTTTTATTTTCTTGTTCGACCACAAGTGGAGAAGTATCTGCAGCCTCTGTGGTTTCCTCTGATGTCTGCAAAGCATCTACAGAGCTCTGTGGGCTTTCACTACCAGCTTCTATCTGTATGCTTTTATTCTCAACATCAAGGTAATCCGACTCGCTTGAACTTGACTGATCAAAAAAATCTAACTTCACAGCAGATTCCTCTATTGACTCCCCCACTGAATCTGCGCTCTCTAAAAAAACATCAACTGTGTCTGGTTTCTTTTGCTTTTCTTGTACCACAATATCTCTACTAGTTGTAACAAGGTTTTTGCTCGGATCATAGATTCTGTATCCTTTAACATTTTCACAGAAACCCACAAGTATATGCTTCTTTGACTTTCTGTCCCACTTTGTCCTTTTTTCTTTTGGCACATGCACCATTACCGGACTCCCAAATATGCGTATGTGCTCTAAATTTGGTTTTTTACCAGTCCATATTTCATATGGAGTCTTGTCGATGCCTGAAGCTACGGATCTGTTTTTTAGGTATACTGCTGTATTGGCAGCTTCCGCCCAAAACTTATTTTCCAACTGAGCTTCAAAAAGCAAGCATCTTGCTCTCTCCACAATGGTTCGGTTTGATCGTTCACTGAGCCCGTTCTGTTCTGGTGTATAATTGTTGGTCTTTTGGTGTGCCTTCACTCTTCAAAAAATCTTCAAAATCATTACTGCAGTACTCGCGACCGTTGTCAGTTCTTAAGATCTTGATTTTTTTACTCTGGTGATTTTCTACCATTGACTTATACTCTTTGAAATAGCTTAGTGCTTCACTTTTTGCCTTTAAAAAATATATGAAGACCATTCTGCTGAAGTCGTCAATGAACAATAGAAAATATCTCGCACCACCAATTGATTTCACTTCCATAGGGCCACAAATGTCTGAATGAACAATCTGAAGTATCTCTGTGGCTCTTGTTCCAGTGTAGAAAGGCAATCGTGATTGCTTACCTTCGCAACATATCTCACAGGTAGATTTACTTGTCACAAAAGTATCCGAATAATTCATCCCTTCAACTAGGCCACGTTTCATCTTGTTCATATCATTGCTGTTTAGATGTCCAAGCCGCCTGTGCCATGTGTCACCGTCAACCATGGAAGAAGTCAGGAAACAATTCTGTGTTTGTAGTTGTAATTTGTAAACACCATCAACAAGTTCAGCCTGAGCAACTAAAGCACCTTGTTTGTTGCGTATGAGGCACTGGTTGGGTTCAAATACGACACTGTTTCCATTTCTTATTAATTCACTGACCGATAAGAGGTTAGTCGTAAGACTCGGCACGCATAAAACATTCTTCACTGTTATTTCATAGTCGTGACTTGTAGTAATTTCTGCGTCACCCGAACACACAACAGGAACCTTAGTCTTGTTTGCAACGATAATCTCCGGTAAACTCGATGAAAATGAAGTATTTTTCAACCAATTTTCATTCGCGGTCATGTGCATACTGGCGCCGGAATCTACGTACCAGTCACTTTTACCGAACTTTCCGCTGAGAAAAACAACGCTAAAAGCGTTAGTCTGTTTCTTCTTCTCGTTCAAAAGTGGACATTGATTGCGATAATGGCCAGTTTCCTTGCACTTATAACATGTTATTGTTTTCGTGTTTTTGTTGACATTTGAGTTTGACGTATTCGATGTCTGGCCGCCATTTTTACTAGTGCTGCCACCTTTACCAGATTTCTTTTTCTGACCTTTTGCAACTAATGCTGAATTACATTCCTTTTCAACGACGTCGACAGATTCCATGTCGATTAATTTTGTTTTGATCGTATCGGCAGTTATAGGGATGCCGGAATGTTCGATTGCCATAATCATAGGCATGTAACGCTCTGGTAAGCCGGCCAGCAACAATGAACCAACCCATTCATCGTTAATCTTAAAACCCGTGCCACTTAATCGCTGCGAAGTTTCTACTATTTGAGTCACATAATTCGTCATATTCTCACAGTTTTCTAGTCTGATGGAAATCAAATGACGAAGCAAAGTAATTTTCCTCGAAAATCCTGAATCGTCGAACAAACTTTTCAATTTTGCAAACAATTCTTTCGTGGTTTTAGTTTCCTTTATGTGAACAAATAACGATGGATCTATCGTTAAGATCAGCTTAGCTCGTGCTTTAGCATCTGCCGCGACTGATGCTTTGGTAACTTCTTCGGTAACATCTTTGGCAACTTCTTGCTTTAGATATATATCCGCGCCTTCAAGTATCAGCAAATTTTCTACAGCAAACGCCCAATCATCGTAATTTTCGCGACCTTTGAGTTTCGGCACATTCGTAAGAAAGTGGGAACTCATTTTCTTGATAGCACAACACGAAAAACTAACTATAAACTATTACTTTTAGCAAAAATATGGGACTAGGCCCATGACCTAATAAAAAACGTTGGTTGGCGGTTAAACAGTGACAGTTTATTTTTTTTATAATAGAGGAACGCACAATGACAGGCATAGACAAAGTACACATATTATTACATAGATGTCGGTAGTAATCAAATTTTGATATCTAATTTTAACAGAAAGCAAATATTGATTTATTTTTATATTTCTCTGGAGGGATGGATGGAAGCGGCGTCTAATAGAGATATGTGGAGTGTATTGGGGGAGACCTTTGCCCAGCAGTGGGATAATGTAGGTTAAAAATATAGAAAAAATCTCTTCTAGTCATTAAATTAGTCACAGGTTTATAATCAACTTTTTTAATACAAATTTAACAAAAAAAAAAAAAAACAAAAAAAAAATTGTCATTGTCTATGCATTTGAATTATCGTAATCAAAATTTAGAAGCGATAGATTATAATTTAAAAAAAAGGCAGTGGTAGCCGATTGGTTAAGCACGCGTCTTGCGGGCTTAAGGTCATGGGTTCAAACCCTGGCTCACACCTCTGGATTTTTCGAAATCTATGTGTGAATCATAACTTTAATATGATTATCACTTGCTTACAGTGAAGGAAAACATCGTGAGGAAACCTGCATGTCTTAGACATGTGAAATCCACCAACCCGCACTGGGCCAGCGTGGTGGATTATGGCCTGAATCCCCCTCGCATTGAGGGGAGGCCCGTGCCCAGCAGTGGGACGTGAAAAAGGCTAAATTATTATTATTATTAGATTATAATGCAGAAATACAAATTTTTGTGCATTTTCGCGAAGTAGTTACTTAAGTCACTCAAATAAGTGCTATTTTTTTCTTGTAGACTATCCCAGCTTCAGGGAAAAGACGCTCTGAATAAACACTACTTCCTTCCGTTCCTTCCACACACCGGCCGAATACTTTTGCCGAATATTCGGCTATTCGGCCAGGAAGTTCGCCGAATATTCGGTATTCGACGTATGGCCGAATATACCATTCGTCGCAAGTCTCGTCACAAGCTTTTGGTAGCATTAGGCATATTGCGTATCTTTTTCGACCATGTATCAATTGGTTTCGTTCATCCCGTGTCGCTTTGCCAAATGAGCTGCAGTCAATTGGCTACAACTTGGCTGTACCATTGATTCTGTTGTCCTGTGGCTTGCAGCCGTGAGCGCACGTGGACCCTCGAGGAGTGCTCCATCTGCTTCGACGTGATGCTCCGCAACCAGGAGGTGATGTCGCTGCCGTGCACCCACAACTTCCACACCGGCTGCATCCTGCCGTGGCTGCAAGAGAAGCAGACGTGCCCCGTCTGCCGGAAGAACGTCGACTGAGAATATACTATAGGTAAGGGGGCCTCCATAAATTATAAGCGGTGATTTTTGAGTTTCCCCCCCCTCCCCCCCCCCACCCCCCCCCCCCATAGTTTTTATGTATGGGTATGTAATATGTTTCCCATTTTATTTTATTATACTTAGTAAGTACACCCATGGACCAGTTACTAAGGGGACTGGCCCTAAGCAAGTCGGCCGAGTGGTCGGCCTAGTACTAACATCGACATAAAACGAAGCGAGTAGTTCAACTATTTACCGGTAAATAGTGAAATGAAAATGAAAAAACAATGACCACGTTATGTTTCATACATATATCTAATAAGGGCACCTCTTTCTTTAGTCTTTACTTTGTGGGTACACCGCTAACTGCTACCCTGTTTGGAACATGGAATCCTCTCCATTCAAAGGTTGTCTGGAAGAGATCGCAGCTTGCGATAACACCGCCCACTGTACACTGTTTTTGTTTTGTTTTTTTTTATTTTTTATTGGACCGCGGTGGCAAAAAAGCGTACGGCCCGCCTGATGTTAAGCAGATACCGTAGCCTATAGATGCTTACAATACCAAAGGCATTGCTCGCACATTGCCGACCTGAAGGGGAGTGGGATGGAGGGAGGGGGAGGGGGGGTGGGCTTACGGCTCTCTCACTCATCGTACGAAACGCAGCTGTAATAGCTGCTTTACGCCGATCTTCTGTGAGAGGGTGGTACTACCCCGGTCGAGCCAGCCCGTTTATGAGCTGCAGTCAATTGGCTACAGCTTGGCTCTACCACCTGTCCTGTTGTTTCCTGTTTTGTTTGTCATTGTTGTATAAGTATTTGTTCCATTGGTGTACAATATAGTGTTATCTATCTGTCTATCATAGTGAGATTTTGCTCAATCCGCTCCCTCCCCCTCTAATCTCACGTGAGATTTTTCAAAAGCCATATTGTAGAGGAGAAACATATTTTACTTAATTTAACCCATTTTACTTGCAATTTTACACTGTTTCTTGCGGTGAACGAATATTACGTGAGATTTGTCGAGACCCCCCTCTCCCCCACGTGAGATTTGGTGAGATTTGGCGCGACCCCCTCCCCCCCTAAATGCCTCACGTAATTAACGGACGCCCCCTAAGTACTCCAGCTTCAATTAATGAGGAAAAAACCTCGGATAAGTATTTCAAATTTTAACCCACCCTTAAGCTAGCGAGCGATTATGAAAGGGAATGACGATCCGCGCCAGAGGCAAATTTGGGAAACGGCCTTTTCGCAATCTGCCCTGGTCTGGGTGTCACTGGGATCGCCCCCAGTCCATTGTACCCATAGTACTAGCGTTGCTTAGTTTGGGACCATACAGTTGTTACAAGTTTGGCGAAATTTATTTATTTTCTTTTCAGTCAATGTTTTTTGTTCACAGGGACGGAGAGCGAAACGGCTGGTCCGGTATGACGTCACTGTGCAAAAAAAACAAACTAGTCTCTCTTTCTTTGTCCATGAGAAAGAAAGAGAAACAACATAATCATTTTAGTTCACTAAATTAATGTACTTATTGAATTATTTCCAACAAAAGCCTATTCTAGAGATCTGATAATAATTTATAGAATATTTCATAAGCGGGGTCTATACCACACGCATGCCGCGCGAGGGTACACACTAATGCCGCGCGAGGCAAATGGCGAGCCAACCTACTCTAAACCGAGAAGGGTGTATGTACCCTAGCAATCATTATTATTATAGGATTGCGGTGGCAAAAAAGCGTACGGCCCGCAGATGTTAAGCAGTTACCGCAGCCTATAGATGTTTGCAATACCAAAGGCATCGCTCGCACATTGCCGACCTGGAGGGGAGTGGGATGGAGGGGGCGGGTTGGGCTATCGGCTCTTAACTCATCGTACGAAACGCCGATCTTCTGTGAGAGGGTGGTACTACCCCGGTCGAGCCAGCCCGTATATGAGCTGCAGTCAATTGGCTCTACCACCTTTAAAATCAGTTTCGACATCGAACGTCATGTGAACGTTAATGTCTGTCTTATGACGATGTCAAACTAGGAGATGCAAATGACAGTGCTCGGGTGAGCCAGGGCGAGCATTTGCCTCGCGCGGCATGTCAAACTTAGCGACGCAAACTGCCTCGCGTGGCATGCGTGTGTTGTGGACACGCTTGACAGTAAGTACCAACAGTTGTTTTATTTTAAAATTTATAGAAAGTAATCAATTTTCAATGACATATCAACAATATTTTTTTTTAAATAATAATAATAATAATTTTTTTATTGTCAGCTTATTTTTAAATGTAATTAAACAGCTCTTAAAGGAGCTAAAGCAGCTATGACGTCATGCAACAACGCTCTTTGTAAGGAATCAGATTGGTGAGCATCTGAATTAATATACTAAAAATGGTAGAAATTGCAATTTACTACTAAACTTAACAGCAACCCTAAGGGCCCGTATAAATAAATCGATCACGAGATTGAGATCGAATATGAGATGCTGTTTTTGACAGATGTTCCATACATTAAACGTCAAAATTGCATCTTAAGATCGATCTCAACTTTGAGATGCATATATTAATACGGGCTAAGGTCGCTTAGCCATTGTCATAATCAACCAACCAATCAGGGTCGATCACTATAGCCGCTCAATGGCAGTTCAATGTCTAAGCGACTTAGGTCCAAGAGAACAAGATAAATTATAATTAGTATGATCTGTCCCCTCGTATGTAACAGGGGGACAGATTGAACTTTGAAGTAATTTCTTCCAAAGTGGCCCACTACAGCAAATTTCTTCCAAAGTGGCCCTTTACTGCATATTTCTTCCAAAGTGGCCCACTACAGTTAATTTCTTCCAAAATGGCCCTTTTCAGCAAGTTTCTCCCAAAGTGGCTCACGAAACCTAATTTCTTCTATTTTGGCCGACTACACTTAATTTCTTCTAAAGTGGCCTGCCACAGCTAATTTCTATCAAGGTGGCCCACTGCTGTTAATTTTGTCTAAAAGTGGCCCACTGCGGTTAATTTCTTCTTCCAGAGTGGCCCTCTATACCATTTTTATTTTCAAAATTGCCATATATAGCTTATTTCTTTTAGAGTGGTTTACTACAGCAAATATCTTTCAAGGTGGCCCACTGCAGCAAATATCTTTCAAAGTGGCTCCAACATCAAATTTCTACCAAAGTGGCCCACTATAGTAAATTTCTTCCAAAGTGGCCCACCGCGGCTAATACCATGTGATTAGATAATAAGCGACTCTGAACATCTCATAATCGCTTATTCCTTAGTTTAATATTACTTAGGCCCGTATTAATAAATATATCTCAAAGTTGTGATCGATCTTAAGACGCAGTTTTGACGTTTAATGTATGGACCATCTGTCAAAAACAGCGTCTCAAGTTCGATCTCAATCTTGAGATGTATTTATTAATACGGGCCATGGTCGTGTTATTTTTTTCTGAAATAATCTTGACATTCGTTATTAACTTATTCCTACATCATTTATATCTAAGTACCTATAGTCCGATTTTTAATTAAACGAAGTAGACTGACAGCTAAAAATGTCATTGTTCTATGAATTTGAACCTTATTTGTTATATTTATATCGAAACGTGACATTTGCACCTGTCAGTTTCCTTCGTCTAATTAAAAATCTGACTTATAGTCATCGATTCAAATTCTATTGTCAAATCTAGTCTAAATTAAATACACATCTATTGCTCTCTTACTCATTCATTACGGCGATGAAAAGGACAGCAGTACTTTTAGTTTAGTTAAGTTTGTCAGAAGATGCAGGACAATTTTGTAAATTTTCAGATTTTCACCAAACAATACACTAACCTTCCCTGTATGTTTAAAATGTGTTATACTCGAGGCAAGCTTATGTAATTAAAATTATAATTGTTAATTTAAATTAGGTAGGTTTTATGTTAAAATTTGGAGCCTGTTTCACAAGATTAGAGGAAGATTCGGTGCCCCAAGTACGAGTATATTTTAAAAACCCGATAAATATGGGGGTTGTTCTTATCTATCCGATTTGTGTAATGTAAAGTTTCGGATACCGGTAAGGGCGCGTTTCGTTTACCAAATATTTCTTAGGCCCGCCACATACATACGGAATTTCCGTACGGAATTCCGTTTCGAAATATCGAATCGCGGTTTCCGAACGCGATAGGTCCATACATTTGGATGGATTTAGTGCGTTCGGAATTCCCGATTTGATATTTCGAAACGGAATTCCGTATGTATGTGGCGGGCCTTATTTGGGGTACGGTGTTGACGAATCGTTAGGCACAGTTCAGATGGAACGGAAAAATGCGCGAACAATTTACGGGCTCCATTGAAAATAGGATCGTATTACCACAGCTCTGGCCGCGTCGTTGATACATTTTTCTACTTTAGGCTATAGTAATAGGTACGGTCCTATTTTCAATGGAGCTAGTAAATTACTCCATTTTTCCGTTCTGTCTGAACTGAGCCTTAGTTTGAAAGTGTATTAGAATGACTTAAAAGTTCTATGCTTTAAAGTTTAGCAAAAAAAAAAAGTATGTTTTATTTCTCTTTTATTTCTAGAACTTCGTGAAACAGGCCCCCTGTGACTAAATTTAATACACTCATTGTGATATACGTTGTAAAAATCGAGCAATAAGACGCACCGTCGTAGATATTAGTGTAATTAATAATATTGTTAAAATAATGGCAACACTACCACTACTGGCAAGTTTTTTCGTTAGCGAAACGCATGCGTAGTTGGCGTATTTGGGCTACACACCGGGTAGCCATGGCGACGTCGCCAGCCACCGTAGCCAACTAATTCGTATTGAAATGTATGACAGGTAACACACCTGGCGACGTCGTCGTCCGTCGCCAAGTGTAACTGGCGACGTCGCCATTTGTGTTACTGGCGACGTCGCCAGTTCGTCGCCAAGTGTATTACTGGCGACGTCGCCAGGCCGTCGCCAAGTGTGTTACTCGCGACGTCGCCAGGCCGTCGCCAAGTGTGTTACTGGCGACGTCGCCAGTCGTCGCCAAGTGTGTTACTGGCGACGTCGCGAGTCAGTCGCCAGGTGTGTTACTGGTGACGTCGCCAGGCCGTCGCCAAGTGTGATACTGGCGACGTCGCCAGGCAGTCGCCAAGTGTTTTACTGGCGACGTCGCCAGGCCGTCGCCAAGTGTGTTACTGGCGACGTCGCCAGTCCGTCGCCAAGTGTGTTACTGGCGACGTCGCCAGTCCGTCGCCAAGTGTGTTACTGGCGACGTCGGCAGTCCGTCGCAAAGCGTGTTACTGGCGACGTCGCCAGTCTGTCGCCAGATGTGATACTTGTCATACATTTCAATACGAATTAGTATGCTACGGTGGCTGGCGACGTCGCCATGACGTCCCAGTGTGTTATGGCTCTTTGTTATCTTGTATGGTAATTTGAACAGCGCCCCTAGCGGACGGTATCAGGAACTTTTAACTCTAAAGCGGACGAATGCGTTAACTATAACGCATACAGTTAGCTAATGAAAAAACACACTAAGGGCCTCCGCAGACTTGCTACTTTTAGCATCGGCGACCGGCGATTTTATGACGTATCGATGCTGCGTCGTGTTTCTTCGAGCGCGAACGAGCGAGACGTAGCATCAGAATCGCCGATCGCCGATGCTAAAAGTAGCTAGTCTGCGGAGGCCCTAAGCCTCGTATTAATAAATGCATCTCCAAGTATACTTAACATAAATGGTATAATTTATTATAACTTTGACCCTGGGGTAATTTAAAAATCTATATACTTTATACAAAATATCATAAAAATATATTAACCTACTTACTTACTACATATATAATACTCAGACTGATGCAGACTGACGTAATACAGATTAGACGATAGACAAAATTATATTTAAGGGCTTCACCGACTGGACGCGGACGGAGTCGCGGGCACAGCTAGTAATAAATATTTACAAAAAATATACCTGTGCCAGACCGCCGTCGCCTCTCCAAGTTGAGATCGATCTTAAGATGCTGCTTGACAGATGTTCCGTACATTAAACGTCAAAACTGCATCTTAAGATCGATCTCAACTTGGAGATGCATTTATTAATACGGGCCTAGGACCTTGCAGGCTTGTGTGTTACCCCATGAAGATTCAGAACAAAAGTTGTGTTGCCAGAATTAAAATAAAAAAAATGTTTGTATATTTTTTGATTTCTAATAAACGACCTCTATAAAATCGTGTTTAATTTTAATACTATAGATAGATAGATAACTCTTTATTTATAAATTACTAGCTTTTCCCCGCGACTTCGTCCGCGTAGAATTTAAATTTTAATAAATCGGGACTCTGATCCCGGATCCCGCATCTCGTATCCCGGATCACAAAAATGTAGCCTATGTTACTCGGGGATAATGTAGCATTCTAATGGTGAAAGAATTTTTGAAATCAGTCCATAAGTTTTCGAGTTTACTCATAACAAACATCCATACAAATCTTCTCTTTTTATCCCCATTCGGGGGTAGTCAGTGGCTTGAGTGCGGACCTTGCGGAGGTATTAACCAACTCAAAGCCCACGTTTCACCAGATAGTCAGAACCCAATCCCTTGGTGCATGCCCCACCGGGGATCGAACCTGGGACCTTCTGATTGTTAGCCCAACCTGTTCACCCCTAGGCTACAGTCGCTAAAAAAATAAAATATATATATACGTGTGTATAGCGACTGTAGCCTAGGGTTGAACAGGTTGGGCTAGCAATCGGAAGGTCCCAGGTTCGATCCCCGGTGGGGCATGCACCAAGGGATGAATTCTCATCTATGTGCATAATTTACAGTTCGCTGACGGTGAGGGAAAACATCGTGAGGTAACCTACCTATCCCTCGGGATTAGGTAATAGTCAGTTCCTGTATACACGGCGACAAGGTTCACCACCTGTCACGTTGGGTTCTGACTATCTGGTGAAACGTGGGCTTTGAGTTGGTTAATACCTCCACAATGTGGTGGTGTATGGCCACTCAAGCCTCTGACTACCCCCGAACGGGGATAAAAGTCGTGCCGTTACATATATTTTTATTTTTTGTGATTACTATTTCACAGACATGGAGAGGCTAGACAACGCCAACCGTCCGACCGAGCGTGCCGCAAGTTTGCATGTAGTGCAAACTTGACGCGCTTATTACGTAGAGAGCGCGCGCTTTATATATATATTTTTTTTTTTTTTTTTTTATAGGTCTGCGGTGGCAAAAAAGCGTACGGCCCGCCTGATGTTAAGCAGTTACCGTAGCCTATAGATGCTTACAATACCAAAGGCATTGCTCGCACATTGCCGACCTGAAGGGGACTGGGATGGAGGGAGGGGGAGGGGGGGTGGGCTTACGGCTCTCACTCATCGAACGAAACGCAGCTGTAATAGCTACTTTACGCCGATCTTCTGTGAGAGGGTGGTACTACCCCGGTCGAGCCAGCCCGTTTATGAGCTGCAGTCAATTGGCAACAGCTTGACTACCACCTCTCCGCCTAACCGTGCGTTTCCACTGCACTAAAACATGTTGACCAACATATCGTTGTCTTTATTAAATGACAGTAAAAAAACAGAGACAACAGTATGTTATGTCAACATATTTTAGTGCAGTGGAAACGCACGGTAATACCGCCCTATAACAAAAACCATTCCAAAAAATCAGATGTAATTAACCGTATCTAAGCCGACTTTGGTGTAGTATCAGTTGCCGCATTTTTAGCAAAGCAGCTTTCTAAAGAATCAGACGGTACGAATTAGCGATGGGATGTTCTCGAGAACATTCTCACCCTTGGAAACTTACTCGTTAGAATTTTTGAGAATCTTATATTTTGGGTGACGTTGTCCTAACTTTCAATCTTAAAAACAATTAAAACCACCATACTTGCATGTTTAATGAGCTTTATGCCAAGTTTAACATGCTTCAGAAGATAAGTCCTCGAAAATTCTCACGAATAAGTTTCCGAGGGTGAGAATGTTCTCGGGAACATCCCGTCACTAGTTAGAATCAAGAACCTCCGCCTTTCTTGAAATCGGTTATAAATGTACCTATCTAAATAAGATATCACTCCTATCGCAAACTTTGATAATAGTGAACTTTGATAACAAAATCGCAATTGTAAATAATTGTGTTGACTCGTGTGCATTCAAATTCAATGAAAGTAAGAACACCTCGTGTAAGAACACTATACATTAAAACGTAGAATCTAAGGTCTCATTCGGTGCATTCGCGAAGTGTGATTTTTGCATACATACAAAATCATCCAAGGTGAGTGTTTATAGTATTAAAACTACTCCACCAAGCCAACTAGGAGCTCGGTGGAATACGGCTTCCCCGCCCGCACACCCGCCACCGCCTTTTATGCGGGTCACGTCACATTTGACAGGTTCCCAGTGTTGCTAACAAAACTTTGGCCTTAGCAATGTTGCCATAGATTTACTAGATACCGCCCTACTAAGAAAAATCATTTCCAGAAATGAGGCAACTTATTTTCGACGCGGCCTGTCAGTTTCATACAATGGTTGCTGTCAGATGTACTGAAGTACTCAAAAATTTGAGCGTTATCAGTTGCCGCATTTTATTAGTGCGCATGCTCCATCTAGTTGGAGCGCCGCGGAAACTAAAATTAATCTATGAATGTTGCAATATTGCATGTCGGTTTTTCAGTCGTTTGAAGATTTTAACGCATTTCTTCGATTAAAAGCAATTAATGTTTGTGACGAATCCAAACGAAAGCTCTTTGTTGTCAGCTTATCTATACTTAGGGACCCTTTGTGCTTTGCATTTATTCAATTTAAAGAAATCTCGTGTTGGTATGTAGGGTAAACCGGGTAGCTATTGACCACTTAAGGATTGCCAACACTTTGTCAGTAATAATAATAATAATTTAGCCCTTTTAACGTCCCACTGCTGGGCACGGGCCTCCCCTCAATGCAAGGGGGATGTCAGTCAGTTGGGACTTTGTCAGTATATAAAATATTTTGCTACAGCTACAGTCTTATTAATATTATTTTCTGATTGCTTAACAAACTAACTTGGACTATATTTACAGTTTTTTAGCTAATACCCAATTATTATAGAAGTTATGGTAATAATGATATTTTTTTTCCATTTTCTGTTATTGGACACCCTCATTGCAGTGATTGGCCGCACCAGGTGTAGTGATTAGACAGTACTATAAGGTGTTAAATTAAACCAAAACATAGTAATTGTCTTGGAATATTAGATATTTCTTGGCCACTTACGTTATGAATAAGTTATTAACATTATCTAGGACCTTTTGCATTATAAATGTACTATTCAGTCTGTCAATCCGTTCGTCTTAGTCTAATACTGTTTGTTAAGGCCCGAAAGCCTTGTACGCAAATACTGATCACATTAAAAAGGTAGGTAGGGTCTTTTGAATAAAGAACAGTACCATTTGTTTTTGAACAGGAATAAAATCCAAGAAATATAATATTATAATTTAAATTATGTAGCGCTAGAAAATTTCTTGACTTAAGTTTAAAAGAAAGGCAAGGGTTTGTAAAAGATAACAAAATGTGTGAGAACTGTTTCCGTCCAGGTCACTCAGGCGTCGATTGCAGGTACGGCCCGTGCAGAAAGTGTGAAAAGAAACACAATTCACTAATTTGTGACGTCACGAGCGGTAACCAAACACAAACACGCACGGCCGCCCTGTGCTCGACGAGTGAGCCACCGCCAGGTCATGTTGCTGCGGCGACCGCTGCAGGTCCGCACAGTAGTAAACACGCGCGCAGTTATTCCATACAACTCAATAACGCACACGTTGACGGTCAGCTGCGCGCGCCCGAAGCGCAAACGGTTTTGTTATCAACTGCACTAGTCGACATAGCTGATAGCGTAGGCAATTCACACAGAGCACGCGCACTATTAGACAGTGGCAGTGAACGATCGTTTGTAACGAAATCGTTATGTAATTTATTGAACGCACAACTATTACAGTCCACACAGCAAATACGAGGTGTAAGTAACATAGTTACGCAGTCTACGCAAAGCTGCAAACTTGAGCTTAGATCCACTAATGGCACCTTCAGTTCACGCGTACAATGCCTGGTCTTGCCAAGTTTAACTTCGGCATTACCAAACGTCACTATACCCAGTAAATTATTTAATATTCCTATCGATATCACGCTAGCCGATCCTACATTTTACGAAAGTAGACCGATAGACATATTAATAGGCGCAGACTTATTCTGGGACTTGCTTATCGTGGGAAAAGACGCTTACCTACCGGTCCCGTTCTTCAGAACACGAAGTTGGGTTGGATAGTGTCAGGCTCTTTATCTTATTGCGCACAATTGTCAAAAAATATACATTGTAATTTCACACAAACTGACACAATGAAGTCTATAGATAATCAGTTACGTCGTTTTTGGGAACTGGAAGAATTACCAGGTCATGCCAATTTAGTTGAAACGCGTGTTGATGAACAAAGCTTATGTGAAAGCCACTTTATAAATACTACAAAACGCGATAGCAATGGTAGGTTCTGTGTAAGCATGCCATTTAAACATTCTCCCGACAGCTTAGGTGACACATACGCACAAGCCGAGCGACGCTTCTATGCGCTTGAAAAACGTTTGAATCGGAATCCATCATATAAGAAGATGTACACTGATTTCATTCACGAGTATGTAGCATTAGGCCATATGAGTCGTGTAGATTCTTATGGAACAACTCATTATTTCATGCCGCATCATGGGGTGTTTCGGGAGCATGCCATAACAACCAAACTCCGCGTTGTATTCGATGCCAGCGCCGCCTCTAGTACGGGTGTATCGCTAAATGACCTGCAGATGGTTGGACCGCCGATACAAGGCGATTTAGTTTCAATTTTGTTAATGTTCCGGGAACATCCGTATGTCGCGTGCGCGGACATTGAGAAGTTTTATAGGCAAGTGTTAATCGACGAGTCTCAACGCGATTTGCAATTGATTCTGTGGCGAGATAGTGAAACGGATCCGATAAGTGTATATAGGCTCAATACTGTCACTTACGGCACTGCGTCCGCTCCTTATCTTAGCTGTAGATGTCTCAAACAATTAGCACAGGAATGTTCTGATCCTGATGTCATACAGACAATATTAAACCAATTTTATGTTGATGACATGACCTGTTCAGCTACTAGCAAGGAAAGGTTATTAGAAATCTGTGAAGATACTATGAAAGTACTACAGTCGGCATGTTTCCCACTTAGAAAATGGGTTTTTAACTTTGATAACGATTTTCAAACCAACTCGCACACAATGACAAAAAACTTATCAGTAGGAGAACATGGTCAGAGCAAAACATTAGGCCTAGGTTGGTACCCTAAACAGGATGAACTGTACTTTTACACAAGATTCGAAGAAGACAAGAAAATAATAACAAAGCGCACAATCCTGTCTAGTGCTTCTCAACTCTATGACCCACTCGGAATATTAAGTCCCGTAATTACAATCGCAAAAATACTTATACAAAAATGTTGGTTAACACAGCTCGGCTGGGACGAACGTGTACCAGAAGAAATTGCCAAAATCTGGACTCGGTTCGTAAGCAACCTAAAGCTGCTTAATAAGATCAGAGTGCCGCGTTATATTATGAATAACAATTCTGAGAGCAATGAGTCGACGGAACTACATATATTTACCGATGCATCGCAGGCAGCGTACGGTGCTTGTGCCTATATACGCACTATAGATAGGTCATCAGGTATAAACGTCCGTCTCCTTTGTTCGAAAGGGAAGGTAGCATCAATAAAACCGGTCATGACAATACCAAGACTAGAGCTGTGCGGGGCATTAGTAGGTGCACGACTGTATTTAAAAATAGTTAATTCACTGCGTGGTAAATTTGATAAAGTTGTTTTTTGGACAGATTCTACAATCGTATTAGGATGGTTACACACCTCACCTACTCAACTTAAAACGTACGTTCAGAATCGCACTTCGGAAATCTTAGATATAACAACTGGACACAAATGGTGCCATGTAAGTGGAAAGGAAAATCCAGCGGACTTAGTATCACGAGGATGTAATATAGATACGCTTAGTACGTCTAGTCTATGGTGGATAGGACCTCAATTTCTACAAAACCGTGAATGTGAATATTCGTCTTTCAGCAATGAACCACCTGTAGACTTACCTGAACTAAAATCTAACGTCATGAACAATTTCAGCATTCGACAAGACACTGATATTAATTCAGTTTTTCCATTTTACAGATTCTCGCAGTTCAACCGCATGCAGCGAACCACCGCGTATATACTCCGCTTTATACATAACGCGCGCAACCCTAGTGATAAGCGAGTAGGTGCGTTGAGTGCGGAGGAACTGAAGGCATCTGTATTAACGTTGGCTAGATTATCACAACAAGAAGCGTTTACTAATGTATATGATTCATTTATTAAAAACGGGTGTATAAAAATCGCACCGGCGCACTTTTCAAAATTAAATTTATTCTTTGATAAAAATAATATTATTCGAGTTGGAGGTCGAATTGAGTATTCGCCCGAATTTAATTTTGATAAGAAGCACCCCATATTAATCGCTTGTAACCATCGTTTCGCAGTTCTCTTATTTCGATATCAGCATAAGGAGCTGATGCACGCAAAGTCAAAGTCAAAGTCAAAGCGTTTATTTTGTTTAGGCCTACGGGGGCACTTACAAATTGTCATTTTACATTTTTTCCTTAAATTCTACTGCCGGATCGGAAACGCGACCTCGACTGAGAAGATCCGGCAAGAAACTCAGCGGGCTTGTCTTTTTTACATTGTTTTTTTTTTTTATCGCCATTTAAGTATTTTAATACAATGTAATTTGGTAAATAGCTCCAGTGTGCTGCCTTCCGAAATAAGCAAGGCAAGACACGCTACACTTTAACATGACACTGTTATTAACAAAGTGAATTTGAGCGATCAGTCCCAAGCTGATTTATCTTCCAAGTAATCCGAGATTTTGTAATAGGCCTTTTGACAGAGTTTAGTTTTAACTATAGTTTTAAACTTATTAACAGGCAAATCTCGGATTTCTTTAGGAAGTTTGTTGTAGAAGCGTATGCATTGTCCTACAAAGGAATTACTTATTCTGTGGAGACGAGTTACATGTACGGATAGCTTGTGTTTATTCCGTGTGTTTATCGAATGAGCATCGCTCCTTTTTTCAAAGTTGTTGTCATTTTTCTTAACATAAATTAGGTTTTCATAGATAAATTGTGACACCACGGTTAGAATATTTATTTCTTTAAATTTTTCTCTGAGGGAGACTCTAGGAGCTAGGTTGTAAATAGCTCTTATAGCTCTTTTCTGCAGTACAAATATAGAATTTAAATCTGCAGAGCACCCCCAAAGCAGTATGCCATACGACATTATGCTATGGAAGTAACTAAAATAAACAATTCTAGCCGTGTCTACATCAGTTAAGTGCCTAATTTTTTTAACAGCATATGCCGCAGAACTCAATTTACTTGATAATTTTTTAATGTGAGGACCCCATTGCAATTTTGAATCTATGGTGATTCCCAGAAAGACAGTTGACTCCTCAACGTCCAACGCTGCCCCATTCAGTCGTATATTGGTTCCTATTTGTCTTACATTAGGTGTCGAGAACTTTATGCATTTAGTTTTGTTCTCATTGAGCAGAAGATTATTTACATTGAACCAATCTACAACTTTAGCGAGTGCATTGTTCACATCGTCATAATGTAGAAGCTGTCTTTTAATTTTAAATAATAAAGAAGTATCATCAGCAAACAACACAATCTCGTGATTATTGCCTACATGATATGGCAAATCATTTATATAGATAAGAAACAAGAATGGTCCCAGTATTGAACCTTGAGGAACGCCCATAGAGACCACAGAACCTGGTGATTTTTCACCATTAATAGCGACCTTTTGAATTCTATTGCTCAAATATGAAGTCAAAAGGTCAAGAGCCTTGTTCCTGATACCGTAGTGGTGCAGTTTCCTGGTAAGTATTTCATGATGGACGCAGTCAAAGGCCTTAGACAAGTCGCAGAATACACCTAAGGCATCCTGCGAGTTCTCCCAGGCACTGAAAATATTTTTTATTAGTTCAATACCCGCGTCTACAGTAGAGCGATTCCTTGTGAACCCAAACTGATTGTTATGAAAAATATTGTTGTCATTAAAATGACGTAATAATTGGTTCAAAACGATTTTTTCAAAAATTTTACTTAACGTAGGTAGTATCGAAATAGGCCGAAAATTAGTTGGATCAGTTGAACTACCTGATTTAAAAATAGGAATTACTTTACTGTGCTTCATTAGATCAGGAAATACACCATTTGTCACACAGCCATTAAACACAGCTGCTAACTTGGGTGCAATAATGTCTATAAATGAGGAAACGGTTTTTACAGAAAGCCCCCATAGGTCTGCCGTTTTTTTTACATCAAGACTTTTGAAACTATTTACAATGTCCTTATTACTAACAACTGAAAATTTAAAGGCTGTGTCACATTCAGTTACACTTTGTTTAAGTACAGTCTCTGCGGAAGTGGGAGACGATCTTAGAGTTTTGGTTGTTAGAACAGGAATGTTGGTAAAGAAATTCTCAAACTCTGTCGCTACTTCCAAATCCGCTTTTACATCTGTGTTGTTTATTATCAAATGAAAGTCTCTGTCACGCACTGTATTTCTACCAGTTTCACTGTTGATAATATTCCAAGTCATTTTAATTTTATTTACAGATGTTTTGATTTTATTTTTCAAGTAAATTGATTTCGCAGAGGAACAGGCTCGTTTAAATAACTTAGAATAGATTTTAACATACTCCAAGAAAGTGGGGTTATGATTATATGATTTTTCAAAATAAAGGTCATATAACTTCTGTCTGCTTTTATAGATTCCCGGAGTTGCCCATTCACTAAAATTAGCACGATCACCAAAAGATATTGTTTTTGGTTCGAATATTTTATTGAATTCATCACTGATGAGATGGAACAGTGAGTTATATAATATATTTGTGTCACTGTGAGTAGGCAACCCTGGAACTTTTTGTATTAAATTAGTTCTTAAGAGTTCTAGGCGGCTATTATTTATTGGAACAAAGCTAACAGTTTTTGTTTGGGGTTTGTTCATTTTCTTTGGAAACACTGCTAGTTGTCCACAGTGATCAGATTCTAATTTATTTATAATTGAGTTATCTATTGGTTTTAAATTTGTGAATATATTATCTATACAAGTTGCACTAGTGGCGGTTATCCTAGTAGGTTCCAAGAAAATATTGTACATGTTATGACATTTAAAAAGTAATTTAAACTTATCAATTATTGGACTACATTCCAGTAAATTAATGTTAAAGTCTCCACAGATAATCATTGTCTTGTTTGATTTGGAAATTTTAAATAAAAGGTTCTCCATACATTTTTCAAACTCATCATAAGGTGAGCATGGAGGCCTGTATACGCATACAACAAGGAACTGCTCAAGCTCAATACTGGAAATTTCAATTACTCGTTCAACAGAGAGGCTCACAATATCTTTACGTTCTTTAAATTTTATAGTTTTATTTGTAATAATTAAAGAGCCACCACGTATTAAATTAACTCTGCTGAAGGAGCTAGCAACGTGATGATTATTAAAACTGAATATAATTTGATCATTTTTTAGCCAGTGTTCAGTAATACAAACAATATCTATGTTGCTATCATTTAAAAACAATTCTAGTTCAAGTTCTTTGCCCATCAGACCTTGTATATTCTGGTGGACAAGTTTTAAAACATCATGGCAAGAGGTTGTCTCTATTGTCTTATGTCCTAATTTAAATTATTTGGAATTTCATTAATAGCCACATTTTTGGCTAAGTTTAATAGGTTAAATTGCTCAATAGAAGCAAAGTCAATCTTAGATTGCTCAATAGAAGCAACCTTAGTAGCCAAATTTTTGGCTGTAATATCAAATAAATACAATAGCGAACTAGCTATCTGTCCTTTGTAATACTTTGAAAGATAATAATTATCTTTTGTCAAATAAAAGTTTTTTAAATAATTATTAATGTCAATAAGTTTAAATTTATGACAATTATCGAAAGGATTATTACTTTGAAATACCAAAGTATTCAAAGTCAAGTTAAGCTTATATCTAGTATTATTTTCTACCTGTGGCAAACTATCACTGTAAGGAAATGTAAACAATATAATGTTATCCAATTTAAGTTTTGTGAGATAACTGTAGTAGTCAATTAGTTGTTTTTTGTTAACATTTCCCCTATCTCCTATTAAAATTAATAATGTGTAGGTATCCACTAATAAAGGATGTTTCGAAATTCCACCCCTAAGCGCCGCCATACACTGACTGCTTGTAGCTGTCGGAACCGGCAGCTCTAGAGCAGTTTGTTGCAGTCGGTTTCAGACGCCGCATCGACCGCCCGCCGACTGCTTGAGCTAGAGCTGTTGGTTGCAGTCGACCGCATCGACAGCCCGCCGACAGCTCGCGACAGCCCGCCGACTGCTTGGCGCCAAGCAGTCTTTGGTTGTCGCGAGCAGTCGATGCGGTCGACAGAAGTTATCTTCAGTCTTTCCACTTTCCACCTGGGACGACCCGTCCGCGACTGGATGACCATCTTGTCAATTACTGCCAACTGATGTGATTTCATAAAAGATTCTGGACGCCGTTTAACATACTTTTTTGTGCCAATTCCAGGAGTATCCTGTCTCCTTGCAGTGGAGACACCCACCAGGCGACCAGCATACAGCAGCTCCACAACAAAATAAAAGTGTATGATTAATATAGCAACATGAGTAATTTGGTATACAAGAAACGTCCTGGAACATCGGGGATCTCCGGACAACTCTACGAGACGAAATTACTTAGTACAATACAATTCAGATTGGTCCAAGATAAAGACATCGAAGAGTTCTATATAGGCACAAACGTGGATGGACTCGGAGTGTTCGACGACATCTGCTTTAGATTCAAAGCAAAAGGATTTGATAAACCCGTCGCGGTGTTCCTACAAGCCAAACATAGAGACGATATGAACAAACGTCTCGTGGCTAACAGCATCGACTGGCCGAAGTACTGCGATAGTTATGTGAATATTAGAAATAAATTCAATGTTAACAGCAGTGACGCCTTCTTCAAAGGTGCATACGAGGATGTCGAATGTGCATTCGTATTTTATACAAACACGAAAGACGAGTTGGTCAAACGGAAGGAAAGCAATTGTATTAGTAAGATTAATGATGTCATCAGCACAGGAGATGATGCATTTCAGCTTGCATATACAGATAACGATGTTAAACTATTAAATGAAATGGTGTTGCGTGCGATTATTGAACATCTGGTTAAACTCATAGCAGATACAGTAAGAGTCAAAGGAAACAATTATAAATCACTGATGAACAATGAACTAATACAGACGTACCACGTTATTTTATCGCATCGAGTTTTCATAGACAGCGACGTCCAGCAAGATGATAATACAGATTATCGTATGGCTCGATTCAATCACACTTTTTTCGATACCACTGATGACCATCTGAAGCTGCTGGGTGAGGGTCTAGTTAATGAAGCGCTGAAGGATAAAAAACTAAGCCTTATAGTAACACCCGATTCCTCTGCATCACCATCCTCCGAGCCATCTTTGGTTGATGTTAACAAAACATCTGATAACGATGACGCGTTTTCAAGAGAGGGGTTAAATGCAATAGAAAGTTCTGATGCAGAATCACAACGACGTTCAGCTTGCGTAAAAGCATACTGTTCGGTATTGTTCAAGCTCCCCGCAGCGTTCGGAAACCGAGACCTTACTTTGAGAGGCGAGAGCTCACGGAAAGAAAAACGAGTGTGTTACTTGGCAAATAAATTAATTTACTTACTAAAAGAATCGAATGTCAACAATAATAATGATCATACCTTCAATATTATACGCATAGATGACATCTTCCCTGATAAAGGATTTCTTAGACTGAACGGCGGCATAGCTGGTGCTGTTGGGAATTTATTAATATTCGATAATAAGACTCGGCTGCTAATGTTAAACGATGGTAACGACTTGGCAGGTCATGTTAAAACACTGTTCGACAAGATTAATAGCGAGGTCAAGGAATTGGAAAAATATAGATTCGACGTGAGAGTCAAGAATTTTCCAAAACTATCGTTCGATTTCAACGAACACGACAAAAGCATGGTCCTAAACTTCACAAATAGATTACTGTTCTGCACAAACCAAGCGAGTGAGAGCGAAGTGGAACGTATTTTAGTGGAAGACATCGACCGTCTACTGACCAATAGAGAACGAAACAGTAACTTCCAATTGGACCCACACGACATATTTGAGAGGTACCACAAGGACATACAACAATGGTGGATACAATCAGAGAACCCGCAGTACCTGACGAACACATGTCAAATATATCAAAATTCTGTTGTACATTTTCTAATTAAGTCTCTAAGAAGTGTTGCCAACGTAGCGCACAAAAATAAAATACTAAAACTTAATATTGAATTAGACACAGAAGCCTGCAAATTATTGAAATTAGATGCATCATTTTTGAAAACTATCATAGTTTCTGATTGTATCGCGATAAGCGTTGAAAAGGTAACTCGGTATATCGAGACCGACGATTATATTCTCATAGATCTCAATTATATGTTGAGCCTTCCCGTGAGCTACTATGACCTATTTCATAAGGAACTGAAGAATGTTGAAGGCAAAATATTGATTTTAACATACAGATCACCACAAGTTTCAACATCAAACAAAGATGTGAAAGATATGCTACATAGTTTAAAACAGAAGAAGCTAATCGTAGTTACCAATGAGTCATCGTTAAAAATTGCGGACACAGACTTCTTCATCGTAAAAGATAAAAGCAGTTTGGTAGATTTGACTAAAGAATCACAAGAAACCATAATTAAGAACACTGATGTTATATTCCAAGGCGAGCATGTAAATCTGGACTTGCTTGTAGACGACGGCGCCAGAGTATTCGTCAACGGGGAAGTTATGGATAAAATAATGAGTGAAGAAGTTATAGAGGTAGGTGAACCACTCACTACTTCTAGGTATGAAGAAATAAAAGATTTATATATCAGCAGAATTGTCACACTGAAACGCGTTTTCCATGAACGACAAGTTGATGATGATAGTGATCTAGAAGAAGATACAGAAGAAAAATATGATGATGATGATATCAAAGAAGAAGAAGAAACAGAAGATTTTGTTCAAGATTATGGTGGTGAAGAATATTATGATACCGATAGTAATGGTGACGATGATAAAAATAATACTAATCATATGCATCACGTTGAAATAAAACTAGAGTCATTTTATGATATAGAAGAGCACGCTGTGCTCATCACAGCGGAGCCGGGAATGGGCAAGTCGTCTCTACTCACGCACCTGTCGCTGACTACGAAGGCGCGCGACCCTGGAGTGTGGATAGTGAGAATAGACTTGTTGGATTATTCCAGATATTTCCACCAGTGGATGGAAGATAAGGTCATTGATATATTGGAGGCGTTGAGATTCATTTGCACCGCTTTATTCAAACTAAATATAAGCGCAACATTAACATTGAACGAGAAAAATGGTGAAATATATCTTGAAGATTGTGCCCTTAAAGCGGGAATTATATTTCAAATTAATATGTTTTTACATCATTGTAGCCGGCGCAAAGTGATATTTGCTTTTGACGGATTCGACGAAATATGTCCGCATCACGAACCAAAAGTGATACAATTTCTGAATATTCTCAAACAGTACCGTCCCCGAGAACATCTAATTTGGGTTACGAGTCGAACGTACAGCAAAATACTGCAGAGCTTAGAGTTAATATTTAGCGTCTCTCACCAACTGCAGCCGTTCAATAACATCGAACAACAACACTTTATAGAGAGATATCTCAAATTAAAATTAGATTTGAATGAACTGAATCAGAAACAGATCGAGAGAATTGATGATTTTATGGCATTTATGGGGCGGACACATAGCTTACGAGGGGGAAAGATTATGCCATACAAGCGTCGCAGCCTGCCGCTGCACACCGTGTACCTGGGTGCGGCGCAGTACTTCAAGGACGAAATAAAACGTGTCCTATTTCTACAGGACAAAGACAAATATGTGGAAGCCTGGAATTTGAACGTGGAATTTAAATCTAGCAAGAATAAAGTGAATGACAAGAGAGAGTTCATCGCAATACCACTCCACATATACATGATAGCCAATTACTTCCAACACCAAATCAAATACGTCGAGACCGACACGATATGGGACTTAAATCTAAAAACTAACGCGATATACGAACATTTTATGGAGACAAAATTGAGAAAGATACGCTTCGAGGAGAAGAATCAGATTGATTTATATAAACCCGATAATCAATTAACATTTGAGAGAGAAAAGAATATATTTATGAATGAACATAAAAAATTGGCTGCGTACGCGATGTTTTATGAAGACGTCGACCAATTGTTTAGTGAGATAGAAATAGAAGAGATTAAAAGACTAGTCAGTACAATTAATTCTGGTCGAGAGAAGACAGGTGTTATTTACGACGTAATTGACGAAGTGCCCAGATTCGTGCATCGAACGATTGCCGAGTACTTCGCAGCGGAGTACATCAGTGATAGACTCAAGACGGAGCAATCTGATTATGAACTAAAATCATTATGGTATTTTATAGTAAGCACTGTGTTTAATAATAATAATGTACTAAACGTCCTAAACGTATTAGATGATAAATTGATTATGGATGAAGAATTGAAGAATAAAGTTAGCGATGCGCGGAGCAGACGGATAATATTCGAGTTTTCAATAAAACCGTGGACCGACAAGAATATTAAGCCTGAGCTGCAAATCCCGCTATTATATGCACTTCGTCAGAAACTCCATAATTTCACGTTATTATTTCTATCGACAGCAGAATTTATAACTTCAGACAATGTACGATGCCTCGGTAGTGTTTTAAGTGGATTGAGACTTATTCCCATTGATGTGCTTAAGAAGAATACTAAATTGATAAATGTCGTGCTGGATACCGTGCAGAAAGCAGATCCGTCTCAAATTCACATGTTGTTAAGTCAATTACCCGGATGGAGTGAAATATGCGACGGCAACACCCCGAAAGAAGTGATCATAGATAGGATTCATAGGTATACGGATAGACAAATACTTACTAGGCTAAACCTGGTAAACACAGGTAAACCACAATATGTGGTTATTGACCACAGGACTGCCAACACTTTGTCAGTATATCAAATATTTTGTGTAATAGCTATAGTCTTATTATTATTATTTTTTAATACCAAGCATGTTTTTCATGTATTTCAGTAATTTAGTCGAGCAGTGAGGAAGAAGCGAACTTGAACTGTATTAACAGTTTTTAACTAAAACCCAATTATTATAGAATTTATAGACATTATGGTAAAATATGATATTTTTTAGCGACTGTAGCCTAGGGGCGAACACGTTGGGCTCAATCAGAAGGTCCCAGGTTCGATCCCCGGTGGGGCATGCACCAATGGATGAATTTTCATCTATGTGCATAATTTACAGTTCGCTAACGGTGAGGGAAAACATCGTGAGGAAACCTACCTATCCCTCGGGATTAGGTAATAGTCAGTTCCTGTATACACGGCGACAAGGTTCACCACCTGTCACGTTGGGTTCTGACTATCTGGTGAAACGTGGGCTTTGAGTTGGCTTAATACCTCCACAATGTGGTGGTGTATGGCCACTCAAGCCTCTGACTACCCCCGAATGGGGATAAAAGTCGTGACGTTATATTTTTTTTTTTTTTTTTTTTATAACACTAGTTTTAGTTTAATATTGTTACTAACATTATTGTCAACCGTCTGAAATAAATTATTTATTATTTTTATTATTAAATCTATCAGTTTTAAGATAGTAGAGCCAAGCTGTAGCCAATTGACTGCAGCTCATAAACGGGCTGGCTCGACCGGGGTAGTACCACCCTCTCACAGAAGATCGGCGTAAAGCAGCTATTACAGCTGCGTTTCGTTCGATGAGTGAGAGAGCCGTAAGCCCACCCCCCCTCCTTCTCCCTCCATCCCACTCCCCTTTAGATCGGCAATGTGCGAGCAATGCCTTCGGTATTGTAAGCATCTATAGGCTACGGTAACTGCTTAACATCAGGCGGGCCGTACGCTTTTTTGCCACCGCAGTCCTATATAAAAATAATAAAAAAACAGCTTAACATCAGGTGGGCCGTACGCTTTTTTGCCACCGCAACCCTAAAAAAAACAAAAAAAAAGTGGCCCGCATTGCCCATTGCTCGTGTTTCCCCCGCTCTCCCCTATACGTACATCGTTGATGAATTGTCCACTTCCAGTGATCAGTGAGTGGCTGTGTCAGTAGCTTGTGTGACACTGCCCGAGTGACATCGTGCCTGGGGGGTTACTCCGAAATACGTCGCTGACGGCTCGTCCGAAGTACGGATTCGATTTACGATCAAAACAATGTCAAATCGTAGAGAAAAATGAAAGAAGAAATGTCAAATCCACGACAATCCGTCAGCCGAAACGTTAGGTTCGTATTTCGGAGTAGGCCAGCTGGGACTAAGGGTGCGTTTCGATTGAAGCGGAGCGGGGCGGAGCGGGGCCGAGCGGACCGTGAATTGGCCAATCACAGTGCTCGAAATCTCCACTCCGCATCAGTGGAAACAGTGTAAGCGGGGCGGAGCGGAGATGAGTGGACTTTCGAATAAAACAAATGAACACGCGGCCCCGAGCCGGACAGAGCGGAGTCGAGCAGGCTGTGGTGCCGAGTAGTGGGCACGAAGCGGAGCGGAGCTGGGCGGAGCGGGGCGGGGCGGGGCTGGGCGGAGCGGAGCGGAGCTGGGCGGAGCGGGGCGGGGCGGGGCTGGGCGGAGCGGAGCGGAGCTGGGCTGGGCGGAGCGGAGATGAGTGGACTTTCGAATAAAACAAATGAACACGCGGCCCCGAGCCGGACAGAGCGGAGTCGAGAAGGCTGTGGTGCCGAGTGGTGGGCACGAAGCGGAGCGGAGCGGAGAGGAGAGGAGCGGAGCGGAGCGGAGCTGAGCGGAGCTGAGCGGAGCAGAGCGGAGCTGAGCGGAGCTGAGCGGAGCAGAGCGGAGCTGAGCGGAGCAGAGCGGAGCTGAGCGGAGCAGAGCGGAGCTGAGCGGAGCAGAGCGGAGCTGAGCGGAGCAGAGCGGAGCTGAGCGGAGCAGAGCTGAGCGGAGCTGAGCGGAGCTGAGCGGAGCTGAGCGGGGCTGAGCGGGGCTGAGCGGAGCAGAGCGGAGCAGAGCGGAGCTGAGCGGAGCAGAGCGGAGCTGAGCGGAGCAGAGCGGAGCAAAGCGGAGCAGAGCGGAGCAGAGCGGAGCTGAGCGGAGCTGAGCGGACTTTCGAATACAATATATGAACACGCTGCCCTGCTCCACCCCGCTCCGCTTCGCCGCGTTCCGCCCCGCTCCGCTTCAATGGAAACATTTGCCACTTCTCACTGCTATTCTCCGCTCCACTCCGCCCAGCACCGCTCCGCTCAACCCCGCTCCGCCCCGCTCCACTTCAATGAAAACATTTGCCACTTTTCACTGCTCTTCTCCGCTCCACTCTGCCCAGCTCCGCCCCGCTCCGCCCCGCTCCGCCCCGCTCCGCCCCGCTCCGCTCCGCCCCGCACCGCTTCAATGAAAACATTTGCCACTTTTCACTGCTCTTCTCCGCTCCACTCTGCCCAGCTCCGCCCCGCTCCGCCCCGCTCCGCCCCGCTCCGCTCCGCCCCGCACCGCTTCAATGGAAACAGTTGCCACTTTTCACTGCTCTTCTCCGCCCCGCTCCGCCCCGCTCCGCTTCAATGGAAACGCAGCCTAACATCGTATCTTCTACATGTTCAATGTTCACACTTTAACATTTTTATTTAGACATCATTATTTTGTTCGATCGATTTCAACTTAGAGATGCATTGATAAAGGTAAGTAGTTATTTAATTACCGAACCTCAGAAAAAGTGTGTAAAAAATAGTTTTGCGTGTAAAACTTGAAAAACTAATTTTCACACGCAGCGGGTAGGTATCTCCAAAAATATAAAAATCTACCGATTTTAAGAGGGCGATTCTACCGATTTTGCATTATGACGTTCGAGTTTACTCAGAGTACTTTTGAGGGAAGCGCACGCGCAGCGCTATCCGGCTTATACCTTTAATATGTGGAAATAAAACGTCATTAGGCGTGTCTACAACATGCACATGCCGCGCGAGGCTGCTCACCCACGTTCCTCGCGAAGCACGACGTTTGCCTCAATCGCATGCCGCGTGAGGCAAATGGCGAGGCAACTGACACTCTAGACAGGGAAAGGTATACCCGATCAATCAGTTTGACACGTTTGACATCATTCTGTCTCACGACTGCCAAACTAGGTGAGGCAAATGTGAGTGCTCAGGTGAGGCAGGGCGCGCATTTGCCTCACGTGAGGCAAGTCAAACTTCGCGAGGAAAATTTTCCTCGCGCGGCATGTGACACTTCTGGACGTAGCTATTTGTATTTTTTTAAATTCTTCTGTTTTATTTCACTTCTTACACGTCGTTATAAAATTAACGTAATTCTAATTAAAATCTATCCTCTCTCTCTAATCTGTCCTCCATCCTTTTCACTCCTAATACGTTTCATTTCACTCACCTCTTCATACGTTTCGTTCCACATTAAACATTCTGTCATCACTTTCGTTCCGTTCCTTCACTAATCACTCCCACATTTATTTTTGTCAGTATTGCATGAAAATCCGTGTTATTGTGTAATTTGTCATCACCGCTACGCCTGTAGAGATACAACGACGTTGAAATACATACCCAGGTATTTATTATTTTTAAAATAACAGTGCAAACTACTATATTAACCAAAGTGTTCTGTCGATGACGATAAAATTTAAAAAAGATAGGCTAGTGGGTACATCGTTACCGATTTTGCATTTTGACTTTCAAGACCATTGCACACAATGTTTTTGTGGGAACCGTGCACGCAGCGCTGTCCGGCTTATACGGTCTATTTTTATTTTTTTATTTCAGATTTGCTTTACAATATTCATAGTTAATACACAAATGCCCAAACAGGAGTGTATAAATGTATCCCACCAAAAACATTTTCATGCAAAAAATGTTGCTAAAATGAGACCAGGGGGCTTACCACAAGCTCTTATAGCGATTCAATTATAGGAACGTTTTAACGACGTTTTAATGACGTTTCTTATTGTCATGACAATAAGGTACGTCATTGCACAAAAAGTCGCTGAAACGTTAATACGTTCCTGTAATTGAATCGCAATAAGAGCTTGTGGTAAGCCCCCAGACCGCACTATTGAAAAGTTATCAAATCTCACGTTTCAACTCTACAAGCCCTAGCTTCTAGTCAAAATATGTGGTTTTTGTGTAGTCTGTTATCGCCGCTGCGCCTGACGTTAAAATACATACTGACCTATTTATCATGATTATAATAAGACAAACTACTTTAACCAAGTGTTCTGTCCATGGACCAGTTACTAAGGGGACTGGCCCTAAGCAAGTCGGCCGAGTGGTCGGCCTAGTACTAACATTGACATAAAGCGAAGCGAGTAGTTCAACTATTTACCGGTAAATAGTAAAATGAAAATGAAAAAACAATGACCACGTTTTTTTTCATACAAATATCTAATAAGGGCACCTCTTTCTTTAGTCTTTACTCTGTGGTTCTGTCCAGTGCCTAGGCGATGATGCAAAATTAAAAATAGATAGGTTAGTACATCGTCCATTTAAATTAGTTTGGCACTGTATAACAACGTGAGAGTGCAAATATAGTGATACACGTTTATTTAAAAGGAGATTACGACACCCAATGTTGGCACTCCCCCAATTATTGGCAATACTGGCATTATCTTTAAAAAAAAGGAAAATTAACATTGAAATAAGTAGTGTTTTTTGTAAGTTATAAATTTCAGTTTTTCTATTTAAAACTGGAAATGTACACCTGGCTGACCAAGGGTCTGTTCAATGGTGTTAGTAAATGTTTTACCAGCCCAATTATTGTCGCCCTCGTCTAGTAGTAATATAACAAAGCAAAGAGAGTATACTGATATAGTGAAAAGAATAACTCCTCTAATAGTACATTACTGCTGCGGTCTCTAATGAGTGTGTTGTTGACCGCGTTGTTGATGGGCGAAAGCGCGGCGCAGCGCAGCTCCAGGCCTCCACAGCGCGGTCGGCATTGCAACCCTTGATGGACAAGCTAAAATAAAGGCCGAGACCAAAGGTCGAGGCCTTTATAGAGCAGCCAGCAAGGGTAGCTATGATGACCAAGCTTGGAGGCCGTGAGCGTAGCGAAGCTTAGCTTGAGGCCAGTATAGCGTGGTCAGCAGTACACTCATTAGAGACCAAGGCTTGTATAGTGCTTTACTCAAAAATGCGACTATTAGTTTAAACAAAACTAACTAAGTGGGTATAAAAATTAATACATAACATAACATACATAACATATACGTCACGACTTTTATCCCCATTCGGGGTTAGTCAGAGGCTCGAGTGGCCATACATCACCACATTGTGGAGGTATTAACCAACTCAAAGCCCACGTACCACAGCTATCGTCTAGAATCTAGAGGATAGCTGTGGTACGTGGTTATGTTCCACTTTGCCCTAAAGTATCTAAACGGACTACGGCTATCCTCTAGATGAGCATATTTTCTTGTTTCATAAATTTTTGAGTGTGATATTTTGTTAAATTTATTATTGTCTTGTAAAAAGTCATAGAACAAAAGTTGTTGTTTATGATGACAGTAATACAGTCCTGCAAGGTTGTTAGTATTTTTCCAATAACCGTTTATATAGTAGTTTATAAAAGGTTTATTTAGCTTCACATTGTATATTTTCTTCAAATCTTGAGATGGATTTATCAACCACAGATTTCATTAAATATGCTGGACGCCGTGTAACATACTTTTTGTCACAATTTCAGGAGTTTCCACATTCTCCTTGCAGTGGAGACCCTACACAGACCACTCACCAGGCGACCAGCATTCAGAAGTTAAAGAAGTTTTTTCGATGAGTAGACCTTGAGTTGGGCCTATCTAAACATCTTGCCTCCTCAAAGTGAACGTGTGGATGATCTAACGTCCATAGTTGCAGAGCTACATATACACTCACAGATAGAACTCGCCTGTATACAAGCTCCTCAGCAAAAGAACATTGCATAATTAATATAGCAACATGAATAATTTGCTATACAAAAAACGTACTGGAACATCGGGGGTCTCCGGACAACTCTACGAGACGAAATTATTAAGTTTAATACTATTCAGAGTACTCCATGGTGAGGACATCGAAGAGTTCTATATAGGCACGAACGTGGACGGACTCGGGGAGTTCGACGACATCTGCTTAAGGTTCAAAGTAAAAGGATTCGATAAACCCATCGCGGTGTTCCTACAAGCCAAACATAGAGACGATGTGAATAAATGTCTCGCAGTCAACAGCATTGACCTGCCGAAGTACTTTGATAGTTATTTGAAAATTAGAAATAAATTCAATGTTAACAGCAGTGATGCCATCTTCAAAGGTGCATACGATGATATCGAATGTGCATTCGTATTTTATACAAACACGAGGGACGAGTTGGTGAAACAGAAGGAAAGAAATTACATAAGTAAGATTAATGATGTCATCAGTACAGGAGATGACGCGTTCCAGCTTGCGTACACAGATGACCATGTAAAACTATTCAATAAAATGGTGTTGCGAGCGATTATTGAACAACTAGCTAAACTCATAGCAGATATAGTAAGAGTCGAAGGAAACAATTATAAATCACTAATGAACAATGAACTTATGCAGACGTACCACGTTATTTTATCGCATCGAGTTTTCATAGACAGCGACGTCCAGCAAGATGTTAATAAAGATTATCGTATGGCTCGATTCAATCACACTTTTTTTGATACCACTGATGACCATCTGAAGCTGCTGGGTGAGGGTCTCGTTGCAATAGGGAGTTCTGATGCAGAATCACGACGACGTTCAGCTTGTGTAAAGGAATACTGTTCAAAATCGTTCAAGCTCCCCGCGGCGTTCGGCAACCGAAACCTGACTTTAAGCCGCGAAAAACGATTGTGTTACTTGGCAAATAAATTAATTAATTTACTAAAAGAATCGTATTGTAACATTTTCAATGATGATACCTTCAATATTATACACATAGATGAGAACTTCCCTGACAAAGGATTTCTTAAACTGAACGGCGGTTTAGCCGGCGCTGTTGGGAATTTATTGATATTGGATAGTAAGACTCGGCTGCTAATGTTTAACGATGGTAACGACTTGGCAGGTCATGCTAGAACACTATTTGATAAAATAAATCGCGCGGTCACGGAATTGGATAAATATAGATTTGACGTGAGAGTCAAGAATTTCCCAAAACTGTCATTCGATTGCAATGAACACGACAAAAGCATGGTCCTACACTTCACAGATAGATTACTGTTCTGCACAAAACAAGCGAGAGAGAGCGAAGTTGAAGATATTTTAAAGAGGGACATCGGCCGACTACAGAACACAAGAGAACAATGTAACTTCCAAATCAAATCAGATGCGATTTTCCTGGCGTATCACGATGAAATACAAAAATGGTGGTTGCAACAAAATAACGCGGAGTACCTGACGAAAACATGTTATCTATTTCAAAATTCAATTGACCGATTCATAAAAAACCCTTTGCTGAATATTGCAAACATTCTAAGCAAAAATAAAATGATGAAATACGATATTATGTTTAATACACTAGCCGTCGAATTATTGAGATTAGACGCATCATATTCGAAAATAACTATCATAGTTTCTGAAGTAATCGCGTTAAGTATTGTTAAAGTAACTCAGTATATCAAGAACGATGATTATTATCTCATAGACTTGAATTATGTCTCAAGCCTTCCCGTAAACGACTCTAACGGCCTTCACGAGGAACTCAAGAATGTTAAAGATGAAGTATTCATTTTAACATACAGATTATCACAAGTAACAAAATTAAACAAAGACATCAAAGCTATCCTACAACTTTTAAAACAGAAAAAACTAATCGTAGTTACAAATTCTGGGTCTGTCTCTGAAATAAGAAAGATTTTTGCGCACGCAGACTTCTTCATCGTGGATGATAAAAGTAGTTTGGTAGATTTAACTAAAGAATCACAAGAAACCATCACTAAAAATACTGATGTTATATTCCAAGGCGTGCATGTAAATCTAAACGTGCTTGTAGACGACGACGCTAGAGAATTCATTAAAGGAGAACTTATGGATAAAATAATGAGTGGAGAAGTCATACAGGTAGGTGAACCACTCACCAATCCTTTGTATGAAAGAATTAAAGGTTTATATATCATCAGAAGAGTCACATCAAAACGTGTTTTCCATGGACGCCAAGACGATAATGCAGACAATGATGATGATGATGATGATGATGAAGTTAATGATGATGATGAAATTAATGATGATGTTAAAGATGATGATGATGATAGTAATGATGAAAGGCAAGACGTCGGAACAAAACTGGAGTCATTTTATGATATGAACGAACAGGCTGTGCTCATAACAGCGGAGCCGGGAATGGGCAAGTCATCTCTACTCACGCACCTGTCACTGACTACGAAGGCGCAAGATCCTGGAGTGTGGATAGTGAGGATAGACTTGTTGGACTATTCCAGATTTTTCTGCCAGTGGATGGAAAACCAGGCGGCCATTGACTTATTGGAAGCATTGAGATTCATTTGCGTTGCTCTAGTCAATCAAAATGTTAACGAAAGGTTAATTTTGGACGAGAAAAATGGTGAAATATGCGTGAAGGAATGTAGCATACAAACCGACAAAGATGTTATATTTCAAATTAATATGTTTTTACATTTTTGTAACCGGCGCAAAGTGATATTTGCTTTCGATGGTTTCGACGAAATATGTCCGCGTTACGAACCGCAAGTGATCCAATTTCTGAATGTTCTCAAATGTTACCGTTCTGAAGAACACCGAATTTGGATTACGAGTCGGACGTACAGTAAAATACTGCAGAGTTTAGAGTCAGTATTCGACGTCTGTCACCTACTCCAGCCGTTCAATGACGTAGAACAACAACAATTTATAGAGAGATATCTCAAATTAAAATTACATTTGGAAGAATTTAATCAGAAAGAGATCGATAAAATTGATAATTTTATTGCATATATGAGACAGTCACACAGCTTGTCTAAGGACATAAATATGACGAAAGCTTTCAACACTCTTAACCTGCCGCTAGACAACGTGTACCTGGCAGCGGTGCAGTACTTCAAAGACGAAATAAAACGAGTCCTATGTCTCCAGGACAAAGAGAAATATGTAAAAGCTTGGAATTTGGACGTGGACGTAATGAGGGACACGCGAGCATACATCGATTTCGATTACGATTCAGAGTTCATCACGACCCCACTCCACATATACATGATGCTGGATTACTTCCAACACCAAATCAAACACGCCGAGACCGACACGATATGGGACTTGAATCTCAACACTCACACGATGTACGAACATTTCGTGGAGACGAAATTTAGAAAAATACGTTTCGAGGAGAAGAATCAAATGGATTTATATAAGCCTGATAATCAATTTACTTTCGAGAGCGAAAAGAAGAAATTTATTAATGTACATAAAAAGCTGGCTGCGTACGCGATGTTTTATGAACACTTCGACCAATTGTTTAGTGAAACAGAACTAGAAGAGATTAGACAAATAGTCAGTACAATAGATTCTGGTCAAGAGAAGACAGGCGTCATTTACACTGTTATAAACGGCGTGCCCAGATTCATGCATCAAACGTTCGCCGAGTACTTCGCAGTGGAGTACATCTGTGATATACTCAAGACGGAGCAGTCTAGTAATAAACTAATATCATTATGGAATTTAATAGTGTACACTGCGACAAGTTTCTGCTATATGGGCGTACTAATCTTATTAGATGATAAATTGTTTATTGATGAAGAATTGAAGAATAAAATTCGCGATGCGCGGAGCAGACAGATAATATTTGATTCGTTGATGGAGCAAATGAATGTGACGGAGATTAGTACGAACCAACTAGAGGTTATTAGTCGCGCGGTTTATTATATAATGATGTGGTCGCTAAACAGCGCGCACCTACACAACTTAGGGTCATTATTTCTATGGACACTTGGATTGCTAACTCCAGAGGTTGCAGAAGGCCTCGTTAAAAAAGTTACTGAATTGGTACCTGGACTGAGTCCGGAATTTAAAAATGTCAAGCTCGATACTGTGCGGAAAGCAGATCTGTGTGAAATTGAAGAGTTTGATAAATTTCTCCAATGGTATAGGATATGTGACGACAACACCCTGAAGAGAAATACCATAAATACGATATACGAATATATATTTGTAAAGCCACAATAAATAATTACTTAAAATTCAGTTTTTTTATTGGCAATATAAGTACATAAGGCATACTGGCGGACTTTAAAGGATTATTTCTTAAATAAAATACAGATGAACGCACTTTAACATTATTTGGACATCATTATTTTGTTCACTTTTTAGACTGTTCTTTATAGATATAGGTATCTGAATATTTTCACCCAAGCGTCGTTGCATTCGGGAGACCGCTAAGTAGGTACCTATTCATCGGTCAGGGTCATAATCTACTGGTTACTCTAAATGGAGGTTAACAGACAGACAGAGTAGCAGAAGTATTAAGCATTTTCACCTATTTCTGCGTTCAGAGTCACCAGTAACCTAACAGGAAGGGAATGACGGGGTTTTAGCAAGCGAGCGTGCCCCGTAGTCCTGAGCTCGCTTCGCTCGCTCGCGCGTGCAATATTTAAAACTTTCATTCAAAAAGTTGTTTTACAAAATGATATGTTTAGGAAATGAATTGTTTGTCAAATAATAGGTTGTAAAATGAAAGTTTGTCATGTATAATTATTTTATAAACTGAATCATTTGACAAACGTTTTGTTGTATAATGATGAAATGTCAAATGATAATTATAATATTTGCCAATCGTTGATTGTAAACATTTGTAAAGAAAGTTTTGGTCATTTGGAAGGACCCCTAAAAAAGAGTATGAAAGACTAAGGATCATTACACACTAGGACGCCATGGCGACGTCGCCTGCTATGCAGTATCCAAACAATTCGGCTGTTTTCACATTAGACAGCGCGGCACCGGCGGCGGCATGGCGGCAGCCTTTTCATTGGTCAGTGACCAGTTGTCATTCGTTACTGACCAATGAGAACCACGCAAACAGCTGTCACTGTGCCGTCGCCGGTGCCGTGCCGTCTAATGTGAAAACAGCCAATAGTACAATAGGTACTAGTTGATAAAAAAATAGGTTTTACTTTTTCATCGCTTGAATACACGTTTTATACCTATAACCTTGTACGTACTTCTCCACCAAGCCAACTAGGCACTCGGATGGAATGCGGCTTCTCCGCCCGTATAACCGCCACCGCCTGCGGCTTCCCGCCCGCACACCGCCACCGGCTTGTGCGGGTGACGTCACATTTGACAATAATCTGGTGTTAAAAAAAAACATTCGCCAGCGTGAAGTCTCTTTACGCTTTGTATGATAACTTGTCTCGTAACAAGTTATTCACCAGTGTGAACGCTTTCCACACAACCAACATTAACATGTCGCAATACTTGTAGTGACAACAAGTCATGCGACATGTTGATTGTCCGTCAATGGAAATGCAACTCTATACATGTCGTGAGATCTGTTGAATTCTGTTGAAATCAACATGTTTTTGCGCAGTGGAAACGCGGGGTAACAGTAACATTTTTTTATCTCATTCTAACTAATGTAATTGTCATAAGCATGAATAAAGAAAAGCTTGTGACTGTCGTATAAGGCATTTTGTTATCTCGTGGAGCAGTAGCTGTTTTTTCGGTTTGTTTGTCACAGTGACAGTCTGTTATTGTAAGAAACCTGTTTTATTTAACTGTTACGATAAATACGCCTCACTCCTAATTCGAACATTGTTGTCTCTATTTTATGACAACAATAAATAGAGACAAAAACATGTTTGGTCCGAACGTTTCGTCCAGTACGAACGCAGCGTTACAAACAAAAGCGGGCGTTCACTTACTGATAAACTGTGCGCATATGTCTGATAACAAATTAAACAAGGTTTTCGCGTAAAAGGCACGTTTGAGTATATTCATATTTGCTTATATTAACACTATACACTATTACCACATTCTAATTGGTTACTACAGTACTCATTACCTAGATAATGTAACACGTAAATATAGGTACTTGTAACTGCTATATTTAACACCTATCTCAGAATTTATTTAACAGATGTTGACACTAAAGAAATTTGCACTGTTAATTTAGCAACTGATTAAATTTTGCCCCATCTCTAGTCAGGAGTATTTTTGTTCTATGGGCGGGCGTTGCCTGCTGACAAACTTTGTGCGTCGCATTAAAGTATAATTAAACAAATTTTTCGTGTAAATGTATGTGTATATTCATATTTCTGATATATTCTATTTATATACACTGTTACATAGAATTTATAATAATAATACCGATTGTCATGCCACTTTGGTGGATGTTACAAAGGTGAGTTACTATTAATTATTAAAATAAGGATAACGATAGTAGGTAACTACATAAAGGACTTTGTACTTATGTGGATCGCTTGGGGCAGTGGTTTGAGCGTAAACAGCTCAGCTCTCTGCATCGGGTGGTTGCGGGTTCGATTCCCGCCAGAGGCAAATTTCGGAAATAGCCAACAGAGTTATTGCATATTTCAACTGAGTCTTTGCTGATAGCATCGGTCGATAACTCATGGCCTTGCACTTGACTGGGTTCAAGGTGGTCAACGATAACAGCTAGCTTTTTGTCGTTTATTTATGGCGTCGCTTTTCGCATTTAGCCAGTGTCAAGTAAAATATATCTTTTTAATGTATTTTATGCATTAAGCATACTTATGAAGGCTAGGCATTATATATACCCCTAAATACTAGGTATCAATAATGTAACGGATGCTTCAAAACATTATCACAAAAATGCCAACATTATTTTTCCACTTGTCAGTTAAAGATGCACCTATTAAGCCTTTAGATGTGCCTAACCACGCTTATTTTGCCAACATGAATGCAAGGTAACTGCCTGACATCCAATTAGTCACGCACCGCCCAGCGTCGAGGGTGCACGCGCGCGCGTTACAATGATTATGTGGCTAATAACGCCACAATGTATATGCATCTCTTTCTAACAACAGCTTGAATTAATTGATATTGTATTCAAGTCATAGTAAAGTTTAATGTGCTGTTTTTAGAGCACTTACATATATGTCGTGTATGTCGAGCCCATTTAACCCCTCAGGGAGATGCCTCTTTAAAAAAATAGTATAACCGACTTTCACTTGCAAACATGTGCCTAAAAACTGATTTCCACATGTCTAATTTAAAAAATGAACGAACTTCTTTACAAAAGACGTCATTTTCACACTTTTTGTCTCAATTTCAGGAGTTTCCACATTCTCCTTGCAGCGGAGATACCCACCAGGCAACCAGCATTCAGAATATATAGGAGTATTTTCAATGAAAAGGCCTAGCGCCTATCTAAACATCTTGCCTCCTCAAACGTGTGGATGAACCATGGACCAATTACTAAGGGGACTGGCCCTAAGCAACTCGGCCGAGTGGTCGGCCTAGTACTAGCATCGACATAAAACGAAGCGAGTAGTTCAACTATTTACCGGTAGATAGAACAATGCAAATGAAAAAACAATGACCACGTTTTTTTTCATACATATATCTAATAAGGGCACCTCTTTCTTTAGTCTTTACTCTGTGGGATGAACTTTCGCTCATAGTTGCAAAATTACTATGCACAGATAGAAATTGCCTGTTTAGAAGCTCCTCACAAAGAAAATTGTGTCATTAATAAAGCAACATGACCAATTTAGAATACAAGAAACGTGCTGGAACATCGGGGGCCTCCGGACAACTTTACGAGACGAAATTATTAAGTTTAATACTATTCAGAGCGCTCGATGATGAGGACATCGAAGAGTTCTATATAGGCACGAACATGGACGGACTCGGGGAGTTCGACGACATCTGCTTAAGGTTCAAAGTAAAAGCATTCGATAAACCCGTCGCGGTGTTCCTACAAGCCAAACATAGAGACGATCAAAACCGAGCCCTCACAGTCACCAAAACAGATTTGACGAACTACTTTAAGAGTTACATCATCATTAGAAATAAATTCAATGTTAACAGTGGCAGTGACGCCTTCTTCAAAAGTCAATACGAGGATGTCGAATGTGCATTCGTACTTTATACAAACACGAAAGACGAGTTGGATAAAGAATATCACGAAAGCAATTATATTAGTAAAATTAACGATGTCATTAGCACAGGTGATGACGCATTTCAGCTTCCATATACAGAGGACGATGTTAAGTTACTAAATCAAATGGTGTTGCATTCTGTTATTGAACAACTAGCTATACTCATAGCAGATACAGTAACAGTTAAAGGAAACAATTATAAATCACTAATGAACAATGAACTAATACAGACGTACCACGTTATTTTATCGCATCGAGTTTTCATAGACAGCGACGTCCAGCAAGATGTTAATACAGATTATCGTATGGTTCGATTCAATCACACTTTTTTCGATACCACTGATGACCATCTGAAGCTCCTGGGTGAATGTCTCATTAATGAAGCACTGAAGGATAAGAAACTAAGCTCTAAAGCAAAACCTGGTTCCTCGGCACTACCATCCTCCGACCCATCTTTGGTTGATGTTAACAAAACATCTGATAATGATGAAGCGCATTCAAGAGATGGTTTAAATGAAATAGAGAATTCTGATGCAGAATCTAAACGACGTTCAGCTTGCGTAAAGGAATACAGTTCGAAATCGTTCAAGCTCCCCGCGGCGTTCGGCAACCGAGACCTGACTTTGAGCCGCGAAAAACGATTGTGTTACTTGGCAAATAAATTGATTAATTTACTAAAAGAATCTAAGGGTAACATAGTCAATGATAATACTTTCAATATTATACGCATAGATGACCACTTCCCTGACAAAGGATTTCTTAAACTGAACGGCGGTATAGCCGGCGCTGTTGGGAATTTATTAATATTCGATGAGAAGACTCGGCTGCTAATGTTTCAAGACGGTAATAACTTGGCAGGTCATGCTAAAACACTGTTCCACAAGATAAATAGCGAGGTCAAGGAACTAGAAAAATATAGATTCGACGTGAGAGTCAAGAATTTCCCAAAACTATCGTTCGATTGCAACGAACACGACAAAAGATTGGTCCTAGACTTCACAAATAGATTACTGTTCTGCACAAACCAAGCGAGAGAGAGCGAAGTGGAACATATTTTAAAGGCAGACATCGGCCGGCTACAGAACACGAGAGAACGATGCAACTTCCAAATCAAATCAGATGCGATATTCCTGGCGTATCACGATAAAATACAAAAATGGTGGTTGCAACAAAAAAACGCGAAATACTTAACAAAAACAAGTCATGTATTCCAAAATGCAATTGACCAATTCATAAAAAATCCTTTGCTGAGTATTGCAAACGTACTAAGTAAAAATAAAATTATGAAAAACGATATAAAATTTGATACAGAAGTCGTCAAATCATTGGAAATAGACGAATCATTTTCGAAAATAACTATTATCGTTTCTCAATTCATCGCGTTAAGCATTGTGAAAGTAACTCAATACATCAAGAACGATGATTACTATCTCATAGACTTCAATTATGCCTTAAGCCTTCCCGTAAACGACTGTGGCCGCCTTCACGAGGAACTCAAGAATGTTAACGACAAAGTATACATTTTAACATACAAATTATCACAAGTAACAAAATTAAACAAAGACATCAAAGCTATCCTACAACTTTTAAAACAGAAAAAACTAATCGTAGTCACCAATTATAAGTCTGTCTCTGAAATTAGAAAGTTTTTTGCGCACGCAGACTTCTTCATCATGGATGATAAAAGTAGCTTGGTAGATTTAACTAAAGAATCACAAGAAACCATCACTAAAAATACTGATGTTATATTCCAAGGCGTGCATGTAAATCTAAACGTGCTTGTAGACGATGACGCTAGAGAATTCATCAAAGGAGATCTTATAGATAAAATAATGAGTGGAGAAGTCATACAGGTAGGTGAACCACTCACCACTTCTAGGTATGAAGAAATAAAAGATTTCTACGTCAACAGAAGGCTCATACCGAACCATATAGGTACAGTGGATCAAGTTGAAATAAATCTAAATACATTTTATGATATAGACGGCCACGCTGTGCTAATAACAGCGGAGCCGGGAATGGGCAAGTCATCTCTACTCACGCACCTGTCGCTGACTACAAAGGCGCGCGATCCTGGAGTGTGGATAGTAAGGATAAACTTGTTGGACTATTCAAGGTTTTTCCACCAGTGGATGGAAAATCAAGTGGCGATCGACATATTGGAAGCGTTGAGATTCATGTGCATCGCTTTATTCAAACGAAATGTAAGCGAAAAGTTAATTTTTCACGAAGAGAATGGTAAAATATATCTAAAAGATTGTTGCCTAGAAACAGAAAAAGACATTAGTTTCCAAATAAATTTATTTTTACATTATTGTAACCGGCGTAAAGTGATATTTGCTTTCGACGGATTCGACGAAATATGTCCACAATACGAACCAAAAGTGATACAATTTCTGAATATTCTCAAACATTACCGTTCCCATGAACATCGAATTTGGATTACGAGTCGAACGTACAGCAAAATACTGCAGAGCTTAGAGTCAGTATTTGGCGTCTCACACAAACTGGAGCCGTTCAATTTCACGGAACAACAACAGTTTATAAAGAGATATCTTTCATTAAAATTAGATCTGAACGAACTGGATCCGAAACAGATTGAGAAAATTAATGATTTTATTGTGTTCATGGAGTGGATTTGGCGGGAGGACGAGGTTACCTTTATACCTTCCAAATATCAAAGCCTTCCGCTGCACACCGTGTACCTGGGCGCAGCGCAGTACTTTAAGGACGGAATAAAACATGTTGTATTTCTCCAGGACAAAGAAAAATATGTTAAAGCTTGGAATGTGAACGTGCATGCAATGATGGCAGCTCGATATTACAACGGTAGGATTTATAACGTGGACGACATGAAAGAGTTCATCGCGACGCCACTCCACTTATACATGATAGCCGATTACTTCCAACACCAAATCAAACACGTCGAGACCGACACGATATGGGACTTGAATCTCAACACTTACGCGATGTACGAATATTCCGTGGAGACAAAATTGAGGAAGATACGCTTTGAGGAGAAGAACCAAATGGATTTACATAAACCCGATGTTCAATTTACTTTCGAGAGGGAAAAGAAGAAGTTTATTAATGAACATAAAAAGCTGGCTGCGTACGCGATGTTTTATGAACATGTCGACCATTTGTTTAGTGAGGCAGAACTAGAAGAGATTAGAATAATAGTCAGTACAATTAATTCTGGTCGAGAGAAGACAGGTGTCATTCACAGTGTAATAAACGAAGTCCCCAGATTTGTGCATCGAACGTTCGCCGAGTACTTCGCAGTGGAGTATATCTGTGATATACTCAAGACGGAGGAATCTGATGATAAACTAAAATCAGTATGGGATTTTGTACTGAATACTGTCTTTAAGAATAACAACCTGGGCATACTAAACGTATTAGATGATAAATTGATTATAGATGAAGATTTGAAGAATAAAGTTAGCGATGCGCGGAGCAGACGGATAATATTCGATTTGTTGATGAAACAGAGCGCGGGCGAAGAGACGCTTACGGTTCATGAAACTTATGAAAATGTAATACATTCATCGCTACAACAAGCGATGGGTGAAAATCTACGCAACCTGTCATCATTGTTTCTATCGACACTAGAATTTGTAACTCCAGACAATGTACAAGACCTCGTTACAATTATAACTGAAACAAGAGCTATTTTCGACTCTGTGAAGTCTAATAACATGGAATTTACAAATGCCGTGCTGGATGCTCTGCGGAAAACAGATCCATCAAAAATTGACGCGTTACTGCATAAATTCTTTAGAAGATGCGGTAACAATCCCACGAACGAGCAGGTCGTGGATAACATTGAATATTATCTGAATACCGACAAAGAAGAGCAAATAAAACAATATGTTAACAATTCTGCCGTCGTACCGGAAAAGGGCAAAACTAACATTTTTTTCGAAATTGAGTTAGATACATTTTCGGAATCAGAATGAAAAGGCCTATCTGCCTGTTCTTATAAAATTTTAGGAACAAAATATAAGGGACTTCACTGAGCTCAAAAGGCACAACTGAGCAACGTTTTATGTTTTTCTAAGTAAAAAGAGCACATCTGACTTAGAATGCGTTGAAAAGTCACAAATGTATAGATGTGGCTTTTACATTATAGACAAGAGATGGAAATGCTACGACGTATGGATAAGAGTTAAACGAGCAGTAAACACGGGACACGTTTAGTATAGATTCATAGAAACCTTCGGCTAGTGCAGAACGTGCTGTTTAAAACCAAAGATATGTTAAACTTTTAGATAATAAATACTTAATAAAAATATTTATTGACAAACAAAAGTCACAATTATTAAGAGATGTCAAATCAAATATTATTTTTTTATTAATTTAAGCTAGATATAGCATTTATAAATAATCCAAAAACAATATTTTAACGTTACCACCGGTTCATAAAGTTGCTTCTATTGAGAAGGGCTGACAAGAAACTCAATGGTTACTCTTTTCAAAAGATAAATAATATTTGTATACATTTTCAAACAGCAACGCTATGTGAGCAGGCAGGCATTAACACATTGTGAATAACAAAATACAGAATTAGGTATTTAAACAAAAGATAGGCAAGAAAGCTGTGGTATTTTGGTATTTATCGTGACTATTGTTAAAATGATAAAACAATAGTCACGATAAATAATAAATTAATTTATTTGCTTGATTTAAAACTAACCATCACTACCCAACGATAATATTATTTTGGCATGGCAACTCGAAATGAGAGGGACACGGTCCCAACTAGGGCCTCTCGCTCGGCTCGTTTTTCTGTCTAAGAATTGTCAAGGTATAATAGACCTTAAGGCAGCAGAATAAAGTTGAATTTCTTCTTAACCAAAAACTCAACTTGTCTATCCTCTATTAAAATATCCTTGGTGCATGCCTATTCCCACTTTACACACACTTAAATAATGTTTGTCAATGGCTACATGATTTCCACAACTTAAGGAGGTGGTAATTGTGACAAATGAATTACTAGGACTAGGACAATTGTTAAGGCCGTGGTCTCCTATTAAATGCCATCGGCCGCTTACAGCGTCACGCATACGTCGCGTCACAATGCTTACTATAGAAATGTACTGTTGTGGTCTCCTTCACACGCCGAAGTCACTATAGTAAGCATTGTGACGCGGCGTACGCGTGACGCTGGAAGCGGCCGATGGCATTTAATAGGAGACCACGGCCTAAGAGAATGGAGGCCCACGTCTATACCGCACTATGGCAACATAAAAAGGTGTGAAACATTATTTACATACCCACAAATTATGATTACAAGGAAGTTTCACAAGACAGTAATGAAACAAGAACAATTATGTTAATGCATCATGTACTTACTTAAAAATATGCAACTCTTAATAAAATAAATTTAAATTAATAAAAATAAATTACATTGCAATGGTCCCTAGACATGTAAACATATAATATATGGGTTGCTCTATACATTTGTACAGTAACTAATTTCAAATGTTTTTTTTAATAGGACTGCGGTGGCAAAAAAGCGTACGGCCCACCTGATTTTAAGCAGTTATTTTTGCTAAAAAGCAAAAAGTTGGGTCTCTTATGCATCTTTTGCTCTTTACAGTAATTACCCATATCTAAACAAAGCATTTTATTTACGAAACATAATAATTGCTACTTTACGCCGATCTTCTGTAAGAAGGTGCTACTACCCGGAGTTGCAGTCAATTGTCTCTACCACCGATAAAATCCTATAAAGGGTAATAATATTCCTATAAGTAAGTAACATACAACCCAAATCTTTTCAAAAGTAGGGTGAACAGACATCATCTGGTTGCGCTCGCTCCATCGTCAACCTCATCTTTGCCCCTGCGGCATTATTGAGGTCAATAGCAATTTTAAAAAAAAATATAAACAAAAAAAAATTGCAGCATCCATAATTATTGCTCTATGATTACTCTCCCTTCCACACAAAGGAGCTCAATCTAAAAGTACCGCTCATATCCCATTTAAAGATCCTCTGCCCTGGTTGAGAGCCTCCCGCCCCCGCGATCACTATCAACGGCATGAAATGCTCTGCGGCCTGCATCGGATGAGCCTCCGTTGCTCCGACTTGCTCCCTCCATGCTAACAAACCCTCTCTCCTCACTCTCTCATCCTCAGCTGTGCAAACTTTATTTAAATAATCATCAAATTCCTCATTAACAACTTGCGATTGTTGCCGGCTGTATCTGAACTCCCTCATGTTGTGATACGACATCCCGGAGCCGAGGACAGCAATGCCTTCTTTCCTAAACTCATACAATGCTTGTCCAAGCTTATAATGCTCTTCAGCATTCTGATTGCTTAATACAGATATTTGTACAATAGGAATATTGGCGTCTGGGTTGATCAGCATCATCGGAACGAATACTCCATGGTCCCAACCTCGTTTAGGATCCAATTTCGAATTTATTCCCGCCTTTTTCAGCGCACTATGGATCTTTTCGGCCAGTGCGGGGTCGCCGGGCGCGTTATATCGATACTTATACGATTCTGGCGGGAAACCGTAGTAATCGAAGTACAGATCGTGATGTTCCGCAGAGGATATAGTTACGACCCTTTCCTCCCAATGCGCGGTGACCAGTATAATCGCTTTAACCTCCTTCAAGTCTAAATGTTTCTTTACCTCGTCTCGTAAGAAAGTCGTCAGTCCCGCGTGGTCTTCGTCCCCCAGCAGTGGCAAGGGACCACCGCCGTGGTTCACGAAGATCGCGGGCGCTAATAAAGCCATTTTTCGTACACCACCAGTGAAATGACGAATGATATTCATAGATATCAATGACATAAACACTATAAAAGCCACTTGAATGAGGATTGTGAGTGTATTGAGTACGAGCATGTAAACTGGTTTAATTTGACCTTATGACACATAAATAATGATTGCAATTTAACCCGAAGGTTATTGTTTTTATACAATGAAACAATGAAATAGAACTATTGTAAACTCTGTAAATTCTTTGTGATTGTGAAAGAAATACATGAATCATGAACGAGAGAGAAGCGGTCACGATGGATGGTTTGACAGCTCAAGCAAACAGCTGCTATATGATTAATTTAATCAATGATATTTGTAGCATAATTTTATGTTATTTCTCGTCTGGTTTGAAGTTATAGATAGAGATAGATCATAATGCTCAGGATATCCACCGATCTAAATACTGGAACATGCACGCTACTTGACAGTACTAGTGATGTTCCAAATCTTACTAAAACGCTACGAAAATCGACTATATTCTAGTTTCTAAACGAAACTTTTTGTATAACGCAGAGTAAAAGGGAAAGAAGACGTTGGAAAGAGATAGCTGATTTCCCTCCATTTTAAAGATGGCGTCTCTCTGAGTTGTCCTTTTCACTCTAGCATAATTTTGAAATTATCTCAATTTCTAGTACACAAAACTCAATAATAACGTGTTTATTTGATAGAATACAACAATTAATAACATATATGATATAATTGACATACGAATTCATACGTAAACCACAATAGATTGAACAATGTCGATATCAGGGCGAGGCGTCGAGTACAAATAAACTGTAAATAAATATCAGAAAAAGTGTTGGACCGCTTCATTTATCGTAAATAAACACAACAATCGCAAATATGGACAAGAAAAATAAAAAGCGGACGGTTATTAAGCGTAAGAGCGACGAGCCGGCTGACGATAAGAAGCCCAAAATTTTGGTCAATCGAAAAGTGGAAGATAAGGAAAAAGTAGAAGTCGTGAGCCAGGTTGTGGAAGTTCCGGTGGAGCAGGGTCAGCAGATCGTGCACACGGGGCAGTTAGTCGAAGGGAACTTCGAACAGCCTGTCTTCGTGAACATGAAAGGTGAACCAGTGCAATTAGGACCAAACACAGTGATTCTGTATGAACAGAGTGGCAATCCCTCGAATTTCGCGTTCAGTGGCATGTGGACTATGGACCAAGCTGGCAGGATAGTGATGGCGGATACGATATATGACGTGAAAGGTGAACCAGAGGAGGAGAGCGGGAATTTCGTGCAAAACAATTCGGAAGTCAGTACTGTAAGTTATTCTATTCTATCTATAATATTTACACATTGTATGCCTTGAAGGCGTAGGCAGAAGTGCATTACATTGTACTCACATTTGTTTTAAAGGTACTCCTTCACGTAACAGCGTAACAGCCAAGCATTATTATGGTATTACAGTGGGCAGTGGGTTTACAAACATAAATGGTGTGTTCCATTCACTGTTAATTTTGTAATTTTCGTTATTTTTGTCCACAAATCACGTTCCACTCGCACCAACTTGTACTGAAAATGATCATTATTATCGTTTTTAACAGTTTTTGTGGACGAAAATAATAAAAATTATGCTGAATGGAACGCAGCATAAGTATAGCGGCGCGCTACGAAGGCCGGTTTGACATGTGGGGGGGGAGAAAATGAACCTTATTATAACGAAATAAGACTGGCCGTTTAATCAGGCAGCGCGCAACGTACAGCCAATCCATTGTTTCGGCTGTACATTGCGCGGTGAGTCATTAAAAAAATAAGAATGCAAAAATGAATCTTATTCCGTTATAATAAGGTTCATCCTTTCCCCCTCCCACATGTCAAACCGGCCTTCATAGCGTGTAGTATATGTAGTAATATCAGTTGTCTGCTTTCCATAGTACAAGCTCTGCTTAGTTTGGGATCAGTAGGGCGCTTGCGTAACTTTTTCGTCAATGTTTCAATTGGTTTCGTTCATCCCGTGTTGCTTTATTAATTGAAATTTATTGAAATTGGAAAGAGTGAACTCCAGATTCATCCGGATTTCAATTAATTTCAACTGAAAATGCAATATGGGATGAACGAAACCAATTGAAACATTGACGAAAAAGAGTCGCAATCACCCGCAGGTAGCCATGTGTAAAAGAATGTCCCAGGATATTTATTTGTTTGTTCTTGTAAGATAATACATGAATTATCATGATTGATTACAGCAACAAGTGGAAGAGCAGCCCAACACAGCGTACCAGCAGTTTGAGCTCAGCAGCGGGACGCAAGTGGAAGGGCAGCAGGAGTACGAGGTGGCCATCATTGAGAACCCCCCCACCGAGGCCCCTGAGAGGTACATAACATTAATATCAACAGACTTACGGCTGAATACTCTAACGGCCGAATACTCGTACATAACTTAAATTTGAGAGCTTATTACCTATGACGCGCCATACAAAAAATTACAGTTAACGACGTCTCAAACTGCTAAGCGGGACTTAAAAGTAGCCTTTGAGTTTGACGGGGCCCGTTAGCGTGGTTGGCGCGGAGGTGCCTTTCACGCTGCAGGTCGTAGGTTCGATTCCTACCCGCGACATGCATTTGTGTGCATGAACATGTCTGTATGTCCCGAGTCTGGGTGTATATGTATATTAAGTATGTATTTACAAATAAAAAAGTAGTATATGTAGTAATGTCAGTTATCTGGTTTCCATAGTACAAGCTCTGCTTAGTTTGGGATCAGGTAGCCGTGTGTAAAAAAATGTCCCAGGATATTATTATTATAGTATTCGGCCGTAAGGCTGCTTAAATATTTAAGTCCCACTTAGCAGTTTGAGACGTTGTTAACTGTCATTTATGTATGGCGCGTCAAAGTTAAGCAGCTATCAAATTGAAGTTGCGTACGATTATGCAGCCATTAGGCGTATTAATATACGCATCTCAAAATTGGTTGCAGAAGTGATGAGCCGCAAGTGATATGCTCGGAAGAGCAGCTGGCGGCCGCCGGCGCCGCGGCCGTGCGCTGGCTCAACCAGAAATACGACTTCGTTGTACGGAAACTGCAGCTTAACTACGGTGAGATAACCTATACCATTTTTACACATCTTGAAATGATTAAATAATGGCCTGCGCACATTGGCGGACGGCATCGCAGAGCATTTTAATTTTATCAATCGAATTTCATACTTATCCAATCATCGTATCGTTTTATAGGTATACCGCAAGCGCTGTACCGCGCTTTAGGTACGCGAGCGGCGAGACGGCTTATCGCTCTCGCCGTCCCACTCCCCCACCCGTCATCGCTCTCGCCGTCCCACTCCCCCACCCGTCATCGCTCTCGCCGTCCCACTCCCCCACCCGTCATCACTCTCGCCGTCCCACCCTCCAACCTCCCCGCGCATACCTAAAGTTATGGATTCATCCAAAAGCGGTGCCGTCAACGGCCGCACTAGAACATTGGCTATGTAAACTATGGCGCGGTTGCCTAGAGAGCGGTATTCGACACCGGTTTTTACATGCCCAATGTTCTAGTGCGGCCGTTATATAACGGCACCGTTTTGGAGGAAACCAGCACATAAGGCGCGGCACAGCGGTTGCGGTAGTACTATAGAAGTTGCAACACGAGTGTGAGTTGTGTGACATATGGCTGTCTCTTTCAGACGCGGGCGTGAAGCTGCTGCACTCGGCGTCGGGGTGCGTGCAGTGCGTGTACCTGACCACGCCGAGCATGCAGAACGCGTTCAACGCGGTCCCGCAGTTCCTCTGCATCGAGACAGGTTACCACCACACCAGTTACATCTATACTTCTATACCACAGAGGGGCCATCCGTTAATTACGTCACAGAGACCGAGACCCCCTCCCTGTGCGACGTCACATATTTTTTACAATTTCCAGAATTTTTTAATATTTGTCGTAAACACTTCAAATTTCGGTTTTAATACTTGGATATATTAGATTTTTAAATGTGACGTCACTGAACTTAGGACGCCTCCCCCCCTTGTCACACCATGTCACATTTCGTCGACCCCCTCCTCCCTCTTTACGTGTGACGTAATTTATGGATGGCCCCAGACGTAGATCTAAATAGATGCCGCAAGTATATGTACTGAGCGTGCCAAAGGGCAGTGCAATGCACTGCCTTTGATGCCCTTTTATTCAGTCCGCGCTCCACCGCTGTCGGTCCCGGACGTCATACGAAATATTAAAAAATGCCTAGTTGTAACATATTTAGCTGCAAAAACTCTACAAGAAAAGTTGACCGAGACCCGTCACTAAATCGCTCTTGTGAAGTCACAGTAAAAAAACATTATATTAGCCCTTTTAACGACCCACTGCTGGGCACGGGCCTCCCCTCAATGCGAGGGGGATTCAGGCCATAATCCACCACGCTGACCCAGTGCGGGTTGGTGGATTTCACATGACTAAGACATGCAGGTTTCCTCACGATATTTTCCTTCAACGTAAGCAATTGATAATTATATTAAAATTATGATTCAAACATAGATTTTAAAAAATCCAGAGGTGTAAGCCAGGGTTTGAACCTAGGACCTAAAGCCCGCAAGACGCGTGCTTAACCAATAGGCTATCACTGCTCTTGACGTCACAGTAGGTAGAAAAAAAGTGGCAAGCTTGGTTTACATACAAAACGTCTGTGTTCTAAACTAATATTATAAATGCGATAGTAACTCTGTCTGTCTGTTACGTTACTAAACTAATTTATTTATTTATTTGGGAAATGATAATCTAATTTGCACTTTATTCGTACAGGCATAGAGTTCAACAGCACGATACCTGTGGTGGGCGGCGGCGTGAGTCCCGCGGTTAAGCACAACGTCACGCTGTTCCTGGCTGAAGACGGCAACGGGAAGTCAGTCATAGTGAGCGCAGGTGAGTGACACACGCGCACACACATTTTCACACACACTGACACACACACAAATACACACACACATCCACTGACACACAAATACACACACACACATACATACACACACACACACACATACACACACACACACACACACATACACACACACACACATACATACACACACACACACACACATACATACACACACTCACACACACATACATACACACTCACACCCACACACACGCACACACACTCTCACACACACACACACACACACCCATACAGACACACATACATACCCACACACACCCACAGGTGCACACACTTTAGTGCCTACGGTCACTTATTCCAACGTGGCGCCCCCTGGTGGCATACAGTGTATACACTGTATTCGCAATAAAATTGCCTTCATTTTATATAATTTTCAATTGGCAAGCAAGTCGGAGAAAATTGAAAAAAAAATGGTTATGATTTTAATTAATCATAGCCATGGCCATATTTTTTGCGGCAACCCTATTGGTATATGTACAGTAACATGTTTTATGTGATAAAATCTAGGGTTGCTCCGCTAAGTCGATCGGTGAAGGTCGCTCTTCAGTGTATCTCGTACTACTGGGATCGCCCCCAGTCCATTGTACGGTAACTTTAGTAAAAGCGTTGCTTAGTTTGGGACCATACAGTTGGTGTGATAGTCTGGTGAAATAAAAAAAAATGTAATGTAACGTCACGACTTTTATCCCCGTTCGGGGGTAGTCAGAGGCTTGAGTGGCCATACACCACCACATTGTGGAGGTATTAACCAACTCAGAGCCCACGTTTCACAAGATAGTCAGAACCCAACGTGACAGGTGGTGAACCGTGTCGCCGTGTATACAGGAACTGACTATTACCTAAATCAAGCCACTACCTGACTGACTATTACCTATTATCTGGTGAAATAAAAGAAAAATAAAAAATAATTATTTATATTTTAGCAAGCTACATACAGTTTTCGCTTGTTATTATACAACACATCCTCTATATACAGATTCATTATATGCACAATCATTTCGTTTGTAGTATTCCCGTCACACCTCACAAAACACCTGGGTGTTGCATCAAACAACGTTCCAATCAAAGACGGATCCGCTCTCCGCACAGTATCTAGCACCACATTAGTAAATTCCATATTCTTTATAATCACAGAGTCTAAAATAGCTTTCGTTTTAGTAATAATTTCAACGAGATCTTTAACATTGTCTGGAGTCACAAATTCTAATGTCGATAGGAACAGCGACGTTAGGTTGCGTAGGTTCTCAGACATCGCTTTGTGGAGCGAGGAATGTATTTTATGTTCTGCGAATACTCTGTCTGCGTAGAAATCTTCGATGTACTCCGTCTCGCCCGCGCTCTGTGCCATCAACAAATCGAATATGATCCGTCTGCTCCGCGCATCGCTAACTTTATTCTTGAATTCTTCATCCATAATCAATTTATCGTCTAACACGTTAAGTACGCCCACATTGTTATTATAAAACACAGTGTTCAGTATACAATTCCATAGCGCTTTTAGTTCATCATCAGATTGCTCCGTCTTGAGTTTATCACAGATGTACTCCACTGCGAAGTACTCGGCGAACGTTAGATGCACGAATCTGGGCACGCCGTTTATAACAGTGTGAATGACGCCTGTCTTCTCTCGACCAGTATTAATTGTGCTGACTATTCTTCTAATCTCTTCTAGTTCTGTCTCACCAAACAATTCTTCATAAAACATCGCGTACGCAGCCAGCTTTTTATGTTCATTAATAAACTTCTTTTTTTCCCTCTCGAAAGTAAATTGAACATCGGGTTTATATAAATCCATCTGGTTCTTCTCCTCGAAGCGTATCTTTCTCAATTTCGTCTCCACGAAATGTTCGTACATCGCGTAAGTGTTGAGATTCAAGTCCCATATCGTGTCGGTCTCGACGTGTTTGATTTGGTGTTGGAAGTAATCGGCCACCATGTATATGTGGAGTGGGGTTGCTATAAACTCTTTCATGTCGTTGACGTCATACTTCCTACCGTTGTATTGTCGCACTATTTTCATTGCATGCACGTTCAAATTCCAAGATTCTACGTATTTGTCTTTGTCCTGGAGAAATAGGACACGTTTTATTTCGTCCTTGAAGTACTGCGCCGCGTCCAGGTACACGGTGTGCAGCGGCAGGCTGCGACACTTGTATAGTATACTGAAATCCTCGTCCTCTCGCCAGCTATGTGAGCGCCCCATAAATGCAATAAAATTGTCAATTTTCTCGATCTGTTTCTGATTCAGTTCATTCAAATCTAATTTTATTTTGAGATATCTCTCTATAAATTGTTGTTGTTCTATGAAATTGAACGGCTGCAGTTGGTGAGAGACGCTGAATACTGATTCTAAACTCTGCAGTATTTTACTGTACGTTCGACTCGTAATCCAAATTCGATGTTCTTGAGAACGGTAACGTTTGAGAACATTCAAAAATTGTATCACTTGCGGTTCATATAGTGGACATATTTCGTCGAATCCATCGAAAGCAAATATCACTTTACGCCGACTACAATAATGTAAAAACATATTCATTTGAAATATATCCTCTTTGTCGGTTTCTATGCAACATTCTTTTAGACATATTTCACCATTATTCTCATTCAAAATTAACTTTTCGTCTACATTTTGACTGACTAGAGCGACACAAATGAATCTCAATGCTTCCAATATGTCAATAACCACCTTGTTTTCCTTCCACTGGTGGAAAAACCTCGAATAGTCCAACAAGTCTATCCTCACTATCCACACTCCAGGATCGCGCTCCTTCGTAGTCAGCGACAGGTGCGTGAGTAGAGATGACTTGCCCATTCCCGGCTCCGCTGTGATTAGCACAGCGTGCTCGTCTATATCATAAAAAGTTTCTAGTTTGGTTTGAATGTGATGCATGCGATTAGTATCATTTGTATTATCATCGTCATCATCACTGTCATTATTGCTGAAAATGATTGATGGTGGTTCTTCTATATCAATATCATCATCATTAACTTCAACATCGTCTTGGCGTTCGACGAAAACACGTGCAGATGTCACGTTTCTGCTGACGTAGAAATCTTTTATTTCTTCATACCTAGAAGTGGTGAGTGGTTCACCTACCCGCATGACTTCTCCACTCATTATTTTATCCATAAGTTCTCCTTTGATGAATACTCTGGCGTCGTCGTCTACAAGCACGCTTAGATTTACACGCACGCCTTGGAATATAACATCAGTGTTTTTGATGACGGTTTCTTGTGATTCTTTACTCAAATCTACCAAGTTACTTCTATCATCCACGGTAAAGTAGTCTGTGTGCGCAAGAAACTTTTTAATTTGCGACAGTGACCCATTATTGGTAACTACGATTAGTTTCTTCCGTTTTAAACTTTGTAGCATATCTTTGATGTCTTTGTTTAATTTTGAAACCTGTGACAATCTGTATGTCAAAATGAATATTTTGTCGTCATCATTCGTGAGTTCTTCGTGAAGTCGGTCACAGTCGATTACGGGAAGGCTTGACATATAATTCAAGTCTATGAGGATGTAATCATAGTTCTTGATATACTGAGTTACTTTTACAACGCTTAAAGCAACAACTGCAGAAACGATAATAGTTATCTTCGAAAATGATTCGTCTAGTTCTAATGAGTTGACGACTTCTCTATCAAATTTAATATCATTATTTACCATTTTATTTTTGCTCATTGCATTCGCAACACTCAATAGAGGATTCCTTATGAAATGTTCAATTGAATTTTGGAATACATGACTTGTTTTCGTCAGGTACTCTGCGTTCTTTTGTTGCAACCACCATTTTTGTATTTCGTCGTGATACGCCAGGAATATCGCATCTGATTTGATTTGGAAGTTACATCGTTCTCTCGTGTTCTGTAGTCGGCCGATGTCTGCCTTTAAAATATGTTCCACTTCGCTCTCTCTCGCTTGGTTTGTGCAGAACAGTAATCTATTTGTGAAGTCTAGGACCATGCTTTTGTCGTGTTCGTTGCAATCGAACGATAGTTTTGGGAAATTCTTGACTCTCACGTCGAATCTATATTTTTCCAATTCCTTGACCTCGCTATTTATTTTGTCGAACAGTGTTCTTGCATGACCTGCCAAGTCGTTACCATCGTTTAACATTAGCAGCCGAGTCTTATTATCGAATATTAATAAATTTCCAACAGCGCCAGCTATGCCGCCGTTCAGTCTAAGAAATCCTTTATCAGGGAAGTTGTCATCTATGCGTATAATATTGAACGTATCATCATTGATATTGTTAACATTCGATTCTTTTAGTAAGTTAATAAATTTATTTGCCAAGTAGCACAATCGTTTTTCTTTCCGTGAGCACTCGCCGCTCAAAGTCAGGTCTCGGTTGCCGAATGCCGCGGGGAGCTTGAACGATTTCGAACAGTATGCAGCCAGTGCGCTGGATACTTGATCGATAGCAGACGTTGCAATGTTAATCGATTCATCCAACTCATCTTGTGGGTTATCGCTATCAATTCCATTTCTATTTTGCATTATAGTCCCAAGCATTTGGATTATTGTGTTTAAAGATGGCTCGAAGGACGTTGAAGAATGGGGCTGTGGATTAGGGAACATTTTCTTATCCTTCAGCGCTTCACAAACGAGATTGTTACTCAGAAGCTGTAGATACTCATTAGTTGCGAGAAAAAAGTTTGGATTGAATCGAGCAACACGGTAATCCGTATTAACATCTCGCTGTACTTCGCCGAGTATAAAAACTCGGTACGATAGAATAACGTGATACGTCTGTATTAGTTCATTGTTCATCAGTGTTTTATAATTGTCGCCTTTGACTCTCACTATATCTGCTATGACCTTAGCTAGTTGTTCAATAACAGCACGCAACACCATTTCATTTAATAGTTTAACATCGTCATCTGTATACGCAAGCTGAAACGCGTCATCTCCTGTGCTGATTACATCATTAATTTTACTAATATAATTGCTTCCGTGATGTTCTTTGTCCAGATCATCTTTTGTGTTTGTATAAAATACGAATGCACATTCGACATCCTCGTATTGACCTTTGAAGAAAGCGTCACTGCTGTTAACATTGAATTTATTTCTAACATTCAAATAACTCTTAAAGTATTTCGTCAAATCTGTTTTGGTGACTGTGAGGGGTCGGTTTTGATCGTCTCTATGTTTGGCTTGTAGGAACACTGCGACGGGTTTATCGAATCCTTTTACTTTGAATCTAAAGCAGATGTCGTCGAACTCCCCGAGTCCGTCCATGTTCGTGCCTATATAGAAGTCTTCGATGTCTTGATCATGAAGTAATCTGAATAGTATTAAACTCAATAATTTCGTCTCGTAGAGTTGTCCGGAGACTCCCGATGTCCCACTACGTTTCTTATATACCAAGTTATTCATTATGCTTTCTTGATACACATTTCTTTTGCTAAGGTGCTTTCTAGACAGGCAAATTTCTTGTAAAATGTGTAAAGTCCCAAGTTGCTCCGCACGAATGTTATCCACAAGTTCAATTTGAAGAGGCAAGATCAACCCAAAGCCTAATTTATATTGAAGATACTTCTGTTGATTCTGGATACTGCTCGACTTGTGGTTGCCTCCGCTGCAAGGAGAATCTGGAAGCTCCTGAAATTGAAACAAAAATGTATGTTAAATGGCAGAGCAATGACATTTTATAATAACAGACGCGACTTACTTGACGAGACTGTTAGCGTGGTTGGCGCGGAGGCGACATTCACGCTGCAGGTCGTAGGTTCGATTCCTACCCGTGACATGCATTTGTGTGCATGAACATGTCTGTATGTCCGGAGTCTGGGTGTATATGTATATTAAGTATGTATTTACAAATAAAAAAGTAGTATATGTAGTAATATCAGTTATCTGGTTTCCATAGTACAAGCTCTGCTTAGTTTGGGATCAGGTAGCCGTGTGTAAAAAATGTCCCAGGATATTATTATTATTATTATTAGAGGTACAGTAGTGCACAATAAACTATAACCACATAACAATACAAATTACAGTTCAACGGGCCCGTTGGCGTGGTTGGTTTACATTCCGCCTATCACGCTGCAGGTAAATAGTAAAATGAAAATGAAAAAACAATGACCACGTTTTGTTTCATACAAATATCTAATAAGGGCACCTCTTTCTTTAGTCTTTAATCTGTGGTATATCCCGAGTCTGGGTAATCATGTATATTAAGTATGTATTTACAAACAAAAGTAGTATATGTAGTAATATCAGTTATCTGGTTTCCATAGTACAAGCTCTGCTTAGTTTGGGATCAGGTAGCCGTGTGTAAAACAATGTCCCATGAATCATTTATGTATAGATTAACTCACCTGGGAAGATACTCTATGGTTGACAAAATCACGAAGCCACCGAAACTATGCAATTATTTATAGGGTGACGGGTTTCTCACACGTTACCATTGATTACACACAATACACCGGCGACTGTTTTATCAAAGTACTGGACGTGTTATCACGTTATCAGATAGCGCCGGGTACATGAAATATTATTCACTTATCAGTAACAAGTCCTTTGTTTAATTGTTACAATCATAGATTAATTTTAGTTTCCGCGGCGCTCCAACTAGATGGAGCATGCGCACTAATAAAATGCGGCAACTGATAATGCTCAAATTTTTGAGTACTTCAGTACATCTGACAGCAACCATTGTATGAAACTGACAGGCCGCGTCGAAAATAAGTTGCCTCATTTCTGGAAATGATTTTTCTTAGTAGGGCGGTATCTAGTAAATCTATGGTTACAATACAAATCGTGCTGTTATTACTGATCTATAAAAATAAATAAAAATGACGTGTCTGTTTGTAATGTCAAAATAACAGGTGTTTAACTAAATGCATATGAAAGTACATATGTGGTACTTATAACAAAAATTCAGTTTTTATTTGTCTATATAACGTCACGACTTTTATCCCCATTCGGGGGGTAGTCAGAGGCTTGAGTGGCCATACACCACCACATTGTGGAGGTATTAACCAACTCAAAGCCCACGTTTCACCAGATAGTCGGAACCCAACGTGACAGGTGGTGAACCTTGTCGCCGTGTATACAGGAACTGACTATTACCTAATCCCGAGGGATAGGTAGGTTTCCTCACGATGTTTTCCCTCACCGTTATTATTATTTATTTGTCTGTCTGGATGAAATTCAAAACGATGATGTCTGATTTTCGCTTTGAATGCAGTTTGTCAACAACTGCTCTGTAGAGCAACAACTCGAGAACAACTCGTCTGTAGTGACCAGAAAGCTCTGGTTTCCTCCGATAGCGGTGCCGTCATATAACGTCGTCAGAATAACGTCACTAGAACATTGGCTATGTAAACAACGGTGTCAAACACCGCTCTCTAGCAAACCGCTCAATTTGGTTAACATAGCCAACGTTCTGGTGACATCATTCACCGCTATATGACGGCATCGCTATTGGAGGAAACCAGAGCTTAACCGCCCGTTCCCACTAGTCGGACGTCGGGCCCGACAGAAAATCGGCTACAGCTGTGGCACAACACTTTATATGAAGCTGTTGGCGTCAGGCCCGTCAGAAACCTGACGAACGACACCCGACAAGTGGGAACGAGTTCTAACGCGGTCCCCCCCCCCCCCCTACCCCTACCCACCCCGGCAGGTATATCGACGCTGATTGGTGATGACCTCACGTGGCTGCTGGACACGTTCAAGTCGTGCAACCCCGCGTGGCGGCAGGTCCGCTGCGTCGTCGCCGACCCCACCAAGTGCCAGCAGGTAAACACATCGTCCATGTACCATGGTACTCCTCCACCAAGCCAACTAGGAACCTGTTGAATGTGACGTCATCCGCACAAGGCGGCGGTGTGAGCGGGAGGCGTGGCGGGCGGGGAAGCCGCATTCCATCAGAGTTCCTAGTTGGCTTGGTGGATTAGTATAGTGAACACGCTTGGTAATAAACAGTTCGGTGTTCGAAGTAGTAGAAAAAAAAAATTGAATGCGAATCATTTCGTGGTCAAAAAAACAACTCAAAACCAACACTATAGTTAACACTAAGATTTCTCATCAATATAATTTAGATATCATCGAAATCGATCCTTCTTTTGCGATTTTATAACACATTTTACAAATTTACGTGTGACGTTACACGGCCGGATCGGCTTGAAGGCGCGCTGTGCCCGCGCCACTATTCACTACAAAGCGCGAGTGGGCCTCGTGACGTCACAGCAATCGCGCGCGAACTTCGCTAGTGATTTGGTCATAATTTCGTACATTTTTGTCGTAGAACATATTTTTTTGCACTGTATGTTATGGATTTCTTAGCTCTATAAATCTGCATTCTCAACTAAATTCGTTACGGATCTTCATTGATGACTATGCGACGTATTACGAGCTCGCAAGCGGCAGCCAGCAGACGTCAGTGGGTCTCATAGAAATTGTAATGCCGTCTGCCGTCGCGGTACATGTCATCGCCACAATTTGTATGAGACCGACTGACGTCTGCTGTCTGCCGCTTGTACTTTAACCTATGGTATGTGTTGTGTGTCGTGCAGTCGGTGCACGGCGCGTTCCCGAGCGCGCACGTGACGTGCTCGGTGTGGCAGGCGGCGCGCGCGTGCGCGGCCGCGGCCGAGCAGGCGCGCGCCGTGCTCGAGCGCCGCGCCGAGCCCGAGCTGGCCGCGCGCTGCAAGACGTACGCACTCGCGCTGCTGCGCGGCGAGCACACGCCCGCGCAGCTGCAGGTCAGTACCAGCACCGGCACCAGCACCAGCACCGGCCCGAGCTGGCCGCGCACTGCAAGACGTACGCACTCGCGCTGCTGCGCGGCGAGCACACGCCCGCGCAGCTGCAGGTCAGTACCAGCACCGGCACCAGCACCAGCACCGGCCCGAGCTGGCCTACGAACCCGTCTGGCGTATACAGGGTGAAATTTTAAATTCGTCACAAATAGTTTTTGTTATTAATATTTCACTCACGTAAAATTAAAAACCTGTACGTCGAAATATTTTATTTAATATACTATTTCTGTGGGTCCCATTCTTCTTCTTATCGTATGGTTAGTGGCCAACCTGGTGTCAGAGTTTTTCAAGCCGCCCGAAGGCCTCTGACAAGGCTTAACGACTGCTGCCTAGATGAAAACAACCGGGACCGACTTTTTACGTGCCCTCCGAAGCACGGAGACGCTCAGTTCAAATGTCACTAATGGTCACACATCGCTGCCTGACCTTGCCTAGCATTGCTTAACCTCTGATCGTTTACCGATCAGTGATTGCAACTGGCTATGAGCGCCTCGTGGGTCCCATTAATAATAATATGTTGGTTTGACGGTGAGGGAAAACATCGTGAGGAAACCTACCTATCCCTCGGGATTAGGTAATAGTCAGTTCCTGTATACACGGCGACAAGGTTCACCACCTGTCACGTTGGGTTCTGACTATCTGGTGAAACGTGGGCTTTGAGTTGGTTAATACCTCCACAATGTGGTGGTGTATGGCCACTCAAGCCTCTGACTACCCCCGAATGGGGATAAAAAAGTCGTGACGTTACATATGTTGGTTGTGGGCAGGTGCTGAAGCGCGGTATAATAGGCACGGGCGCGGGCACGCTGCGGCTGTGGGAGATGCTCACGCGGCCCGCCGGCGCTGTGGCCAAGCTCGACTCCTGGCTAGAGGCCGACAACTACACCAACATATTGCACAAGGTACTGACTACAGTAGAATTTCAAACATGTACTATAACTCTAACATACATACATATACTCACGCCTGTATCACAAGGGGGTAGGCAGAGGCTGTTGATTGCCACATGCTACGATTTTGAAACACCTATTTTGCTTCATCCACATTCATACATCTTCTCATGCACTGCCGTGGGTTAAGGGGACTCTTAAGTCGAAACAAATAAAAAGACTGTCACGAAAGAAGTTCCATCCGTTAAAAAAAAACACTTGATATTTATTATCCGACTAGCTATGTCCCGCGGCTTCGCCCGCGTGGAAATTGCTGTGTAAGATTAGCCTATGTCTTATACCAGAGCCTACACTATCTTCGTTTAAAATTTTAATAGGCAACGTTCAGTAAATACTGTGGTCCGTCATTATTCATCATAAACCGTGGTCCAAACTGATCGTGTAGGCTGGTGTATTGATGGATGACAGTATTTACCACGAATTTCAATTCCAGAATGACACTTTGTGGTAAATACTGACTTCCATCAGTACACTAACTTACACGATCAGTTTGGTATCCACCGCCATATCACAGTATGACCACGGTATCGTGTCATTACGCGTCGTGAAAGCAATGGAGTGGCTTGCCTGTTTATTCCGTCGATGGAATGACATCCATCATTATTACTAGGTACTATATACTGACGGACCACAGTATATACTTTCCGTCTAGCCTTCGCCTAAAAATCAGTTTAGTAATTATGGAGATACTTGTTAACAAACATTCACACACACACACTTACTTTCGCATTTAATATATTAATAGGATAATATTGGAACTACGTCGGACGGACCTAATCTTACTAAAATAAAATAATTAATCCTCTCAGTAATATTTTTATCAATATTTAAGGCAACCACGCTCTTTTTTCCACCCTATATAACAAATAGAGTATGATAATATAATGCGTGTGTCAGGGTGTGTGTATATAACTATGTACCATCGAGTATGTGTGTGTATGTATCTTTGTATCATCGAGTTTGCGTGTGTGTGTGTCTGTGTATGTCTGTGTGTGTGTGTCTGTGTGGGTAACAATGTATAAACCGGGTGTGTCCCCGTGTCCCGCAGGGTCTGGAGCGGCTGGTGAGTAAGTTCCAGGGCGTGGTGCGCAGCCCGCTGCAGCTCGACGAGTTCGTGACCGTGTTCTTCAGCGTCGCCAACCAGCTCGAGAACGAGCGGAGGAACTTCGCCATCAGCAGGCTGAGGGTATGCTATACAAATTAGGTGAGGTGAGGGGTTCGTAGCCAGCTGCAATCACTGATCGGTAAACGATCGGAGGTTAAGCAACGCTCGGCAAGGTCAGTCAGAGATGGATGACCGTTCAGTGGCATTTGAACTGAGCGTCTCCGTGCTTCGGAGGGCACGGCAGAAAATCTTAACCCGGTGTAGTGTTTTAGAGTTAAAAAAAAAAATACTACAAATCTTTATTTGTTTTTTTTTTTTTTAATAATGTAAAAAAAATAATTGTAACGGTACTTATAACACCATCGCAGTGTTTAGATTTTCGCGTGTTACCCTATCACCCGCTTCCGGCTTGACTTTGACTTCTGGGACACTCTGTCTATATTCAAAGATATGTAACTCAAAAACTAGTATAGTTACATAGACATAATAGCAGCAAGCTATGACGGCCTTTTTGACATGGGGAGGGGGAGAAAATGAACCTTATTATAACGGAATAAGACTGGCCGTTTATAAATTTGAGAACGTCAAAAAATAATGCGAAAATGAATCTTATTCCGTTATAATAAGGTTTATCCCTTCCACTCTCCCCACATGTCAAAACGGCCATCATAGCGTGTCGCTATTATAGTCTGTATTTTTTAGTATATTTTAATCAATCGGTCTTCACCGTGACTAGTAGTGAGGGTTATGACTTATGTAAACTTCTTATTAGGACACGGAGACACTGAAGCAGTCCCCGACGGACACTATCACGCAGTACGCGTACAACCTGATGAGCCATCAGACGAAGCTCGCGCAGAAGTGCCTCGACGACCGCGCCGGCAGGTAAACGCACGCTCACACACACACACACACACACACACACACACATATATACACACATACACACACTGACACCCACCTACACACACAGACACACATATATCTAGGATACATTGTCAATCCACACATCCATATACTTGTATATCGACAGTTTATATTCTCCTAATAAATATTAAGACACCTCAATGGGGACATATTGATACACGCCCCACAGATCAGAGTCACTTTGACACACTACTGTACAATTACTCTTGGTAACTCCATGCCCTGTCTCAACCCACATTGACACACCCCCACACACTCGTACTGATTTATTATATAAAATATGTTGTTATTCCAGGAAGCACAGTAGCGCCGCGATATGCAAGTACGGCACATCAACGCAGGAGTGCTCGTGTCTGTTCAGCAAGGTGTTCCGGCTGCCGTGCAGACACATACTCATGCTCACCACTGAACTCAAGGTACACACGCACACACACTCCAACACACACTCCAACACACACCAACACACCCGATGTGTCTGAACATCGTTATTTTTCGTTAATAGATTTTTTCCGACTCTTAGCTATTAAAGCCATAGTTTTTGCTCTGACCTATCCCAATGGAGATCCGTAGCGAATTTAGTTGAGAATGGCGCTCTATAGAGCTAAGAAATCCATAACATACAGTGCAAAAATGATTGTTCTACGAGAAAAATTGACTAAGCTATGACTAAATTACTAGCGAAGTTCGCGCGCGGTTGTTGTGACGTCACGAGGCCCACACGCGCTTTGTAGTAAATGGTGGCACGGGCATAGCGCGCCTTCAAGCCGATCCGGCCGTGTGACGTCACACGTGCCGGCCGCACATGATGGACCGATTTCGATGATATCAAAATTATATTGATAAGAAATTGTAACACTATAGTGTTGGTTTTGAGTTGATTTGTCGTCCTCGAAATGATTTCCATTGCCAAATATCTGAATTAAGGGTAAGGCTCAAAACGGTGACTTTACGCATATTTGTTGATGAATCCCGTTTGCCATTTTGCTATATAAGAGATACCATATTAAACTTCAGGGGTCAACTGTGGGTGGCTTAGGGGTGTCCTGTGATTTCTCCGATTATTATTAGTCCGTAATTTGTTTGCAGGTGAAAACACACATACCGTTCGAGCCGCGGTGGACGGTGCAACACTGTCTGTTCGGCTGCGAGACTGTCTCCAACACACCCGCCAACAACGCCGGTGAGTCCAGCAGCTGACACACACTGACACACACTGACACACACCGACACACATTGACACACGTCCTCCAATTACGTGACACGTACACTTGAGGGTAACTTGGGGGTTTTGCTTTGCTACGGAGGGAAGTGGATAATCTTCTTCCAACTCCTCCTATCCTTTCTTTTGATTAAATTCGTGCGGGTTCCAAGACAACTTAGCTTTTCCCCGGGACTCGTCGAGGGTCAAACCTTGGCATCATCGTTGGACACCATGATCCTGGCTTACAGAAGTAACAGTGGTGGGAGTGTGTGACGGTCTAAATTTGAGGGTAGTGTACGCTGGTGAGTCCATCAGCTACCTCACACACTGACACACAGTAGCACACATCGACACACATCGACCAATATTCCGTATCACGTAAACTTGAGAATAAGCTGATGGATCCATCAGCTACCTCACACACGACACACCCCGACACACAGTGACACACATCCACCAATATTACGTAACGAGGAAACTTGAGTGGTATTTGTGGTAGAGTCACGCTGTAGGTAATTGACTGCAGCTCATATACGGGCTGGCTCCACCGGGGGCCGGCTGCTGCGACTCGTGTGTTGCGTGTGTGGCCGTGTGTTACGTTCACCACGTGAGGTGTGTGTTGATGTGTCGCAGGCGGCGCGTTCATGGAGCAGGTGGTGGTGGAGGCGGACGACCAGCACAGGCAGGCGATACAGCAGCCGCAGCACATACACCAGGTAACAACACAACACATGGAAACATACATTAATAAATTGGTAAATATGTAATATAAATTTTTAAAAATACGATAAATGTAACAATATTCTTGCAAATCTTAAGTTGAGTGGGTGTGTCAGGTTTCCTCACGATGTGCCGTTTTTCACCGTTCACCAAGTGGTCATTGACCCGTTTTCAACCGTAGCTCTGTTGGCGCAAGTTTTATACGGAGTTCTATAAAGGTGGTTTTGTTTTTCACGGAAGCGAAATGTTGACCACATGTCACCCAATGTTGACATTTTGTCACTCATGTTGACCACTTGTCACCCACGTGGATCGCGTGTCACCCAATGTTGACCAATTGTAACCTAATGTAGGCCACTGGCGTGACTCTTGTTGACCACTTGTCACCCAAAGTTGACCAATTGTCACCCTATATTGACAACTTGTCAACCAATGTTGATCACTTGTCACCCTATGTTGACCTCTTGTCACCCAATGTTGACCACTTGTCATCCAATGTTACAACTTGCCACACACTGTTGACCACATGTCACCCAATGTTGACTACTTGTCACCGACGTTGATCACTTGTCTGTCACCCATGTTGATCGCTTGTCAACCAATGTTGACAACTTGTCACCCAATGTTGACCACTTATCACCCAATGTTGACCACTTGTCACCCAATATTGATCACTTGTAACCCAATGTGTATGTGCAGGTGGGCGGCGTGCGGCAGCAGCAGTACGTGTTGGCTGCGCCCGGCCAGCCCGCCACGCCCGTCTCGCAGGTCAGTCGCTATTTTTTTTTTTTTTTTTTTTAATAAGATTAGTTTTACGGCCCCTGGGAACTAGCCCTTTGGAGCCTAACATCAGTATACTTTTATTACATTTTTATCTTAATTCTACCTTATAACTACCTTAAATCTACCTTATAACTACCTTATTTCTACCCCCCCAAACCCCATCAGTAAAGTGGTGGATACTTTACTGACAAATTACTAGACTTCTTGGGGGAACTCGAAAATCATGTTTCACCACTTTGTTCCAATTACCCACACTCACGCACATTTATGAACATATAATGGTTAATATTCCACCAACATTACACATTATAATACAAGAAAACACAAGTTTTGGAAATTAAAACAAAAATGACAACATGACTTTTCCACTTCCCGCCAAAAAGCCTCTGACCGGTCAGTCGCTAGCTCCACCAGTGTTGCCAGTGCCCGATGGTCAAAAGTTACACAAGGCTGCTAAAAAAGTAACGCATTAAGCACAAAAGTAGCGAATTCCCATTAAAAAGAAAATGTAATTTATTTTATCATTATTTATGCGTCAAATGAGCACTTACTTGCATTCTAATAGTAATAGTACTTCGTTTCATGCACTTTGCGAATCTTAGAATTACATAAAAATATGATATTCCATTAGGAAATGTAACGCAAGTATCGCGGGTCGTAACGCAATAAGGTCAAAAGTAACGCACTGGCAACGCTGGCCTATACATTTGTCACAATGAGAATACGTTACGAATTTAGTTGAGAACGCAGATTTATAGAGCTGAGAAATATAATAATAAGGTCCGGGTTTAGCCCGAGTGGATGAAAGAGAGAAACATAATAATAATAATATCCTGGGACTTTTTTTTTACACACGGCTACCTGATCCCAAACTAAGCAGAGCTTGTACTATGGAAACCAGATAACTGATATCACTACATATACTACTTTTTTATTTGTAAATACATACTTAATATACATATACACCCAGACTCAGGACATACAGATATGTTCATGCACACAAATGCATGTCACGGGTAGGAATCGAACCTACGACCTGAGTCACCTGACCTGATGAGTCATTGCATTGGCAATGTTGTATAGTGGCGCTATTAGCGCCGCCATAGACGGACTAGTTGGAGCAGTCAGTGCCGAAAGCTTGAAGCGGTCGGAACTGACTGCTTCGAAGCTGTCCGTCTATAGCGGCGGTTAGACCCCCCCAGTTTTGAAATATTGATAATGTTCATTTCCATTAACTTCTTTTGGTGACCTGTATCAGACACAATATTAAAAAAAAAAAAAAAAAAAAAAAACAATTTAAACAAAGACAAGCCCGCTGAGTTCCTTGCCGGATCTTATCAGTCGAGGTCGCGTTTCCGATCCGGCGGTGGAATTTAAGAAAAAATGTAAAATGTCAATTTGTTAGTGCCCCCGTAGGCCTAAACAAAATAAACGAATTGAATTGAATATATTTTTGATTGTCCAGGTGATATTCTGCGGCGGCGGCGTGGGGGGAGTGGGGTCGGTGGGGGGAGTGGGCGGGGTGGGGGGCGGCGCGGCGCCCGTCATCACGTCCGTGCTGCCGGCGGGCGGCGCCGTGCTCACGCCGCACCACGCGCTCCACCACTGAGCACCGGGGGAGGGGGGGAGGGGGGAGCGTTGCTGGTTCACAACTTAGCAGTTAGCACACTAAAGGGACGGGTGCTGGATGTTATTCACCGGGGGGGAGTAGGAAAGGGGAGTGGGGGGGAGGGAGGGGGGGTTCGAACGTGCGTTACTGGTCGGATCGGTCGGTCACACCAAACGGACCAGTCGCTCTACCACTGAACACCGGGGGAGTGGGGAGTGGGGGAGGGGAAGTTCAAGTGTGCGATGCTGTTGACGACGTTGCACCCTAAACGTACGGGTCGCTCCACCACTAAAGCAATAATGATTCACCACTGACTACTATGGCTACCATACTGGGGGCGATCCCAGTGACACCCAGACCAGGGCAAATTACGAGAAAGCAGTTTCCGAAATTTGCCTCTGGCGGGAATCGAACCCGCGACCACCCGATGCAGTGAGCCGAGCGGCCAACGCTCGAACCACTGCGGCAAACGGTCGTAATGACTATTAGTATCTCGATTTTTTTACTTCTTAGCAAAATAGGAGTCTTGATGTATCGATTCGATATTCTAGTGACCAATTTAGGGCCATCGCAAACACGCTATTTTTAGCATCGATAATTTAGTCGCTTTTTAGACGCTAAATGCAGCGACCAGTCGCGAAATCGCGCGATTTTGATACTGCGATCGATCGCAGAGAGTCGCCAAAACGCGATAATATAACGTCACGACTTTTTTATCCCCATTCGGGGGTAGTCAGAGACTTGAGTGGCCATACACCACCACATTGTGGAGGTATTAACCAACTCAAAGCCCACGTTTCACCAGATAGTCAGAACCCAACGTGACAGGTGGTGAACCTTGTCGCCGTGTATACAGGAACTGACCATTACCTAATCCCGAGGGATAAGTAGGTAAAACGCGAGCAAACACGCTACTTTTAGTATCGATGATTTAGTCGCTTTTTAGACGCTAAATGCAGCGACCGGTCGCAAAATCGCGCGATTTTGATACTGCGATCGAACGCAGAGAGTCGCCAAAACGCGATGCAGTCGCAAAATCGCTGATCGCCGAAGCAAAAAGTAGCATTTCTGCGGTCGCGCTTACTTTCTGCCACTGCAATAAGGGTGTTTATCGTTTCGATGCATGTAGACTCCGAATTAGCAATAAGGTCATGTAAATATTATTTTTATATATTTTTTATGTATACAGACAGGGTGACTACGAAATTGTTGGCAATATTTTAAATATGATATAAAAGAGCAAGTTTCAAATGGCCGAATAACTTTTATCCAAGAAATACATTTGACATATTGGCAATTTTTTTTTTTTTTTATAGGACTGCGGTGGCAAAAAAGCGTACGGCCCGCCTGATGTTAAGCAGTTACCGTAGCCTATAGATGCTTACAATACCAAAGGCATTGCTCGCACATTGCCGACCTGAAGGGGAGTGGGATGGAGGGAGGGGGAGGGGGGGTAGGCTTACGGCTCTCTCACTCATCGTACGAAACGCAGCTGTAATAGCTGCTTTACGCCGATCTTCTGTGAGAGGGTGGTACTACCCCGGTCGAGCCAGCCCGTTTATGAGCTGCAGTCAATTGGCTTCAATAGTCCGCAATAGTACATATAAATATGATATTTTTTGGATAAACTGTCAACCGTCCGGAATCTCGGAAGGAGAAATAATGTCAGGTTTGACAAATCTACAGATAACTGTCAAAAAAGTTGACTGATGAGGGTGGTAAAGCAAGCCTTTATGGGATACCACATCTGTTTGTATTTACCTGTCCCGAACTAAGCAACGCTTGTACTATGGGTACCGTACAATGGACTGGGGGCGATCCCAGTGACACCCAGACCAGGGCAAACTACGAAAAGGCCGTTTCCGAAATTTGCATCTAGCGGGAATCGAACCCGCAACCTCTCGATGAAGAGAGTCGAGCGGCCCGAGCTCGAACTTCTGCGTCAATCATACTTTAAAATATTTTCAACGATTTCGCGGCCACCATGGGCCGTAAGTCGCTTAACCATTGCCATTGAGCTGCTATAGTGATCGACCCTCTGATTGGTCGCCACACCGGCTGATCGGCATCTGATTGGTGGGTCAGAATCAACCGACCAATAAGAGGGTCGATCACTATAGCAAAACGCCACAATGGCTAAGCAGGCCCGTTTTAATAAATGCATCTCAAAGTTGAAATCGAACTTAAAACACTGTTTTTGACAAATGTTCCATACATTACACGTCAAAACTGCATCTTAAGATCGATCTCAATCCTGAGATCCAATCATTAATACAGTCCTTACGGCCGAATACTCAAAGGCTACTTAAATATTTAAGTCCCACTTAGCAGTTTGAGACGTCATTAACTGTCATTTTTGTATGGCGCGTCAAAGTTAAGCAGCTCTCAAATTCAAGTTGCGTACGAGTATTCGGCCGTTAGTGTCCAGTATTAGGGTGCGTTTCCACTGACGCGGAGCGGGCCGTGAATTGGCCAATCACAGTGCTCGAAATCTCCACTCCACTGTTGGCCCATCACAGTTGGCCAGCTCCGCATCAAAGGAAACGCACCCTAAGTCCTGTCTTGATAGATTTTTCGCGACTTAGCGATTAGATCTTTTTTCAAGTTTGTATCATACGATTTAGTTGTTAAGTTGGTTAGTATTTACGCAAGATCTATACATAGATGTAACTTATTGTAAACCTAGTGTATTTTATATAAATATTATAAGTAATAAATGAATTGGAGGAATGTTTGTGTTTTATTTATCGCCTCAAGCCAAAGATGTTACCAAGATAAAGGGAGTGACTGTCCAAAATAGTACATACATATGTCCTACTGCAATGATTAAAATAAGAATAGGACGGGCTCTCGGCTAACTTCACTCATTTAAGTACGGTACCAAGTACTGTACTTACGAATGAAGTTAGCCGAGAGCCCGTACAAGTTCCATTTGTGACGTCGCAACATAGCGCTAGGCCGGTCTTATTATTTTAATCACATAGTGAACGGTTGTGTGGTGCGATAGTTAGTGGTTGCAAAGTTAGGAGATAGGTACCATACCTTCTAAAATAATACATCAATGGAAATCGATCAATAATAATATGTTTATTTTTAATTAGTTTTTGGTCTAAGTAGACAGTTAATTCATGAAAATGTTTTCTTGATACTCTATAAGAAGTTTTGAATATGTAGGCAGAAGGGCCAGAGGACTCAGCAGGCTCTTTCGACTCGGACATCGTGGGCGGGAGATATTATCATCGAACCATGGGGATGGATTTCCAAAGCCAAACAACACTATTATCATAAACACTTTTACTCCGCACTTCAGGTACAGGCTGCATATTTCACAAAAAAACTGCAGAGGGCGGGCAATCCGTCGAAAGCTGCTCATTTCCATCTTTTGATCAAAACAAACAACCCGCTTTTTGCACAGATTGGCGACTTTCTGACGTTTTGCATTATACACGATAACCGCCATCTCGCGGCCATACGCGTACATTCCCTCCAACAGATCCATAGACTAGCACAGATCCATAGACTATAAAGCTAGCTTTTCACCAGCGCCGACAAATATTTCATCGTCACATATTCAAAAAAAATGAAAAATTCCCCGTGTTCATAATGGTATTCTATAAATGGTCTCGAATCCAGAATCTATGTTTTCTTTTTGTACCCAAATAATATGCGGACATCCGTTCTACTTAATCTGATTCCGAATCTCCATCTTCTAGTAGAGAAAGATGTAAAAGCGCTGTTCGTTTCTTTACCGACAACATGACGAATGATCTCTCCAAGAGATTGAATTTGACTAATCGGAATACGGCTCAATGCTGCGCAGCTCCACACCGCTCCGCTCCGCTTCAATGGAAACATTCGCCACTTCTCATTGCTGTTCTCCGCTCAGCGCCGCCCAGCTCCGCTTTAAAGGAAACTCACCCTTATAATGTTGCTTCACTATGTCGACCAGCATCTCGTCTGTTATGTCGCTGCACCTCATACGAGCATAGCCAAATGCATCACGCCAATTGCAGACGGGTCCAATTCCCGCTCTTTTACGTTGTCTGCCGTCATGAACTCAAATGTCGATAGGAACAGCGATGTCAAATTGCGTAGATTCTCAGACATTGGCCGTTTTTCGACTGCACGGCACGGCACCGGCACCGGCATGGCGGCAGCTTTTTCATTGGTCAGTGACCAGTTGTCATTGGTTACTGACCAATGAAAACCCCGCAAATAGCTGTCACTGTGCCGTCGCCGGTGCCGTGCCGTGTAATCGAAAAACGGCCATTGCTATGAACACCGACGAAACATATTCATATGTACCCGTCTCTTCCGCTCTCTTTTCAATTTCCTCTGCCTCGCTCTTGTTCTGTTCCATCAACAAATCGAATATTATTCGTCTGCTCTGCGCATCGCTAGTTTTATTCTTCAGATCTTCATCCATAATCAATTTATCATCTAACACATTTAGTACGCCCAGGTTGTTGTTGTAAAACACAGTGTTGAATATAAAGTCCCATACTGATTTTAGATCATCATCAGATTGCTCCGTCTTGAGTTTATCACAGATGTGACTCCACTGCGAAGTACTCTGCGAACGATAGATGTACGAATCTAGGCACGCCGTTTATAACAGCGTGAATGACGCCGGTCTTCTCTCGGCCAGAATCTATTGTACTGACTATTCTTTTAATCTCTTCTAGTTCCGTCTCACTAAACAATTGGTCGACGTCTTCATAAAATATCGCGTACGCAGCCAGTTTTTTATGTTCATCAATAAATTTATTATTTTCTCTCTCGAATGTAAATTGAACATCCGGTTTATACAAATCCATCTGATTCTTCTCCTCGAAGCGTATCTTTCTGAATTTAATCTCGACGAAATGTTCGTACATCGCGTAAGTATTGAGATTCAAGTCCCATATCGTGTCGGTCTCGACGTGTTTGATTTGGTGTTGGAAGTAATCGGCCACCATGTATATGTGGAGTGGCGCCGCGATGAACTCTAGCATATTGTTAGCCAAACCGTAGGATAAACCGTTGTATATTCGGTCATTCCTCATTTCGTCCACGTCCAAATCCCAAGTTTTCACATACTTGTCTTTGTCCTGGAGAAACAGAACATGTTTTATTTCATCTTTGAAATATTGCACTGCGTCCAGGTACACGGTATGCAGCGGCAGGCTGCGGTACTTGTGAAGAATAGCGATACCAAAGTCAGCCGTCCAGTTGTCCGACTGCGCCATAAATGCAATAAAATCATCAATTTTCTCGATCTGTTTCTGATTCAGATCGTTCAAGTCTAATTTTAACTTAAGATATCTCTGTATAAATAGTTGTTGTTCTATGAAACTGAACGGCTCCAGTTGGTGAGAGACTTCGAATATTGACTCTAGACTCCGCAGTATTTTACTGTACGTTCGACTCGTAATCCAAATTCGATGTTTATGGGAACGGTAATGTTTGAGAACATTTAGAAATTGTATCACTTGCGGTTCGTAATGCGGACATATTTCGTCGAATCCATCAAAAGCAAATATCACTTTGCGCCGGCTACAATAATGTAAAAACATATTTATTTGAAATAAAATTTCTTTGTCAGTTTCTATGCAACAATCGTTTAGATATATTCCGCCATTTTTCTCTATCAAAATTAACTTTTCGTTTTCATTTTGGCTGACCAGAGCGACGCAAATGAACCTCAACGCTTCCAATATGTCGATGACCGCATTGTTTTCCATCCACTGGTGGAAAAATCTCGAATAGTCCAACAAATTTATCCTTACTATCCACACTCCAGGATCGCGCGCCTTCGTAGTCAGCGACAGGTGCGTGAGTAGAGACGACTTGCCCATTCCTGGCTCCGCTGTGATTAGCACAGCGTGCTCGTCCATATCATAAAATGACCCCACTTTTATTTCAACGTGATGCATACTATCAGTATCATTTGTGTCATCGTCATCATACCCACCACTATCATAATATTCATCACTAGCATAATCATCAACAACTTCTGCTTCTTCTTCTTTGATATCATTACTATCATCATCATTTTCTATTGTTTCTTCTTCTTCTGTTTCTTCTTCTGGATCAATATCATCATCGCTAACTTCCACATCTTGGAGTTCGTGGAACACATGTTTCAATGTCACTTTTCTGCTGATGTAGAAATCTTTTATTTCTTCATACCTAGAAGTGGTGAGTGGTTCACCTACCCGTATGACTTCTCCACTCATTATTTTATCCATAAGTTCTCCTTTGATGAACACTCTGGCGGCATCGTCAACCAGCAAGTTAAGATTTACATGCACGCCTTGGAATATAACATCAGTGTTCTTAGTGATGGTTTCTTGTGATTCTTCAGTCAAATCTAACAAGCTACTTTTATCATCCACGATTATGTAGTCTGTGTGTGCAAGAAACTTTCTTATTTCTGACAGTGACCCATTATTGGTCACTACGATTAGTTTCTTCCTTTGCAAAGTTTGTAGGATATCTTTGTTGTCTATGTTTAATTTCGAAATGTTTGATAATCTGTATGTTAAAAGAAATATTTTGTCTTCAACATTCGTCAGTTCCTCGTGAAGGCGGCTACAGTCGTTTACGGGAAGGCTTAAAATATAATTCAAGTCTATGAGATAGTAATCGTCGTTCTTGATATACTGAGTTACTTTCACAACGCTTAAATCAATAACTTCAGAAACGATAACAGTTATCATCGAAAATGATTCGTCTAGTTCCAATGAGTTGATGACTTCTGTATTAAATTTTAATTCGTTTTTCATAATTTTATTTCTATGCAGGGCATTTGCAACACTCAATAGAGGATTCCTTATGAAACGTTCAATTGAATTTTCAAATACATGACTTGTTTTCGTCAGGTACTTTGCGTTCTTTTGTTGTAACCACCATTTTTGTATTTCGTCGTGATACGCGAGGAATATCGCATCTGATTTGGTTTGGAAGTTACATCGTTCTCTCGTGGTCTGTAGTCGGCCGATGTCTGCCTTTAAAATATGTTCCACTTCGCTCTCTCTCGCTTGGTTTGTGCAGAACAGTAATCTATTTGTGAAGTCTAGGACCATGCTTTTGTCATGTTCGTTGCAATCGAACGATAGTTTTGGGAAATTCTTGACTCTCACGTCGAATCTATATTTATCTAATTCCTTGACCTCGCTATTTATTTTGTCGAACAGTGTTTTAGCATGACCTGCCAAGTCATTACCGCCATGAAACATTAGCAGCCGAGTGTTATTATCGAATATTAATAAATTCCCAACAGCGCCAGCTATGCCGCCGTTCAATCTTAGAAATCTTTTATCGGTGAAGTTTTCATCTATGCATACAATGTTGAATGCATTGCCATTGACATTTATATTTTTCGACTCTTTTAGTAAGTTAATTAATTTATTTGCTAAGTAACACAATCGTTTTTCTTTCCGTGAGCTCTCGCCTCTCAAAGTTAGATCTCGGTTGCCGAACGCCGCGGGGAGCTTGAACAAATCCAAACAGTATACTTCCCGTGCGATGGCTTTAGATCGTTCGTTAGCAAATTTTGTTATATTCACTTTTTCCTCAAAATCCTGTTTGCTTATAGTGTGTACAGACGGCTCGAAGGACGGTAGTGACAAGGAATCGAGCGCTTCATGAGGGCCCATTTTATCCTTCAGCGCTTCATTAACGAGACCGTTTCTCAGAAGTTGTAAATGCTCATCAGTTGTATCGAAAAAGTTGGAACTTAGTCGTGCCACACGGTAATCTGTATTATCATCCCCCTGAAAGTCGATGACTGTGAACACTCGTTGTGCTAAAATAACATGATATGCCTGTACTAGCTCATTATCCATCAGTGTTTTATAATTTTCTCCTTTGACTCTCACTATATCAGCTATGAGTATAGCTAGTTTTCCAATAATATCACGCAACACCATTTGATTTAATAATTTAACATCGTCATCTCTATATGGAAGCTGAAACGCGTCATTTCCTGTACCTATCACATCATTAATCTTACTGATATAATTTCTTTTGTGATATTCTTTGCCCAACTCGTCTTTCGTGTTTGTATAAAATACGAATACACATTCGACATCCTCGTATGCACCTTTGAAGCAGGCGTCACTGCTGTTAACATTGAATCTATTTCTAACATTCAAATAACTCTTGAAGTATTTCGTCAGATCTGTTTTGGTGACTGTGAGGGGTCGGTTTTGATCGTCTCTATGTTTGGCTTGTAGGAACACCGCGACGGGTTTATTGAATCCGTTTGCTTTGAATCTAAAGCAGATGTCGTCGAACTCCCCGAGTCCGTCCATGTTCGTGCCTAAATAGAACTCTTCGATGTCCTCGTCGTGCAGTAATCTGAATAGCATTAAACTCAATGATTTCGTCTCGTAAAGTTGTCCGGAGACCCCCGATGTCCCACTTCGTTTCTGATATACCAAGTTATTCATTTTGCTGAGGTGGTTTTAGGCAGGTTAGTGTCTTGGCAATGTTCAGTTGCTTTGCAATTATGACCCTACACGGTGTCTTTGATGAGGCAAGACTCAAGGCCTAGTTGACATCGGCAATACTACTGAAGATTGTGACTGCTGGTCGCCTGGTAGGTGTCGCCGCTGCCAGGACAATGTGGAACCACCTGAAATTGAGATAGAAACGTAGGTATGATAAATGGCGTCAGGCATGTATAGTAATAATATTATAACGAGAAAATATTTATGAAAGATAGCTTTTGTCTGATGTTATATGCAATAACTAAGGCTACTTTTATATTAGAAAACATTTTAAAAAAATAACCACGCGTACGAAGCCGCGGGCACAGCTAGTGTTCAACTTTGCATTTTTACCTCCTACCTCCGAAGGCCAAAAAGTACGATAAAATCTTTCTGGTCACGCCATATTGACGTCAAAATAGCGGGAGCGCCAGGGCGCTTACTCCGAAATACGATACAAAATGCTTCGACTAACGGATCGTACATTTTCCTACTGTGAGTGTTACAGAATTTTTCCACGAAAGAAGAAACGTCAAATCAAGTCTATCGAATCCGAACTTCGGATCCGAAAAACTTTCAAGGTAGGAAAACGACGATCCGTCAATCGTGCATTTCATTTCGTTTCGTGTTTCGGAGTAAGCGCCCTGGCGCTCCCGCTATTTTGACGTCAATATGGCGTGACCAGAAAGATTTTATCGTACTTTTTGGCCTTCGGTATTTGAATACTATAGTAACTGTGTGAAGAGAAGCGTCTCCACTCTGCCGAGATGCGAATGTTGAGATGGATGTGTGGAGTGACGCGAATGGATAAGGTGAAGAATGTGTATATAAGAGGCAGTCTCAAAGTAGCGCCTATAACAGATAAGGTAAAAGGTAGGAGGTTGGAATGGTTTGGGCATGTGATGAGAAGACATGAAAAGCATGTGACTAAACGGATGTTGAATATGAATGTGGAAGGATACAAAACGAGAGGAAGACCCAAGAAAAGATGGATGGATTGTATAAAGAGTGATATGAATGAGATTGGAGTGGATGTAAGTATGACAGCAAAGCGCGATGAATGGGAGAATAAGACATACTGCGCCGACCCCAGATAATGGGATAAGGTAAGGCAGATGATGATGAGTAACTCACTTTGAAGATTTTGTATGTACTTACCAAAATAAGTTTCACGAATTAAGCGAAAAAACAAGCCACTACTAGGACACTTTAAATTCTACGTTACTAAGTATAAGCTGGATATCAGAATTATTATGAATATTAATTATGTTTCTAACTCGAGGACTACTGAATGTAAACGAGTCATTGATTTGCAATGGCGACGCTGTTATCAAAATTCTTTATTATCAAAAGTAGGGATAGGTGTGTTGTATCTTATCGGCCCTAGATCCATTTCTAACTGATTACTAAATAAATAATTTAAAAAATTAAAAACACGACTGCCGTGCCAAAAAACGTACCTACTAAAAAGTATAAAACAAGTGCAGTGTCATTGCAGTCGGGGGACCTATTTAGGTCAAATATGTTCCGCAGAACGGTCCCCCGACTGCAATGACACTGCACTTGTTTTATACTTTTTAGTAGGTACGTTTTTTGGCACGGCAGTCGTGTTTTTATAATATTAAATAATTCAAAATTCAAATCGTTTATTTTGTTTAGGCCGACGGGGGCACTTAAAAATTGTCATTTTACATTTTTTCTTAACTTCTACCGACGGATCGTAAGCGCGACCTCGACTGAGAAGATCCGGCAAAAAACTCAGCGGGCTTGTCTTATTTACATTGTTTTTTTTTTAAATCGCCATTTACTTATTTTAATACAATGTATTTTGGTATCAATTAGAAGGTCCCAGGTTCGATCCCCGGTTGGGTATGCACCAATGGATGAATTTTCATCTATGTGCATAATTTACAGTTCCCCTACGGTGAAGGAAAACATCGTGAGGAAATCTACCTATCTCTCGGGATTATAGTCCGACCGCTACCGCTGTACCCCAAAGTCCCGAGCTCGCTTCGCTTACTCACGCGTGCAATATGTAAAACGTTTTAATTCTAAACATTGTTTTACTAAGGTGGCGATGACGAAATGACATCCAGTAAGCCTGCATAAGCGTCTGTATGCTTTTAGAATAATTCATGGTCACCTTAGCCTTTCGAACATTGTTGATAACCTCAATTAGTTTAAAATTCGGTTCCGTCTTATTATTCGTAGATAAATCCATGTTATGGTCTTGTTTACTATCAATAATTATCAATTGAACTTTTTAACACACTATAAAATCACTAAACACGGTAATGCGCCAAAAAAAACAATACACATTTAATCAGCTGTTGACAAATAGGGACGCCATATTTGTTAGATGGCTACTGGCGCTGCAGTGGCGGAAAAAGAAATTAAAAATTTAAATGACCCGGCGGCTTTTGTTTCAGCCTTCTCCAAAAGGCTAGCTTTCAACCAGCCAACTCGTTGGACGTTTAGCAATATGTGTCAATTCAACGAACGGCCTAGGCGTCTAATTGCGTGTCGACGTTTAATGAACGGGCTAGCCGCCCAATTGAATAGCGTATTAAACCAGTTGGCGGCGACAGAAACATTGACAAAAAGTTACGCAATCACCCCGCTGGGCGCCATCTTTGCTTACCAAATAGGACAAGTATAAAAAACGTACTATAGGTACTACTCCACCAAGCCAACTAGGAGCTCGAATGGAACGCGGCTTCCCCGCCCGCACACCCGCCATCGCGCCACCGCCTTTTGGGCCGCCACATACGGAATACATACGGTACACATACTGGTACGAAATACATACGGAATTCCGTTTCGGAATATCGATTCAGGATTCCGTAAGCTTATCACACATACTTACATTTCCGTTCCGAACGGAAAAATACCGCGTATGTGATAGGTACGTCCATGGACCAGTTACTAAGGGGACTGGCCCAAAGCAAGTCGGCCTAGTACTAACATCGACATAAAACGAAGCGAGTAGTTCAACTATTTACCGGTAAATAGTAAAATGAAAAAACAATGACCACGTTTTGTTTCATACAAATATCTAATAAGGGCACCTCTTTCTTTAGTCTTTACTCTGTGGGTACATCCATACATTTGGATGGACTTACTGCGTTCGGAATCCCGATTCGATATTCCGAAACGGAATTCTGTATGTATTTGGCGGCCCTTCGTGCGGGTGACGACACATTTGACAGGTTCCTAGTTGGCTTGGTGGGTTAGTACTATAGTCAAATTTTCTATTAGACGAAGTAAACTGACAGGTGCTAATGTCACTTTTCGATATAAATAGAACAAATAAGGTTCAAATTCATAGAAGAGTGACATTTTTAGCTGTCAGTTTGCTTCGTCTAATTAAAAATCAGACTTATAGTACAGTAGGAAACACTCATTATAAGAAGTTATGCTAAATAGAACCAAACCTTACGTATTCCAGCGAACTAAAACCAACCTACAATACACGCGTTAGAGTTGGTTTTGGTATGCAGGAATACCTACGTGTGAATTAGTTCCAGTATGCAATCATGTGTAACCATTGCAAGGGCATTGCATTGTGTACTTACTATATCCAAAGACGTTTTATATTTATAGACCCGACATACACGAACATATTAGTGCTTTAAAAACAGCACACAGCACTGTACCTACATATCAATTAATACAAGCTATATAATACCTACGAGAGGGCCTACTCTGTTTCAAACGAAAACGAAATTTCGGACGAAATTCGCGTATTTCCTACTACGTTTCTCATTGATTCCGACATTTCTTACGAACGAAAATTGTTTGACGTCTTCGTCGTCGTCGAATCTAAACGTCAAACAATTTTCGTTCGTAAGAAATGTCGGAATCAATGAGAAACGTAGTAGGAAATACGCGTATTTCGTCCGAAATTTCGTTTTCGTTTGAAACAGAGTAGGCCCTCAGACCTTAGCCGACCTTTCCAGACCGGAAAATTAGCGGATTCTGCTGGAGGGTCGGAAAAATTAAATGCTTTTGCAGAATTCCTGCAATGTTGCTTATTGTCTCTATTAAGACCCCCTGTTGTTAGATATAGATGAATATACATTGTAGCGTACATAGCTACATAATAAATGGCGCGCTCGCTTGCAGCCGAGAGCAGCTTTGACGCTGGGTGGCGCGTGACTAAGGGCCACCGCAAACACGCCACTTTTTGCATCGGCGATCGGCGATTTAGTCGCTTTTAGCATCGGAGCAGTCGCTGCGTCCGAACGCAGAGTCGCCAAATCACGATGCAGCATCGATACAGTCGCAAAATCGCCGATACAAAAAGTAGCATGTCTGCGGTGTCCCTAAGTGGACGTTAGGCAATTACCTTGCATTCATGTTTCCAATATAAATGCGGTAAGTCTCATCTAAAGGTTAATACATCTTTGACTATAACTATTTAATTGTATAATATAGGTACTTACGAGTTAAATGAGTCAGAAACAAACAACAGTATAACGCTTGTCTGTGATAAGGTCGGTTGTGTTTGAGACAAATTAACAATTAAATAAATATTAATTCTACAATAATATCCTTCCAGCTATTTGTGTTTCTTTACCAAGTGATAGTTAAACAAATATTCTTAGCGTCGGCTTCAAGGCCCCAAAGTTTATACACTTTAAAAAGTAAAGTAAGTACCTACACCTTTTGTATCATTAGTACGTATGTTGTTTGTTTAGAAGAAGATAAGCCTGCCTTTATGTCCTTTTATTGTCCTGCCGATAAAATAATATGTTAACATTTCAACTTACATTTCAACTTTGTTCTGCGTCGTTCAGAAACAAAATTTATAAATTGTGTACCTCCCATGGACCAGTTACTAAGGGCACTGGCCCTAAGCAAGTCGGCCGAGTGGTCGGCCTAGTACTAACATCGACATAAAACGAAGCGAGTAGTTCAACTATTTACCGGTAAATAGTAAAATGAAAATGAAAAAACAATGACCACGTTTTGTTTCATACAAATATCTAATAAGGGCACCTCTTTCTTTAGTCTTTACTCTGTGGTACCTCCCTATTGGGATAACAAATTATAAAGTTCATAGCAAGGTTAACTTACCATTAAGTAATAAAAAATAATAGGTACGCCCTCTGCACGCACCCTTTCCTCCAAATTTATATACATTTCAGGTTATAATGGTAGTTCACATATGGCTTGTCCTCTCTTTCTTTCTTTGGTCTTAGACCAAGCCAACTAGGAACCTGTCAAATGTGACGTCACCCGCACAAAAAGGCGGTGGCGGTGTGCGGGAGGTGTAGCGGGCGGGAAGCCGCAGGCGGTGGCGGGTGTGCGGGCGGGGAAGCCGCGTTCCATCCGAGCTCCTAGTTGGCTTGGTGGAGTAGTAATATCAATAGAACCAAGTAGCTACTCTTTTTCTGTCTAATCTCTTATTTTACCATTTTCAGTAGCTGATCATGAGCGCATCAGATTATTTCGCTCCATCTGTATTTCTAAACCACGGCGGCGGCCCCAACCCAGTTCTGGGCGAGAAAACAAACTTAGAAATTGCCGAGTCATTAAAGAACATCCCTAATTTAGTCGATTTGAATCGATTGAAATCGATAATCGTCGTGACCGCGCATCGGGAAGAGGATGCTGTGACGATATCTTCGGGAGAACGCCATGATTTGATGTATGATTATACAAACTTCCCACCGGAGAGTTATAAGCTGAAGTATGACGCTCCAGGTAAGATTCTAGTGGGTAACCTTAGGGCCATCGCAGACTTGCTACTTTTAGCATCGGCGATCGGCGACAGTCGCTTTTCAGAAGCTCGATACAGTGACTGAACGCTACACCCCGCACACTTTCATGTTGACTACAGACTACAGGCTACCGGATCAGCATCGGAGCAGTCGCTGCGTCCGATCGCAGGAAGTCGCAAAATCGCGATGCAGCATCGATGCAGTCGCAAAATCGCTGATCGCTGATGCTAAAAGTAGCAAGTCTGCGAAGGCCCTTTGTAATACAATAATGTGGGCATCAAGCACTCTTGTTCCTAGCCTTGTCCCATTATGATGGGTCGGCTTTCAGTCTACCCTGATTTGGCTGATCACCGATATTTACACGGAGCGATTGCCATCTGCCCTCCGAGACCCAACTAGCGGGACTATCGGCAACTACAACCACACTCGGCAACCTAAGGGTAAAACCATTTTTGTCAGATTTTCAGGCTTCTGACTGCCCGTGACGACTGTTAAAGTCTTCAAATGACACCCGGGACCGCCAGCTTAACGTGCCCGGTTGGGAATCCTTGTCGGCACGTTTTTTTCCCATAGTGCACAATCCTTAAAGACACAATCCTTGCTCCCTAAATTGCCTCTGATTTTAGGAGCGTGTAGGCGCTTTAGTTTGGAGTACACATCATGTATTAATCTGGCAATACTCATGACGGTGAGGGAAAACATCGTGAGGAAACCTACCTATCCCTCAGGATTAGGTAACAGTCAGTTCCTGTATACACGGCGACAAGGTTCACCACCGGTCACGTTGGGTTCTGACTATCTGGTGAAACGTGGGCTTTGAGTTGGTTAATACCTCCACAATGTGGTGGTGTATGGCCACTCAAGCCTCTGACTACCCCCGAATTGGGATAAAAGTCGTGACGTTACATTTTACTCATCTGTTTAAGGTAATCCAGCATTAGCAAAAGAAGTATACAACGCATTCAACAAAGCTGGCATCAGCTCCGTTCTTGATGCCAATAGACCTTGGGACCACGGCGTCTTCATACCCATGATACTAATAAACCCGACAGCCAACATACCCATAGTACAGATATCCATATTAAAAAACCAAAGCGCATCTGAACATTACGAAATTGGGAAAGTCTTGCACGAATTTAGGAAGCAAGGAGTCGCCATATTCGGGTCAGGAATGTCATACCACAATATGGATGTGTTCAAAAACGCATGGATGTTCAATGACGCGAAAGTGGTTAATGATGAATTTGACGAGTTTTTGAATGATGTTTGTATGGGAGATGTTGAGCGTAGGAAAGGGATTTTGGTATGGGATGGAGCTAAAGGCGGTTTGGACAGTCATCCGTTAGGGGAAGCTGATCATTTGATGCCTCTTATTGTCAATATAGGCGCGGCTGGGGAGAGTCCTGCTACGAAAATATTCGAGTCTTTGTACCGCGGGAAGTTTAGGCTGAGTGGATTCATGTGGGGTTAGTTCGCTGTCGCTACACTTTAGGGGGCGTCCATAAATTACGCGAGGCATTTAGGGGGGGTGGGTCGAACAAAATCTCACCAAATCTCACGTGGGGGAGAGGGGGTCTCGGCAAATCTCACGTAATATTTTTTTTACCGCAAGATCAGTGTAAAATTTCAAGAATACTAGGTTAAATTAGGGGCCATCCATTAATTACGTCACACGAATTTCATAATTTTTAAACCCGTCCCCCCTTGGCACAGCTGGTCACATTTGCGAGACCCTCCCCCTCCCTGTGTGACGTCACATATTTTTTTATAATTGTCAGAATTTTTCAAAAAAATTCGTAAAAAAATCAAATTTCGTTTTAATACTTAGATATATTAGATTTTTAAATGTGACGTCACAAAACTTAGGACCCCTCCCACCCCCTTGTCACACAGTGTCACATTTCGTCGACCCCCTCCCCCCTTTACGTGTGACGTAATTAATGGATGGCCCCTTATGTAAAACATGTTTCTCCCCTACAATATGGCTTTTGAAAAATCTCACGTGAGATTAGAGAGGGAGGGAGGGGGTCGAGCAAAATCTCACGACATCTCACCAAGGGGGAGGGGGGTCGAAAAATCTCAAAAATCAGCTCACGTAATTTATGGACGCCCCCTTAGAGCCATAACCCACCGGGACGCCATGGCGACGCCGGCTACGTATCCAACAATTTGTATTGATGGCGACGTCGCCAGTCCGTCGCCAGGTGTGTTACCTGTCATAAATTTCAATACGAATTAGTTGGCTACGGTGGCTGGCGACGTCGCCTGGCGTCCCGGTGTGTTACGGCCCTTAGACTCGGCACAAGCCACCGACCACAGTCAACGGTGGCCAGCGACAAGCTAGTGGCTACAGGCGACAAAATTTATATATGATTATGAACTACATAATAACGAACTATATAATGTAAATCCTTTATTGGCCGTAAGCTTAGTTATGTAAGGAAAGATATTGTTACGGCTGTGGATTTTATTTAATAAATAAATAATTTTGTGTATGTTTGAATTTTTGTGATTTTACGAATCATTACATATACAATATGTTAAAAACACCCTGTCCGAGCCGAAACCGGTATTTAGGTTTCCCAATCACATGACCAAATAAAATAAAATAAATATTCATGATGTAAACACATGTACAATATTTTCTTGGAACCTACTAGGATAACCGCCACTAGTGCAACTTGTATAGATAATATATTCACAAATTTAAAACCAATAGATAACTCAATTATAAATAAATTAGAATCTGATCACTGTGGACAACTAGCAGTGTTTCCAAAGAAAATGAACAAACCCCAAACAAAAACTGTTAGCTTTGTTCCAATAAATAATAGCCGCCTAGAACTCTTAAGAACTAATTTAATACAAAAAGTCCCAGGGTTGCCTACTCACAGTGACACAAATATACTCTATAACTCACTGTTCCAACTCATCAGTGATGAATTCAATAAAATATTCGAACCAAAAACAATATCTTTTGGTGATCGTGCTAATTTTAGTGAATGGGCAACTCCAGGAATCTATAAAAGCAGGCAGAAGTTATATGACCTTTATTATGAAAAATCATATAATTATAACCCCACTTTCTTGGAGTATGTAAAAATCTATTCTAAGTTATTTAAACGAGCCTGTTCCTCTGCGAAATCAATTTATTTGAAAAATAAAATCAAAACATCTGCAAATAAAATTAAAATGACTTGGAATATTATCAACAGTGAAACTGGCAGAAGTACAGTGCGTGACAGAGACTTTCATTTGATAATAAACAACCTGTGTTGTCTTCCAGATCCGCTTTTACATCTGTATGTAAAAGCGGATCTGGAAGTAGCGACAGAGTTTGAGAACTTCTTTACCAACATTCCTGTTGTAACAACCAAAACTCTAAGATCGTCTCCCACTTCCGCAGAGACGTTACTTAAACAAAGTGTAACTGAATGTGACACAGCTTTTAAATTTTCAGTTGTTAGTAATAAGGACATTGTAAATAGTTTTAAAAGTCTTGATGTGAAAAAAACGGCAGACCTATGGGGGCTTTCTGTAAAGACCGTTTCCTCGTTTATAGACATTATTGCACCCAAGTTAGCAGCTGTGTTTAATGGCTGTGTGACAAATGGTGTATTTCCTGATCTAATGAAGCACAGTAAAGTAATTCCTATTTTTAAATCAGGTAGTTCAACTGATCCAACAAATTTTCGGCCTATATCGATACTACCTACGTTAAGTAAAATTTTTGAAAAATTAATTTTGAACCAATTATTACGTCATTTTAATGACAACAATATTTTTCATAACAATCAGTTTGGGTTCACAAGGAATCGCTCTACTGTAGACGCGGGTATTGAACTAATAAAAAATATTTTCAGTGCCTGGGAGAACTCGCAGGATGCCTTAGGTGTATTCTGCGACTTGTCTAAGGCCTTCGACTGCGTCCATCATGAAATACTCGCCAGGAAATTGCACCACTATGGTATCAGGGACAAGGCTCTTGACCTTTTGACTTCATATTTGAGCAATAGAATTCAAAAGGTCGCTATTAACGGTGAAAAATCACCAGGTTCTGTAGTCTCTATGGGCGTTCCTCAAGGTTCAATACTGGGACCATTCTTGTTTCTTATTTATATAAATGATTTGCCATATCATGTGGGCAAAAATCACGAGATTGTGTTGTTTGCTGATGATACTTCTTTATTATTTAAAATTAAAAGACAGCTTCTACATTATGACGATGTGAACAATGCACTCGCTAAAGTCGTAGGTTGGTTCAATGTAAATAATCTTTTGCTCAATGAGAATAAAACTAAATGCATAAAGTTCTCGACACCTAATGTAAGACAAATAGGAACCAATTTACGACTGAATGGTGCAGAGTTGGACGTTGAGGAGTCAACTGTCTTTCTGGGAATTACCATAGATTCCAAATTGCAATGGGGTCCTCACATTAAAAAACTGTCAAGCAAGCTGAGTTCTGCGGCATATGCTGTTAAAAAAGTTAGGCATTTAACTGATGTAGACACAGCTAGAATTGTTTATTTTAGTTACTTCCATAGCATAATGTCGTATGGCATACTGCTTTGGGGGTGCTCTGCAGATTTAAATTCTATATTTGTACTGCAGAAAAGAGCTATAAGAGCTATTTATAACCTAGCTCCTAGAGTCTCCCTCAGAGAAAAATTCAAAGAAATAAATATTCTAACTGTGGTGTCACAATTTATCTATGAAAACCTAATTTATGTTAAGAAAAATGTCAACAACTTTGAAAAAAGGAGCGATGCTCATTCGATAAATACACGGAATAAACACAAGCTATCCGTACATGTAACTCGTCTCCACAGAATAAGTAATTCCTTTGTAGGACAATGCATACGCTTCTACAACAAACTTCCTAAAGAAATCCGAGATTTGCCTGTTAATAAGTTTAAAACTATAGTTAAAACTAAACTCTGTCAAAAGGCCTATTACAAAATCTCTGATTACTTGGAAGATAAATCAGCTTGGGACTGATCGCTCAAATACACTTTGTTAATAACAGTGTCATGTTAAAGTGTAGCGTGTCTTGCCTTGCTTATTTAGGAAGGCAGCACACTGGAGCTATTGTTTACCAAATTACATTGTATTAAAATAAGTAAATGGCGATAAAAGAAAAAAACAATGTAAATAGACAAGCCCGCTGAGTTTCTTGCCGGATCTTCTCAGTCGAGGTCGCGTTTCCGATCCGGCAGTAGAATTTAAGGAAAAAATGTAAAATGACAATTTGTAAGTGCCCCCGTAGGCCTAAACAAAATAAACGCTTTGACTTTGACTTTGACATATTAAGGACAATTTAAAATGCCATTTTTTTTCCTTTTTCCCTCAAAATGTAGCAAATTTTAAAAATATGACAACACCGTTACCGGAAGTAATTATGTTAGATCGTGTGGCGGCACCTCTGACCACAAAGTACCTATGTGATGACGCCATTTTATGTTTTTTTTTAAATGTAAACTGGGTATTTATTTTCCAAAAAAATATGGGAAGCCTTTGCCCAGCAGTGGGACACTTACTAAGCTAAAAAATATAACATTTTTTTTTTTATTTAAAAAAAATACAAAAATAGATTCTAATCTCGATACCCAACAATAGGTTTTCGGGTCGGACAGGGTCTTCTTAACATATTGTATACTCAGCCTTAAAACATTATGCGTTACTTTCGCTTTACTGTAACATAGAAGTGTCTAGGTTACTCTGTTACATGGCAAAATCTAAGGCCTCATCCATGTACTTGACTTTGACTTTGACTTTCAGGGCCGGATTTAGAGGTCTGGAGGCCCTGGGGCAACAAAAAACTGGACGCCCCTGGCCTCTAATTATTTTCCAAATAAAATGAACAAATTTTTCAGTCGAATTTTTTAATAAATAATTTATTGTGAAACCAAGTGAATTTTTGGAACAACGCAAAATCAATATATTCAGAAACAAGATTTATCTGAAATTAAATTTAAGCGTTAACGAACGGACCCTTCCGAGCTTTTTTCGACAAAAAATTTTTGATGCTTTCGCTGAAATCCAGTTCCTGAAGTAAACCACTTTTAAATCATTTTAATGTTCAGGAGAGATAGCTTTAATAGACGGTTTTCTCATTTTGTTTAAAATTTACAGTTTTGAAATTTTTATGACAATTGGTTTTTTTTTTTTTTCGGAGTCTATTGTGGGGGCCCCTCTTTTGTGGAGGCCCGGGGCTGATGCCCCGAATGCCCTCCCCTAAATCCGGCCCTGTGCCTACCTACGACCGGCACAGCGCAGGATCAGTTGCCGCATTTTATAACTGCATATGCTCCTCTAGTTGGTGCTCCCTCGCGGATACCAACGGATAAGGTGGTAGAGCCAAGTTGTAGCCAATTGACTGCAGCTCATATACGGGCTGGCTCGACCGGGGTAGCACCACCCTCTCACAGAAGATCGACGTAAAGCAGCTATTACAGCTGCGTTTCGTACGATGAGTGAGAGAGCCGAAAGCCCACCCCCTCCCCCTCCCTCCATCCCACTCCCCTTCAGGTCGGCAATGTGCGAGCAATGCCTTTGGTATTGCTATCTATCTATAGGCTACGGTAACTGTTTAACATCAGGCGGGCCGTACGCTTTCTTGCCACCGCAGTCCTATAAAAAAAAAAAACTAATTAACCTATGCCGATAACATATCATACATTTATCACTAACTTTGATAATAATAAACGTTGATAACAAAATCGCCATTGCAAATAAATGTTTTGACTCGTGTGCATTCAAATTCAATGGTCCTCGTGTAAGAACACTATACATTAAAACGTAGAATTTAAAATCTCATACCATGCATTTTCGGTGCATTCGCGAAGTGTGATTTTGGCATACATACAAAATCATCCAAGGTGAGTGATTATAGTATTAAAACTACTCCACCAAGCCAACTAGGAGCTCGGATGGAATGCGGGTCCCCCGCCCGCACACCCGCCACCGCCTGCGGCTTCCCGCCCCCCACACCGCCTTTTTGTGCGGGTGACTTCACATTTGAGGTATCTCCCTTATCTTAATCTGACGCGCTCGAGTAAATCCAGAAAACCCGTCTACGGCTCCTCATCTAATAAGTTTTTGTCTCAATTTCAGGTGGTTCCACATTGTCCTGGCAGCGGCGACACCCACGGGGCGACCAGCAGTCACAACCCTCAGTAGTATTGCGGATGTCAACTAGGCCTTGAGTCTTGCCTCATCAGAGACACCGGGTTATAATTGCAAAGCGACTAAATATTGCCAATAAACCAACCTGCTCACAAGCATCTTAGCAAAATGAATAAACTAGTATATCAGAAACGAAGTGGAACATCAGGGGTCTCCGGACAACTTTACGAGACGAAATTATTGAGTTTAATGCTATTCAGATTACTGCACGATGAGGACGTCGTAGAGTTCTATATAGGCACGAACATGGACGGACTCGGGGAGTTCGACGACATCTGCTTTAGATTCAAAGCAAAAGGATTTGATAAACCCGTCGCGGTGTTCCTACAAGCCAAACATAGAGACGATCAAAACCGACCCCTCACAGTCACCAAAACAGATCTGACGAAATACTTCAAGAGTTATTTGAATGTTAGAAATAGATTCAATGTTAACAGCAGTGACGCCTTCTTCAAAGGTGCATACGAGGATGTCGAATGTGTATTCGTATTTTATACAAACACGAAAGACGAGATGGACAAAGAATATCACAAAATAAATTATTTTGCTAAGATTAATGATCTAATAAATACAGGAAATGACGCGTTTAAGCTTCCATATACAGAGAACGATGTTAAACCATTAAATGAAATTGTGTTGCGTGATAACATTGACAAACTAGCTATACTCATAGCGGATATAGTGAAAGTCGGAGGAAAAAAATATAAAACACTAATGGATAATGAGCTAATACAGACGTATCATGTTATTTTATCACAACGAGTTTTCACAGTCACCGACGTTCAGAGAGATGACAATACAGATTACCGTGTGGCACGACTAAGTTCCAACTTTTTCGATACAACTGATGAGCATCTACAGCTACTAAGAAACGGTCTTGTTTATGAAGCGCTGAAGGATTATTCCTTGTCACTACCGTCCTACGAGCCGTCTGTACGAACTATAAGCAAAGAATATATTGAGGAAATAGTGAATAAAAAAAAATTTACTAGCGAACTATCAATAGCCATCACAAGGGAAGAATACTGTTTGGATTTCAAGCTCCCCGCGGCGTTCGGCAACCGAGACCTGACTTTGAGAGGCGAGAGCTCACGGAAAGAAAAACGATTGTGTTACTTAGCAAATAAATTAGTTAAATTAATAAAAGAATCGAATAATATCTATGTCAATGGTAATATATTCAACGTTGTATACATAGATGACAACTTCCCTGATAAAGGATTTCTTAGACTGAACGGCGGCATAGCTGGCGCTGTTGGGAATTTATTAATATTCGATGATGACACACGGCTCCTAAAGTTTAAAGACAGTAACGATTTGGCAGGTCATGCTAAAACACTGTTCGACAAAATAAATAGCGAAATCAAGGAATTGGGAAAATATAGATTCGACGTGAGAGTAAAGAATTTCCCAAAACTATCGTTCGATTGCAACGAACACGACAAAAGCATGGTCCTAGACTTCACAAATAGATTACTGTTCTGCACAAACCAAGCGAGAGAGAGCGAAGTGGAACATATTTTAAAGGCAGACATTGGCCGTCTACAGAACACGAGAGAACGATGTAACTTCCAAATCAAATCAGATGCAATATTCCTCGCGTATCACGACGAAATACAAAAATGGTGGTTGCAAGAAAAGAACGCAAAGTACTTGACGAAAACAAGTCATGTATTTGAAAATTCAATTGAACGTTTCATAAGGAATCCTCTATTGAGTGTTGCAAATGCCCTGCATAGAAATAAAATTATGATAAACGATTTAAAATTTAATGCAGAAGTCATCAACTCATTGGAACTAGACGAATCATTTTCGATGATAACTGTTATCGTTTCTGAAGTTATTGATTTAAGCGTTGTGAAAGTAACTCAGTATATCAAGAACGACGATTACTATCTCATAGACTTGAATTATATTTTAAACCTTCCCGTAAACGACTGTAGCCGCCTTCACGAGGAACTGACGAATGTTGAAGACAAAATATTTATTTTAACATACAGATCATCAAACATTTCAAAATTAAACATTGACAACAAAGATATCCTACAAACTTTGAAACGAAAGAAACTAATCGTAGTTACCAATAATGGGTCACTGTCAGAAATAAGAAAGTTTCTTGCGCACCCAGACTTGTTTATTGTGGATGATACATGTAGCTTGTTAGATTTGACTGAAGAACCACAAGAAACCATCACTAAGAACACTGATGTTATATTCCAAGGCGTGCATGTAAATCTTAACTTGCTGGTAGACGATGACGCCAGAGTATTCATCAAAGGAGAACTTATGGATAAAATAATGAGTGGAGAAGTCATACGGGTAGGTGAACCACTCACCACCCCTAGATATGAAGAAATAAAAGATTTCTACATCAGCAGAATAGTGACATTGAAACACGTGTTTCACAAACACCAAGATGTGGAGTTTATCGATGAGGATATTGATCCAGAAGAAGGAACAGAAGAAGAAGAAACAATAGAAAATGATGATGATGGTAATGATATCAAAGAAGAAGAAGCAGAAGTTGTTGATGCTAGTGATGCTAGTGATGAATATTATGATAGTGATGGGTATGACGACGATGATACAAATTATACTGATAGTATGCATCAGGTTGAAATAAAAGTGGAGTCATTTTATGATATAGACGAGCACGCTGTGCTAATCACAGCGGAGCCGGGATTGGGCAAGTCGTCTCTACTCACGCACCTATCGCTGACTACGAAGGCGCGCGATCCTGGAGTGTGGATAGTGAGGATAAACTTGTTGGACTATTCGAGATTTTTCCACCAGTGGATGGAAAACAAGGTGGTCATCGACATATTGGAAGCGTTGAGGTTCATTTGCGTCGCTCTGGTCAGTCAAAATGTGAACGAAAAGTTAATTTTGATCGAGAAAAATGGCGGAATATATGTTAAAGATTGTTGCATAGAAACTGACAAAGTAATTTTATTTCAAATAAATATGTTTTTACATTATTGTAGCCGGCGCAAAGTGATATTTGCTTTCGATGGATTCGACGAAATATGTCCGCATTACGAACCGCAAGTGCTACAATTTCTGAATGTTCTCAAACATTACCGTTCCCATAAACATCGAATTTGGATTACGAGTCGAACGTACAGTAAAATACTGCGGAGTTTAGAGTCAATATTCGAAGTCTATCACCAACTGGAGCCCTTCAATTTCATAGAACAACAACTATTTATACAGAGATATCTTAAGTTAAAATTAGACTTGAACGAACTGAATCAGAAACAGATCGAGAAAATTGATGATTTTATTGCATTTATGGCGCAGTCTGGACGGACTGGTCTGGACTGGACGGCTGACTTTGGTATCGCTGTTCTTCACAAGTACCGCAGCCTGCCGCTGCATACCGTGTACCTGGACGCGGTGCAATATTTCAAAGACGAAATAAAACACGTTCTGTTTCTCCAGGACAAAGACAAATATGTGAAAGCTTGGGATTTGGACGTGGACGAAATGAGGAACGACCGAAGGTACAACGGCAAATCGTACGGCTTGAAAAATAATATGCTAGAGTTCATCGCGGCGCCACTCCACATATACATGGTGGCCGATTACTTCCAACACCAAATCAAACACGCCGAGACCGACACGATATGGGACTTGAATCTCAACACTTACGCGATGTACGAACATTTCGTGGAGACGAAATTGAGAAAGATACGCTTCGAGGAGAAGAACCAGATGGATTTATATAAACCCGATAATCAATTTACTTTCGAGAGAGAAAAGAAGAAATGTATTAATGAACATAAAAAACTGGCTGCTTATGCGGTGTTTTATGAAGACGTCAACCAATTATTTATAGAGACCGAACTAGAAGAGATTAGAAGAATAGTCATTACAATAGATTCTGGTCGAGAGAAGACAGGCGTTATTTGCACTGTTATAAACGGCGTGCCCAGATTCGTGCATCTAACGTTCGCCGAGTACTTCGCAGTGGAGTACATCTGTGATAAACTCAAGGCGGAGCAATCTGATGATGATCTAAAATCAATATGGGATTTTATATTCAACACTGTGTTTCACAACAACAACTTGGGCGTATTAAATGTGTTAGATGATAAATTGATTATGGATGAAGAATTGAGGAATAAAACTAGCGATGCGCGAAGCAGACGGATAATATTCGATTTGTTGATGAAACAGAACAAGAGCGAGGCAGAGAAAATTGAAAAGAGCGCGGAAAAGACGGGTAAATATGTATATGTTTCGTCGCTGTTCAAAGCAATGTCTGAGAATCTACGCAATTTGACATCGCTGTTCCTATCGACATTTGAATTCATGACGGCAGACAACGTAAAAGACCTCGTTAAAATTATAACTGGAACGGGAGCTATCCCAGAGTCTCTGATTTTAAGTAATAATATGGAATTTATAGATGTGGTGCTGGATACTGTGCGGGAAGTGGACCCGTCTGCAATTGGCGTGTTGTTTGATAAATTTGGCTATGCTCGTATGAGGTGCGGCGACATAACCAACGAGATGCTCGTCGACATAGTGAAGCAACATTTTATTAGTGTAGGCATCATTGCACCGAAACATTAAAACAGTTTTCGCTCGAAATACGTCTTTCCATACATTTTAATTAAATTCAAAACCCATTTTTAATCATCACGACCTATCTAATATCACCAATAATTTCCGTCCATAAATTACGTGAGGTGATTTTTGTGATTTTTTGACCCCCCCCCCCCCCTGCCCCTTGGTGAGATTTCGTTAGATTTTGCGCGAGCCCCTCCCTCCCCCTCTAATCTCACGTGAGATTATTCAAAAGCCATATTCTAGTGGAGAATAATTTTTTACTTTAATTTAACCCAGTTTTCTCGCAATTTACAGTGTTTCTTGCGGTAAATAAAATTACGTACGATTTGCCGTGACCCCCATTTCCCCCCACGTGAGATTTGGCTCGACCCCCCCCCCCTTCAAATGCCTCACGTAATTTATGGACGCCCCCTTGGACGGCACACATAGTACAAGTTGTAAAGAACATGTCCTCACTTTGAGATAAGAAATAAAGGTTTTTATTTTTATTATTTTTTTTATCTCTTCACCAGCCTTAGTTGGCTACGAACTTGTAAAGTCAGTGGCTACAGCTACAGCTACAGTGACAGGCGACGATATTCTCCACCTGTCGAAAGTTACACCGCCTGTCACTGTCGCAACTACAAGCATTCCAAAAAATCTGATGTACTGACTGTACTGTTCGTTCACAGTTATTTTACCTCTGACATTTTACCTTATTTATTTTTGAAAAATGTAGTCTATATTAGGTTTTTATAAGTCATGTAGGCTGTAGAATAAAGTATAATCTACAGTTCATGGTCTCAAAGGCCAAGTTTAAAGGCTGACTTTGCGTTTTACATAAATAAAATGAGGAACGTCAGAGGTAAAATAACTGTGAACCATCTGTAAGTACCTACGCCGTCGGCGTAGTATCAGTATCCGCATTTTATGAGTGCTCATGCTCCACCTAGTTGGTGCACTCTCGCGGAAACCAAAATTAATCTATGGATAACAGCTTATATTTAAATAAAACAAATATTTAACACAATCTAATTATATAATTGGTTTCAAAATAAAATACATTTTAAACTTAAAACTAACTTCTTTTGTTGAGATTACATATAATACAATAGCCCTGTATTTAAATAATTCATAACGTTGCAATCGATTAGCTAGTTAGTCGATTAATCGACTAAACCTAAGGAACTGAGATAAATACAGGGTGAATTTGAAATCATGGGCATCCTTTTAAACGGTGATTCTACACATGATTCAGAACATCTAGGGCACAATCAACAAATCTGTTGATCAAAATTGATTGCCAAGGTAAGGTAGCCCAGTTAACTGGTTTGCTTAATCGAGCAATATTTTTTTATCAATAGATTTTTTTTATTTTCCCAAAATTTTCTGAATCATGAGTAGAGTCATAGTTTAAAAGGATGCCCCTGATTTCAAATTCATCCTGTATAATTTCACCTGTATTCGTGCTACAGATAATGAGATTCGGAGATGAATTTGCATTAGCACTCCCAAAACAAGTGAATACTCGATTCAATTGAATCGAAACAAGTGACTACTCAATTCGATTGAATCGAAACAAGTCACTACTCGATTTGATTGAATCGAAACAAGTGACTACTCGAATCGATTGAATCGAAACAAGTGACTACTCAATTCGACTGAATCGAAACAAGTGACTACTCGATTCAATTGAATCTAAACCAGTGACTACTGGATTCGATTGAATCGAAACAATCGACTAACGCTATTCGATATCTACATTGTGACTAATAAATTCATAAGTAAATAAAATCATACTCTACAAAGCGATATAAGTACTAATTCCGATTAAAGCGTTCATATCAGTTATTTATTTTATATTTAGGTGTAACAACCTCACATCTCGTTACATACTACACATTCACGACGCCACCGACAGATGGCGCTGAGAGCTCACTCTAGTACAATATGCTATTCCGCAAAGAAATCCTGAATGACGATATCAAGATTCGCGCGCAGCGCTATGTTATGTTTCGTAAAAGACGTAGAACAAAAATTTTTGTTTATGATGACAGCAAAACAATCCTGCAAGGTTGTTAGTGTTTTACCAATAACCCTGTATATAGAAGACCCCGTCAACAATCATGGGGGCAAACCCGCCTGGCTGGAAGATATTCCATTTGCCGCTAAATAGGCTTGAAACCTAACACGCAACGTCACTTGGGCTACAGTAAAATAGACATTAATGCTTGTACCAATTGTATCGAAAGTTAAATATCGACGTATAGTTCACGACAGGTCAGGGACAGGTTTTGCAGAATAAAATCGGAATCAAAATTAGCAGGACCTGCAACGCAACAGAATAATTTAATTTAATTATTTTGTGGGCGATTTTAATTGTTTATCGAGTCCTGCTAATTTTGATTATGATTTTATTCTGAAAAAGCTCATAACCCGAATGTCATCTCGACCTGTCGCGAACTATACGTGGAAGACCGTACCATACCAGCGCAGCCGCAAGCTGTTTGAGTGACGTAGATACTACCGGCATCTATTGACATGTAAATCAAAGTCATAAGGTAGCGTCCATAAATTACGTGAGGCATTTAGGGGGCAAATCTCGCGTATTTTTTTTTACCGCAAGAAACACTGTACCTGCGAGAAAACTGGGTTAAATTAAGTAAAATATGTTTCTACACTAGAATATGGCTTTTGAAAAATCTCACGTGAGATTAAAGGTGGAGGGAGGGGGTCGAGCAAAATCTCACGCATCTCACCAGGGGAGTGGGGGTCGAAAAATCTCAAAAATCACCTCACGTAATTTGTGGACGAGCTGCGCATTAGGGATCGCCTCTCAACCACATGCAGGGTCCACATTTGGACCTTCTTTGGGCATATCTCGCGTAAAAGCTGTGACAGCCTGGAAAGGCTTATTATGACGGGAAAAGTGGAGGGCAATAGATCTCGTGGCAGACCTCCCGCTAGATGGAGCTCGTAGATCACTGAGCTTACGCAACTCCAACTGCACAAAGCGATACACGTCATGGGCCACAGAAGCCGGTGGAGGAAAATATTGCCTTCCAGAAGTAGAGTATTTTGTACATAATCGTCACGATCCTCAGTATTGAGGTTTACTGGGAAGAGAAGAATTTATGGACGCCCCCTAACTGAATTAAGCAAATGGTCTGAGTTAAAAGGTCTTGACAAGATGCTTTAGGCTACAGCATCCCTACTTTCAATAATAGCTGTTAAAGCCTGTCTGTCCTTCTTATTTTCACACGCGCACGCCACAAGCGCCATTAAATGTTTATTCGAGTACTCCGTCCTTTCTAGAACGAACTCTTCTAGCCCTTTCCTAGGCAAATAATACGCTTTCACATACCTATCAACATATTCCTGATACGGTACAGGTTTTAAACCGGATATTTTTTCTAATTTCAGAAACAACTGCCTATAATCCAGTTGCATTAGCCCCCTGCCCCCATTTGAGCATTTCGTTCCATTCGAGAAACCTTCCACTAGTAAATGCACTATGAATTTCGCGACCATACCCCATATTGAATTTAAAATTTCAATGTTTAATGTGACTTTATTGGACACGTTTTCTATTCTTAGCGCGAATACTTGTATCTTTCTTACTATCATATCTACGTACGCACTGTGTTCAACAGCTACGTTCTTCACGTCCCATTTGACCTGTGACATTGCTATTAACGAAGTACGCGCGTCAACAGATTTAGAAGCTGAACACATGTACACAGGCACTCTTAAGTCCTGTACAACAGCTAAGGTATTGTCTTTAAAGTGCTCCAATATTAACCTCTGATGCGGCGCGACTATTGATTCTAAGTATGGTTGGAGTAATTCGTATTGTTTCGCGAGAAATATTACACTTTCAACAGCCACAATTCTTTCTGATAAACCGTGTAACGTTTCTTCTGAAGATAGGTTTAAGTGTTGGGGTAGATCTGGACTATTAATTTTATTTGTATCACCTGTCATATCTATGATATTTGAAATTCTTTTAAGTACGTTGTTTAGTTTGGGAGTGTATAGGGTCGTGGATGCAACGTCTAGGTCTGATGTGAAGAATAGATGCACAGTAAAGAAGTAAAAGTCGAACAGTTGGTTCATTAGCATGACGACTTCTAGCGATATTTGGGGGAGATATCTGCAGATTTGCAAGTACTGACCACAATGTCTTAAAACTGATAAAGTTGTATTTGTGACTATCACACTATCTTTGATTTTAGAAGGACTGTTCTGTGCTTCGGGACGGTCATTCTCGTCTACGAAATCACGCTTCAATTCTTCCGGTTCATCGTCTGAATCATCACTAACCAATTCAGGTTCCAGACCGAATATATCATCGTTTGTTATATTTTCGTTGCGAAATATTTCGAATGGAGTGTGGGTAGTGTTTTGTTTGAAGTATTTTGATATATAGACGCTGTCGTCTTGCGAGTGGACGGAAGATGCGCCGTCTGATTGAGACTTAACTAGGGATGTGTCAGATCTTAAATTCAGATACTTTTTGAACTGTTTAAACTCTTGCAGACTGAGTAGATTGAAAGAGGATTTGACTGGGCATTGTTCCCAACCCTCATTCTCTAGGAATAGTTTTAACTCCTCCATCCTGCCTCTATGGTAATTCTTTATGTACAACACGCTGTGCGTTTTAATAAAGTCCTGTAACAAATCAGATTTGTCCCCGCAAAACACTTCTGCCACTTGACACACTTTCCTCAAAATCCCTAACATTTGTATGAACTTTTCAAACGGATACTCCTCTAACGCGGAACTCTTCAAAAACGTAGATACTTTCGCCTGAACGTCGTGCCAAATTCTGACCAAACCTGCTTTTAACTTCTGCCTAATATACTCCCTGCTAACATTCTTTTCTATTTCAAAAACGTTGTTAGCTGCTGGCACTGTCTCTTCTTCATCATGCTTAGAATGCCATTCGACTAGCAAGTAATAACTTCGCATGATTAGGAACAGATTCTCGCACAAATTGAGGAGGCATATCGGAGCTTTGTTGGGTAACACAGATTGGCACATTTCCTGGAACTTCATCTCTATTGAGAAGTTCCCGACGTGACTTTTAACCGCGTCTATGGAAGACTCGTTGACAGCGGAAGAGTAATGCATATGCAGCTGCTCCATCGCTGCCTGAGTTTTACCTAACAGACTGTACGCTTTCCTTAGTTTCCTGAAGGTATTCTCATTGAAGTCATAGCATATGCTGGAGAGGACTGAGTCTAGTTTTTCCTCTGTCATGTCTAGGGTGTCCTGGAGTCTGGTCGCCAAGTCCGCTATGCAGGTATACTCTCTATGACTGCTGGCAGCTTTCTTGCTTTTCAATATCAAGTCTATCGCTTCGAAATATTCCTTTTTACTCAACAACTCTGCGACATCCTTTTCTACGCTCCTCAAACTTCTGAGTAACTCTAATGATGATAATACGGATCTAATGATTTGTCGTTTGCGGAAGTTCGCCAGGATTACAAAGGTGGATATCGTGAGGTGGTTGGACGCGTCTCTGAGGTGTTGTCTGGCGGTCTGGCAGGTTTGTAGTGTGGTCGCGAGCTGAGCTCTGATGGTCTGTATCTCATTGAACTCGCGGTCGCAATTGTCGCGCTGTTGGGATATCAGGTGCAATGCCTTACCTGACACTACCTGTGGATAATAAGGTTATTTATTGTGGTGTGTATTCAATGTCATTTTTTTCGAGGATGTAAGGCGGCATCGATAAATCAGGTGAGGCGTTTAAAGGAGTGGGGGTAAGCCGAATCTCACGCAATCTCACGCGGCGGAGAGGGTGAGGTCTCAGCAAATATCGTGTTTTTGTCCTCAAGAAATTGTGTAAAACTGCGAGAAAACTGGGGTTAAATTAAGTTAAATATGTTTAATGGGGAGAAAACCACCAAAATCACCTCACGTAATTTATGGACGCCCCCTAAGGCCAGTGGCCCACGGCGCTACTTAAAAGAAACTAAACTGGTTAGTAATTAAAATTACAAAGTAATTAGTAATCCTAGTTGAGCGTGACTCGTCCACGGCTACTCAAAAGGAACGTAACTTCCCAAGATCCACACAACACAATTATTCATGTACGCGGCGCAGAAAAGTATCTAGAAACGAGTCGCACGTTCAGCTATTACAGCTGCGTTTCGTACGATGAGTGAGAGAGCCAAAAGCCACAATTACTCTATAAATGATATTTATTCTTTTTTATTTTTATTACATGTATTCTCGGGTTAAGTGGTGAGAATTAAACTATTTTATTTGAATTTTAAATGGAAATTTTGGCCATCCAGGGGTCAATTTAATGGTCAAGTGGACAAACCGACCTGCTGGGTCAATTTTAAAAGAAAATGTTGTCCATCCAGGGTTCAATTTAATGGTCAAGTGGCCAAACCGACCAGCAGGATCAATTTTAAAAGCAAATTATGGTCATCCAGGGGTCAATTTAATGGTCAAGTGGTCAAACCGACCTACTGGGTCAATTTCAAAAGCAAATTTTTGCCATCCAGGGGTCAATTTAATGGTCAAGTGACCAAACCGACCAGCTGGATCAATTTTAAAAGCAAATTTTGGCCATCCAGGGGTCAATTTAATGATCAATTGGCCAAACCGACCTGCTGGGTCAATTTTAAAAGCAAAGTTTGGCCATCTAGCGGTCAATTTAATGGTCAATTGGCCAAACCGACCTGCTGTTGCCGTTTCAGTTTGGTGAACATGTGCTCAATGGTGTCGCAGGCGGGCGGCGCGGGCGCGTGCTCCAGCACGTACCGCCCCGCGTCGAACTGCGACGGGGGGGAGAAGTACACATTCTCTATCTCGCGGAGTACCTGAGACATGAAATATGTTTTATTTTTATTTCGCCAAACTTAGGCGCGTATTAATAAATACATCTCAAAGTTGTTGGCGAAACGCAAACGCCTGAATGCAAGGAGTTATTTATTTTCTTTTTTTAAACAGACGCGACGTGACGTGCAACCTTTTTTTGAATAAAGAACATGATTTTTTTTTTCTTCGCTCCATTTTTCCACATCTAAGCTGCAGTTTTATTTTTACAATTTATTTATATTCCCCGAAGCCCATTTATATCCATGGCCCGTCTCGCCGGATACTGTTTTGAAGAATCAGCCATTTACTTCGAGGAATTATAGTTAAATACTGCGGATCATCAATATTTAATCGTCTTGGACTTGGATGTTCGCCGGCAGCTTGGAACGTGGACGAGTACAAAGTTCAACGGTGTAAAGTTTTATTGTCAAATAATATCATCCCCCAACACTCAATCAGGTAGTAATTATAGTGGTAATTAGCCCGTTATTAAGGTTAGTACATTTATTACCTGTTAATTATTGTTATGTTTCATTGATTTATAACCAGAACCGGTTCAATTGTGAGTGTCATTGTTATGTACAATTTTATCAGCAATTTAGTATAAAATCATACTAATACGGTATAGTAGGCTTTTGACTACATATTTTAACTATATTGTTGTTTTACACTCGAACCGGAACTAGTATATTTGCATAATAATAACTTCATTAGGCAGTGTTAGATATTATATGAATCAATTATTCTAATTTTTACCGTTATTCAATTTGAACTTTTATTATTGTATTTGAGGATTTATTTAGGTATATTGTATTCTTTCTTACATTTACTTTGGTTAGGTATGTAGGTGTCTACCTTCTACGTAGGAAAATAAAACAGTCATTTTAACTTAACATTTATTACTGGTGATTAAATTATTAGATTCTATTGTTACAACTAGTACCTAGGTGCATAGTACGTACGTAGAAACTTAGGTTTACATTAGTATAAATTTGTCACTGTATCATTTCCAGGTTGACAACACTCGACTTCCAGAATGACCGAGGAGAAGGAATTAGTTAAAAAGCGAGGGAGCTTCAAAGGCAGTTTAACAGTTTTCATTAAGTTCCTTGACGCGCTCGGTGACAAGCCGTTATCTAGTTCCGATGTATCGGAGCTGCAGCTTCGGACGAGTAGGATGGAGTCGTTGTACGAGCGGTATGATGAGGTACAGTTGCGCTTGGAATGTATTGTTGACGATGCTACAATTCAGTATTCGGAAAGAGCTGACTTTGAAGCACTTTATTATAAAGCCTTGTCTAGGTCACAGGACTTAGTATGTAAGTATAACAAGGATAATGAGTCAGTTAAGTATAAATCAGCTTCTAGCGATAAAAGTACTGTTGCCAGTAATAACCATAAACCAGTTAAGTTACCCACGATACAGCTGCCAAAGTTTAATGGTTCCTATAGCAATTGGTTGGAATTTCGGGACACCTTTACTAGCCTCATTCATTCCAATGATGGAATTGATAAAATTAATAAGTTCCATTATTTGCGAGCGTCGCTGGAAGGATCCGCTGCTATCGTCATCCAATCGATCGAGTTCTCAGCCAGCAACTACACTGTGGCGTGGAAATTATTAGGCGATCGGTTTGATAATAAGCGAGTATTAGTACAGAACCATGTCTCAGCCTTATTTAATATTGACGCTATTACTAAGGAGTCATCTGTCGCTTTAAAGGGATTAATTGACCTATTAAATAGAAACTTACGAGCTTTACAATCATTAGGGGAGACGGTCAAGCAATGGGACACTCTTTTGATTTACATTGTTACACGCAAGCTAGACCAAAGGACGTACCGTGAGTGGGAGGAGTTTAAAACCCGTATGGACAAGGACAGTGCGATAACTTTTGATGTGTTTATGCAATTCGTGCGTAATCGCGCTGATCTATTGGAAACTCTAGAGTTATCTCATACTAACGCGTCTCCTGCTACTAAATCCGGTCCTAAGGTGAAATCTATGATGTCGACACACAGCACGGACGATTCTAGCTCTGAAGGGGCCCCCAAGTCTTGTCCCAAATGTAAAGCTGATCATAATTTAAATAATTGTCCCCAGTTTCTCGCATTAAGTAATGACGCCCGTTTTAAATTGTTGCCTAGTTTTAAAGTGTGTTATAACTGTTTCCGTACAGGTCATTATGCCAACCATTGTAGGAAGCCCGGTTGCAAATTATGCAAGCGCAGGCATAATACATTAGTTCATGTATCAGAACCTAAAAGTAATGACACGGCCGCGTCGACTGATAGATCGTCGTCATCCCCATCATCGTGTTTACCCTCGCCGCCCACCGCGGACACAATGAATGTGGCCTTGTCTGCCAGCGTAGCATCGACTCGCGGCGAAGCTATTCAGCGTGGCACAGGTGTGTTATTGTCGACAGCTCTCGTCAAGCTGCGTGATCATAAGGATCGTGAGCATATTGCACGCGCTGTGCTCGACAGCGGTAGCACGTCGTCCTTTATGACGGAGAAATTATGTAATCAGTTAAGCTTACCAACTAATCAGATAGATAGGCCGATAATTGGCATTAATAACGTTACTTCACGCGTAGGCAAAACTTGTCATGTTAATATGACGTCATTGAACAATAGTTTTAATGCTAAACTACATTGTTTTGTTTTGCCATTAATTACTAACGATGTACCAAGTAGCGAATTAAATCTATCTGGTATTAAAATTCCGTCCAATATTTGTTTAGCCGACCCCACTTATTACAAGCCCTCTGATGTAGATTTATTAATTGGCGCTGACCTTTTTTGGGACTTGCTTGGGTCGCAACGAATACGATTGGGAGACGGAATGCCGGTGTTGCGTGAGACAAGGTTAGGATGGATAGTCTCCGGTCCAGTCACCTATCAGTCCGATAAGTTCCCATCTAGTACAATTAGATGTAATTAAACAAATGTTCATCACTCTTCCGACGGTGATCCGACCAACGTTAGAACGGATCAAACTCGTTTTTGGCAGCTGGAGGATGTGAGTTCACAGTCTTCTCATTATGTGCCAGAGGAAAAGCGTGTGAGGAACATTTTGTAGCGAACACTCGCTACCACTCAAACAAAGTCTTTCTGTTCTAGGAGTTTCATTTATTAGGGTTACACAGTGTCTATACCCTCTAGAACTCAGACTGAAGGCTAAACCTGATTTTAGTAAATTATATCATGACTGTATGTCTGTATATCAGGTGTTAGGTCACATGACCAAAAATATAGATTTTAATTTCAATAAACTTTCGTGATAGGTATGTACCACTGAACCCGGAACTCAATGCAATTTGGACTTCTATTGCCAAATCGATGCCTCGGTTAAATTATTTTTGGGTTCCACGTATTTAAGTTTATAATTTCTTTAAGGAGACTGAACTCCATATATTCACGACTAGTTCAGTTCGTTGCATAGCATATTTATGTTCTACGCTTTATTAAATCCTGTAGGAAGCATTCCTTTATTAGTAAATTTATATCCCAGGAAGAACTGAGTCAAAGTGAATTATTTTTAGAACATTACATTACTTATTTATAAGCCAAGCTTATCTAAAAAGAGCGCCCTTCTAAAATTGAATGTTTATTTAGATAGTAATATCATGATAGTAGGAGGACGTCTCGATAATTTCATTATAATAAAAGCACCCTATATTTTACTACAGTCCACTCATAATTTCACTAAATTGTTGTTCGATTTTGAACATAAGAAGTTGTTGCACGCAGTCCCTCAACTATTACTAGCTTCTGTTAGGAAATCCTACTGGCCTATAGGCGGTCGAAATCTAGCTAAGGTTTGCTATCACCAATGTGTCCGGTGTCGTCGGATGAAGGGAAACGTCGTTACTCCCATTATGGGGAATTTACCACAGCAGCGTCTCGTTCCAGGTGGCTACGCCTTTGAAACCGTAGGCGTTGATTATGCCGGCCCGATCTCGTGCGCTAGTCGCCAAGGTCGCGGGTGTAGGCTAGTAAAAGTGTACATCGCCATTTTCATTTGTTTTACGACTAAAGCTATCCATCTGGAACTCGTAGGTGACTTAACTAGTAATAGGTTCCTACTGGCTTTATATCGCTTCATTTCGCGAAGAGGTAAACCCGTCAATATATATTCCGACAACGGTAATTCATTTGTAGGTGCTTATAACGACCTGTCTAACTTCTTAAAGGCCAATTGCGACTCGTTAGGTGAAAGTTTGGCTAATGATGGAATCAAATTCCATTTTATTCCCGCGTATACTCTTCACTTCGGTGGTCTCTGGGAGGCGGGTGTTAAGTCAACCAAATATCATCTTCATCGAGTGTTGGGAAATTGTAATCTAACGTTCGAAGAACTTTACACCACACTAACGCAAATCGAGGCAGTACTCAATTCTCGTCCACTGACGCCGTTGTCTTCAGATCCTGCAGATTATACGCCGCTGACGCCGGGACATTTTCTTCTTGGCCGTCCAGTCACTTCATTACCACAGCCTGATTACCAGCGCTCTTCAACGAGCCACTTATCTCGTTTTCAACGAATTGAACAGCTACGCCAACATTTTTGGGCTCGTTGGAGCAAAGAGTTCGTGGCAGAGTTGCAGCAGAGGACCAAGTGGCGTTCCTGCAAGGATGCCTTGAAATTAAATTCCTTGGTCGTCATCAAAGAGGACAACCTTCCGCCGCTCAAGTGGAGACTGGGCAGAGTTGTAGCGGTCCATCCAGGTTCTGACGGAATCGTTCGCGTGGCTGACATCCAGACAACTGCTGGAGTCATACGAAGAGCATTTAAGAGGATCTGCCCACTGCCTGTTACTTCAGATTCGGGTTGAAAGCGCAGCTTTCAACGTCGGGCGGTATGTTGGCGAAACGCAAACGCCTGAATGCAAGGAGTTATTTATTTTCTTTTTTTAAACAGACGCGACGTGACGTGCAACCTTTTTTTGAATAAAGAACATGATTTTTTTTTTCTTCGCTCCATTTTTCCACATCTAAGCTGCAGTTTTATTTTTACAATTTATTTATATTCCCCGAAGCCCATTTATATCCAAAGTAGACATTGATCTTAAGATGCAGATTGACAGATGTTCCGTACATTAAACATGGAAACTGCATCTTAAGATAGATCTTAAGATTGACGGGCCCGTTGGCGTGGTTGATTTGGATTCCGTCTATCACGCTGCAGGTTGTATGTTCGATTCCTACCCGGGACATGCATTTGTGTGAACATGTCTGCATGTCCCGAGTCTGGGTGTAATTATGTATATTAAGTATGTATTTACAAACCAAAAGTAGTATGTAGTAATATCAGTTATCTGGTTTCCATAGTACAAGCTCTGCTTATTTTGGGATCAGGTAGCCGTGTGTAGAAAATGTCCCAGGATATTTATGACTTATTATATTATATATTTTTTACCAGTGATAGCTGATTGGTTAAGCTCGCGTCTTGCGGGTTTAAAGTCCAAGGTTCAAACGCCGGCCTACACCTCTGGAGTTTTCTAAATCTATGTGCGAATCATAAAGAAAGAAAGAAAGAAAGAAAGAAACATTTATTCGACACACTCGCAACACATAGACAGAGGAAACAGAAAAAAAAAGGGGTCAGCGCGAACTGTGCCGAAAAGGTATTTGGCTCAGCATGTGCTGGGGGGGTACGAGACTCCACCAGCGCTGATTTTCAGCCAAACCCAAGAAAAAAGGCCACTGTCCATAACTATCACTTGCTTATGGTGAAGGAAAACATTGTGAGGTAACCTTCTAGACATGTGAAATCCACCAACCCGCTACTAACTATGTAACATCAGGTGAGCCGTACGCATGTTTGCCACCTTCGTCACAAAAAGAAAAGAAGATTAACATCATGTATACCTCAAGGTCCGCAGCAGAGTGTGCAACGCTGAGCGAGCGAGAATTCACTCCGGGAGGTCCACGTCTACTCTCCACACCATCATCCGACAACATGGTGGACTACCTGAAACAAGTCAAAGTATTATAACCAGGGTTGTTACGAAAAAATCATCTTGTTTTAAACACCATGTTTAAAACATTTAAAACATTTTTTAAACATGGTAATTTATTCGTTCTGTTTTAAATAAATGATTTAAACACGTTTTAAACAGTTTTAATTTTAATTTTCCTGTTTTTTTGCAACTCTGATTTTAACCAACACTCCACTATATTGTTTTAGTGGCTGACCGACACGCAAGCGATATAGTGTAGTGCAGCGTTTCCCATTTGGTGGGTCGCGACCATGGACCAATTACTAAGGGGACTGGCCCTAAGCAAGTCGGCCGAGTGGTCGGCCTAGTACTAACATCGATATAAAACGAAGCGAGTAGTTCAACTATTTACCGTTAGATAGAACAATGAAAATGAAAAAACAATGACCACGTTTTTTTTTCATACATATATCTAATACGGGCACCTCTTTCTTTAGACTTTACTCTGTGGTCGCGACCCGTTACCGGGCAATCAAAATAAAAAACCGGATCTTGCATTCCAGTCTTGTTTTAAAATGATACATAGCCAATAGTACCAAAATACAGGGTGGATTTTTGAGACGGGGCAGTAAGGGCAGCTACTTGAACCGTTATAGTTACACGAAAACATTTTTAGGAGACCTTCCCTAATTTTTTGAGATGTTCTGAACTGCTTTCACAGATTTTGGAAAAAATTGACAGTCAGCGAGAAAAATACTAAAATACAAGTTTCAGTACAAAATGTATGGGAAAAGTTTTTCTAGTACTCAAACCTTGAATGGTCCGATAGTCATTTGATCCCTACATGAAATAGGATCGATGGGAATAAAAAAAATATTATGGTATTATAGCATTTTTCTCGCTGACTGTCCATTTTTTCCAAAATCTGTGAATGCAGTTCAGAATATCTCAAAAAGTTAGGGAAGGTCTCCTAAGAACGTTTTCGTGTAACTATAACGGTTCAAGTAGCTGCCCTTACTGCCCCGTCTCAAAAATCCACCCTGTATAGTATGACAAGTTATAATAAAAACATTTTTAAACTTTTGAGTGGGTCACGAAGGGGGGGATGAAAATTACCGGGCCATGGCAGAACAATGTTTGGGAAACACTGGTGTAATGTATCACTGTGTATAAACGGAAAATGCTCAATAAATAATAATCAATATTGCTAAACTAACACACACTTACCGTTTATCCTACTTATTATATTACCTAATAGATTCACCCCTTTTTACATTGTGCCCAAAAGCAGGCCATACACGCAAGGGTGTACCTGACAGGTTTGCCTGTACAGTTTAACTGTAGTAGCTGTAATCAATTGACTGCAGCTCATATATGGGCTAGTACCACCCTCTCACAGAAGATCGGCGTCAAGTAACTAATACAGCCGCGTTTCGTACGATGAGTGAGAGAGCCGGAAACCCAACCCCCCCTTCCTCCCCTCCCTTCGTTCCACTCCCCTTCAGGTCGGCAACGTGCGAGCAATGCCTTTGGTATTGCTAGCATCTATCTCTTCTTTGTCGTGGCCTCATGACTGAGGGACGTGATTTTGATGTGTAGCCTGTACAGGCAGTACAGGCTGTACAGGTAGACCTGTCAGGTAGACCGTTACCGCGCCTTTCCTCCCATAAAATAATACTGTTTGATGCGTAAAATAAAACTTACCACAGTCGCAAATTATCAAGAATTATTTACACAAGCACTTATTATTCAAAACGCATCGCACACAGAAGGTAACATAACTCATATAAAGATGGTATCTGTTGTGTAAATGAAATGTAAATAAGCATTTTCTTTACATTGGCAAGTACTTGAATCACTTTACGAAATATTTCTATCAAAATATGATAATAAAATCTCGTAATCAAGATGACAAGTGGACAACAATGTTAGTGATGTAAAATTGTTACTAAATTGATTTGAATAATCGACTAATTTATCGATGAAAGCTAAATAAATAAGGGGCCATCCATAAATTACGTCACACGTAAAGGGGCAGGAGGGGGTTGACGAAATTGACATTGTGTGACAAGGCGGGGGGGGGGCCTAAGTTAAGTTACGTCACATTTAAAAATCTAATATATCCAAGTATTAAAACCGAAATTTGAACTGTAACCGATTTTTTTTGAAAATTTCTGATAATTGTAAAAAAATATGTGACTTCACACAGGGAGGGGGGGAGTCTCGCTAATGTGACTAGCTGTGACAAGGGGGGGGAGGTGTAAAAATCATGAAATTCGTGTGACGTAATTAATGGATGGCCCCTAAGAAGTGAAGCTCGGGTTCGAATTGTATGGCCTAGCCCGCATCAGGCTCGCCCCAGGCTCTTAGTGGTTCCCCATGAAGTCTGATAATTTCAGTGGTCTCGAAAGTCAAAAAGAGAAATCGGTAGAATTGCCCTAAAAAAAAGCGGAAGATTGGGATTTGGGACTCGAAATCGGTAGACAAAAGAAAATACAATATTTTAATACTCTTTGAAGATACTGTGTGTGAAAATGTATTTTCTTTAGGGTGTGTTCCTTTTCTGAAGCAATTAAAATCTATCTTTCACAGAAAAAATTACAGTATAGCATAGTTCCCGCCTTTATGTACAACTTCTTCTCATTCATTTTATTCAGATACGTGTAAGGTGGGTTACTTTCTTCTTTTTGCACCCGCGCTTGTACTGACTTAATTCTTCATCAGTTAACTAAACTTAGAATTTTATTATACTTGAGGACAATCAACAATTATATCGTACTACAGTTTAATCAAAACGATCGTAGTAAACATGTTGATCACATTGAAATTGTTAAGTCAGTAGGTATTATTTTATATATTTATATTCGACAAGGAGACTTTTGCTCAGCGCACTAGCAAAATTCCACACCACAACCACATTCAGAAAAATTCACGCATCTGTTATCGCACTCAACATAAAGGCAAGATGAGCCGTAATGGAGCCGTAGCAATACCGACATGTTTTAAACATTATTTTCCGCGAGTCAGACTAAGTCGTACTGTGTCCATGAACTCCGTTTAGTAGGACATAATATTTTGGACGGTCACATGTCATGTCTTCCTCTTTTTGGTAAAATCTTTATAATAATTACCTATTGATCATTATTAAACTACACAAATTTATCAAAATAATCGACTAAAACTGATCAGGCTTTCTCTCTATATTCCCATCCCTCATTTAAAAAAAAGTAGTGGTTTGGTTTTGACGTCATGCGAGCTATGAGTATTTAGCGATAATTTCTTTATTTAGTGGTGTTTATGTGGATTCAATATTGATGGTTCTTGTGAAATAGCAAAAATGGAGACTGAAAGGATGATAGAAGACACCATACCACCTCAGGTACGCCAGTAATCTGTAAATGGAACAACCCATAGTGTCACGATGGTCGGCCATATTTACTTTTACCAAATAATAGCTTGGATTATTTTGTGTATTCACTCCGAAATGGTTTCGAAATCATTTGGAACACTCGCTATCTGTTCAATAACTTTAAATAGAGCGTACAAACTGCTACACAGCCCCGAATCCTTGTAATAATGAGGTGATAATCTTCCTGCAATGCGGGTTTGAAAAATAAACTTTTCCTTGCACTTCCTACATCAATTTTACCGTAATTCGTGTGCATTACCTTGCATTGAACATGTCCAATTTATTTATATCGACATAAGGTCGTCCTAACATTTGTATTGAAAGATTTAGAGGTTTAGATTTCGACCACATTCTATTTAGATTTGGGTCATAAAAAACGAATATGAGATGAAATATAGTATTAGTTGCACTAAATTATGTGTATTATGGTGTTTCAATATGTGAAACATACGATTTATGTCAAATTATGAGATTGATTTCAAATTTTGATTGTCCTACTTTTCGTATTTCGCAATCACTTGTCAGGAAGAAAGGCTTATGATATAACACAATGTCTAGTTTCTAATCTATACAAATAAATATAATTGAAGTATCCGTTATGTCAAAATAACAGCTTTTTACTAAATCACTACATAGTATCAGGGTTGTTATGATAAAATCAGCTTGTTTTGAACACCGTGCTAAAACATGTTTCAAACATGAAAAACATGTTTTAAACACGTTGATTTATTCGTTCTGGTTTAAATCAATGATTTAAACACGTTTCAAACAGGTTCCATTTTAAATTTCCTGTTTTTTTGCAACTCTGCATAGTATAAAACGAAGTCACGTCCTGCTGTCTGTCCCTATGTATGCTTAGATCTCTAAAACTACGCAACGGATTTTGCTGCGGTTTTTTTAATAGATGGAGTGATTCAGGAGGAAGGTGTATATGTATAATACATGCATAATATAGTAGAGAAACACTGATAAAACAAGGACAAAGTTGCGGGCAGAAGCTAGATAGTAGTTTGACGGGCCCGTTAGCGTGGTTGGCGTGGAGGCGACATTCACGCTGCAGGTCGTAGGTTCGATTCCTACCCGTGACATGCATTTGTGTGCATGAACATGTCTGTATGTCCGGAGTCTGGGTGTATATGTATATTAAGTATGTATTTACAAATAAAAAAGTAGTATATGTAGTAATATCAGTTATCTGGTTTCCATAGTACAAGCTCTGCTTTGTTTGGGATCAGGTAGCCGTGTGTAAAAAATGTCCCAGGATATTATTATTATTTATAAGATACCTTGACATCATAGTTGGACACCATTGTCGATCCTGGCTTACAGGAGTAACAATGGTAGGAGTGTGTGACAGGCCTAGTCCTATAAATGCATATAAAAGTATACAGGATGAATTTTTCTAGTGGGTGCATGGCCAAATCCGAAACTATGGGGAATAGCGAAAAGTACTCAAAGGAGTCTCGGACCCGGTTTTAATGAAAACTAAAACTGCATCATTTGATGTTTGAAAAAACAATATTCCTAGCCAGGAATTGAACCACATGATTTTGAAAAAAAAAAACACTTACATTGTATTACACCACACATTACACCATTTGATAGTGTTTGTAATAGGTAAGGAACGAATTCTGGAAAGTAATGACATACAGCAAACTTAAGGACAGTGCTGGATTCTAATCAAAAAATTAAATCTTCATATTTTAAAGTAATGTCTTTAATTTTGATGGGTCTTTTACTGGCAGATAGCTGATGTTATAAGAAGTGTCACACGTACAATGTGTTTTTTAAACATAAATTAAATAACTTATGTTTAAAAAAACAAAAACCTATTCAGATGACCATCCACTTTGGAAATTCAAAATGGAGGTCAAAAGCTTGAGTTGCATTCCAGAATTGACTCACTATTTCTAAGTTTTTTTTTTTTTATAAAACCTGAATGAACAGTGTGATTCACCATGAGTAACATATTTTTTTATTAGGTATATTAGTTAAACAAAACATTACATTGCTGTTATATTGGAAAAACCAACACTTAAATATGTATTTGTAATTTGTATGCCTCTTTGGGTGAAACATACAGATACCTATCTAACCAATACATACAAAACAAATAAAATTGAAGTGTCTGTAATGTCAAAATAACAGCTATTTATATAACAGTATATACAGTGTGTATAAGAAAAAAATATTTTTTTAACAATTGTTATTGTCTGTATGTCTGTCTCTTTGTTTCTACTAGTCTCTGAACTGGACCGAATCTCGACCTATTTTGACTGGACTTCCACTAGCAGATAGCAATTGTTATAAGGAGTAACTTAAGCTACTTCTATTTTAGTAAACATTAACAATTTTTAGGGTTCCGTACCCAAAGGGTAAAACGGGACCCTATTACTAAGACTCCACTATCCATCCGTCTGTCTATCCGTCTGTCACCAGGCTGTATCTCATGAACCGTGATAGTTAGACAGTTGAAATTTTCACAGATGATGTATTTCTGCTGCTGCTACAACAACAAATACTAAAAAAATAAAGTGGGTCCCCATACAAGAAACATGATATTTTGACATTTTATGTACGGAACCCTTTAAGTGCGAGTCCGACACGCACTTGGCCGGTTTTTTTGTTAAATTCCACATGCATACAGGGGGGGTGCAGATATGTTTTTAACAGGGTTGTTACGAAAAAATCACCTTGTTTTAAACACTTTGTTTAAAACATGTTTTAATCATTTCAAACATGTTTTAAACACGGTGATTTATTCCTTCAGATTTAAATCAATGTTTTAAACAATGATTTAAACACATTTTAATCAGTTTTCATTTTAATTTTCCTGTTTTTTTTTGCAACTCTGGTTTTTAATAACAGTATTGTACTAACACTAGGCAGGTTTGCTTGCGGTACTGTTGGTGTATTTTATTTTGCGGGATTGAATGTTCATTATGTATGACGCTTTCGTTAGCAGGTAGAAGTGGGTGCTTAAACGAAAAGCCGTTTGAAAAGTTCGTTTTTTTTTAGTAAGCACACAAGCGCGCTTACAAGCACAAGCGTGTTGCTTTTAAGCAATGACGTCAAGAAAGAGAAAGAAATTCCAATTTTTTAAAAAAGTAACCTTATGTGTATGAAGATACAGCTCAAATCAATATTTAATTAACTTGAACCTTATTTCTTTCCCCATAAAAAGCAATACATTGATACTAAATTATATTAGATTAACAACCATATTTCTATGCACATAAAGCTCACTATAAATTTTTCAGCAGATAAGTTTTTGGCTTTTTTAATGCACAAAAGCACTAGAAAAAAGTAGAAAGCTGAAAACTAGTTAAAAAAAAGTAAAAAGCAGAAAAGCACTTCCGAGCTTTTTACAGCTACTTTTAAAAACAAGCACAAGCGTTACAGCGTGCTTTTAATATAAAGCCGTTTATCACATCTTTATTAGCAGGTGATGTCGATAACGTGCGTGGACACGGGCGTGCGGCCGCTGCCGAGCAGCGCCGCGTACGCCGCCGAGCGCGACGCCTGCCTCAACTACTTCTCGAGATGGAACGAAACGGACCAGGTAACATTATATACGTCACGTCTTATATCCCCATTCGGGGGTAGTCAGAGGCTTGAGTGGCCATACACCATCACATTGTGGAGGTATTAACCAACTCAAAGCCCACGTTTCACCAGATAGTCAGAACCCAACGTGACAGGTGGTGAACCGTGTCGCCGTGTATACAGGAACTGACTATTACCTAATCCCGAGGGATAGGTAGGTTTCCTCACGATGTTTTCCCTCACCGTCAGCGAACTGTAAATAATGCAAATAGATGAAAATTCATCCATTGGTGCATGCCCCACCGGGGATCGGACCTGGGACCTTCTGATTGCTAGCCCAACCTGTTCACCCCTAGGCTACATTCTAAATAGATGTCTGGTAGTTACCTTGCATTCATGCAATTGTTTATTTGTCCAGGTGGAGTTTGTGGAACAGCTGCTGGCGCGCATGTGCCACTATCAGCATGGACACATCAACTCGTACCTCAAGCCCATGCTGCAGCGCGACTTCATCAGCATGCTGCCCAGTAAGTACATACCTCCTCTTATCCTATGGTCCCCTGGTACCTGGTGTCAGAGTTGTTCAAGCCGCCCGCAGCCTTAACAAGGCTTAACGACTAGATGACAACAACCGGGACCGACTTTTTATGTGCCGAGGCACGGAGACGCTCATTTCAAATGCCACGGAACGGTCACCCATCTCTGACTGACCTAGCCAAGCGTTGCTTAACCTCCGATCAATAGGCTGCGGTAACGGCTTAACATCAGGCGGGCCGTACGCTTGTGTGCTATACCGATGTGTAGGGGAAAGGCGGGGGGCTTCCGGCTCTCTCACTCATCGTACGAAACGCAGCTGTAATAGCTGCTGGGGGAGAGCGGGTGTTCCGGAATATAATAATAATAATATCCTGGGACATTTTTTACACACGGCTACCTGATCCCAAACTAAGCAGAGCTTGTACTATAGAAACCAGATAACTGATATTACTACATATACTACTTTTTTATTTGTAAATACATACTTAATATACATATACACCCAGACTCGGGACATACAGACATGTTCACGCACACAAATGCATGTCCCGGGTAGGAATCGAACCTACCACCTGCAGCGTGAAAGGCGCGAACCACGCCAACACTAACGGGCCCGTCACATATATCACGTAATATATTTTTTTCGCAAGAAACAGTACAAAATTGCAAGAAAACTGAGTTAAATTAAGTACTTAAAACATGTTTCTCCACTAGAATATGGCTTTTGAAAAATCTCACGTGAGATTAGAGGGGAGGGAGGGGGTCGAGCCAAATCTCACGACATCTCACCAAGGGGGAGGGGGTTCGAAAAATCACCAAAAACGTCTCACGTAATTTTTAAACACTATGCTATACTCTGACGGGCCCGTCGGCGTGGTTGGTTTAGATTCGGCCTTTCACGCTGCAGGTCGTAGGTTCGATTCCTACCCGGGACATGCATTTGTGTACATGAACATGTCTGTATGTCCCGAGTCTGGGTGTATATGTATATTAAGTATGTATTTACAAACAAAAAGTAGTATATGTAGTAATATCAGTTATCTGGTTTCCATAGTACAAGCTCTGCTTAGTTCGGGATCAGGTAGCCGTGTGTAAAATAATGTCCCAGGATATTTATTTACTCTACCTACGCGGTCCATTGGATGCTGCACATACAATACAGTCTCATCCAGATATCATCATTGTAATTTGAATTTCAAATATGGCAACTAGTCTTAGGACATTTGTAATTCAATGACTGAAAACTGACATTCAAGGACATTATACTACAAATAAACTTTGAAACATGTACGCAATAAAACATTTTGTTGTCTGTCTGTCTGATTGTTCCCTGTAATCACCAAAACGGCTGGACCGATTTTGACGGGTCTTTCACTGGCAGATAGTGGATGTTACAGGGCTACTTTTATTTTAGAAAAATAATTAGGGTTCCACGAAACATAAAAAAACGAGGGATTAACGCGGGTAATATTTCTCTAAAGTTTACGCGTACGAAGTTTATTAATACGAGCGTAATGGCCGGCGCACAGTCAGTACGGCAGGGCATGGCATTTTAATTGTTATCAATCGAATTTAATACTTATCCAATCGAAATAAGGTGCTTCAGCGTGCTCTTCGGTGCACCGAGAAAACTGCGCCGCGATGCTCCGGGGTCGGTCACTGGCACCGAGCGTTGAAATGTATACCTTATTTCGATTGGATAAGTTTTAAATTGGATTGATAAATTTTAAATGCTCTGCCATGCCGTCCGCCAATGCGTGCAGGCGATTATAAATACGAGCGTTACTCTGGCGATGTTCTTTCCTTTTTAAAACCCTGCTACTTGCTTGTACAGAGAAAGGCCTGGACCACGTCGCGGAGAACATCCTCTCGTACTTGGACGCGGGGTCGCTCTGCGCCGCCGAGCTGGTGTGCCGCGAGTGGCTGCGAGTCATCTCTGAAGGGATGCTGTGGAAGAAGCTAATTGAGAGGAAGGTCCGGACTGATTCGCTGTGGCGCGGCCTCGCCGAGCGGAGGGGATGGTGAGTTGACCCAGCGCCTTCATCATCATCATCATCATTTTCATCATCATCATCATCATATATTGGTGGTAGAGCCAAACTGCAGCCAATGAGGATCCGTAACGAATTTAGTTGAGAACGCAGATTTATAGTGCTAAGAAATCCATTACATACAGTGCAAAAAGGTTTGTTCTACGACAAAAAATTATGAAGTTATGACCAAATTACTAGCGAAGTTCGCGCGCGGTTGCTGTGACGTCACGAGGCCCGCTCGCGCGTTGTAGTGAATGGCGGCGCGGACCATAGAGAATATAGATAGAAGAGATGTTCTTATTAGATTTCCGAAACAAAGCTTGATAATTTGCGCGGGTGAAGGGGTTAGATAACGCCTACTTTTTACCCGACTACGGCGGAGGGTTATGATTTTGACCGGTATGTATGTATGTAAGTATGTATGTATGTGCATCTGTTCCCACCTAACTTCCAAACGACTTGTCGTAATTTGACAAATGAGGTATCGTCAGAAGCGGCTTAATGGCGCGCTGGTTATAGGCTATGTGACGTCACATAAAATTGCATATGGCGCCCTCTAGAGGACATAATGTCATGAACTAAAAAAAAAACATTTTTTAATGAAACCGTGTGGGGTATCAAATGAAAGAGCTTGATGAGTACATTTCAAAAATATATATATTGTTACCTATAACTCCAAAATAATGAAATAAAAAGTAACTTTAAAAACTAAAACCCGACTACTGAAAAATCGCGCTATAAAAAGTATGAAACAAGAAAATATTCTCATCTAGAGGATAGCCGTGGTCCGTGTTCATATGCCATTTGGCCCTAAAGGACCTACACGGACCACGGCTATCCTCTAGATGAGAATATTTTCTTGTTTCATACTTTTTAGAGCGCGTTTTTTCCGTAGTCGGGTTTTAGTTTTTAAACTTATCTATATTCTATCTACCGGTCAATAGCATAACTAGTCGCTTCGTTCTATGTCGATGTTACTACGTAGTTTAACTTTTTCACACTAGATGTCACTAAGTGTAAGATGTTAAAGAGACGTACAAAGTTGCGCCATCTAGTGTCGAATAGAATCATGTCGAATCTTCTAAAACATTAGATTGCGTTCGAAATCGTTTGTACACTCACTCATTCCGCTCGTTCGTCGTTGTTCTATTATTCATTCTTTAGGCTATGTGAAAAGTATCGATACTTTGAGTTATCGATACTTTTTATTCGATACTACTCATAAGTACAGTATCAGTACAGTAGTATAAGTACAGTAGTACAGTTGACGGGCCCGTTAGCGTGGTTGGCGCGGAGGCGACTTTCACGCTGCAGGTCGTAGGTTCGATTCCTACCCGGGACATGCATTTGTGTGCATGAACATATCTGTATGTCCGGGTGTATATGTATATTAAGTATGTATTTACAAATAAAAAGTAGTATATGTAGTAATATCAGTTATCTGGTTTCCATAGTACAAGCTCTGCTTAGTTTGGGATCAGGTAGCCGTGTGTAATAAATGTCCCAGGATATTATTATTATTATTATCGATACTTTGTAATCGATACCGTGTCCCTACCAGTGTGCTGATTTGTATTGTTCGTGCAGGATACAGTACCTGTTCAAGCCGAAGCCGGGCTCGCAGCATCCCTCTCACTCGTTCTACAGACAACTGTACCCCAAGATCATCAAGGACATACAATCGATTGAAGACAACTGGCGGATGGGGAAACACAACCTGCAGGTTGGTATACTGTACACAAGAATCGGGTATGATTGGCAACACGACTCAATTTGGTTGGCAACTTGGTTGATATTAAATTGGATAACTTTGTATGGACGCAAGTCGTTTAATTCTATTGCCAATTTTTTCAAATCGGCCGAACTAGTTACACAAAAAAGCAATTCAATTCAATTCAATTATTTATTTGCGTAATATGGGTTTACAGAAGATGTTACATTCTTCTGTTCTGGGGGCTTACCACCACCTCTTATAGCAGTTTTGTTTTAACGTTTCAGCGGCCATTTGTGCAATGACGTTTCTTATTGTCATGACAATAAGGTACGTCATTGCACAAAAAGACGCTGAAACGTTAAAACGTTCCTGTAATTGAATCGCAATAAGAGTTCGTAGTAAGCCCCCTGTTCTGTTGTGTGTTGTGTTGTTTCTGTTTTCATTATAATTTTAATTTAAAAATAAAATTATAAAGAAAAGGTTTGAGGAACTTCGTTTCTGACTTTGCCCCAACCGAACACGTTTTTGTTTGTTGAGTTTTATTAATCGTAAGAAATAATTCGGTTACTAATACGTTGAAAATTTAAAAGTCTTAGGCCGCACTTTGGATGCGTTTTCGTCCGAATTTTACTCGTGCATACACGTACGAACAACACGAATGATCCCGACCTTCCAAGTACTACGGGAGTGCGCACACTGGGTGCGAGTTACGTACACGTACGACCAGTGTGCGCACTCCCGTAGTACTTGGAAGGTCGGGATCATTCGTGTTGTTCGTACGTGTATGCACGAGTAAAATTCGGACGAAAACGCATCCAAAGTGAGCGCGGCCTTATGGTCGGCGCAAACTGGGCACGGCAGGGGAGAGGATTTTAATTTTTATCAATCGAATTTAATACTTATCGAATCGAAATAAGGTGATTCGGCGTGCTCTTCGGTGCACCGAGAAAACTGCTTGATGCTCCACGGTCGATCACCGAGCGTTGAAATCATAGAGTAAAGACTAAAGATAGAGGTGCCCTTATTAGATTTCCCTATGAAACAAAGCGTGGAAATTTTGCGCGGGGTGGCGCGGGTGGTGGGGGTTAAAAACTGGGAGGGCAATTTACAAGCCCCGCCTCCCCGATCTACCGGTAAATAGCATAACTAATGGGTTCGTTTTATTTCGATGTTAGTACGTAGTTTAACTTTTTCACACTAGATGTCACTAAGTGTAGTTTCATATAAAAACGTACCGAGGGTCGCCATCTAGTGTCGAATAGAATTATATTTGGGATGCGAACGTTGGCAAGACGTCTGCACAGGACGAACGCCAACAGCACACTGACTTAAGCCACGCCTACTGTGATGACGTCACCGGCCGAGCTGTGCGATGTAATAGCAACGCGGCCTGGTAGCTTAGACACAATCCTTTATATGGTTCGTCTATGGTTCAAATATATACCTTATTTCGATTGGATAAGTATTGAATTCGATTGATAAAAATTAAAATCCTCTCCTCTGCTGTCCCCAGTATGCGCCGGCCATTATGCTTCTTGGTGAACTTGGTTTGCAAAAGTAATGTTTAATCGACATATTTTGTTTACAGAGGATAAACTGCAGATCGGAGAACTCGAAAGGCGTCTACTGTCTACAATACGACGACAACAAAATAGTGTCTGGTCTCCGGGACAACACGATCAAGATATGGGACAGGAAAACGCTGCAGTGTGTCCGGGTGAGTACGAGCGTGGTTTCCTTATACCACGTGTACTGTGACGTCACAGTATATAGGCGTGGATGTCTTCTTACCCGACTACGGAGGCGTTATGATTTTGACCGTTATGTATGTATGTATGTATGTATGTGCATCTGTTCCCACCTAACTTCCAAACTACTTGTCGTAATTTGACAAATGAGGTATCGTCAGAAGCGGCTTAATGGCGCGCTGGTTATAGGCTATGTGACGTCACATAAAATTGCATATGGCGCCCTCTAGAGGACATAATGTCATGAACTAAAAAAAAAACATTTTGTAATGAAACCGTGTGGGGTATCAAATGAAAGAGCTTGATGAGCACGTTTCAAAAATATATATATTGTTACCTATAACTCCAAAATAATTAAATAAAAAGTAAGTTTAAAAACTAAAACCCGACTACTGAAAAAACACGCTCTAAAAAGTATGAAACAAGAAAATATTCTCATCTAGAGGATAGCCGTGGTCCGTGTTCATATGCCATTTGGCCCTAAAAGACCTACACGGACCACGGCTATCCGCTAGATGAGAATATTTTCTTGTTTCATACTTTTTAGAGCGTGTTTTTTCCGTAGTCGGGTTTAAGTTTTTAAACTTACTTTTTATTTTATTATTATGTTACTAAGGTGATGAACTAAAGATAATTCCTCAGAAGCTATTGCTTCTGCCCGCGACTTTCCGCGTTGAATTTAGAATCCAACAGGAACCCAACATTTTTCCAGGATAAAAAGTATCCTATGTGCTATTCCAGACTATAATCTATCTGTGTTCCAAATTTTATCCACATCCGTTCAGGAGTTTTTGCGTGAAAGAGTAACAAACATCCATCCATATAAACTTTTACATAATTTTATAATATTAGTGGGATAACAGGCCTAGGGGTGAACAGGTTGGGCTAGCAATCAGAAGGTCCGAGGTTCGATCCCCGGTAGGGCATGCACCAATGGATGAATTTTCATCTATGTGCATAATTTACAGTTCGCTGACGGTGAGGGAAAACATCGTGAGGAAACCTACCTATCCCTCGGGATTAGGTAATAGTCAGTTCCTGTATACACGGCGACAAGGTTCACCACCTGTCACGTTGGGTTCTGACTATCTGGTGAAACGTGGGCTTTGAGTTGGTTAATACCTCCACAATGTGGTGGTGTATGGCCACTCAAGTCTCTGACTACCCCCGAATGGGGATAAAAAAGTCGTGACGTTATATATACATATATATATATATTTGATTTTAATGGGATAAAATTAAAGAATATTTTTGACGTTTTTATTCTACGGTGGTACGGAACCCTTTAGGTGCGAGTCCGACACGCACTTGGCCAGTTTTCATGTTATCATGTTTGTGTACAGGAGCTGCAAGGGCACACGGGGTCCGTGCTATGCCTGCAGTACGACGAGCGGGCCATCATCTCGGGCTCGTCGGACAGCACGGTCCGCGTGTGGGACGTGGCCACCGGCGCCATGCTCAACACGCTCATACACCACTGCGAGGCTGTGCTGCACCTGCGCTTCTGTAACGGGATGATGGTCACCTGCAGCAAGGTATGGTTCCCTGGTACCTGATGTCAGAGTTGTTCAAGCCTTAACGAATGCTGCCTAGATAGTAACAACCGGGACCGACTTTTTAAGTACACGGAGACGCTCAGTTCAAATGTCGGACGGTCACCCATCTCGGGACTGACCTTGCCAAGCGTTGCTTGACCTCCGATTGTTCTGCATCTGCGCTTTAACGGCATGATGGTCACCTGCAGCAAGGTACACTCGGCAAATTTGCGGTACACCTATTTGGGTGCACTTTCGTGTGATCAGTGGGCCAATTGCGCAGTGGTTTGAGCGTTGACCGCATAGATCACTGGATTGAATGGTTGCGAGTTCGATTCCCGTCAGAGGCAAATTTTTTAAACGGCCTTTTCGTAATTTGCGCTGGTCTGGGTGTCACTGAGATCGCCCCCAGTCCATTGTGTGGTACCCATAGTACAACTGCTGCTTAGTTAGGGACCATACAGTTGGTGTGTTTGTCTGGCGATATTTATTATTCTTTACCTGGATTTTATGTCATTGAATGGTACAGTTACGGCTGAATACTCAAAGGCTACTTAAATATTTAAGTCCCACTTAGCAGTTTGAAACGTTGTTAACTGTATTTTTTTGTATGGCGCGTCAAAGTTAAGCAGCTCTCAAATTTAAGTTGCGTTTTTTTTTTGTTATTGGACTGCGGTGGCGAAAAAGCGTACGGCCCGCCTGATGTTAAGCAGTTACCGTAGCCTATAGATGCTTACAATACCAAAGGCATTGCTCGCACATTGCCGACCTGAAGGGGAGTGGGATGGAGGGAGGGGGAGGGGGGGTGGGCTTACGGCTCTCTCACTCATCGTACGAAACGCAGCCGTAATAGCTGCTTTACGACGATCTTCTGTGAGAGTGTGGTACTTACCCCGGTCGAGCCAGCCCGTTTGTGAGCTGCAGTCAATTGGCTACAGCTTGGCTCTACCACCATGATACGCGACGAGCGTACGAGTATTCGGCCGTTAGTGACGTAGTTAGTTTGACGATACTTATTTGTATATTTTTTGCGTGTGTCCCCAGGATCGCTCGATAGCAGTATGGGATATGACGTCAACAACAGAGATAATGTTACGGCGGGTGCTGGTTGGTCACCGCGCCGCCGTCAACGTGGTCGACTTCGATGAGAAGTACATCGTCAGCGCCAGCGGGGACCGCACTATCAAGGTGAGTTCGTAGGATAGTGCCTGCCATTGACCACGTACAATGTAGACGTCTAAGGTACGTTTTTTTATACTTGTCCTATTTGGTAAGCAAAGATCCAGCGGGGCGATTGCGTAACTTTTTTGTCAATGTTTCAATTGGTTTCGTTCATCCTGTGTCAATTATATACGAAACCAATTGAAACATTGACAAAAAGTTACGCATTCATCCCGCTGGACGCCATCTTTGCTTACCAAATAGGACAAGTATAAAAAAACGTACATTAATAGCTATTAATCTTTCGTCCACAATAAAATTGATTTTGTATTGTGTCTATGATATACAGAGTTATTGCTTAAATAATAATAACCTTGCAGGACTGTATTACTGACATCATAAATAACAACTTTTGTTCTATGACTTTACAAAACATAATACATTTCACAAAAAATCACGCTCTAAAATGTATGAAACAATAAAACATTCTCATCTAGAGGATAGCCGTGGTACGTATCATTCTTTTGTAAAAAGTCATAGAATAAAAGTTGTTGTTTATGTTGTCAGTAATACAGTCCTGCAAGGTTGTTAGTGTTTTTCCAATAATCCTGTATACAAATAAATAAAATTGAAGTGTCTGTTTGTTATGTTTTGGTCTGGTTTGGGTATCTCTGAATGAGTTTTGGGTTGGTATTACGAGTGAATACCCCTGAAATAGCCAAAAAGGCTATCTTAACATTGCTCCTATTCGTTACAACGTATCGTTGTGAAACAGGATTTACAGCCTACGTTTATACAAAAAACAAATACAGGTCAAGATTGGATACTACCCCAGATATACGCATACAATTGTCGGACATAATACCAAACTATAAAACAATTATTCATAAAACAGTAAAACAACTTCATTCTTCTAAGAATGTGTTTCAATAGGTAATATTACACATTTCTTAAAAAATAATGTTCTTATATGAATTTCAGTGGATTTGTAATCATTTGATATGGGGTTCCATAAAATAAAAGGTATTTGATTAGTGTTCCGTTATCTTAAAAGTTTAGGAACCCCTGCTCTATAGGTGTGTCTACTGGATATTAAGTCGATGCTGCTGGCGTATCATGATTGGTATTTGCTCTTAGGTACTATCGACAAAACATTCGCATGACCACATACATCATAAGTTAGTGTTGAAATGGGAAAACGGGACATTTTGAAAATGGGATCTTTTGAGAATGGCTCATCATTGAGAGATAATCGAATTAGATATCCTTCTCATCAAAAAAATCGAAACGGTACTGCAAGTACTATTCAGGCATTTAAATAAAAAATATATTTGATATCATAAAAAAAATACGCCAATAAATAGCTGGCAGTTTAGTCTACACAATGGTGTACCACAATTCCAAATTTGAATTTAAATTTTAGAATGTTCATCCAATAAATGAATGCAGGTGTTTAGATTTTTTGGATGAGAAGTGTATTTCCCACAGAGTAAAGACGAAAGAAAGAGGTGCCCTTATTAGATATTTGTATGAAACAAAACGTGGTCATTGTTTTTTCATTTTCATGTTACTATTTACCGGTAAATAGTTGAACTACTCGCTTCGTTTTATGTCGATGTTAGTAGTAGGCCGACCACTCGGCCGACTTGCTTAGGGCCAGTCCCCTTAGTAACTGGGCCATGGTATTTCCGAACGTTCCCTATAAATGACAATTGAAGTGTCCCGTAGGCTTTATCATTGCACAACATTGTCAGGTGTGGAACACGTCGTCGTGCGAGTTCGTGCGCACGCTGAACGGCCACAAGCGCGGCATCGCGTGCCTGCAGTACCGCGACCGGCTCGTCGTGTCCGGCTCGTCCGACAACACCATCCGGCTGTGGGACATCGAGTGCGGCCAGTGCATCCGCGTGCTCGAGGGACACGAGGAACTCGTGCGCTGTATACGGTAAACAACGACTGTGCTTTCCTCCTCACGCTACCTCTTTCACCCTCTCCCCTTCCTTCTCTTCTCCTCCTCTTTTCTTCTCCCTCACCACTCCGTCTTCCCCTCCTCCCTTCTCACTTCCCCCTCCTCTCCCTTCATCCCCTCTCCTATCGCTCTCCCTTCTTCATTCTCGTCCTCCCCTTACCCTCTCCCGCTCCCTTCGCCCACTTTGCCTAACCTCCTGCCTTCTCCCCCTCCCCCCATTCGTATCTCGTTTCCTCGTCCCCCTCCCCCACCCTTGTTTTTGGTTGCAATAAATATGGGAAAGACTAAAGTACACTCTGGCGCAGTGGTGAATAAAGACACGAATCTTCCTCGAATTAAGGAGAGGTTCGTGCTCAGAAGTGGGATATTAAAGACCGTTGTATTGTGTCCCAGGTTCGACAATAAGCGGATAGTGAGCGGCGCGTACGACGGCAAGATCAAGGTGTGGGATCTACCCGCCGCTCTCGACGTGCGCACGCCGCACCAAGACCTCTGTCTCAGGACGCTTGTGGTGAGACTAGTGACACTTTCTCTTTCTAACACTAGCATTGGCAGCACTGACGGACGTGACAAGACAGTTTCAAAAAATATGACGTCATAACTTTGTAGTTTCAGCGTTAAGTAGCGAATTTCTGGGTAATAATTTTATTTAATATTTTTTACCAATATAAAATAACTATATACCAAAATGCAATAATTCCCATTGTTGGCGCCACGGCTTTATATAGGTACCGATCAAACGATTTTTTTTTTTTTCAAAGTGAGCTTGCGGTAACTTTTCCGATAGTGCCTACATAGTAACATCATCTATTCTGTGACTTTTCATCCGAAATTCGTTTTCTAAATGTGCGTGCGGTAACTTTGCCGATAGTGCCTACATAGTAACATCATCTATTCTGTGACTTTTCATCCGAAAGTCGTTTTCCAAATGTGCGTGCGGTAACTTTTCCGATAGTAACTACATAGTACATCATCTGTTTTGTGACTTTTTATCCGAAATTCGTTTGCTAAATGTGCGTGCGGTAACTTTATCGATAGTACCTACATAGTACATCATCTGTTTTGTTACTTTTCATTCTAAATTTGTTTTCTAAATGTGCGTGCGGTAACTTTATCGATAGTAACTACATAGTAACATCGTCGATACTGTGAATTTTCTTTCGAAATTCGTTTTCTAAATGTGCGTGCGGTGACTTTTCCGATAGTATTCCGATAGTAACTACATAGTAACATTATCTATTCTGTGACTTTTCATCCGAAATTCGTTTTCTAAATGTGCGTGCGGTGATTTTGCTGATAGTACACACTAGCCTTAAGGCTAATCTTCTTCCAACTTTTCTTTGGATTAAATTCGTGCGGGTTCCAAGACAACTTAGCTTGTCCCCGGGACTCGTCGAGGGTCAAACCTCGGCGTCATCGTTGGACACTGTCGATCCTGGCTTACAGGAGTAACATTGGTAGTGTGTGGCGGACCTAGTCCTAGAAAAAAAGTAGCCTTAAGGAGTGTGTCGGTAGCCTTCAGGGGCCATCCATAAATTACGTCACACGTAAAGGGTAGGGGGTCGGCGAAATGTGTCATTGTGTGACAAGGGGGAGGGGTCCTAAGTTAAGTGACGTCACATTTAAAAATCTAATATGTCCAAGTATTAAAACCGATATTAGAACTGTAACCGAACATTTTTGAAAATTTCTGTAAATTGTAAAATATATGTGACGTCACACAGGGAGGGGGGGAGTCTCGCAAATGTGACCTGCTGTGACAAGGGGGGGAGGGGTCTAAAAATCATTAAATTCGTGTGACGTAATTAATGGATGGCCCCTTAGATAGTTATATTTCAAGTCCTCCCTCGTGCATACCTAATAAGTTTATAGATTCATAAATTATTATTTTAATTATATTATAACACACCTTGGAAGATTGTATCTATCTTCAGAAATATGACGGGAGGAGTTTGTCGGTAGCCTTAAGGAGAGTGTCGGTTTGCGCAGGAGCACACGGGACGCGTGTTCCGGCTCCAGTTCGACGAGTTCCAAATAGTTTCGTCGTCGCACGACGACACCATCCTCGTGTGGGACTTCCTCAACTACGGCGGCGCGTCGCCCGCGCCCGCGCCCGCGCCGCGCCCGCGCTCGCCCGACCGCGACCACGACCTCTACGACTAGACTAGTGGACCAGTGGACTAGTGGACTAGTGCAGGTCAGTAGAGTAGCGACCACACCGACACTACACACTACATACTACATACAACACACTACACACTACCGACACTAAACATTACCCACTGCTTGGCATTATTGACAAAACCACACACACACACATCTATATATTGCTATAGTCTGACCGCAACCGCTGTAACGCGCCTTAGGTATGCGCGGGTAAATGGGGAGTGGGAAATTAGGTACGCGCGGGGAGGAGGGGAGTGGGAAAACGCCCCCCGTTTCGCCGCTCGCGTACCTAAGGTGCGGTACAGCGGTTGCGGTCAGACTATAATAACCGATACGACCTACAAGTTGCTGATAACTAACACAACCGACACTAAATATAACCGAAACGAACGACACTAAACATTAATAATATAATAATAATATCCTGGGACATTTTTTTACACACGACTACCTGATCCCAAACTAAGCAGAGCTTGTACTATGGAAACCAGGTAACTGATATTACTACATATACTACTTTTTGTTTGTAAATACATACTTAATATACATATACACCCAGACTCGGGACATACAGACATGTTCATGCACACAAATGCATATCCCGGGTGGGAATCGAACCTACCAGCAGCGTGATGCTGCACGCCAACGGGCCCGTCATACAGTATACAGGATGACATCATTAACGATTTTACAAAAACCTGATGTAGGCCTGGCTATTAATAAACAATTTTCTACCCACAGGAAAACCACTCAGAGGCAGGATAAGACTTATTATAATTATTGTTGTAACGAATCAACGCGTCCCAGCGAGACGCCGTGACGCGCCGTTACCGACTCTATGACACAGACAATACGGTCTAATACCAGTTTTGATACGACGATAATAATAAATGAATTTCATCACATATAAACATATAACAGAAATTGAGGACTGTTCTTTGGAGCAGGTACATGTACTACGGCCAAGGAGGAGTGATATGAAATGGTAATCAATAATGATCGAGTTCAAGACGGTTCATTTTATAAATTCTTGGTTCACTCTGTCGGAAAGCGTAAAATGTTAATTAAAAATAAATGGAGGCGAAACGTTAAAAAAAAATTAATCTTATAAAATATTAAATTCATTTTCGTATCGCTACTCGTCGGCCCTGTCCCCCTAGTCAAGCGGCTTCATCTACAAGCGTTTCTACAAATCGCTACGCTTCATGTATGGAAATGACATAAGTCACGTGATCTACTTACAGAGTTGCAAAAAAAAACAGGAAATTTAAAATGAAAACTGACTAAAACTTGTTTAAATCATTGTTTAAAACATTGATTTAAATCAGAGGGAATAAATCACCGTGTTTAAAAAATGTTTTAAATGATTAAAACATGTTTTAAACACGGTGTTTAAAACAAGGTGATTTTTTCGTAACAACCCTGTCTACTTATCGACTTGTAATGTCATTTCCATACATTTAAGCGTAGCGATTTTTAGAATCGCTCGTAGATGAAACCACTTGGTTAGGGGGGCGGATATACCTACTGGTTAAAGTTATCAAAATTAGTATTACACTCAAAACTTGATCTATAGTCTGATTTTTAACTAGACGAAGTGGACTGACAGGTTCTTATGTCACTTTTCAATATAAATAGAACAAATAAGGTTCAAATTCGACATTTTCAGCTGTCAGTTGGCTTCGTCTAATTAAAAGTTAGACTATAGGCAACATGTTGACTCTTAAGGCGTTAATAAATCCATTTTAAAACAGCGATTTGTACATTTTGAGATCTCATTTCATTTTACAATGCGATTAAAATACCTGACACGTTGGATTCTGACTATCTGGTGAAACGTGGGCTTTGAGTTGGCTTAAAAAACCTCCACAATGTGGTCGTGTATGGCCACTCAAGCTTCTGACTACCCCCCATTGGGGATAAAAGTCGTGACGTCTATGTATGTATGTTATGTTATTAAAATAAGAATAGGACGGGCGCTCGACTAACTTTACTCATATAAAGTACTGTACTTATGAGTGAAGTTAGCCGAGAGCCGTACCAAGTTCCAGTTGTGACGTCACAACATGGCACTAGGCCGGTCCCATTCTTATTTTAATTGCATAGTACATTTTCTACTTAAGATGGATTTATTAATAGCGACCTTTGGCCTAGTCCTAATAAAACGCAATAAGCATCGGAAGTCTGCGCGATTTATTTACTGACATGCGCGTGATTTAATCGCCTGCAATTGGGACCCATTAGACTCCTGTATGTTTGAATGCAGATCGTACGAGCAACATTCGTTCGAACTGCGCTATCGCGTGCTATTGGTATGACGCCTGAGGCGATGTCCCTATTGGCAATCGCTCGCATGAACATGCGATCAAATCGCAGGATCGTGAACTCGCGATTGAACTTAAATATCCTCTAAGTGTTCTAATTGACGTTTTAAGTTGAGTATTTTAAACGCGCGATCAATTAACTAGCGAGGCATGTTCGCGAGCGATCGTTGCATTATTTGTACGAACTCGCGATTAAGGCTAATGAACTTTATTGATTGTTCTAATTGAAATTCGTGCAAATTAAGAATTCTTATTTTAATCGTGCTATTAAATCGCATAGCATGTTCGTGCGAGCGATTAAGGATAACGCGTAAGAGTTTACAATAAACAATGACATTGGTGTTTCTGTTGGTAGACAAACTAAATGTATATCCGTCTTTATCGTGGTGGTAATGCATGAGCGGGACAGCTATATTTTTAGTTGTGTCTATTGTCAAAAGAATTAGCAACAATGTGCGATTACATATTTAATGGTTGCTATTAATATTATAAACGCCAAATATGAAACGAAAATGGGACAACCCTGACTGGGTGTATCTTCGTAAGCAACAGTCGATACTATTTGTACAATAATAAAGTCCATTTTAATGTAACCCAAGTAGCGCCTCGCTGTGTTTAGTTAAACTTTACGTGGAAATGAAATGATTGACTGGTCAGTGACCAACCACCGATTGGACTCCGCAGTTTCCGAAACACATGCTTAATTAATACAATTTACGATTGACCAATCACAATCAATTATTATCGATAGACCAATCATGCGTTGCCTTCGCTTTCGACCAATCAATGGTGTTGCCTCCACTGTCCCGCAACTTTTGCGGAACTACATATTGCAAATTATTCCTAGCGCGGTGTCCAAAATGGTTGGTCCGTGGTTTCGGGTTCATACTGAGCTGCCAAGGCTGCAAAAAATTGATCTAATCTATATCTAATATAATGGTTAGAAAATAAATCGCGAGTGTAATATAATAAATAAATACAACGTATTTATAACACGGATTATGACAAAAGATTTGTAAATATGAATGAACTGATTATACGTCTGTATGTGTGTGTGTACAGTCCAGGGGAAATAATCTGCTGATTTTGACAGCTATCAGTGTCAGAAACATAGATCTCTCTAAAGATGACGCACGTAATGACATTTCAATTATACCTGTGTCACAATTCCTATCAAGTTTCGTGAATATTGACTGACAATTTCTAACTAAATTATTCAGTATTTTATTTATGTCTATCATCAATTAAATATGTTGCTATGGTAACAATGAAGTATTGCATTGTTACACTGACATTTATGTTGTATATTTATGTAACTTGATAGGCGTGTATCACGGGTGACGCGTGGTTTGTCTCGCTCTAATATTTGCGATGTATTTATTGTTTGTCTCACTCCTCGGCTGCACACAGGTTATGTAATATAGATCCAAGTAGAAGAAAAGAATAGGTTTTGTTAGTTTCTTTTTTAAATAAAGTAAAGCTAGATTATTGGAAAATTTAATGTTTCACGTGTTTTATGAGGCCACGTTTACCAACAGAGCTGTTTGATCCAGTTTGCATTGGCGCAACAAAATATCCAAGGCAGTCGATTGGAGCCTATTTAGGGTTCCGTACCAACGGGTGCCAACGGGACCCTATTACTAAGCCTATACTGTCCGTCTACCCGTCTGTCAGCGGGCTGTATCTCACGAACCGTAATAGGTAGAGGCTTGAAATTTACACAGAATATGTATATCTGTTGCCGCTAGAACAACAAATACTAAAAATAGAGGGGGTCCCCATACATGAAACTTGATGTTTTTGACGTTTTTACTCTACGGTGGTACGGAAACCTCATGTGCGAGTCCGACACGCACTTGGCCGGTTTTTTCTCTATTTTCCTAATGTCAAATAAGAGGGACCGCAATATAAATCGTCGATATGTTGCGTCAGTGCAAATGAGGTGTTAGAAAGTTATAAAACATGTTGTGCAACTGAAATATGTTGAATATTTGACAGCAAAAAATGTTTGAAAACACGTGGCACAGTGTGCGATGTTCAACGGTTCTTTTTTTAATTAATAAATATTATTATTTTGTATAAATAAAGTGAGCTAGCGTAGGCACTAATTTGTAATTGTAAATGAATAGATAATTTATAATTATGTATGTATGTACGCCTGTTGGATGCATTCTTTGCAATTTTTCTTTTAAAATTAAAGTCTTTATAAACCATATGTTGCTTGACACTGTCTTAACATTTCCGTAAGTCACCACACATCTTCACACTTGCGCAAGTCTATATAGCTAATTGCGTAAGTGTCTAGCTGCTTGCGGAAGTATATCTAGCTACTTGCGCAAGTCCATCTAGCTAGTTTCGTGAGCCTCTAGCTGCTTGCGTAAGTCTATCTAGCTACTTGCGCAAGTCCATCTAGCTAGTTTCGTGAGTCTCTAGCTGCTTGCGTAAGTCTATCTAGCTACTTGCGCAAGTCCATCTAGCTAATTGCGTAGGGCGCTAGCTCCTTGCGCAAGTCGGTCTGTTTGTGCAAATCATACTTGCTATTAGTATACCTCAAAAGAAAATAATATTAATTTTTTTTTTGTTTTAAAAAGCGTCCACTAGTAATGGTGGACACGTTCAGTTGCCGTCCGCTACTGATAACTGCCATCGGGAAATGACAAAGAGTGCGTCCTACCCGCATTTTGTTATAAAATAAAAATGCCTTGCCCGAAATGTATTTAGTGAAACAATTTAACGATAGATCCTAAAGTATATGCAATATTACTGAATTAATTATGCGAGTCTACGTTCGTGTCGACCTACTACTCCACCAAGCCAACTAGACACTCGGGTATAAATATCAAATGATAATAAGTCAATGTCTCCGCGGTCTTTCCACCACGTAGTGGGAGCTACTGCCACAGGAGTGCCCAGGCATTGGCCCAGGCTTACTGCGTGGTGGACGGACCGCGGAATCATTGACTTATTATCATTTAATATTTATACCCGAGTGTTTAGTTGGCTTGGTGGCGTAGTACATGCGAATTGAAATCTTTAACGATTTTAGGATTAAATTCTAAGGAAGATACTCGCATAAATAATTTTGTAATATTATAATTTATATAAATAATGTTCCAATCTTTGAAAAATAAAATAGAGAAGCAATAACAGTCTTTTGAATGCTATCCAATTGTGTAACGTAACCCCGCGGTCATGAGAAAAACGCGACGCTCAAGTGCCACACTACGCCATAAACGTCGGTATTTTGTTGGAAATGCGTTACCTCTACCACAGATTAGAAAGGACATCTACTCCCGACCAATCACAATGGCGTTACCTTCATCGCAACTGTTTTCGGAATTAATTTAATGAAAGTTAGACCTAGTTCGGAGTCTAAAAGTTGGTCGGTCCGTGGGTTGGGACCATGCAGGTGATGTGTTAGTCTAGCGATTTTTGTTGTTTTTTTTTTAACTCAATGTCGCATTTTTCTCGTGACCGCACGGAGTTAATAATTAAAACAAAACCAACTTTAGCATTCAAAAGATTGAATTTAGTATACCGTTAGTAAATGTACCATAACTATTATAAGAATGGGTATATGTAATTCGTGAGTCTGGGTATTAAACGAGGATGTTAGTTCTAATACTGTTAGTAAATGAACTAAACTTAACTAAATATATTGCGATCCCTCTCAGAGCTGTGATTTGTGAGAGACACAACACTATGTTTAGTGATATTAAGTTCAGTAGTAATTTACCAACAGTTTGAATCTAAGGCCCGTATTAATATATCGATTTCATGATGGAGATCGAACTTAAGATGCTGTTTTTTACAGATGCTCCGTACATTAAACGTTAAAACTGCATCTTAAGATCGATCTCAACTTGGAGATGCATTTATTAATACGAGCCTAAGTTGTCTGATACGTATCGGTTGTATTCAGTTGATCAGTTCCTTTAATTTTTATGTTTTTATACTCCTTTCAATTGAACTTTCAATATTAGTTAACAATAATAACAGCGTGGTGACAGTTCTTTGACAGTAGGGCAACGGTTGACATTTTAGAACAAAATGAAATGTCAAGTCGCCATTAACGTTAAGTAAAATTGAAAATTCTATTGAAAAAGATTACTTAATTTATTTTTATGCGTATGTTTTGATTTACAAATGTCAAATATAATATCGAGCCACGTACGTACTGTTTTTAAATAATCCTATTCTGAACGCATCAAGATTTTATAATCTTATTCACACAACACTCCTGTAAATTTTCATTTTTTGTTTGATGTAAACTCCGAATTATCGCTATCTTTGTATATATTGCTTGTTTATTAATTAAAAGTAATTTAATTTAGCCGTTTTTATTTATGTTGTTTTTTTACCTAATTAAACGTGAGCGGTGTTTGTTCTCGGGAATAATCGCGATTCAATATTCCCGAGAACAGCACATCACTAAGGGCCACCGCAAACACGCTACTTTTAGCATCGGCGATCGACGATTTAGTCGCTGTTTAGAAGCTAAATGCAGCGACCAGTCGCAAAATCCCGCGATTTTGATACTGCAATCGAACGCAGAGTCACCCAAACGCGATGCAGTCGCAAAATCGCCGATCTCCGATGCTAAAAGTAGCATGTCTGCGGTGGCCCTAATGAGCGAGTCAGAACTGTTGAAATTTACGCTAAGTTGGAGAAAAACATGGCTAATATTAAGTTGAAAAGGCTTAAATAAATAATAGACTGTTTGTGATCTGCCTAATGGCAAGCCACGTAACGATAGGGATTGAGAGTGCAGCATTAACAACAACGACACTTAAGACCTGTTCCAGAATCATATAACTTATCCACCAAATAAATATGACGTGTTGACAGATATAATATGGAAAACTGTCAAAACGCCCTATTTATTTTGTGGATTAAAGTGATCTAACAGGGCCTAAATAAATAGCATAAAATTTGCTCCATAAGCCGTCACTTTTTATTGATGCGCGTACATGTCATTTGTACTATTATAAAACGTAAAGTATTGTTCTAATTGCCAATCGCTCACACGAACATGAGTCGATCGCATCGCAAGAACTCGCGATTAAACGATCAAAATATCTTCTTAATGAGTGTCCCAATTGAAGTTAGCGCGAATTGAGCCGAATTCGATGAACATTTTAAATCGCGCGATTCATTTACATCACATGTTCATGCGAGCGATTGCCGAAATTATTAGCGATTGTCATCGAAATTGCAGGCGCGAACGCTACGCTCTGTCAGCGCTGGCATATCGTTACTTGAGTGGAGCCTCGAACCAGAGCCATATCATGTCTCAGGTTTATAACGTACTGGATAATAATGTGAATTGTAAATATGAATTTCTTTATTGATAAATAAATAAATGTCTATTGTAAATGCTGTTTTTATTAATTCGTGGTTTCAAAAGCTATGAATGGATACAACCTACCTCATTACTTGGAGTTTTGGAGGGTATTATAGAGCCGCCATAACAGGAGACGTCCATTTCATACTATAGCCCACAGTTGCATGACGAATTTCGTTACGCAGACAAGTTTGACTGCGTAACGAAATTCGTCATGCTTGGTTGGCTTGATCCACAGATTAGATAGTTATCTATATTATGTTTGCTTGATCTCGGTCGAATCGGTACCTAAAAGTTAAGTTACTTCTTGAACAAAGTAACAAAATGGACCCGCTACACGCATAATTCAACGAACAAAATGTTCTGTCAATTCTTGGGGGAGGGGAGGTAACCACTACATTAAAATTGACGCACACTTACTCAAAACATTTTGTGTCATTATAAACGCACACGTAAAGAAATGTGCAACACTAGTATATTTTACGCACACTAAAAGATCTAATACGTCAACATACAAAATTTTACTACTGTAGGACCATCGGTGTAATATGGAGAATACCACTATCGATATTTCTAATTAGCTATATCGATAGTTTCATATACTCATTATTACATTTATAGCTGTCATTATAATCTACTGAATTATCTCTACTGAAACAGCTGAACAAGAAATAATGAGTAACTCACGAGGCGTAAATATTCAACGGAAACAAGATGATTCCGGGTACATCCCAATTCAGTTCCTTGAAAATGAGATTATCTAAAAAATAAGTACCTAATGTTCCCAAATAAGCTGTTTCATCCCCCCCCACTCCCACTCGACCAGCGCCATCTGCTGCCACTGGTGTCGCGCCTTCTATAGTGTGTAACAATATTTTATGCCAGGGTTTAGTATAGAGTAACATACGCAACAAAGGTTATCATAACATGACGCTGAAATGATGAGTCGACCGTTTTACTATAATCAAGCTTCGCTAACCTTAGACAGTTTTAGCTTTGCCTACCCAAGGGCCTGACCAGTCAGAGTTACCCTACGATCGACTATGGCTCCAGTCTGGGCGCAGTGTGTGCACCTGGGTGCCGCTCATCCTTAGGGAGTACCTGCCCGGTATAGGTCACCCATTATCTTTTCCCCACGTTCCTGGCCGATACAGTTTACGTGGGGAATCGGCACCCGCTGGACATGAGGCTTTGCCTCACGAGGACCTCCACCTTCCCCATAGTCCTGCCCGTTCTCCAACTACATAATCGATCGCTTGCCATGGCTAAGCTTATTATCCTCGAGGAGCTTGCAATGCTCTCTCTGTCCAATTTCCTTGTCTACCTATGTACCTTGTACGCAATGATTGGACTCATGTAAACCGTTACATTTGCCTTGATACGGTCTCCTCATAATTCCATCATCATGGTCTCAACAACCAATAATTAATTATGCACGCTTACCAGAATTTGCTGGTTAGTCCCTGAGCTACTCCACTCTACTCTCTCTGTACTCACTCCGCCATCTTGTCTTGAACGCCCCGCGTGTCGTCCGTCACGTACCCACTTTTGTTATAAAAACCAGTCAAACCGTGCATCAAGCTGTGATACCATAGCACAAAAATAGATTGACATTTTAATGACAGTGACACTTACCCGATTGTTTTAGCCAACTCGCGCATCGCGCGACAACTGGCCTGGCTGATATATTTTGTTAGGTAGGTACGTATAAACGTAATAGGTATTATTATACCAATGTCATCATCATCATCATTTCAGCCAAAAGACGTCCACTGTTGGACATAGGCCTCTCCCAAGGTTTATTATATACTATATAATTATATTTTTATCGATACCGGTCTGCAATCATAAATAAACACTACTACAACACTGTTCAAATCAAAAAGTATATATAGTATAAAATAAAATCTTGCAACACTGACTAATACGACTGAATAATTTTGATACTTGATTTATTATTTTCCATATTATTTATTATTCATAATGCAAGCGCAAGCACTTTTAAGTTTTCTTTGATGTTGGTCAATAAGATAATATTTGTTATACATATATTTATGCCATATGTGATTCATCGCCTCAGTAGCAGATACTGCCTGCTTCTGGGTCATATGGACCCGGAGCAGTGTCAGGTTCGATTCCGTTTATCAAGATCAAGAATTTATCGAGATCGTATTTATCTGAATTGTTTCGATAGTGGGTGTTTTTGTTTCAACATGAGTTAGTTAATTTTTTTTTGTATTTTAGGAAAATAAAACAAACATCATAGCTACTGCGTTTTTTAATTAACAAGAGACTATTCTTAGACAGCCCTGGCAGTTACAAAATGTTGATAAAGCTGCAAGAGATGTTGTACATTCAAAAGATCTTGGTCTAAATATTCCATTCCTGATAAATCCATATATTGGCGTGGGCCTGCCGCTGCCTCATCAACTCATCATCATCAGTCTCCACAGCATTGTTGTCATCTTGAAGATTTATTATTAGTCGATTAATGTCATCGTAAAGATCAATTTTCGACTATTCTTCTAACGGTACCTGAAAAATAAAATAATTCAATAAAAGATAATTTCTTTAATGCTTTAAGATTATTTGTTTATTTAGTAATTAAGTAACGATTTTAACTGACAAGCAAACATAGAAAAATAAAGCAACCTTAGTTTATGGATTGGTCGAGATGAAAGCAACACATAAAAATTATGCGCAAGTATCAAGTGTGTTCAATCGAATGTATCTCTAAGCGATCAATGTATATTTACTGAAAAACCTGTAAACTGAAGCTTTGAGCCTGCCTTTGTATACAATAAACACATTATTTAACTTAAAAACTGTAAAATAAACTTCTTATATACCTATAATATCAGCGGTTCTTTGGTAAACATGGTCGAGTTCTGACAAAATATTTTGCACCTCAAATTCCGCGAGACACCGCCTGTAAACTTTGTGAATCACCTCTCTTGTTGAATTACTAATGATTTATTCATTGTAAATCGTTTTTAACGTTCTGCGACTGGTTTATCACCGCGTAATTCAGTATTTATCCGTTTGTTTACAAAGTTCAAATACTTGACAATTATTTGACAAATAAAAAATACAGTTGCCATGGTAGAAAAGATTCGTCTATGGTCACAGTAGACTATTCGATTAATTCGTACTCGATTAATTGTATCGATAATGTTTTCGATTCTTATGACATTTAATATTTTAATGAATTTAATAGAAATATGGCATTAATTACATCAAAAATACTTACATGTGAAATGCTACCCCATCTTCTTGTATATTACTATTTTTTGTAATTTCTTTGCACACGTTTAATGGGACAATTCGGCATTTTTCACGGAGCACCTTACACCGCGAAAACGATACTTACTCTGATCAAATCGATTTCGAAAACAGTTTTTATATACGTGTCAGAGATTTTTGGTCTAGTACCTATAAAAAAAAGCTAGAGGGGAAGATCATGCGAAGCGCATCCTGAGTTAATACATCCATGAGTTACTTTGTTTGGCTAGCGAAGGAGAGAGAATATGATTGGAACTGAATGGAAATGGTTCTAATCTCACGCGAATGTAGTCGTAGCGATTTTTAGTAGATTTTTCCTAAACATCCCTATTCCAACTGTCAGCTGGAATGGAAATGGTATTTTTTGTCTGTGGTCTATAGCGTCTGTTCACATTCCAGATTTTGGGGAATATCTTTAGCATTTGAAATGGTGACATCTCGGTTGTACCCTATGTAAAGTAATATGATAGAAAGGGAAAAAAAAGTGTTCCAAAAATGAAATTTAAGGCCTGAAACGTCCATAGTATCGATTGTTTTATTGAGGTTATATTTGTTTGTGTAACTTATAATATTTTGAATTTAATTCTAAACACATGTTAGTGACGAATACTGTTTGTGTTATTCTTTTAGTTTCATATTACGTTTAAATATGTCTGATGTGGAGGAACCTCCGTCGAAAATGTCGAAATATACGGACGTAAGTACAACCTGTATAATTCAATTCGGCAAATTACAAAAACATCAGTTTTTCCCGGTATTCAGATACCGGCAGTGACTCCCATCGCTTACAAATCAAATAAAGCACCGGAAAAATATTTTTTGGATTGCTAATCCGCCATTTACAAGGCAAAACTGCAGAACTCCTCTCCAGTCTGTTTATAGCCTTAACCGAGGCTGCCTCGAGTGCTTTGACCTCGTCCCGAGGCAGAAGCGACGGTTACACACTCACTACACTAGTGTAGTTTGGTCAACCCTAAGATAACGAATGTACCTGTAGATTTGACAAGCGCATACACCCGTAAGGGACAAAAGATGTAAAATCCTGCTAAATTACGCTTAACCCTAATGTCTATGGAACATGATCTGACGTATACTACTTCTATATTTGGTTGGGTGATGCTTTGTTTGGCTCATCCTGGACCAAAGACCTACCAAAAGTTTGTGACCAACAAACTTAGGGCGATACGCAGAAAGTGACAAAAGATAGTACGTCTATCTCTTTCAATCTTAGGATATCGGGCGTAAGCATTTCTCGCTCAAGCACGGTATTATTATTACCGTGTCATCTCTATTGATGCTTTCTCTATGGGTCAACACAGGCGGAGAGGTTTGTGGCTTCTACGTAAGCCAGAAGAAGATCCCAGGTTCGAATCCTGGCAGGGTCGCCATGCAGTGTGAGGGCTAATGTCGGGCTGCAATACCCGTGTTCACTTGAAAACGACCCATATAGTCTCCTTTATGTAATTTTTTTTTTTATTGGACTGCGGTAGCAAAAAAGCGTACGGCCCGCCTGATGTTAAGCAGTTACCGTAGCCTATAGATGCTTACAATACCAAAGGCATTGCTCGCACATTGCCGACCTGAAGGGGAGTGGGATGGAGGGAGGGGCAGGGGGGTGGGCTTACGGCCCTCTCACTCATCGTACGAAACGCAGCTGTAATAGCTGCTTTACGCCGATCTTCTGTGAGAGGGTGGTACTACCCCGGAATATCAAACATTCCTTTTATCTGTTACTAAACTAAAATACAAGAACCCATATTGAACACAAGGCATTGTTGGTTTTCGACTCGGCCTTTCACGCTGCAGGTCGTAGGTTCGATTCCTACCCGGGACATGCATTTGTGTGCATGAACATGTCTGTATGTCCCGAGTCTGGGTGTATATGTATATTAAGTATGTAGTAAGTAGTATACGTAGTAATATCAGTTATCTGGTTTCCATAGTACAAGCTCTGCTTAGTTTGGGTTCAGGTAGCCGTGTGTAAATGAATGTCCCAGGATATTTATTTATTTATGATATTGTTCCTTGCTTGCAGCTGCAGTACCTGGATGAGTGTGAGGAGGCGCTAGACGAGGGTCAGGAAGAGTGGCTCAGCGAGGGGGTGCTCACTGATGATGACTACAACCCCGCTGTGAGTACTCCACCAAGTCAACTATAGTAGGCGACAGGTCAGGAAGATAATCGGGGTATGAGTTTATAGACTGACATTCTGCAATAGACAGGAAGAAGTGTAAGCCAGATAACGCAGATTTTTGAGGATCATCTATTTTTAGGGTGCCAACGGAACGTCCGTCTATCTGTCAGCGGGCTGTATCTCACGATTTTTATTTGATAACAGATGGCGTTGTTGAAAAAAATTATAAACCAACAAATCTTATAAATTTTAAATTGTTTGCAGGTACCAAAGTAATATCTACATTTTGGTGCGAGTCCGACACGCACTTGGCCGATTTTTTAGTTTTAAGATCTTATGTACTGCCCAAAAATCACACAAATAATAATTGAATTGAATTATATTTACAGTCTGAAAACCAACAAATTGACATGAACGAGGACACAGGAAGCCAGGAAGCGAGCCAGGAGCAGGCCCCATCCAAGGCCTCCCCCACTGTCAAGGGGGAGCCGGTGGAGTGTAAACTAGAGGCCAAGGACACGGAACAGGATATTGAAGATACATTGAACAGTTTGGATGCCGTGAAGAATGAGAACGGATTGGCTGAGAATCTGAACACTTTCTTAATCAGGTATTTGAGGAGTAAATAAAATAAAATAATATTAATTAAATATCTACTAAATTAGTGATGGTAATTTGTAGCCAATTGACTATAGCTCATATACAAGCTGGCTCAACCGGGGTAGTACCACCATCTCACAGAAGATCGGCGTAATGTAGCTGTTACAGCGTTCGTACGATGAGCGAGAGAGCCGGAAGTACAACGCCCTTCTCCGTCTGTCCCCTTACCGTAGCCTATAGATGCTAGCATTACTAAAAGCATTGCTCGCACGTTACCAACCTGGAGGGGAGTGGGACAGAGGGATGGGGAGTGGGGTTGGACTTCCGGCTCTTTCACTCATCGTATCTGAAAGAAAAATGGAATATACATCACGAGTTTTATCCCCATTCGGGGGTAGTCAGAGGCTTGAGTGACCATACACCACCGCATTGTGGAGGTATTAACCAACTCAAAGCCCACGTTTCACCAGATAGTCAGAACCCAACGTGACAGGTGGTGAACCTTGTCGCCGTGTATACAGAAACTGACTATTACCTGATCCCGAGGGATAGGTAGGTTTTCTCACGATGTTTTCCCTCACCGTCAGCGTACTGTAAATTATGCACATCGATGAAAATTCATCCATTGGTGCATGCCCCACCGGGGATCGAGCCTGGGACCTTCTGATTGCTAATCCAACGTGTTCGCCCCTAGGCTACAGTCGCTTACATACTTAATATACATAATTACACCCAGACTCGGGACATACAGACATGTTCATGCACACAAATGCATGTCCCGGGTAGGAATCGTACCTACGACCTGCAGCGTGCAGCGGCTTACAGGAGTAACAGTGGTGGGAGTGTGTGGTGGGCCTAGTCCACTAAAATGTATGTCAGTACTTTGTTTATTTATTTATTTATATTTATTTATTTATTGATACACTAGCAGCTCTGAGCTGATGCGTGTATTACACTGCACTTGTATTTATTCATATTTTAAATGTCTGTCAAGTCTATTTTTAAAACTGTTTACTGTTGGAGCACTTATCACTATTTCTGGGAGAGAGTTCCACAAGTTCATCACTCGATGTGTCAAAAAGTGTGTTCTAGGGTTGCTATTACATGGAGGCTTGGTTAATTTCAAAGAACTGTTCTTACAGGAAGTCTGATGGTCAAGTGTTAGATGTCAAGACAGAGGTCAGCACGGTCACCAAGGTGGAGGTGGAGGTGGAGTGTGCAGGCAAGGTGGAAGACAGCGTGAAGAAGGAGATGCCCGTGAACAAAGTCAAACTGGATGCAGTCAAGGATGATGGCAATGATACTGATGAGCTGCTGGTGAGCACTAGCCCCCCTCCCCCTCAACCAACCCCTCTCATACCCACCCCCTACAGCCAAATGACTCTCCTTTATTACTAGGGATGGCGATCTGAGATCGATTAATCGAAGAATCGATTTTTCGGGCAAAAAAAAACGATTTTTTAAATCGATATGTAGTACTGCATCGATTCAGTGAATCGATATTTCACCCTTGAATATCGACATTCGATTTGGTAAAAACCATTATCCTGGTGAAATTCATAGTACAAAAAAAAAAATCCAAGAAGATATAATAATTTTCCATAAATCAACTGTTTCGCTTTTTTGTCTCATTCGCGCACGCACTAACAGTCGCTGTGCGAATAAATGCGCAATACTCATCTTCAAGGTCACGCGCGTCTGATACTTTGATATGGTAATAAACTTATTTGTTATTATCGAATTACCTGATTTTACTGATAAGACATCGTTTATTATGGTATATTTCTTGTTTTTAATAAAATTGTTTTATATTTACATTCTAAATGAAAACTTGAAAAAAAAACGATTTTCCAGAAATCGATCTTTTAGACCTCGATTTTTTTGGGAATCGATTCATCAGGTTACGATTCGAATCGATTTAAAAATCGATCTTTTTCGGAAAGAATCGGCATCCCTATTTCTTACCCCCCTATAAACAAACTCCTGCTCTTACCCTCCTCCACAACCAAACTGTCCTCTTTTGCCCTTTCCCACAACCAAACAAAACCTTTCTTACCCCCCCCCACAACCGAACTCCTCTCTCTTACCCTACCCAACATTCAAAATCCCCTCTCTTACCCTCCAACACTACCAAACACCTTTGTCATACGCTCTCCACAACCAAACTGTCCTTTCTTACCCTGCTCCACAAACAAAATCTCTCTTGCCCTTTCCCACAATCAAACAACTCCTTTCTTGCCCTCTCCCATAAACAACTCCCTCCCTTCCCCTTCCCCACAACTGAACCCCTCTCTTACCGTCCCACAGTATGAAATTTGACCCGAAAATCGGACACCCCTTTTTTATATTCTTAATCGAAAGTATACGCTGTTTTGAATGCTAGAGTAGAACTCCTAGAAGTCAATTCAGTTTAGAAATCGAGTAATATTTTTTTAAAGAAAATGCAGAATTTTCTGAAAAACGCTAAAATAAAAGAGACGCTTAACATATTTATAAATTTATTTATAAGGCAAAGTGGCATCATATACAGAGCATTTAATAAGCTAAATAAAATATATTTAGCGATACCAGCAAAATTAATACGCTTATTTTTGTGATTTTCACCTTTTATTTTTTTTCTCTTAAACTATTAGCGAGTAGCACTTTATATTCACCTAAAACATTCTTCCTAACTGTATTGTTAGTTGTAAAAAAAATCATATGTAAATCTATCAGGAATTCGAAGATATGAGGTTTCTATGGTTTTCAGCCATTTCTATGGTATTCGAGTTCACCAAAATAAGTTAAAATTCAATAACTCCGAAGTCCTGCGTGTTACGCATCTGATATTTTACAGGCAGGTTAACATAACACTAATGAATACTGTGTATGAAAATAAAGTGCTAATACCTAAAGAAACTTGCGCAAAAAAATAATTTCAAAATTACTGAAAAAATGACATAATTTTCTTCATAGTTCACATAGAAATAAATTATATGATTCCAAAAATAACATTTAGTTGGTTCTATAACATGCTATAATTGAAACATAAAAACTTTGCTTACATAGAAAGTTATAACATTTCTTAAGGTTTTTTCTAAAAACCATAGAAAAAGTCATAACTCCGGTTCTAAAATGAATTGGGGTTTGGGAGTTCTACTCTAGCATTCAAAACAGCGTATACTTTCGATTAAGAATATAAAAAAGGGGTGTCCGATTTTCGTGTCAAATTTCATACTGTGCGCGTCCCCCACATGCAAAATCCCCCTCTTACCACCCCATCTCCCACCCCCCACATTCAAATCCCCCTCTTACCACCCCATCTCCCACCCCCCACATTCAAATGCCCCTCTTACCACCCCACCTCCCACCCCCCACATTCAAATGCCCCTCTTACCACCCCACCTCCCACCCCCCACATTCAAATGCCCCTCTTACCACCCCACCTCCCACCCCCCACATTCAAATCCCCCTCTTACCACCCCATCTCCCACCCCCCACATTCAAATCCCCCTCTTACCACCCCATCTCCCACCCCCCACATTCAAATCCCCCTCTTACCACCCCATCTCCCACCCCCCACATTCAAATCCCCCTCTTACCACCCCATCTCCCACCCCCCACATTCAAATCCCCCTCTTACCACCCCATCTCCCACCCCCCACATTCAAATCCCCCTCTTACCACACCATCTCCCACCCCCACATTAAAATCCCCCTCTTACCACCTCATCTCCCACCCCCACATTCAAATCCCCCTCTTACCCCCCCATCTCCCACCCCCACATTCAAATCCCCCTCTTACCCCCCCATCTCCCACCCCCACATTCAAATCCCCCTCTTACCACCTCATCTCCCACCCCCACATTCAAATCCCCCTCTTACCCCCCCATCTCCCACCCCCACATTCAAATCCCCCTCTTACCCCCACGACCAAAATCCCTCTCTTACGCTCCCCCACCACCATACTCCCCTCTCCCCTCCATCTCCTCCACTAAAAAACCCTCTACCTAATACCCTCGCCACTAACCATACGATAATAAGAAATCTAAACGCTTGGTAACGTCCACAGCGCATGCTCGGCGATGATAACAACGGTGCGAAGAAGAAAACATTGAAAATGATGAAGTGTGAGAAGACGGAAGATGCGTCAAGTGATGATGACGAGTTTGTATATGAGGTATGTACTGATGAACCAGTCGTTACTGAAGTGGTATTGATTATTCCACTTCGACCTGGTATAGGGGTCGACTTCGACCTGATATGGCGGTTGAATTCTAATATGGGGGTCGATTTCGACCTGATATGGCCGTTGACTTCTACTATGGGGGTCGACTTCGACCTGATATGGGGGTTGACTTAGACTATGGGGGTCGACTTCGACCTGATATGGTTCTTGGCTTCGGCTATGAGGGTCGACTTGGACCTGATATGGGGGTCCACTTCGACCTGATATGGGAGTCTACTTCCACCTGATATGGGGGTCCTCTTCGACCTGATATGGGGGGTCGACTTCGACTTGATATGGGGGTCGATTTCGACCTGATATGGGGTCGACTTCGACTTGATATGGGGGTCGATTTCGACCTGATATGGCGGTTGACTTTGGCGTCGATTCACCAACCCGCACTGGCCCAGCGTGGTGGATTATGGCCTGAATTCGCCTTGAGGCCCGTGCCCAGGAGTTGACATTCAAATGGCTAATATTATTATTTATGTTACGGGTGCCCGCCGGGCATGCCCCGGCTATGCGGCGTCTATGACTGCTTTTTCTATAATTAATTATAATGGTGTTGTGTACTTCGACCTGATATGGGGGTCCATTTATTATCCTTTTATGTTTTGCTAGCCGCAATAATGTTTTTCTTTCTTTTTCTTTCTTTCTTACAGAGCAGTAAGATGCGAACACTGCAGCTGGCCAGGAGCGTGCTGCAGCGGCAGCAGCCCGCGGCGCGTGCGCAGCCCGAGGACATGAGCGACGCTACTGACGCGGTGAATACTAGTTCTACTACTCCACCAAGCCAACTAGGCACCTGTCAAATGTGACGTCACTCGCTGTCTAACACATCGCGCGAAACGCAGTTGTAACAGCTGCTTTACGCCGATGTTATGTGAGAGGGTGTTATTATTCCGGTCGAGCCAGCCCGTGTATGAATTGCAGTCAATTGGCTACAGCTTGGCTCCACCAATATTATTATTGACGGGCCCGTTGGCGTGGATGGTTTAGATTCCGCCTATCACGCTGCAGGTCGTAGGTTCGATTCCTACCCGGGACATGCACTTGTGTGCATGAACATGTCTGTATGTCCGGAGTCTGGGTGTATATGTATATTAAGTATGTATTTACAAACAAAAAGTAGTATATGTAGTAATATCAGTTATCTGGTTTCCATAGTACAAGCTCTGCTTAGTTTGGGATCAGGTAGCCGTGTGTAAAAGTATGTTCCAGGATATTTATTTATTTGTTTGTATGTTTGCGCGTCTTACAGTCGTCGGACGAGGCGAGCACGGTGAAGCGAATGTTCGGCGTGAGCCGCCCCGCGCCCGCTGCGCCCGCGCAGCGCAGGCAACACGTGCGACGCGTCACGCTCAACACCGACACACACAACACAGGTCAGTAGTATCAGTGGGCGCTCATAGCCAGCTGCAATCACTGATCGGTAAACGATCGGAGGTTAAGCAACGCTCGGCAAGGTCAGCCAGAGATGGGTGACCGTCTAGTGGCATTTGAACTGAGCGTCTCCGTGCTGCGGAGGGCACGTAAAAAGTCGGTCCCGGTTGTCGTCTAGGCAGTCGTTAAGCCTTGTCAGAGGCCGCGCGGCTTGTACAACTCTGACACCAGGTACCAGGGAACCATACGATAAGAAGAAGTAGTACCAGTACCCACTGGTGGGACCATGGACCAGTTACTAAGGGGACTGGCCCTTAGCAACTCGGCCGAGTGGTCGGCCTACTACTAACATCGACATAAAACGAAGCGAGTAGTTCAACTATTTACCGGTAGATAGAACAATGATAATGAAAAAACAATGACCACGTTTTTTTTTTCATACATATATCTAATAAGGGCACCTCTATCTTTAGTCTTTACTCTGTGGTTGGGACACAGCTTGGTCACAAGACCAAGCTAACAAACAAAGCAAACAGGGGTCTCCACAATACGACCCGCTTGCACCATTTATGTCCAAAAGGTTTCAAATCAAATCAAATCAAAATGTTTTTAAGGTTCCGTACCTAGTGATGGGATGTTCTCGAGAACATACCCACCCCTGGAAACTAACTCGTGAGATTTTTTGAGAATCTTATATTTTGGGTGACGTTATCCTACCTTACAATCTTAAAAACAATTAAAACCAGCATACTTGCATGTTTAATGAGGTTTATGCCAAGTTTAACATGCTTCAGAAGATAAATTCTCGAAAACTCTCACGAGTAAGTTTCCGAGGGTGAGAATGTTCTCGAGAACATCCCATCACTATCCGTACCCAAAGGGTACCAATTACTAAGCCTACGCTGTCCGTCTGTCAGCGGGCTGTATCTCGCGAACCGTAATAGATAGGGACTGTAAATTGTCACAGAATGTATATTTCTGTTACCGCTACAACAACAAATACTAAAAATAAAATAAAATCTGAAAATAAATGTGGTCCCCATACAAGAAACTTAGTATTTTTGACGTTTTTATTCTACGGTGGTACGGAACCCTTTAAGTGCGAGTCCGACACGCACTTGGCCGGTTTTTAAATAGTTTTTTTTTAAATCGCCATTTACTCATTTTAATTTTAATACAATATATTTTCCGAATCGGAAACGCGACCTCGACTGAGAAGATCCGGCAAGTAACTCAGCGGGCTTGTCTTTTTATATTGTTTTTTTTTTTTGCCATTTACTTATTTTACTCAAAAATGTTTATAATGTTGTCATTATTTTGCAAACCTTCCTCGAGCAAAGTCGATGTTGCTGCGCTGCAAAAAAGGCGCAATCAAAGTTGTATGAGATTTCATAATTGTCGTGCTTTAGCGGCCAGCAAAAACTTTGCTGGCGGCTAAATCCATCACAGTCGTAGAACTCTGAGGGTTTTTGCTGGCCGCTAAAGCACATCAATTATGAAAAAATGTGCGAACCAGCGCGGGGGCAGGCACAGCGAGGAGCTCCTCACTCTGTCCCCCTCACGCTGGTGTACCACGCCGCGGCACAAACACGAGTGTTTTTAATTTAAAATGAGATGACGTCATTTTTGAGTAAAGCACTATACAAGCCTTGGTTCGCAATGACTGTACTGCTGGCCACGCTATGATGGCCTCAAACTAAGCTTAGCTACGCTACGCTCTCGGCCATCAACACCGCAGCCAGCAACACACTCATTACAGACCGCAGCATATATATATATAACGTCACGACTTTTATCCCCATTCGGGGGTAGTCAGAGGCTTGAGTGGCCATACACCACCACATTGTGGAGGTATTAACCAACTCAAAGCCCACGTTTCACCAGATAGTCAGAACCCAACGTGACAGGTGGTGAACCTTGTCGCCGTGTATACAGGAACTGACTATTACCTAATCCCGAGGGATAGGTAGGTTTCCTCACGATGTTTTCCCTCACCGTCAGCGTACTGTAAATTATGCACATAGATGAAAATTCATCCATTGGTGCATGCCTCACCGGGGATCGAACCTGGGACCTTGTGATTGCTAGCCCAACCTGTTCACCCCTAGGCCACAATCGCTTCTAACAGACCGCAGCAGTAATGTACTATTAATTTTTTTTTTTTTTTTTTTTTTTTTTTAATTTTAATACAATATATTTTGGTAACAATATAATTGTAGTACCAAGCAACTAAAAGTACCGGTTCTACAACTTCAAAAATTTTTTCAAGTAATTTAATTTTATTACCGATTCTAGTCAGTGGGCACGTGTTCTAGGATCTCGTGTAAAACTTCGCTACCGCGCTCATAATTGACGCAGCGACATCTAGTTGCGATACCGGAACTAAATAGCTGTAGAAGCTGCTTCGAGTTTCACTTTGTGTGATGATCTATACAAATAAATAAAATTAAAGTCTGCTTGTAATTTTAAAATGCATATTATGAAAGTATATCGGTACGCTAATATACAGGGTGTTTGGAAGCAGGTATTTTTTTTAAATAACACAGATTCTTGGAACTTGGTTTATTAGATTAGATATTCATCTGACAAACCCTATAAAATAAAACAATTAACATACCTTCTTAAATTCAGGCACTGTTGGCAATTAACTGTCGGCAACTGTTTTTATTAATATTTTTTTTTTATTGGACTGCGGTGGCAAAAAAGCGTACGGCCCGCCTGATGTTAAGCAGTTATCGTAGCCTATAGATGCTTACAATATCAAAGGCATTGCTCGCACATTGCTGACGGCTCTCTCACTCATCGTACGAAACGCAGCTGTAATAGCTGCTTTACGCCGATCTTCTGTGAGAGGGTGGTACTACCCCGGTCGAGCCAGCCCGTTTATGAGCTGCAGTCAATTGGCTACAGCTTAGCTTAGCCCAGCTATTTTTATCAAAATAACAAAAAAATTACAGTTAAAACAAAAAAAACTGACTTTGTCACTAAATATTCTAAATGGTGTCAACTATCACCCCCTCAAGACTTTGCACCCTGCTTCCAAACACCCTGTATAATAATAATAACGCGGTACCCTAATTATATTTCTTAAATAAAAGTAGCCTAAGTTACTCCATATAACATCAGCAATCTGCCGGTGAAAGTCCCGTCAAAATCGGTTCAGCTATATCGGAGATTGGGGTCAAACATCCAGACGTTTTGACAAACACACTTCAATTTTATTTATTTGATACTTAAATTATTTTTAGGGTTCCGTACCCAAAGTGCCAATGGGACCCTATTACTAAGCCTAAGGCGCCTAAGCTGTCCGTCTGTCTGTCTGTCAGCGGGTGGTATCTTACGAACCGTAATAGGTAGAGAGTTGAAATTTTCACAGAATGTGTATTTCTGTTGCCGCTACAACGACAAATACTAAAAATCTAAATATATAAGAATCAAAGTCCTGATTGACTGACTGACTGACTGACTGACAGACAACGCACAGCCTAAACCGCTGATCGTAGAGACTTGAAATTTGGAGGGTGAGTTTGTCTTGATGTGTAGAGGTGTACTAAGAAAGGGTTTTTTGAAATTCAACCCCTAAGGGGGTAAAAAAGGGGATGAAAGTTTGTATGGAAGTTCGTCATTTTTGAAGATAGAATTATGAAAATTGCTGATTAGATGTCTTTTGAAAAATAAAAAAATATGGGTTTCAGGGTTTTTGAAAATTCTACCCTTAAGGGGGTAAAATAGGGGATAAACGTTTGTATGGAAGTTCCGTAATTTTTGAAGTTAGAATTATTTAAATTGGTGATTAGGTATCTTTTAAAAAATAAAAAAGATTAATTTCAGGGTTTATGAAAATTCAACCCCTAAGGAGGTAAAATAGGGGAATGAAAGTTTGTATGGAAGTTCGTCATTTTTGAAGTTAGAATTATGAAAATTGCTGACTAGGTGTGTTTTAATAATGAAAAAGATTAACTTTATGGTTTTTGAAAATTCAACCCCTAAGGGGGTGAAATAGGGGGAAAAAAATGACGAATTTCAATAAACATTCAATTCACCCCCCGAATTGAATATTTATTGAAATTCGTCATTTTTGAAGTTATAATGATGAAAATTGTTGTTTAGGTTTCTTTTTACAAATAAAAAAGATTAATTTTAGCGTTTTGGAAAATTCATCCCCTGAGGGTGTAAAATAGGGAATGAAAGTTTGTATGGCGGTACCGATTCGGGCTAATCTCTGAAACGGCTGGACCGATTTTGACGGGACTTTTACGGGCTAATACGATACGGGATCCGGGATATCCGAGATACGGGATCCGATATCCGGGATACGGGATCTGGGATCCAGGAAACGGGATAAGGCTCCGCCAAACGGAAGCTGCGATCTGGGAAACGGGATCCAGGATTCAGAAAATAAGATCCGGGATATGGGACCCGGGAAACGAGATCCGGGGTATGGAATACGGGACCCGTGATATCCGGGATATGGAATACGGGACCCGTGATATCCGGGATACAGCATCCGGGATCCGGAACACGGAATCTGGGATCCGGGGAACAAGATCCGGGATACGGGATCCGGGATTTAGCAAACAGAATCTGGGAACGGGATCCGGGTACGGGGTCCAGGATCCAGGATCCGGGCAACGAGATCCAGGATCCAGGCAACGAGATCCAGCATACGGGACCCGGGTAACGAGATCCGGGATACGAAATCCGGGATATGGGATGCGGGATCCGTGATGTACAGGATCCGGATAACGGGATCCAGGATCTGGGATACGGGATCCGGAAAACGAGATCCGCGATACGAAATCCGGGAAATGGGATCCGGGATCCGATTTTTTTAAAATTTAAATTCTGCGCGGACGAAGTCGCGGGCAAAAGCTAGTAAATAAATAAAAAAGGGGGTCCCCATACAAGAAACTTGTAATTTTTGACGTTTTTATTCTACGGTGGTACGGAACCCTCTATGTGCGAATCCGACACGCACTTGGCCGGTTTTAAATTAATTTATGAATTATATCTTCGTATTTACAGTTCGCTGACGGTGAGGGAAACCTACCTATCCCTCGGGATTAGGTAATAGTCAGTTCCTGTATACACGGCGCCAAGGTTCACCACCTGTCACGTTGGGTTCTGACTATCTGGTGAAACGTGGGCTTTGAGTTGGTTAATACCTCCACAATGTGGTGGTGTATGGCCATTCAAGCCTCTGACTACCCCCGAATGGGGATAAAAGTCGTGACGTTACATCTTTGTAATTTTTTTTTTCAGAGCCCACAGCCCAGAAACTAATTAAACAGTACACGAACAAAAACACACAACCCAAGTCGATTCTTAAGCCGGCGACTCCGATCAAGCCGAAAGTCGACCCGAAGCCGACTTTGAAACCGGCAGAAGTGAAAACCCCGACGCCGTTCAAGCCGCTGGAGAAGACGACTTTAAAGTCGAAGCCACTAGTGAAGGAGACTTTTAAGTCGGAGCATTTGGACGAGATTATTGATGAGGAGTTCTTGGAGGATGACGGGTTAGATGTGGACGTAAGTATATACGACAAACAGGCGTATGGCCTCCTGATGTTAAGCAGTTACCGTAGCCTATAGATGCTTGCAATACCAAATACATCGCTCACACGTTGCTGACCTGAAGGGGAGTGGGACAGAGAGAGGGGAAGCCAGTAATATAATTTATTAGTAATTTTTTTTTTAAAGTCCTTAATTTATTATTGATGACGACCGCTTGGCGCGTTGCTTTTAGCGAGTGGCGGGTTCGATTTCCGCCAGAGGCATATTCGGAAACGATCTTTTCGTAGTTTGCCCTGGTCTGGGTGTCACTGGGATCGCCCCCAGTCCATTGTATGGTACCCATAGTACAAGCGTTGCTTAGTTTGGGACCATACAGTTGGTGAATAAGTCTGGCGATATTTATATACAACGTCACGACTTTTATCCCCATTCGGGGGTAGTCAGAGGTTTTGAGTGGCCATACACCACCACATTGTGGAGGTATTAAGCCAACTCAAAGCCCACGTTTCACCAGATAGTCAGAACCCAACGTGACAGGTGGTGAACCTTGTCGCCGTGTATACAGGAACTGACTATTACCTAATCCCGAGGGATAGGTAGGTTTCCTCACGATGTTTTCCCTCACCGTCAGCGAACTGTACATTATGCACATAGATGAAAATTCATCCATTGGTGCATGCCCCACCGGGGATCGAACCTGGGACCTTCTGATTGCTAGCCCAACCTGTTCACCCCTAGGCTACAGTCGATATTTATTTATTTTATTTATTGTTAGTATGCCGTATAAGGGTTCAAGCATGCTATGCTATGGTAGGTTAAGCATGCTTGGCAAGGTCAGTCAGAGATGGGTGACCATTTAGTGGCATTCGAACTGAGTGTCTCCGTGCTTCGGAGGGCACGTAAAAAGTCGGTCCCGGTTGTCATCTAGGCAGCAGTCGTTAAGCCTTGTCAGAGGCCTTCGGGTAGCATGAACAACTCTGACACCAGGTACCAGGGAAACATACGATAAGAAGGGTTCAAATATACAGTAGCTAACAACGCTACGTGTCAGCAGGAGCTCGGGTCGGAGTCGGAGTCGGACGGGGAGGGGGAGGGGGAGGGCGAGGGCGTGCGCCAGCGCATCCGGCGGCCGGAGCGGATGGATGACGACGAGCTCAGCGACGACGGCAGCCACACTGATGACGGCAGCCTATATGACGTGAGTACTGACTACCACACGATCAGGCAACAACCACAAGTTGCCAAAACGGCCACAAGTTACCACAACAACCACAAATCAAGCAACATTGAAGACAGCAGCCTGTATGACATGGCTACCACACTTTATCACAATAGCTACAAGTTGCCACAAATTGCCAAAATAGCCACAAGATACCATAACAATCGCACGTTATCACATTAGCCACAGGTTACCACACGTTCACACAACAACCACAAATTGGCACAAGTTATCAAAATAACCACAAATTAAGCCACATCGAAGAGCAGCCTGTATTACATGAGTACCACACGTCGCTCAATAGCCACAAATTACCACATGACTTACAATTCATCACTATTAAGCCACACAGGACGGCAGCCTGTATGGAATAAGAACCACAAGTTGCTACATATTTCCATAACAGCCACAAGATGCCACAATATCCACAGGCTACCAAAATAAATACAAATGACAACACGAGCACTAAATTACCACAATAGCCACAAGTTGCTACAATAGCCACAAGTTGCTACAAGACCCACAATAAGCTCCTTCCCACATAGTATCGGAGTTCTCACTAACTTTATACCACAATTTGTCAGGAGCTGCCGTCTTCTGATTCGGACGACATGGATGACTGGTTCTCGCTGGACATCCGAGCTGAACGCGCCAGCGACTATCTGCCATTACTAGGTATGATCTGACACTAGCACAGATTACATTTAATTCCAGCCACACACCTTCAAGTATACTTACGCAAGTCTAGACTTGCACAATACGCGCAATTTGTGGCCAGAAATTGGCGCAAGTCTCTTCCCACTCACGCTCAAGTGTACTTGTGCAAATCTAGACTTGCACAAGTATACTTGAAGGTGTGTGGCCGGCATTAGGTTTAAAAAATATTGAAGCTTCTGTTTGTAATGTCAAAATAACAGCTTTTTACCAAATGCATATGAAAGTGTACAAGGTGATATTTAAATTAAATACATAACTAAAAACCTCAGTCACCTCAACGATTTTTTCTTGTAATAAAGTGATATGGCAAGTTATTAATTCTATCCATAAATCATTGCAAAATATATCAGTAATTTTCGGTATTAACCATGAACATTTTAGACTCGGCACGATATTGCATTATTTTAAACCTTTATTAAAAAGTAGTAGGTATTATCGATTCTACTCACGATTCTGAACAAACTATTTTCAGGTTGTTTTTCAAAAACATATTGTATACGGTACTTATAACAAGGAAATACATTCTTTTTTTTTAATTGTCTGTCTGTTTGTTCCGAATCTCCGAAACGGCTGGACAGATTTTGACGGGACTTTCACTGGCAGATAGCTGATATTATAAGGAGTAGCTTAGGCTACTTTTATTTGAGAAAAATCGCGAGTACATCTAGTACTTGCTAAATTTAATACAAGGTATCAACCCTGTTATCAAGACTAGATATAAAAATGCGTGAATTTAAATAACAGACATATTGTCTTGCATTGGAAATGTTGCGATGTGGCGCTATTAGGGTGTTACCAGACCAATCGATCGAACGTCGATCGATGCCAGAATGGAATAGTCGACGTTGATCGATAGTTTCTACCACACCGATCAACGTCGATCGATGGCATCGATCGATCGTCGATCAACGCCAGCGATTGATGGTAGAATGGATTAGTGGACGTCGAACGATAGTCGCTATCACACCGATCGATCGATGGTAGAATGGATTAGTTGACGTCGATCGATAGTTTCTACCAGACCGATCGACGTCGATCGATGCCACGGCAATCGATCGATTGGTTAGCCAACGTTTTATGGAACGGTATCCGTCGATCAATCAAAGCTGCCAGACCAATCGATCAACATCGATCGATCGATGGGTGTGGTAACATCCTTAGACTTATTGGGGGGCTAATAGGGACGTTATGCAACATTGCCAGTGCAATTCATTTTTCAGATTCTCTAGCAGAATCTTTATTTCCGTAAAATAGTCACACATTTTCGGCAATAATAATAATAATAATATCATTTATTTCAGGCAGCGAAATATATAGTACATAACAAAAGTTACTTACGCCCATATTATAAATACCTTAAAGACTATCATACATATTATTGATATATTTTATAGCCTATGTACACTTCACTGTACGATCTTGTGGTACTAGTCCCCGGAAGCGACGGAACACCACGTCATTCGGCCAGAAGTTCTCCTCCATGACGAGGTGCAGATAACACGTCGGTATTCGCACCACAAACGCCTTAAAGTTGATTTTCGGCAATGTTGTTATGTGACGCTATTAGTGTGTGACCACACCAATCGATCGATCGGTGTGGTAGAAACTATCGATCGACGCCAACTAATTCATTTTGCCATCGATCGATTGGTCTGGTAACACCCTAATAGCGTCACATAGCAACATTGCCGAAAATAATAATAATAATAATATCCTGGGACATTTTTTACACACGGCTACCTGATCCCAAACTAAGCAGATTTTGTCCTATGGAAACCAGATAACTGATATTACTACATATACTACTTTTTGTTTGTAAATACATACTTAATATACATAATTACACCCAGACTCGGGACATACAGACATGCTCATGCACACAAATGCATGTCCCGGGTAGGAATCGAACCTACGATCTGCAGCGTGATAGGCGGAATCTTACCAACAACGCCAACGGGGCCCGTCGTTAATAAATGTGTGTTTATATGTGGTGTAGGATGCAAGGCGCGCGCGCTGCTGGTGGCGGAGCGGGGCCGCGTGGAGACGCGCGTGGCGACGCTGCGGCAGTCGCTGGCCGCGCTCACCGCCAGCGCGCGGCGCCAGGCCGACCAGCTGCGCGCCGCCGCCATGGCACTCGCCGAGCTCGACGACACGCTGCGGGCCGCCTGAACACACGAGCGCACACACACACACCACATACACTGGTTACTACTTACTACTCATGCAGTGGACCCGCTTCGTAAGTTTATACTGCTCTAAATACGACACACGATTGACACACCCCCCCACACGCACACATACACACACACACATACATACACACACACACACACACACACACACACACACACACACAGTCGACGCGCATGACTTCAAGATTATCTATGTCGTGCACATGCGCTCGCTCTTGCAGGACATGATACTCAAAAATTATACGCGCACACACTCACACACACACACACACACACACACCCACCCTCACGCACCTACACACACTCTCACACACCTACACACACGGCCTCACACACCTACACACACGGCCTCATGCAGTAGTATGACCTTGTACAAGTTTATGGTGCTCTATGACACATGTGGACACACCCCAATTCCACTACGCATTTTAACCGTCTAAAATAAGAGTTTCAAAAACACCCATCATTATGATAACCGGTTATGACCAATAGATGGTGTGTTTTTATATAAAACGCATGATTAAAATACGTTGTGGCTAGTAACTGACTGACAGTGGCTAATTATACACACTCGCTCACTAACACAGTTAAAATTAAAACTACATAATAGCTAAACACACTGCCTGCGAATATTAAGTAAAAAAATAAAATGAAATTGTTGTAAATATTTATTTTTTAATGAGTTGGCTTGTCGCGCAAGCTGTCAAAGTGACATTTAAAGTGGCGGGAACATGTTATGACACTTGTGATGACACAACCATCAAGTATTATAATTTTTAAGCCAGTTTCATACAAAATATTAGGGGGATAATTAAATACTTCATTGTTGCCGTGGCAACGATATGGTATACGGACAAAATATACGTAACTTGATGGGCGTGTATCAGAAGCGTTATTACATGTTAACACAACTGTAGGTTAAGATATTTGTATAATTATTGTTCATTGTATAATAAAATACTTAAGAATTTATTTGCAGTTTTATTTGTGCTTTAGATACTAGGAGATCATATCTTGCGAAGAGGGTAGTTGCTTAGTGGAAGTTTTAACGCCATCTACCATGTAATAGTTGCAAACAAAGTACCAGGGTACAAGGGGTGGCCAGTCACTTGTAAAGTTTCAGCTATTATAGGTCGGATAGATGGCATTCGGAAATAGAATTCTCAACAGAAAAAAAAAACAATAATTGTAAATATAATATTTTTATTTGCATTAACATTAAAAATATTAATAAAAACAAGTAAAAGATAACAAATTAATAATTTAATACTGACAAACACAATACACCTATTTTAGTTACATTATCATCATAGGTATCATGTCAATGCTAGTCAATAAAGGACCTAAGTGGTGTCTTATCTTATTTGGTCTATGTACACCATACAAACGCTATATTAGGTACAGCCAGCGCAGAAACAGGAAAAATACAAATTTAAGCAAATCTATTTCTGAAAGTATGTCATCTAAATACCGATACGCTGAGCAAGGCAAAATATACTATGGATGTTTCTCGCTTAAGGTGTTACCAGACCAATCGATCGATCGTCGATCGATGGTGTTGGTGTGGTAGAAACTATCAATCGACGTCGACTACAGTAGCAACACGTTATGATGGCCGTTTTGACATGTAGAGGGGGGAAGAGGATGAACCTTATTGCAACGGAATAAGATTCATTTTAGCATTCATTTTTTGACATTCCTAAATTTTATAACCGTCATTCCTATTCCGTTATAATAAGGTTAATTTTTTCCCTCCCCCACATGTCAAAACGGTCATTATAGCGTGCCGCTACGGTAATCCATTCTACCATCGATCGACGATCGATCGATTCGTCTGGTAACACCCTTACACAGCTGACAAAACGTCTACAGCGAATTTATCCTGACCATAGACGACCGTATTCTCTCTATGATCCTGACCAAAAAAAAAATCTTCTATGATATCTAAAGTGTAACTTATAAATTCCTTGTACTAAGTGTACTAGGGCTGTCAAAAGCTTAATAAAACAATCCATCAACATCGATACTCGGTAAATAATCGATTTTGCTCGCGAATTCGTCGTAATCGCAGCAGAAGCTATGGACGCCGTGTCTATGGCGCCACGTCAGCCAGGAGTACATAGGGCTCCCGTAACATACATCCTCACAGAATGATAGACTGTTTATCATTGTGTTGTTGTAATACGATGAGTTTATTGTCAGGAACGCCACCGCTTTCTTGGTACGAGGATCGTAGACGAGCTAAAACAATAATAATATTATTAATCTATTCTACGGTGAGTGAAAACATCGTGAAGAAACCTACCTATCCCTCGGGATTAGGTAATAGTCAGTTCCTGTATACACGGCGACAAGGTTCACCACCTGTCACGTTGGGTTCTGACTATCTGGTGAAACGTGGGCTTTGAGTTGGTTAATACCTCCACAATGTGGTGGTGTATGGCCACTCAAGCCTCTGACTACCCCCGAATGGGGATAAAAGTCGTGACGTATACCTATTTCATTTTTTTTTTAATGTAACCTCGTACAGTACCTATCACTTACCTTATACAAGTACATAGGTACTGGTACAATCCCGTTGTTGTTGGCGTCCACTCCGAGGTGGAACGGATGTTCCTCCCCCCTTGCATCTGGGAGGGTCATCACGCCGTGGCCCCCCGTGTAGACAGTCACCGTGGTGTTCAGTGCTTGGACACGCTGCCTGAGTGACTGGACATATATTTTAAGAACATCAGTTTAACCGCCGAATATCGTACCTAACTCATATTTGAAAGCTGCTTAACTTTGACGCGCCATAAAAAATGTCAGATAACAACGTCTCAAACTGGCTCTTTGGCCCGTATTAATAAATGCATTTCAAAGTTGAGATCGATCTTAAGATGCAGTTTTGACGTTTAATGTATGGAACTACTGTTAAAAACAGCATCTTAAGTTGGATCTCAATCTTGAGATCGATTTATTAATACGGGCCTTAGCTATTTGAGACGCCGTTATCCGACATTTTCGTATTCTCGAAGGTCGATCAACTCCCGTACTTAAATTTAATTGAACTTAGTTTAAGAGGCCTTTAAATCTCCACTTAACGAAAAATTGGTATACTCAACGGCCACTTAATGTATGACAGCTGTCAAATCGGCCTTCAAACAGCATTGAGAGCCTCTCGGCCGAATACTCAAAGCTTAAATGCATCTCGAAGTTGAGATCGATCTTAATGTAGTTTTGATGTTTAATGTATGGAACTACTGTTAAAAACAGCATCTTAAGTTGAGATCTCAATCTTGAGATCGATTTATTAATACGGCCCTTAAACTGCTAAGTAGGACTATTAATAAATGCATCTCAAAGTTGAGACCGATCTTAAGATGCAGTTTTGACCTTTAGGCCCGTATTAATCAATCGCTCTCAAGGTTGATATCGAACTTGAGATACTCTTTTCTGACAGATGTTCCATACATTAAACGTCAAAACTATGCATATTAAGATCGATCTCAACTTTGAGACGCATTTATTAATACGGGCTTCAATGTATGGAACATCTGTCAAAAACAGCATCTGAAGATCGATCTCAACTTTGAGATGCATTTACTTATACGAGCCTACGTCTGGCGGTATTAAAGCTCTAACGGCCGAATACTCGTACGCAACTTTTTGAGAGCTTAACTTTGACGCGCCATACAAAAACAAACTGCTAAGAGGGACTTAAATATTTAAGGAGCCTTTGAGTATTCGACCGTTAGGCTCGTATTAATACATCCATCTCAAAGTTGAGATCGATCTCAAGATGCAGTTTTGACGTCTAATGTATGGAACATCTGTCAAAAACAGCATCTTAAGATCGATCTCAACTTTGAGATGCATTTATTAATAGTGCTACTTAAGAAGCAGTTTAAGACCCGTATTAATCGATCGATCGATCTCAAGATTGAGATCGAACTTGAGATGCTGTTTTTGGCAGATGTTCCATACATTAAACGTCAAACTGCATCTTAAGATCGATCTCAACTTTGAGATGCATTTATTAATACGAGCTACGTCTGGCGATATTTAAGCGCTATGTTGGCAACACTGCCGCCTATCGCTAGGGGCGACACAGGCGCTCACCTCCTCCAGCGCGCCCCAGTCCCCGGCGTTGTTGGCGATCCACTGCGGCACCGTGTTCGCGTAGTGGAAGGTGGCGCGCGCCTCCCCGCCCAGCGTGAAGTCCGCCCTAGCTGCCAGGTGACCGCGCGTCAAGAACTGAAACATTCATCATTTCCATAGACGAACCATATAAAGGACTGGGTCTAAGCTACCAGGCCGCGTTGCTATTACATCGCACAGCTCGGCCGGTGACGTCATCACAGTAGGCGTGGCTTAAGTCAGTGTGCTGTTGGCGTTCGTCCTGTGCAGACGTCTTGCCAACGTTCGCATCCCAAATATAAATCTATTCGACACTAGATGGCGACCCTCGGTACGTTTTTTATATGAACCTACACTTAGTGACATCTAGTGTGAAAAAGTTAAACTACGTACTAACATCGAAATAAAACGAACCCAGTAGTTATGCTATTTACCGGTAGATCGGGGAGGCGGAGCTTGTAAATTGCCCTCCCAGTTTGTAACCCCCACCACCCGCGCCACCCCGCGCAAAATTTCCACGCGTTGTTTCATAGGGAAATCTAATAAGGGCACCTCTATCTTTAGTCTTTACTCTATGATCATTTCGTACGATATCCGACTATTGTTTTATTATACAGAGTGAATTTGAAATTATGGGCATCCTTTTAAACGGTGATTCTATACTATAACATATTTAGGGAATAGGTATTAATCAAAAAATCTATTGATAACAATTTGTTGCCCAGGTAAAAGTATAACAGTTAAACTGGAGCATTATGTTTTTATTAATAGATTTTTTTTATTTATTTTGTCCAAAATATTCTGAGTCATGTGTAAGCAGTGGTAGCCGATTGGTTAAGCACGCGTCTTGCGGGCTTAAGATCTTGGGTTCAAACCCTGGCTCACACCTCTGGATTTTTATAAATCTATGTGTGAATCATAACTTTAATATGATTAACTTGCTTGCGGTGAAGGAAAACATCGTGAGGAAACCTGCATGTCTTTAGACATGTGAAATCCACCAACCCGCACTGGGCCAGCGTGGTGGATTATGGCCTAAATCCCCCTCGCATTGAGGGGAGGCCCGTGCCCAGCAGTGGGACGTTAAAAGGGCTAAATTATTATTATTATGTGTAGAGTCATACTTAGTTTAAAAGGATATGTCTATGATTTCAATATCACCCATTACAATCATAATAGAGCATGTCTAACGCCGTGTGTCCACTGGCAAGTAACTTCCGCAATTTCTTGCAGAAGTCACTTGCCGACGTGTTTCCACTGACTGCAATTTTACACAACCATGTACATGTACTTGCGGCAAGTTCGGCAAGTCGCAGAAGTCCACTTGCGTGAGTGTTTACACATTGAAAGTCGCTTGCGCAAGTAAACTTGTGCAAGTTTTCTTGCCAGTGGACACTCGGCAATATAACAGTGAAACAATTTTTACAATAAAGTAAAATTTAAGAAAGTCAACTGTAAATCAACTTGGATTTATTTTGTCACCTGGACCATCGGGGGACTATTACAATCCAAGACCATCCATTTCTAACAAAATAGCATAGATTAATTTGAGTTTCCGCGGCGCTCCAACTAGATGGAGCATGCGCACTAATAAAATGCGGCAACTGATAATGCTAAAATTTTTGAGTACTTCAGTACATCTGACAGCAACCATTGTATGAAACTGACAGGCCGCGTCGAAAATAAGTTGCCTCATTTCTGGAAATGATTTTTCTCAGTAGGGCGGTATCTAATCTATGCAAAATAGCTTATTGCTTTCGTACCGTAGCAGCCTTTTAGTGGAATTTACTCACTTGTTTCTTAGTTACGTATTGATCCGCCATCTTGTCACCCAGAATATCGTCCAACCGACTCTTCTGATTGGTCGCTTTGTATAAGTTCGACATTTTAACTTTACCGAACAAACTGCCCTCTGAAACATAAGTCACTCGACTGTTTTAGAGGCCGTCCATAAATTACGTGAGGCGTTTAGGGGGGGCGGGGGAGGGGTAGAGCCAAATCTCACACAATCTCACGTGGGGAGAGGTGGGGTCGCCTAATATCAAGTAATTCTTTTTGCAGCAAGATATTGCGAGAAAACTGGGGTTAAATTAAGTAAAACATGTTTCTCCACTATAATTTGGCTTTTGAAAAATCTCAGAGATTTGGGGGTGCGGGAGGGGGTCGAGCCAAATCTCACGACATTTCACCAAGGGGGAGGTCGAAACCAAAAGCACCAAAATCACCTCACGTAAATTATGGACGGCCCCTTATTGCTTAAACAAGAAGTACTAGGTTTACAGAAATGTGAAGGAGGTTACCTATAAACGCTGGCCTTACGACGCCACTCTGCATGTATTTACTAGTAGGAGTTAGTAAATGCTTTACGTAGTAAGTATGCACCAAATCTTCGTCAAAACACGCTTCGTAAAGATCATGCATTGTTCCTTTAATATTGTACCCGATTCTGTAAATAAAATCATATGCCATCACGCGTGTATTCACTGAAGAGGTAGCTAGAGGTGTATCGAAGTACACCAATGACAGAAAAACCGGCCGAGTGCGTGTCGGACTCGCACATAAAGGGTTCCGTACCACCGTAGAATAAAAACGTCAAAAATATCAAGTTTCTTGTATGGGACCCCCTTTATTTTTAAATTTTATTTTATTTTTAGTATTTGTTGTTGTAGCGGCAACAGAAATACACAGTCTGTGAAAATTTCAAGTCCCTACCTATTACGGTCGTGAGATACAGCCCGCTGACAGACGGACAGCGTAGGCTTAGTAATAGGGTCCCGTTGGCACCCTTTGGGTACGGAAGCCTAAAAAAGAGATAACAGACTAAATATCGCCAGACTTACACACCAACGGTGATCCCAAATTAAGCAAAGGGGGCGTCCATAAATTACGTGAGGCATTTATGGGGGGGAGGGGGTCGAGCAAAATCTCACCAAATCTCACGTGGGGGAGAGGGGGGGGGGTCTCGGCAAATCTCACGTAATTTATTTCCGCAAGAAACAGTGTAAAATTGCATAAAGTGGGTTAAATTAAGTGTTTTTTTTAAAACTAAACTTAACTTTTAACTTATTTTTTGTTAAATAAGGTAAAACATGTTTCTCCTCTAGAATATAGCTTTTGAAAAATCTCACGTGAGATTAGAGGGGGAGGGAGGGGGTCGAGCAAAATCTCACGAACTCTCACCAAGGGGGGAGGGGGGGGTCGAAAAATCTCGAAAATCACCTCACGTAATTTATGGACTTTCCAAGACAACTTAGCTTGTCCCCGGGACTCGTCGAGGGTCAAACCTTGGCGTCATCGTTGGACACTGTCGAGTACTTACAGGAGTAACAGTGGTGGGAGTGTCTATCGACAGGTGTCTACTTGGCTTGGTGGAGTTATACCTGTGTATTCTGCCGTTGAGGGCGCAGGGCTGGCGCGTGTCTTCGGTCGTGAACCAGGGCTGCGAGTTGCAGCGGATATCCTTGAACTGACCGATCCATCGGTCCACGCGGAAGGTGCTGTTCACTATGCAATGCGCCTCCTACAATCAGTATTGGTGGCTGTAACGGGGTAGTACCACCCTCTCACAGAAGATTTAATTTATTAATGTAGGTATTGAAAACTTGGAAAAAACAAGGCTGTTAAATACAGGTGGTAACTACGTTAAGTCCGTGGTCTCCTAATAAATGCCATCGGCCGCTAGCGTCACGCGTACGCCGCGTCATAATTTTACTATAGTGACGTCCGCGTCGGCGTATGAAGGAGACCACAACAGTCAACAGTACATTTCTATAGTAAGCATTGTGACGCGGTGTACGCGAGACGCTGTAAGCGGCCGATGGCATTTAATAGGAGTCCACGGCCTAAGCCTTTTTTTTTTATAGGATTGCGGTGGCAAAAAAGCGTACGGCCCGCCTGATGTTAAGCAGTTACCGTAGCCTAGAGATGCTTACAATACCAAAGGTATTGCTCGCACATTGCCGACCTGAAGGGGAGTGGGATGGATGGAGGGGGAGGGGGCGTGGGCTTACGGCTCTCTCACTCATCGTACGAAACGCAGCTGTAATAGCTGCTTTACGCCGATCTTCTGTGAGAGGGTGGTACTACCCCGGTCGAGCCAGCCCGTTTATGAGCTGCAGTCTATTGGCTACAGCTTGGCTCTACCACCTTCAAGCCTACAAGCCCTCTGTTTTCGCATATTAATATCGAGACCGGCGTAATAAAACTTTTACAGCTGCGTTTCATACGATGAGTGAGAGAGCCGGAAGCCCTAAACCCATCCCCTCCCCTCCCTCTGTCCCACTCCCCTTCAGGTCAGCAACGTGCGAGCGATGCCTTTGGTATTGCAAGCATCTATAGGCGGTAACTGCTTAACATCAGGCGGGCCGTACGCTTGTTTGTCGCCATAATAAAAGGTTAATCATAATGATCAGGTACCAGGAATGCATAGCTCGTAGAAGAGTTGCCGAGAACAATATGCCGCCTGTCTCCGGGGCACGCTATGAGAGTAGTCTCCGAGCGGCGAAAAGAGATGGCGCCACTAGCGCTGGGGCGCAAGTATCCTCCATTTCGCAAAAATACGGGCGACGGCGCCCCAAAATCTTTGTGCAATGATAAAACGCAATCTGAAAATTGAAAGAACAAAAATATCGTAAGTAGGTAGTAGGTTGGTATGCAGGACATATTAAAAAAGGTGGCGAGCCCGGCTATGACCGACTTGAACTCGATTATTAACATCTCGTATAATCACTAGGGGGCGTCCATAAATCACGTGAGGCATTTAGGGGGGGAGTCGAGCGAAATTTCACGTGGGGGCGAGGGGAGGTTCACGTAAAATAATCGTTCAAATATCACGTATTTTTTTTCCGCAAGAAATAACAGTGTAAAATTGCAAGAAACCTAGGTTAAATTAAGTAAAACATGTTTCTCCACTATAAATATGGCTTTGAAAAACCTCACGTGAGATTAGAGGGGGACAGAGGGGGTCGAGCCAAATCTCACGACAAATCGCCTCACGTAATTTATGAACGCCCCCTATTCATTAACCGTGGTATAGTTAGCTAATAGCATGTCAAATTAATCTACTATTTTATAATTGGGGTCATGTTATACTTTTTATTACTAAACTAATCTTATCGTAGGTTAGGTACCTATTAACAGTTTTTGTTTGCTGATAATCGATAATCGTTTGTTGATTTTTAATAACAATATGGCCAGACTACACCAACTGTATGGTCCCAAACTAAGCAACGCTTGTACTATGGGTACCATACAATGGACTGGGGCGATCCCAGTGACACCCAGATCGGGGTAAATACGAAGCTGTTTTAGAAATTTGCCTCAGCCGGGAATCGAACCCGCAATCGCCCGATGCAGTGAGCCGAGCGCCTATAACATTATGTACCCAGTTGGGTACATACAACCCAACAAATTGGGTTGGGTTGGGGAGTTCCCCACGCAAACCTACAAAAGTGAAATAATTTATACCTATTATATTTAATTATAGCGACTGTAGCCTAGGGGTGAACAGGTTGGGCTAGCAATCAGAAGGTCCCAGGTTCGATCCCCGGTTGGGCATGCACCAATGGATGAATTTTCATCTATGTGCATAATTTACAGTTCGCTGACGGTGAGGGAAAACATCGCGAGGAAACCTACCTATCCCTCGGGATTAGGTAATAGTCAGTTCCTGTATACACGGCGACAAGGTTCACCACCTGTCACGTTGGGTTCTGACTATCTGGTGAAACGTGGGCTTTGAGTTGGTTAATAACTCCACAATGTGGCGGTGTATGGCCACTCAAGCCTCTGACTACCCCTGAATGGGGATAAAAGTCGTGACAACACATTTCATTTTTTTATTATAGTACAAATATTTTATTTTCATTATTAGATTTAGAAATGTAAGGAAAAAGTTCACCACCAAGCCAACTAGGCACTCGGATGGAATGCGGCTTCCCCGCCCGCACACCCGCCACCGCCTTTTTGCGGGTGACGTCACATTTGACATGCGCCTAATGGTGCGTTCCATTCACTGTTAATTTTGTTAATTTCGTTATTTTCGTTCACATATCTCATTCCACAAGCACCAACTAGTACTGAAAGCGATCATTATTATCGTTTTTTTTTTTTTTCTTCGTTATGGCGTCGCTTTTCGCATAGGCCAGTGTCAAGTAAAATATAATATTACAGTTTATTTGCTGCGTCAAGTACAGGAAGACCTAGTCTAAGCCTAAAATACCCCCCCAAACCCTATCAGTAAAGTGGCGGATACTTTACTGACAAATTATTATTATTTTTTGGAGGAACCCGAAAACCATGTTTTACCACTTTTGTTCTAATTGCCCACACTCACGCACATTTATGAACATATAATGGTTAATATTCCACCAACATTATACATTATAATACAAGGAAACACAAGTTTTGGAAATTAAAAAAAAAATGACAACATCACTTGTCCACTTCCCGCCAAAAAGCCATTATTATCGTTATTAACAGTTATTGTGGACGAAAATAACAAAAATTACGGTGAATGGAACGCAGCATTAGTAGTTGGCTTGGAGTAGTTTATCGTTTTTCCTTACATTTCGAAGCCTACGTAAATCAAACGAACAATGAGTCAAGCAAAATCAAGATGGCCGCTTACCGCTAGTGACGTCACATATAGCGTGAATGAGGATCAGTAATAGGTCAACAAATCAACTCATAACCAACACTAACAGTTAAAACTAAGCTTTCTTATCAATATAGTTTTTAAATCATCGAAATCGGTCCATCGGTTGCGATTTCCTAACACATTTTATGTATCCAAAATTTATCGACGGGCGGTAAGTGCGGCCAGCGCGCGTGACGTCACCGAGCTCGCCTCGTTGATTTCGCGCTGTGCCCGGTTTCCCGCTTGCGCCGCCATTCACTATTTTAGGTGTTATTCATTTAAATTACATGCTGTAAAGGGCCATATTGATCTATATTAAATGCACAATGTATTTAAGGTACTTAATTGGATAAGGATTAATGTTGTATTGCTTAAAATCGCTTCGTAAATAAGCCATTATTTCTCGTAAAAAGTAAAGGATAAAAAATGGTTATTGTGGGTTATCCCTAAGAGATAGACATAAATACCATCGCGGACTTTTTGTATACTTTTTTATGGTGTACAATACTGTAGTACATTATTTTGATCTATCTCGTAGGATTCAGCCAGCGTTTGCAATGTAAGCGCAAAAAAATGTATTTATTTACGACATCACATTAGAAACCTCTAAAATTATCAGTGTTTCTCTACTATATTAAGCATGTATTATACATAATAAACATTCCTCTTGAATCACTATCTATTAAAAAAAACCGCATCAAAATCCGCTGCGTAGTTTTAAAGATCTAAGCATACATAGAGACAGACAGCCAGAAAGCGGGAAGCGACTTTGTTTTATACTAGGTATGTAGTGATAGTGAATCCTTAGGTAGGGTGATGGCTAATATAATATTATGTTAATAATAGATTATAAAGGAATAATAAATAATAATAATAAATATCGCCAGACTTACACGCCATCTGTATGGTCCCAAACTAAGGGGGCGTCCATAAATTACGTGAGGTGATTTTTGTGAATTTTTGCCTCCCCCATCCCCCTTAGTAAGATGTTGTGAGATTTTGCTCGACCCCCTCCCTCCCCCTCTAATTTTAGGTGAGATTTTTCAAAAGCCATATTCTAGTGGAGAAACATGTTTTACTTAATTTAACCCAGTTTTCTCGGAGCGGAGCGGAGCGGAGCGGAGCGGAGCGGAGCGGGGCGGAGTCAAGCTGAGCTGCATTGAGCCGTGTTCCGATCAGTCAAATTTGAGTCAAATTGAATCTCATGGAGTGATCATACGTCATGTTATCGGTTAAGAAAAGAACAGCGCTTTTACATCTTTCTCTACTAGAAGATGAAAATTCGGAAGCTATCCGCCGCGTCTTCATATACTGTATTCGAAAGTCCGCTCAGCTCAGCTCCGCTCAGCTTCGGTTAGATCCGCTCAGTTCCGCTCAGCTTCGCTCAGCTCCGCTCAGCTTCGGTCAGATCCGCTCAGCTCCACTCAGCTCCGCTCCACTCAGCTCCGGTCCGCTCCGCTCCGCTCCACTCCGCTCCGCTTCGTGCCCACCACTCGGCACCACAGCCTGCTCGACTCCGTTCTGTCCGGCTCGGGGCCGCGTGTTCATTTGTTTTATTCGAAAGTCCACTCAACTCCGCTCCGCTCCGCTTACAATGTTTCCACTGATGCGGAGTGGAGATTTCGAGCACTGTGATTGGCCAGTTCACGGTCCGCTCCGCCCAGCTCCGCTTCAATGGAAACGCACCCTATTCTCCCCCACGTGAGATTTGGTGAGTTTTGGCTCGACCCCCCCCCCCCCCCCCCCTCTAAATGCCTCACGTAATTTATGGACGCCCCCTAAGCACCGCTGATACTTGGCTACCATACAATGGACTGGGGGCGATCTCAGTGACAACCAGACCAGAGTAGATTACGAAAAGGCCATTTCCGAAATTTGCCTCTGGCGGGAATCGAACCCACAACCACCCGATGCAGTGAGCCAAGCGGCCAACGCTCAAACTATAGCGCCAAGCGGTCGTCAAAAATAAACAGGAATAAAAATAGTACTCAATAGGATAAACACCTAATCTACCTACTTATGACAGGATACTACCTACCTTCCTAGGTATCTCATATATCTTATAGTACTTTGGGTAGGTACACCGAACCTTTCCATGCTTAACCTAGTGGTAAAATAATAGGTTTCTTTGTATAAATAGTATTCATAACAGAAAAGGTAAGTGAAAAGGTATCTAAGTGTACCTTTTCCGTTTCCAACCACGTGTCTCGGCGCTGGTGTATTTTAAATTATTGTTTAAGTAGTCGAATACCATACAAGTATCGACTTTTGGCAGGTTATCCGACTTAGCTTGTTGAAAACTTTCCTGTAAACTCATTTTGAGGCTTAAAACACGCTGCGCGCGAACAAGACAACCGAACCCTAGCGCTAGCCGAGCGCGTATCAGCCCGCGTGACGTCACAGCGAGTGCGGCGGCCGGCGCTGCCCGGTCAGGAAACTTCGTTAGGAAATTAGTCGTATCTTCGTTAATTTTTGTCGTAGACCAAAAATTATTGAGCTGTATGTTATAGAATCCTTAGCTCTATAAATCTGCAGTTTCAACTAAATTCGTTACGGTAATTCATTATAAACACAATAGCACAACACTTGAACGCGTGCATTTCGCCGGACAGCGGTAAAAATAATGATTTTATTAAATTAAACTCGCGAGCAATGATCGAGTCGCGAGCCGAGTAACGGTATTCAACGATAAGAGCGTTAATCTTTGTTCGAATCTCACGTGATAAATAAGTGAGAATAATGTGAGATGTAACTCTGGGCCTTATCGCTGTAGGGTAGGGCCGCGCTCACTTTGGAATGCGGTTTCGTCCGAAGTTACGTACACGTACGACCAACTCGCACCCAGTGTGCGCACTCCCGTAGTACTTGGAAGGTCGGGATCATTCGTGTTGTTCGTACGTGTATGCACGAGTAAAATTCGGACGAAAACGCATCCAAAGTGAGCGCGGTCTAGGGCTTTGGGATCATACAGGTCGTGCGTATTACTCCACCAAGCCAACTAGGCACTCGGGTATAGATATTAAATGATATAATAAGTCAATGATTCCGCGGTCCGTCCACAACGTAATGAGCCTGGGCATTCTTGCGGCACTATGTGGTGGAAGGACCGCTAGTGATGTGCCGAGTACGCTATTTTTGGTACTCGAGTATTCTGGTACTCGTTAAAAAAAGAATCGAGTAAGTACTCGAGTCAGAGGACTCGGACAGGTACTCGAATACTTGTAATGAGTACTCGAGTACTTAATAGGACTCGAGTACTTTTGTATTATGTATTTTTAACCAATCAAACGTCCGAGCTTCACATTTAATTACTGCGTTGTACTCGCACTCGTGAAAATTGGAGAAAATGGCGAAAATTTTGGCGAGAGCCCCGATTTATAACGTATTTTCTAAAAAACTACAACTGTTACAGCAAGTACTCGGAACCCGTATTCGAGTACCGGGTACTCGAGTTCTATAATCCGAGTACTCGAGTACCCGAGTACTTACTAAGTACTCGAGTAAGTACTCGAGTCAGGCTGTACTCGGCACATCTCTAAGGACCGCCGAATCATCATCATTTGTTATTATTACCCGAGTGTCTAGTTGGGTTGGTGGCGGTAGTATGTCCTCGCGTACGTGCGTAGATTGTGGTAAGTGCGTACATAGTTGACAAATTGCTGCTTTTTGGAGCGTGCAATCTATTTTGACAGTTAGTAGTGAGAACCAATAGTAGTACCATTGCATGTGGATGTAAGCAAACAATACGCTAAGTACAATCAACGACAAATGTATTGGAATTAAAATATCACCATGTTACTGTCTCTTTTCCGAAGCATTACACTGAGGTACCCCGACAAACAAACCCTAAAATAAAACCAAAGACATTGCTTGCACGTTGCCGACCTGAAGGGGAGTGGGACAGAGGGGAAGGGGGGTTAGGCTTCCGGCTCTCTCACTCATCTTACGAAACGCAGCTGGAATAGCGCCTTTACGCCGATCTTCTGTGAAAGGGTGGTATTACCCGGTAGAAACAGTCCGTATGTGAGCTGCACTGCAGTCAATTGGCTACAGCTTGACTCTACCACCAAATGCCAATTATTTAAATTTCGTTTGTTATAGAGGTGAGTCGTATTTACTAGAACAGTGCGAAGACTAGGTATTTTACGAGACTAGGTGACACCTATTCCAATTTTGACAGTACTTAGTCCACCTAGTATTAGCGCTCAACACGTCTGCTGACGCACCAAGTACCAAGTACCGTACTGTATTGCGAGAACGTGACGACGCAATCAATATATGGAATAATTTTAATCTAAACAAGTTTGTTTACATAATTACTATGGAAAATGACATATTGTAAGCAGTAGCGACATCTGAAGTGAGCAAAAGGCAGTTTTTCTCCCCATTTGATCTCATGTATTGAGTCCTATTATGGATCTAAGGACTAAGTACGCGAACCATAGCCGATAAGTACTTGAGACTAGGTGGAATAGGTGGAACAGGTGTTGGGATCACGTATTTTTAAATACTAGGAATAGGTGCACCTAGTCCCAAATTTACCTAGTACAACCCATCTCTAGTTTGTTATCGAACTCGTATAATATAATGAATAGTAGATGATAAATTCAAATAAATTGTAGCACCAAGCAACTTAAAAAAAGTAATGCCCGTTCTACAATTTCCAAAAATATAATTATTAGTTAAATGAAAGTAAAAAAATATATAGAATTCATTTTATAGTCATTGGGCAAGTGTAGGATCTCGTGTAAAACTTCGCTACCGCTCTCATAATTGTCACAGCGACATCTAGTTGCGCTACCGGAACTAAATAGCTGTAAAAGCCGTTTCGAGTTTCACTTTGGAGGATTATCTATACAAATAAATAAAATTGTATCTGTTTGTAATTAGGGGGATTATCTATACAAATAAATAAAATTGTAATTTGTTGTAATGAAAAAATAACAGATTTTTACTAAATACATAAGAAAGTATATACGGTAGCAATATAGCATTTTTTTAATTTTTGTCTGTCTGGATGTTTGTTCCGGCTAATCTCCGAAACGGCTGGACCGATTTTGATGGGAGTTTCACTCTCAGATAGCTGACATTATAAGGAGTAACTTAGGCTTCTTTTATATTAGAGTAATATTTATGGTTCCGCGTAAAAAAAAAAAATCGACGCGGTCTCAAACGCTAAAAATTACACGTACAAAGTCGCGGGCTCAGCGATAATATAATACTAATGAGAACAAAACCTTTTAAACGCGGCTTAACTTAAAACAAAAGTAAAAAAAAAAGCAAATCATTGCAGCCTAGCTATTCTGCAACGACAAACTCACTTCGCACGCGTGAATTTGCAGGTGAATTAAAATATCGCTAGATAGAAAACAGTAGGTACCTAAACTTTACCATTAATCTAATGGTAACTCATCTACGGCCGAAAACTCAAAGGGTACTCAAATGTAAGACTCACGTAGCAGTTTAAGACGTCGTTGTCTATCATCTATACATATAAGTAGACCGCTGGTCCTAGTGACATGTTTGGAGGGTGTAGTGATGGGATGTTCTCGAGAATATTCTCACCCTCGGAAACTTACTCGTGAGAATTTTTTATTTTGCGCGACGTTACCCTAACTTTCAATTTTAAAAACAATTAAAACCACCATACTTGCATGTTTAATAAGGTTTATGTCAAGTTTAACATGCTTCAGAAGATAGATTCTCGAAAATTATCACGAGTAAGTTTCCGTAAGTTTCCGAGGGTGAGAATGTTCCCGAGAACATCCCATCACTAGGAGGGTGTGTTCTTTGTGAAGTGTAGGTATACACTAAGAAAGGGTTTTTCGAAATTCTAAAGGTGTCAAAAGGGGGATGAAAGATTTTTTTTTAAATTCTGCACGGACGAAGTCGCAGGCAGAAGCTAGTTTATTGTATGACGCGTCAAAGCTACGCAGCTCTCAAATTTGAGTACCCTTTCAGTATTCGGCCGTTTGGACCGTATTTATCGCGTCTGAGTGTACTAAACGCTAATTAGGCAAGTATATATTTTAAGTCAACCTTGTCACGCCTTATCAGTGATTTATAGTCAGATTTTTAATTAGACGAAGTAAACTGACAGGTGCTTATGTCACTTTTCAATATAAATAGAACAAATAAGGTTCAAATTCATAGAGCAGTGACATTTTCAGCTGTCAGTTAACTTCGTCTAATTAAAAATCAGACTATAGTGGATAATTCCTGAGGTGTCATTAATAGTGCGTTCCATTCACTGTTAATTTTGTTATTTTCGTCCACAAAAAGTGTTAAAAACGATAATAATGATCACTTTCAGTACAAGTTGGTGCGAGTGGAACGAGATTTGTGATCGAAAATAACGAAATTAACAGTGAATGGAACGCACCATAAGTAGGTTTCCTCAGACATACTATGCCTCAGATTCATTAGATTTGGTGATATAATATCAAATATGTATGTCTATTTTTATGGCGTAAACAAAATGTCGCTGCATAAAGAATGCACTTTCAACGCATCTTTTATTACTAATCCACCAAGCCAACTAGGAACCTGTCAAATGTGACGTCACCCGCACAAAAAGGCGTTGGCGGTGTGCGGGAGGTGTCGCGGGGAAGCCGCATTCCATCCGAATTCCTACTTGGCTTGGTGTAGTACATTTTAGATTTAAACACACAATTTTTCTTTTTTCTATTGAAAAAGTAACCTTTGAGTTTCTTGCCGGCTCTTCTCAATAGAAGCAACATGACGAACCGGTGGTAACGCTAAAATATTGATGTTGACTATTCATAAGTCAACATCAATATTATTATTATTATCCTTTAGCTTACATAAACAAAAAAAAATACTTTGACTATAAGAACATACAAAGTATTTTCATCATGTCATGAAGTTAAAAAATTATGTTCATATAATTTTGTTGTTATCTGTACCTTGTGTAAATAAAAATCGCAACAAATATTTGATCTATTTTATTTTACAGGCAAAAGGTCTCCCCAGTTACTGGAGCGAGCACATCTATACGTAGTTTGATCATACTTCCCTTTGGAAAATATAATTTCCTTCAACTCCCCTTGCGCGGTACATAATCTACATATTGTATGTCCTGATTTTACGATCGGGGCTCGAACGATTCTCGGCCACTGAGGATCATCTGCAGGCCGGACTCCTTTCTTCAGAATCACATACGAAAATACTTCAGCAAAGATTTCAGATTTGGATGGGTACGCCAAGCTTTCATACTTCATGAGAAAGTTACACGGAGTTTGATGTTCTAAATATCTTGGACATACATTATCATTCGGACACGGGGAGAAAACATATCCTTTATTCTTTCCCTCTAGATTCAAGACAAATTCTCTGGCTTCGTTGACTGCTCTGAACCCTGCATTAGTTCCTTGTTCAACAATAATTAAGTAATCTTCAGTTTTATTCCATAATTTCTGTATCGTTTCCAACCTAGATTTCATGCTCGGTAATTCAAATAACGAGAATGCAGATAAAACTATACTGTACTTAAAATCCGTTGATGCCGGCAAGAACTGACGTTGGTAGTAACATTTAAAAGGCATTTCTACATTGTCTTTGCCTTGACATAGTATGAGGCGAGCCAAATCATGCATGTTCGGTGACGTATCCACACAAAAATACTCGTATATATTTTTCCAGAAATGGTTGATGGCCCACGTTCCTGTACCGACTCCAGAACCGAAGTCAAAGAAACTCCTCGGCCTGAAATCTGGGTGGAATTTGTTTATTTCATCCAACACACGTACTAGGATAGCATATTCGGCTGGAGCTCTGCCCATTAAATACTGCAAACACATGGATTTATCGTACGATATATTGCCCCACCGGTATACATTCTTCTTTAGCGCACTAAACACTTTATTTTGCACTTTCTTTTCATAGAAATCCTTTTCATCTTGCGTCAAGTCTTTGTTAATTTTCGAGAATACTTTTTGTGATACTCGTTCTTTAATTATCGCGGTTTTTTCGTCTATTTCGCTGTCTTCTGGTGGTAATAACCTGGAGCTGAGGTAGTTCCTTAACTGTATAGTGTCCTGGTAGAAAGCTTTGGCCCCGGCGTCGTCTAAAATTATCTTGATAGCTTTCCGAATGTCCGGAGGTATGGAAGCTATTTTAACACGATTAGTTCCTGGATGTTTCCTGGGTTTATACACTTGGGTATCGAAATTTTCCTTCAAGTTGGGATCGACGGCAACTTTAGTCGTATAATTCACGTAAAGCGACGAGAAATAATTGATTCTTATTTTTCTAAACATTTTTATAACCTCACAAACGCTCGCTTGAAATGTTTTTGAAAGAAGTGTCAAATCGATTGACATTTTATTTTTCACAACAAAACAGATGACTTTACGGGATACGTTCAGAAACATTAGGTATTAAATTCCTAGTAGTTTAACGAAACCCTATAACCACTACGTCAGCCTAACCCGAGGAACATTGACTTTTGAGTTCTCCTTGCCTAGTTACACGTGGATAAAATGCGTTCCTTCATCAGGATAGGATGTCTGTTTCGGCTGGAGCAGCTGGTCCCTGCAGCAATCAATGTATTTAAGAATAGGGACCTCGCTTAACATAATATAGAAGACCTATTTTAACAGTAGGCGGTAGTGATGCGGTACACGTTGCGTACTACTACACTGAATTGGTTATTTACTTACTAGCTACCTGCCCGCGACGACTTTAGAACGTCCTGTAGTTTTTGATAATCCCACAGGAACCCAATATTTTCGCCGAATAAGGTATCCTGAGTAAATCCAGATAATAAACTATCTACGAGTGAAATTTCATCCAAATCCATTCAAACGTTTTTGCGTAATTAAGTGGGTACCTAACAAACATCTAAACTTTAATATTTATAATGTAGGGTAAGGATATACAATCGGTATAATGAGTACCTATAGCTCTTTATGGAAGTACCTACCTCACAGAATGAATAGGAGTAAGACGTACTTATTTGATAAGGTGGAATGGAATAAAGTCGCGAGTAAATAAAACAACATAGATAAAATAATCAGCTTTTTACTTCAACTTCTTCTTTCTTGTGCTTGTTTATGCAGTCCCGAAATTGGTTCACCTCCGTCTGGCACTTCCTCCAATCCTTCGTCGTCGCTATGCATTCCTGGGACATGGAAAAGTAGGAATATTCATAAGTCGGGTGAGATCCCTACTCCCAGACTCCAATCCACTGAAATCTGGTATACTTATAGATCCTGGTGCATCCTGATGGGAATAGCCCCCCTTAAATAATAGGAGGAGGCCTGGTAAGTAGGCAGGCACCTTATTGACCTTAGAAGAGTGATATTTCTACCAAGTCTCTGATACCTTACCTGAACTTTATAATGTTGTTCTAAACACCCAGTTTTCTTCAGCATATTCTCCACGGGGTCCTCGTCGCCATCTTCGGGCTTCTCTCGAGGTTTCACAGTCATTATCCTTAATTTTTACAGTATTTGACTAGAATAGCAAAATGAAAAACAAACAATTCCTTATCTTAACCTCTTTGTTTGACAGCCAGCTGTCAATCAGCTGATAACTTTGACGTTGAATTTGTGGTGCGTTCCATTCACTGTTAATTTTGTTATTTTCGTCCACAAAAAGTGTTAAAAACGATAATAATGATCACTTTCAATCATGGATGTATTAACTCAGGATGCGCATCGCATGATCTTCCCCTCTAGCTTTTTTTTATAGGTACTAGACCAAAAATCTCTGACACGTATATAAAAACTGTTTTCGAAATCGATTTGATCAGAGTAAGTATCGTTTTCGCGGTGTAAGGTGCTCCGTGAAAAATGCCGAATTGTCCCATTAAACATGTGCAAAGAAATTACAAAAAATAGTAATATACAAAAAGATGGGGTAACATTTCATATGTAAGTATTTTTGATGTAATTAATGCAATTTTTCTATTAAATTCATTAAAATATTAAATGTCATAAGAATCGAAAACATTATCGATACAATTAATCGAGTACGAATTAATCGAATAGTCTACTGTGACCATAGACGAATCTTTTCTACCCTGGCAACTGTATTTTTTATTTGTCAAATAATTGTCAAATATTTGAACTTTGTAAACAAACGGATAAATACTGAATTACGCGGTGATAAACCAGTCGCAGGACGTTAAAAACGATTTACAATGAATAAATCATTAGTAATTCAACAAGAGAGGTGATTCACAAAGTTTACAGGCGGTGTCTCGCGGAATTTGAGGTGCAAAATATTTTGTCAGAACTCGACCATGTTTACCAAAGAACCGCTGATATTATAGGTATATAAGCAGTTTATTTTACAGTTTTTAAGTTAAATAATGTGTTTATTGTATACAAAGGCAGGCTCAAAGCTTCAGTTTACAGGTTTTTCAGTAAATATACATTGATCGCTTAGAGGTACATTCGATTGAACACACTTGATACTTGGTATTATTTTTATGTGTTGCTTTCATCTCGACCAATACATAAACTAAGGTTGCTTTATTTTTCTATGTTTGCTTGTCAGTTAACATCGTTACTTAATTACTAAATAAACAAATAATCTTAAAGCATTAAAGAAATTATCTTTTATTGAATTATTTATTTTTCAGGTACCGTTAGAAGAATAGTCGAAAATTGCTCTTTACGATGACATTAATCGATTAATAATAAATCTTCAAGATGACAGCAATGCTGTGGAGACTGATGATGATGAGTTGATGAGGCAGCGGCAGGCCCACGCCAATATATGGATTTATCAGGAGTGGAATATTTAGACCAAGATTAAAATAAAAAAATAATTAAAAAACGCAGTAGCTATGATATGTTTGTTTTATTTTCCTAAAATACAAAAAAAAATAACTAACTCATGTTAAAACAAAAACACCCACTATCGAAACAATTCAGATAAATACGATCTCGATAAATTCTTGATCTTGATAAACGGAATCGAACCTGACACTGCTCCGGGTCCATATGACCCAGAAGCAGGCAGCGTCTGCTACTGAGGCGATGAATCACATATGGCATAAATATATGTATAACAAATATTATCTTATTGACCAACATCAAAGAAAACTTAAAAGTGCTTGCGCTTGCATTATGAATAATAAATAATATGGAAAATAATAAATCAAGTATCAAAATTATTCAGTCGTATCAGTCAATGTTGCAAGGATATTTTTTTACTATAATACTTTTTGATTTGAACAGTGTTGTAGTAGTGTTATTTATGATTGCAGACCGGTATCGATAAAAATATAATATATATAGTGTATAATAAACCTTGGGAGAGGCCTATGTCCAACAGTGGACGTCTTTTGGCTGAAATGATGATGATGATGACATTAGTATAATAATACCTATTACGTTTATACGTACCTACCTAACAAAAGATATCAGCCAGGCCAGTGGCAGCAGATGGCGCTGGTCGAGTGGGAGTGGGGGGGGATGAAACAGCTTATTTGGGAACATTAGGTACTTATTTTTTAGATAATCTCATTTTCAAGGAACTGAATTGGGATGTACCCGGAATCATCTTGTTTCCGTTGAATATTTACGCCTCGTGAGTTACTCATTATTTCTTGTTCAGCTGTTTCAGTAGAGATAATTCAGTATAATTCAGTAGATTATAATGACAGCTATAAATGTAATAATGAGTATATGAAACTATCGATATAGCTAATTAGAAATATCGATAGTGGTATTCACCCTATTACACCGATGGTCCTACGGTAGTAAAATTTTGTATGTTGACGTATTAGATCTTTTAGTGTGCGTAAAATATACTAGTGTTGCACATTTCTTTACGTGTGCGTTTATAATGACACAAAATGTTTTGAGTAAGTGTGCGTCAATTTTAATGTAGTGGTTACCTCCCCTCCCCCAAGAATTGACAGAACATTTTGTTCGTTGAATTATGCGTGTTGCGAGTCCATTTTGTTACTTTGTTCAAGCTTTCAATACAAGTTGGTGCGAGTGGAACGAGATTTGTGATCGAAAATAACGAAATTAACAAAATTAACAGTGAATGGAACGCACCAATCCTACAAAATTAAAAAGTAGAAAAAGGCACACAAATGCTGCGTTCCATTCATCGTTATTTTTGCTATTTTCGTCCACAAAAACTGTTAAAAACGATAATAATGATCACTTTCAGTACAAGTTGGTGCGAGTGGAACGAGATTTGTGATAGAAAATAACTAAATTATCAAAAATAACAGTGAATGGAACGCACCAAAACTTAACGACAGTGTCGCTAGTGTATTTGTGCAACAGTGAAAAAATTTTTAGTTCTCATTTCTACCACCGTCATACGATATTCTACATTTAGGCAAGTTAGGTTCACGTTTAGTTATTGCTATTTTCAATACCGGGTTGCTGTTTTCGAACCATTAAAGTTGCATGTTTTCGATATGTTCGTAAATTACACGGAAATATTCTGTATTATCATAATTTCGTATTCGATAAGCATAGACATAAGTGTCTTAAAATAAACCGAGAAAAATAGCGGGTGGTTCCTACATGCTGGAATAACAGGAGATAATAATTTAAAAGTTTATTTTTAATTTTAAAATTAACAAATAAATATTTAAGCTAAGATCTTGCTCTTGTTACGGAGCGCCGTGTACGCGACCAGGATGGAGAGCGCGGTGGCGAGCACCTCCGAGTTCACCCACGGCCCGGAGTAACCTGCGAACAGAACGAACAAATACTTAGTTTAAAAAGTAAAAACACCACTGCCGCGTTGCCCACAGAAATACGGTAATTACCGTTTTGTATGGTTATAAGATTTTCAAAGCTCACACAGCACGGTCGAATGGGTCCACCATACACTAACAAATATTATGGTAATTTTATAAATGTGTGCAATATAATACTATTATTAAATATTTTAAACCTAAATGGAAATATAATAATTGATTTAAACTCAGGCTGACAGCTCGATTGGTTTCTAATGGCCAGCGCACAGTGAGTACGGCGTGGCATGGCATTTTAATTATTATCAATCGAATTTAATACTTATAATCGAAATAAGGTGCTCCAGCGGGTGCACCGAGATAATACTCCGCGATACTCCGAGGTCGATCACCGAGCATTGAAATACATACCTTATTTTGATTGGATAAGTATTAAATTCGATTGATAAAAATTAAAATGCCATGCCCTGCCGTACACACTGTGCGCCGGCCATAACAGATCTTATTCGACACAACACAACACCTGCGTCAAGCACTTAATTCATCAATCGCTTGGCTATTGCGGAAGTATTTTTAAATGACTCGTAATATCACAATACTCACTGCCGGGGTGGTGCAACTGTATAGCAACGAGCGGAGCCACAGTGGCAGCTGGGTCGGAGCGGCGCGCGCGGCGCAGGGACGCCCAACCTTCCTCGTCCAGCACACGCACCTCGTGTGAGCCCGAACGAGCCTTCGCTGGCTCTTCGGTCCATGATACCTGCAGAGTATTATTAAATTAATATTTTTATAAAACGTCTGTTCTACTTAATAACACTAACAGACAACGCACAGCCTAAGCCCAGCTGCATATTATAAGAAACTTGCTCTCAGAAAAATGCCAAAAAGGAGCACCGTGCATATGTTTTATGCTAGGCCCTGCGTCCTATCAGAAATTTGCCAAACCAGTTGGGTGCTTTATGTGGACTGTATAAGGTTGTCCATAAAATTTCTTTCAGAAAGTTTCTGATCATGTGTGGCCCTTTCGTATATAAATGTCAGTGAGTACTAAAAAAAAGAGGTTTTTGAAAATTCATCCTATTAGGGGATGAATAGAGGATCAAAGTCTGTATGGATGCTTGTACATTTATAAAGTTTAATATGGAAATCAGTGTTAAGGGTCCTGTTTACAAATAACAGGCAGTTTGATCAGTGTTTTTTAGGAAATTCATCCCCTAAGGTACTTAAATAGGGGATCAAAGTCACCAAGCCATGACTGGATGCCAAATAATTTATATAATTATGTGGGTAGATCATCTAACAAAACATTTTTTCAATCAAATAAGGTTCAAGATCAAATGGAATTTTCATTCCAAGACCTCTCTAAAGGGAAGTAAAAGTACTTAAACAGTATTCTAATGAGATTCTCATAGGTTATGCTTACCTGGTACTTGTTATCGCCGACGCGGGCCGCAGTCAGCGGCTTTCCTTCAACTTCAGCATACAGTGCGTAGTTTTCAGGGAGAGGATTATCACATTTCAGTGTAAATTCGGTAATGTAAGCTATTTGTGTCACGATTGTAGAATCCAAACTCGTGAAAGACGAAGCCTCCACTTGTGGGTTCTGGCAGCTTTCAGCGACGGCAGCGGACGCAATCGCGAGTAAACATAATGCGTATTTTGTGAACATCTTGCAGTTTTTACAATTTGTGACTATATTGTGACAATTTTAATTTATATTTTTTATTTGATCGCACGGGCAGGCAGGTCACTCACTCTCAAAATATCCACGTATAAAAATGAAACGTTCAAAAACTTCGTACGGCAAGTTTCGCAATTGTGAAAGTCAGATTATGTAATCTAAAATGTGTAACTTGATTCACATTTCTTTTCTTAAAAATATGTATTTTTTAAGAGGTGTGCTAAAATATTGAACTATATTTTTATTAAATACGGCCCATATAAATCAATTTTAATAATGTTACTGCTCGTAATATATATTCAATGAATATGTTCTGAACGCCCTTCGCCGAACGTCAGCAGTGACGTGTGGCCAAAATGCCATGTAGTTACTGTTACGTTCATTATTTTATTATTATAAATGCGTTCCATTTATTTTATTATTCTGTAAAACTAACGAACCTTCGTGTTATTTTTTGGGCTGATATTGTTTCTTGTTCCTTGACTACTGGAGTTCAGTCAACTTCAGTCGCCTGCAGCCGTCCTGGCAACCAGATTTCGGTACCAGTTGCGATAGAGGAAATCATATTCTTTATCCGCAACTGGGCGTGATAGAAGAATACAATTCAGCTTTTTGTTCACAAAATCGTTTTTTTTTTCTAGCATTAGATTTACGGTAAACACATAACAGGGGGCTAAGAACGCCACATAGGATTTTCGGTTTAATCGCTAAGGATTCTGCTGGAAAATCAGAAAAATTAATCGCGTTTAGACCCCAAGTACTTAATTTTTGAGTACTTATGTGTAGACTCGTGCAAAAAATATTACACTTTTTTAATATTAAAAATGGGCTTGCTCTTGACCTCAATCTTGCCGCGCAGGGACAAAGTTATAGACAACCATAACTAACTGTAGAGCGAGAGGACCCAGAACACATAAGCTCCTACATACATATAATCGGCACACGCTTATGGCCAATATCCATATCGTTTGGGCAGAGCGAGGGATACGTTGAGTCCAGGTCTGCTTTCACTCATAGGTATTGCCATCGACGTAATACCATTGAACATGACTGTGGACTACAAACTTTATTTTCCATTCATTTAATCAAGAATAATCCTTATGTGACGGACTTAACGCCCACGATGCACGCATTATAAAAACCGGTCCGAGCCAGATACCTATAACTGCGCCTTCTTTCCCTTTCTAACAGTACAACCTTTCATCCCTTGTGTTGCCAGTTAATATTTATTCGATCACCTTAAACTTGGTACATTTTTATGTTAAGAATAATAAACAATAAAGTCGATTAATGAAATACCTATGGTAAAGTATAAGAATATCCTAAGATTAAAATTTCAAATATAAATAAATATCTGGAAATAAGTACTTACCTTCTTTAATAATTCGCTTGTAATTGTCAGTTCCGTGATGTCTATAGGAATCGTAGCAGAAATAAAATTAAAAACTTGAAACACAGAACGTCAATTTGCGTGACACACGACATTTTCAGCTAATTTTAAATCTAGAGGATTGTGCTGAATTTTCTCATAAAAATGGGTAGAATATGCGTAATGGAAGGGTGTAAAAGCGAATATTATCCGAATTAAGGATTATCTTAACATAGGTAAGTGGGTAACTATGTTTTCCACGTTAAGTACATTTTAGATGTTCGGGTGACATAAATTTCGCTAGTAAAAAGGACTATAATATAAATCTTATTATGTGTCTGTGTTAACTGAGGAATATCGTCCACGGGAACTGTTTGCAGCGATAAAGTCGCGATTTTCGTTGCCGCACGACTACATCGCTACTTTTTGAAGTCGGTCGCATTTGCAACGCGCGACAGACCACACGCTGGTAAAACGCGACGCTCACGCCGCGTTGTCACGGCTCGCCGGGCTCGCACACGGCGTTCGCGTCGTTCACACGCTCGAGGAACGCGCACGTCTAGGGCCAGTTTAACCCTTTCAGGCAATGTAATTCTCGGGGCCCCTTTCCTTTACCCTTTTGTTACTTTTTAATAGTACATTACTGCCACGGTCTGTAATGAGTGTGTTGCTGGGCGCGTTGTTGATGGCCGAAAGCGCGGCGCAGCGCAGCTCCAGGGCTCCACAGCGCGGTCAGCATTGCAACCCTTGATGGACAATATAAAATAAAGGCCGAGACCGATGGTTTGTCGATTGAAATTGTTTGAAATCGGGACGACTTTTGACTTTACACTTCCCGATTACTCCTAAGCAATAAAAAACAAAAAAACAATTTTGTCTTTTACAGATCCCAGGCGTGTAAATTGGTTACAACAAATACCTATTGGCTACAGAAAAATTACCCAAAATTCCGTCATATGCAGCAAGCATTTTAAGCCGACAGATTATGTCCCTAATTTAACACAAGGAGTTTTAAAAGAAAATGCCCTGCCCTCACTGTTCCTTTTCGTTAGCACAAAGGACAATGGGCAAAAATGGTCCAAATGTCCAACACTTGCGAGACCTACGTCACTCGATAGACCACTACATACTGAGTAACTTTTGCAAAGGCAGTTCAACAAAATAGGTTGTCAGTAAAAAATGAGTAGTTTAAAAGAATATTTTAATTTTTTTATTTCACACTTAGTGTTATGTCTTATACATTTTTTTCGAAAGGCAACAATATAAATACACTTTCTAACATTAAATAAAAATAAAAAAGCTGTCAGAAAGCAAAAAATGCCGTGAAACATATTTTATTATTATTATTGTTACCTGATGATAAGTGAAAAAGTAAGGTAACGCATAGAAGGTACCTGCTTATTTATTTTATAGAAGCGCAACATCAGAAAATACGTAAGAATGCTGCTGTTGTTGTTGTTGTTCACTTTTCATCAGGTAACAAAAATAATAATAAAATATTTTTCACGGCATTTTTTGCTTTCTGACAGCTTATTTTATTTTTATTTAATGTTAGTAAGAGTATTTGTATTGTTGCCTTTCGAAAAAAATGTATAAACATAATACTAAGGGTGAAATCAAAAAAAATAGTTTTTTAAACTACCCATATTTTTTTTACTGACAGCTTATTTTGTTGATCTGTCTTTGTAAAAGTTACTCAGTATTTAGTGGTCTATCGGGTTACGTCAGTGGTGTATATTTGGACCAAGTCCCATACAATTTTGCCCATTGTCCTTTAATTTTGTCTTATGGTCTAATTAGTTGGATATTCTTAGGGTACCGTACCTAATAAGGAAAAAAAAAACTAAACCCTAATATGATCACTTTGTTGTCCGTCTATCTGTCTCTATGTCCGTCTGTCACAACTTGCACAGCCCAAATCAAACATAACATGTTAACAGTAGTAGGTACCTTTTATAGCATATAAAAAGAGTAAGTATAGGAAAGATAAGTATAGGAAAAACCATAGATATGGAGAGCCTAGACAACGTCCAAGCGTGTGAAGTGTCATGTTACTTTATATTACAAAGTGGCAAAATCTACGATCTTAAATACTATTTTGTAACTTCATTTAGGTTGCCAAGATACAGACAGGCACTCGTGTGGTTTGGCCACCGCAGACTCATTTATTGTACCTACTCATGTTCTTAAGAAAATAAACATCCTTTTCCTTATTTTATTATTTTCCTATCATAACAATCTCGGAACAAAAGCACGTTTTCACTAGATGTCCATGGGGACGTTCTCAAAATTTCAAAATATTATGGTCACTCTTGTTGGCAAAGGAAACAACGTTCAGTATGGTATCTCGCTGTCGGCTTCACTTTTGCTGCCAAGTCCGCATTCCAGGTGTTAGAGACTTAAAACTTCCTTGGGTATTGCCGCCTCCTGAAAAGGACTAGGGTCACATAAATAAAAGAAACAAAACTATAATTTATCCATAAAGGCCTATATTTATTCATTTATTTATATTCTGTTGACATAATCCATCTGTGCCCGCGATTCAAATTCAAAAAGAAGAATTTACTCCAAACGACATGGCAACCCTAGCACGATGCGGATGACATCACTCGGACAACACGCCGAAAATGGCGCCAATTCTGCTGTCACAAAATCTAAACTCATCCTTCTCATGTTCATAACTTATGAGTGAGATAGAAATACTTTTGGATGTGTTTTAGTCGTGATTTCGCGCCAACAGAATTGACGCCATTGTTATATTAAAATTAATGTAATTATATAAATAATAATTTGGACCTATAATGGCGATCAATGTCATAGAAACCATTTATTTAATCTTATAATAATATACTGCGCGCGTGTTCTCTTTCGCACGCGATACCCGAAAGAAAACTACTGTACAATTGTTAATGCCACGCTTTACCACGATTTTTACATTCGCTAAGTCGTTAGCGTCTACGTAAAGGTGATATTACTTTGTCCAATTTCGATGCCCAACATTTGATCAAACTTTGACGGATGCCCATTCCACTCGTCAAATAACATTGTCCAAGTTTTTTTAAGTCGCGTAGTTGAAACAAAAATCTTGAAATTCGAATCTTCTTGCGTAGTTGAATTAATTTATATTTGTTCAAATATCGGTATTGCTTGTAATGAAGTCATCCAATTAATTTGATCAAATGCACATTGGACATAAATATTTGACGAGTGGAATATAGCCTTAAATATTATTATAGTTCTTCGGGTGGCCGATAGGAGCGCTTTATTTTTGCCATCTACATAATATACAGGGTGATTGGTAAAACACTAACAACCTTTCAGAAATGTATTACTAAAAAGTCATAGAACAAAAATCTTATATTGGGGGCTCAATATACTGTGTTGTGTCTGACATATCCGTTGAACAAATTGATCAATAATGACCGACTGTTTCAACAAACATTCGATAGTTCACGTATGCCTACCTATTACTTATCACTTTGTTCAACGTAGGTAGGTAGGTAGTAGGTATTACCGATGTTGAACAAAGTCATCAGTATTAGCTATTAGCTGATCATTTTAACAAACATTCGACAATTGGTGTTTGTTGATCAAAACTGAACAAAACGATCAGTAATTCCTGATCATACGACCAAAATAATCGATAACTGTATTATCTATTGATCAACGTTGAACAACATAATCAGTACATCCTGACCCAATTCCTGACAATTTCGACACAAATTTGACGTATCCGTTGAACAAAGTGATCAGCAACTTATTAAAACAAATAATCGTCCATTGGCATAAGTTGATCATTCCTCATCATATCAATAAATATTCGAAGTTTGACATGGGTTATTATTCCGGAGGGCCTACTCTTTTACAAATGAAAAAAAATAATCTTACAAAGTTTCGCGTAATTCCTACTACGTTTCTCATTCATTCTGACATTTCTTACGAACGAAAATTGTTTGACGTTTAGACTCGACGACGACGAAGATGTCAAACAATTTTCGTTCGTAAGAAATGTCAGAATGAATGAGAAACGTAGTAGGAAATACGCGAAATTGTGTATGAAATTTCGTTTTCGTTTAAAAAAGAGTAGGCCCTCAGATCATCTGAACAAATATTCGACGCTTGAAATAGGTTGATCATTCCTGATCATTTGAACAAATATTCGACGCTTGACATAGGTTAATCATACCTGATCATCTGAACAAATAATCGACCATGGTTGATCATTCCTGATCATCGGAACAAATAATCTCCCATGGTTAATGATTCCTGATCACCTGAACAAATAATCAACCACTGGCATAGGATGATCATTGGAACAAATAATCGACCTTAGTTAATCATTCTTGATCACCTGACCAATGACCGACCATTGGCATATGATCATCTCAACAACTAAAATAACCTCCCACAGTTGATCATTCTTGATAATTTGAACAAATAATCAACGCTTGACATAAGTTGATAATTGAAACAAATATTCGAGTGCTTGACATAAGTTGATCATCGGAACAAATAATCTCCCACAGTTGGTCATTCTTGATCATCAGACCAATAACCGACGCTTGACATAAGTTGATCATTGGAACAAATATTCGACGCTTGACATAAGTTGATCATTGGAACAAGTAACCTCCAGTTGATCATTGTTGATCATTTGAACATATAGTCGTGTAGCGTGCGGCGCGTGTACTAGGGTGGCAGCGCGCGGCGGAGGTGCGGTCAGTGGTTGGGCGGCGTCTTGGCGGGCGAGGCGGGCGGGGGCGCGCTCCACTCGACGCCGTCGCCCTCGTACTGCGTGTTCTCGAGCCGCGTGATCAGTCGCTCGTCCTCGTCGCCGAATTCGCCGCCCATTAGCGACGGCTCGCCTACCACCATCACGTCCTGGGGACAATAAATAATGAAGGTTAAACTAGGCTAATAATATCGAGATAGGTACTGTTTTGTTGTTTCATCATCATCATCATCTTAGCCGAAAGACGTCCATTGCTGGACATAGGCCTCCCCGCTCCGGGCGGCAGTTTCAGAGGGCGGCAAATCATAAATAATACGGTTAAAAATAAATGACATTATTCACGTGGTCTACTTATCGACTTGTAATGTAATTTCCACACGTTTAAGCATAGCGATTTGTAGAAACGCTTGTAAACGATACCTTCTTTCATGCAAAATCCATTCATTCGTCCATTCCATTTCTTAATCCATTGGCTCCCAGTCTATCCTGGGGCCCTACCACCATCTCTTAAAGCAGTATTATTTGAACCTAACAGCGACTTTTTGTGACAATAAGGGACGTCAAATTACAAAAAGTCGCTGTAAGGTTCAAATAATACTGCTATAAGAGGTGGTGGTATAAGTACTGGGGGCTTACCACGAACTCTTATTGCGATTCAAATACAGGAACGTTTTAACGATTCAGCGTCATTTTGTGCAATGACGTACCTTATTGTCATGACAATAAGAAACGTCATTGCACAAATGGCCGCTGAAACGTTAAAACAAAACTGCTATAAGAGGTGGTGGTAAGCCCCCTGATCTCGTACTTATGTAAGTCGCTTCAATACATATTACTTGCACAAGTCTAGAACTGAAGTGATAGATAAAATTGACCCTGCAGGATTGCAGGGTCAATTTGATCTGCCCACATAACAATATCGGAGGCGATATAGAGTGATCCCCACCCTAATCGGCTCTGCGGTAGGCGTGTCAGTAGCCGCCATTTGGCTGGGGAGGGGGGGGGGGGGGGTAGGGGATCAGGGGAGACTGGGAGCCAGTGGGTTAGGAAGAAGTACCAAGGTAACATAAATACATCACGGGAGACTGGAGGCCACTACCAGGGCATAAGTAGGAGACTGGAACCATGGACCAATTACTAAGGGGACTGGCCCTAAGCAACTCGGCCGAGTGGTCGGCCTAGTACTAACATCGACATAAAACGAAGCGAGTAGTTCAACCGGTAGATAGATAGTATTTACCGGTAGATAGAACAATGAAAATGAAAAAACAATGACCACGTTTTTTTTCATACATATATCTAATAATAAGGGCACCTCTGTCTTTAGTCTTTACTCTGTGATTGGAACCTACTAAGAAGTAGAAGTACCAGGCTATCATACCTGCGAGGCGAGGCTGAAGTTGGGTCCGGGCGAGCGCTTCTTAGCGGGCGCGGGCGGCGCCGCGTTGGGGCCGGCGCTGCCTTTGCGCTTGCGTCGCTTGCTCGCGGGACGTGAAGACTCTGCGGAAGAAATAACTTGGTAGGTCAAGGGTAGTACCACCCTCTCACAGAAGATCGGCGGAAAGTAGTTACAGCTGCGTTTCGTACAATGAGTGTGAGAGCCGGAAGCCCAATAGTAGGCAACGTGCGAGCGATGTCTTTGGTATTGCAAGCACATATAGGCTACGGTAACTGCTTAACATCAGGCGGGCCGTAAGCTTGTTTGCCACTTTAGTTACATAGAAAATTGATTATGGCTCTGTCTCACTCTGTCAGGTATGACTAAATCACGTCAATTCAAGTGAGGGAACAGCTAGGGCCAAGGGACCAGGCTAAGTACCAGGGTAACATAGCTCATCTGGAGGCAGGTATTACAAAGTAATTAAATTCAAGTGAGCTAAAAGCTAGCCACCAAATTTATAGAGTTGTAGTCAGCTTACAACGGTTTTAAAAAGCATTTACCTAGGAACAAAAATGATTTTTAATGCCAGTATAAGTCCATCATCAGTTTCAATGGACCTTACAAATTACGTTGATTCTAACAATGCTTTGTAAAAAAACCATTGTAAACTAGCAATAAACCTCTCTAAAGGCGGTAGAAGTACCAGGGTATCATAGCTCACCCAGAGGCAGGTATGACCAAAGAATTCAATTCAAGTGAGCTGCAAGCGACCCCCAAATTTATAGAAAGTTATGATTGACTTGCACCGGCTTTACAAATCACTTTTGTCCCTAAAAATGCTTTGTAACACCACTGTAAACTAGCTAAACATCTATAACTTGGCGGTAGACGTACCAGGGTAACATATCTCACCTGGAGACTGGTATGACCAAACGCGACCCTCAAATTTATAGAAACTTATGATGGACTTACACCGGCTTTACAAATCACTTTTGTCCCTAAAAATGCTTTGTAACACCACTGTAAACTAGCTAAACATCTATAACTTGGCGGTAGACGTACCAGGGTAACATATCTCACCTGGAGACTGGTATGACCAAACGCGACCCTCAAATTTATAGAAACTTATGATGGACTTACACCGGCTTTACAAATCACTTTTGTCCCTAAAAATGCTTTGTAACACCATTGTAAACTGCCTAAAAACATATATAACTTGGCAGTGGAAGTACCAGGGTATCATAGCTCACCTGAAGGCTGGTATGATCAAATTTCAATTCAAGTGAGCTAAAGACGAACGATCGACTTGCACTGGCATTACAAATCACTTTTGTCCCTAAAAATGCATTGTAAAGCCATTGTAAACTGGCTAACTTGGCGGTGGAAGTACCAGGGTAACATATCTCACCTGGAGGCGCGACCATTCGCTGCCACTTCTGGAACAGCGTGGTCTTGAGGCAGTCGCGTGGGGAGAGCGCGTACGCCTTGTGCCGCGACATGAGCTCTTGCATCGGCTCCAGAATCACGCATAACTGTGGACACAGGCACCAAATAATAATTAGGTTATTGAAAAAAATATAAGTATCGTTATTTTTATGTATTTTAAAACTTTATCACAAATTATAACGATATTTGATACAACAAAAACTCTCAAAAAATGTTTTTTAAATATAATCACGTGACTAAAAACGCGCCACGAGTCAATAATGACGTCATAATGGTAAACGATAGTACAATATCAAAGGCTTCACAAAAAAAAACAAAACACTGCATACTATGAGTAGAAATTAACATTGTGACGTCACACGCGCTGTCGGCGTGTTTTCGGTACTCGGTTCAAACAATTATTTTTAATTTGATAGATTTTTTTATTATAGCGAAAATAACAAAACTAAAATAAAAGTACTTTGCTATAGAACTTATAATTATATAATATGATCTTTCCATTTACGGAATAAAAAAATTCATTCAATAAGTCAATTAAATAGCTACAATGACTGATCGGTAAACGCAGGAGGTGAAGCAACGCTTGGCAAGGACAGATGGGTGACCATTTCTTACTGAGCGTCTCCGTGCTTCAGAGAGCACGTAGAAAGACGGTCCCAGTTGTCATCTAGATAGCAGTCGTTAAGCCATGTCAGAGGCCTTCGGGCGGCTTGGCCACTAACCATACGTCTTGGTAGAGCCAAGTTGTAGCCAATTGACAGCAGCTCATAATTTGGATTGGCTTGACCGGGGTAGTACCACCCTCTCACATAAAATCGGCGTGTAGTAGCTATTACAGCTGCGTTTCGTATGATGAGTGTGAGCTGGTAGCCCGACCCCTCTCCCTCTTCTCTTCTCTCTCTTGCACTCCCCTTCAGGTCAGCCACGTGCGAGCGTTGCTTTTGGTATTGCAAGCATCTATAGGCTACATAAAAAAAGATAAGAAGCTCTTGTGTTTTATAACTGTCTCTGTAGGTACCAGGAGATAATAAATCGTGAAGATATTAAATTTTCGAGACGGCGTGATGCGGGTGCTAGCCGGCGCTAGTAATGTACCAGGAGGGAAGGAACAGTGCGGAGGCTCACCCTCAGGTAGTTGAGCGTGGAGTTGGTGATGCCCTGGCGCGTGATGTTCTTGGCGAGCTGGTCGAGGGCGGCGTGGTCGGGCGGGTGCTACTTGCTAGCGGCGCTAGTAATGTACCAGGAGGGAAGGAACAGTGCGGAGGCTCACCCTCAGGTAGTTGAGCGTGGAGTTGGTGATGCCCTGGCGCGTGATGTTCTTGGCGAGCTGGTCGAGGGCGGCGTGGTCGGGCGGGTGCTACTTGCTAGCGGCGCTAGTAATGTACCAGGAGGGAAGGAACAGTGCGGAGGCTCACCCTCAGGTAGTTGAGCGTGGAGTTGGTGATGCCCTGGCGCGTGATGTTCTTGGCGAGCTGGTCGAGGGCGGCGTGGTCGGGCGGGTGCTACTTGCTAGCGGCGCTAGTAATGTACCAGGAGGGAAGGAACAGTGCGGAGGCTCACCCTCAGGTAGTTGAGCGTGGAGTTGGTGATGCCCTGGCGCGTGATGTTCTTGGCGAGCTGGTCGAGGGCGGCGTGGTCGGGCGGGTGCTACTTGCTAGCGGCGCTAGTAATGTACCAGGAGGGAAGGAACAGTGCGGAGGCTCACCCTCAGGTAGTTGAGCGTGGAGTTGGTGATGCCCTGGCGCGTGATGTTCTTGGCGAGCTGGTCGAGGGCGGCGTGGTCGGGCGGGTGGACCGCCTGGCGAGGGATCAGCTCGCGGTGCGCGCGCACGGCTAAGTGCCAAGACTTGATACGCATCAGGTCGTCGAACGTGAACTCCAGGATCAACCGACCTTCCGTGCATACCTGGTGACCGAAATTAATCACCTTATAACTTAGATAAAGAATGTACCTGTAGATTTGACAAGCGCGTACACCCGTAAGGGACAAAAGATGTACAATATGTTAAAAAAACCCTGTCCGACCCGAAAACGTATTGTTGGGTATCGAGATTAGATTCCATTTTTGTAAAAAAAAAACTTGTTTTAAACTTTTTTTTAATTTTTCAAAAAAATGTTTTTTCATTTTTTTAGCATAGTATGTGTCCCACTACTGGGCAAAGGCCTCCCATATTTTTTTGTAATACAAATACCCCGTTTACTTATTATTATTTTTTCATAAAATGACGTCATCACATACTTTGTGGTCTGAGGTGGCGCCACACGATCTAACATAATTACTTCCGGTAACGGTGTTGTCATATTTTTAAAATTAGCTACATTTTGTGGGAAAAAGGCAAAAAAAATTGGCACTTTAAATGTTCATTAATATGTTTACTATCATGATTTTTTATTTTTTATTATTTTATTTGGTCATGTGATTGGGGAACCTAATTACCGGTTTCGGCTCGGACAGGGTTTTCTTAACATGTTGTATAATAATAATAATAATTTAGCCCTTTTAACGTCCCACTGCTGGGCACGGGCCTCCCCTCAATGCGAGGGGGATTCAGGCCATAATCCACCACGCTGGCCCAGTGCGGGTTGGTGGATTTCACATGTCTAAAGACATGCAGGTTTCCTCACGATGATTTCCTTCACCGTAAGCAAGTTATAATCATTATGATTCACACATAGATTTCGAAAAATCCAGGGGTGTGAGCCGGGGTTTGAACCCATGACCTTAAGCCCGCAAGACGCGTGCCAATCAATCGGCCAGTGGTAACCAGTGCTGCAGTGGTAACCAATCGGCTACCACTGCAGCACTGCTAAAAGAAAAAAAAAAGAAAAAAAAAAGCAAAAGATGTATAATCCTGCTAAATTACGCTTAACCCTAATGCCTATGAAACGTGATCTGACGTATACTACTTCTAAATTTGGTTGGGTGATGCTTTGTTTGGCTCATACTGGACCAAAGACCTATCAAAAGTTAGAGCCCAACAAACTTAGGGTGATACGCAAAAAGTGACAAAAGATAGTACGTCTATCTCTTTCACTCTTAAGATAAGCCTTACTCCGTGTCCAAATTCATCCAAAGATGGTTAAAATTAAAGAAATTAAAGAAATTAAAATAGAAATATCTTGGTACAAAGTACCAGGAATTCATGAATCACAAAGAGTAGGTGTGTAACGTCACGACTTTTATCCCCTTTCCGGGGTAGTCACAGGTTTGAGTGGCCATACACCACATTGTGGAGGTATTAACCAACTCAAAGCCCACGGTTTCACCAGATAGTCAGAACCCAACGTGGCAGGTGGTGAACCTTGTCGCCGTGTATACGGGAACTGACTATTACCTAATCCCGAGGGATAGGTGTTCTCACGATGTTTTCCACAACCACAATAAAATTACCTTCTTCCAAGCTAGGCCTTTTTTACTCATGTCCAAATTCATCCAATTTGGAAATTGGGTGAAAGATGATTAAAATAAGGTGAAAATCGTTAAAAATTGGGGACATATCTTGGTACCAGGTACTAGGAATTCATGAATCACAAAGAGTAGGTACATAAGCGAACATAAAAGACCAGTATCAAGTGTCAATTGACTGTATCAACTGTAGCTCAATGGGCTGGCTCGACCCGGGTAGTACCACTCTCTCACAGAAGATCGACGTAAAGTAGCTATTACAGCTGCGTTTCGTACGGAGAGAGAGCCGGAAGCCCTCCTCTCCCTCCCCTTCAAGTCGGCAACGTGCGACCGATGTCTTTGGTATTGCATCTATAGGCTACGGTAACTGCTTAACATCAGATGGGCTAATAGAGGGGGAGCCCATGATGCTAACTGTGGATTTACTCCAGCGTCGCGGAAACCTATTAGATTTGGTAGATTAGATGATAGAAAGAATAAATGGTTCTAGATGTTTCCACTTTCAGCGGTGGGGGAAGCGTCTACATATATATATATAATATATATAACGTCACGACTTTTATCTCCATTCGGGGGTAGTCAGAGGCTTGAGTGGCCATACACCACCACATTGTGGAGGTATTAAGCCAACTCAAAGCCCACGTTTCACCAGATAGTCAGAACCCAACGTGACAGGTGGTGAACCTTGTCGCCGTGTATACAGGAACTGACTATTACCTAATCCCGGGGATAGGTAGGTTTCCTCACGATGTTTTCCCTCACCGTAAGCGAACTGTAAATTATGCACATTGATGAAACTTCATCCATTGGTGCATGCCCCACCGGGGATCGAACCTGGGACCTTCTGATTGGTAGCCCAACGTGTTCGCCCCTAGGCTACAGTCGCTACATATAAATTTCAAATTTGTAAAAAAACACAATAACATGAAAATACTCAAGCGTGTCAGATATTTTTTATGCTGCAACGCGATAAATTGAAAAAAAAAAAACTCGTGCGCGTCAGATTTTCGGAGGGGGTGATTAATGAAACTAACAGATGCTCCCATTTCTTAAACTAACGATAAAATTAGCAAAACTGACACTTCTTAGCTAGTAATGAATCCCCGTATCTTAATCTGACGAGTTCGAGTATTTTCAGATGGTCTATTTTTTTTGGTTCCCCTGAGCGGACCCACCAATATTAAGGGCTCATACTGGTTGGAGGTTCTTATCAATATGTAAGGTATCTCCCTTATCTTAATCTGACGAGCTTTAGTAAATCCAGAAAACCCTTCTACGGCTCCCCATCTATAACATACGTGCCAAGATCTATGAGATCGGCTGACTATACAGTATCTAGAAAGAAGTACCAGGAATGCATAGCTTTCAAAGAGTACCTTAGTGAACATAGGCTTCCCGTGGTGCGTCACCATAGTACAATGATCACAGTCCAAGGTTATGCTTGTGTTATGGAAGGATTCCTTGGGCTGCCGCATCGTGTAATACAGTTCGGAGACGCCACCTTCGTATATACTGCGGAAGTAGCGCGGTATGAGTGTCCTTCCTATTGCTGGAAAGAGATAGATGCATCATTAATATGGGAATATGTTAGTGTTGGAGTATAGCAACACTATTTCTGAGGACACCATCGTCAATGTCTAAAAAACCGGCCAAGTGCGTGTCGGACTCGCACATAAAGGGTTCCGTACCACTGTAGAATATAAACGTCAAAAAATTCAAGTTTCTTGTATGGGGATGGGGACGCCCTTTATTTTTAAAATTTATTTTATTTTTAGTATTTGTTGTTGTAGCGGCAACATAAATACACATTCTGTGAAAATGTCAACTCTCTACCTATTACGGCTCGTGAGATACAGCCCGCTGACAGACAGACAGACGGACAGCGTAGGCTTAGTAGTAGGGTTCCGTTGGCACCCTTTGGGTACGGAACCCTAAAAATTGCGGCTGTGACCTGACCGTCTGAGTTTGACTAATTTATCCTATATCTCTGTCTCATTCTGTCAGGCACCCGATCAGGTGGTCTAAGAGGAGCAACAGAGGTCACTGACCCCGTAAATAACCCCGTAAGAACGTACCTACCATATAGGTATAAATAGTACCAGGGTACTAGGATTGCATAAGTATCAAAGAGCACTCACTGTATCTTTTAGGTCCATCTTCTAAACAAAATGTGAGGGTGAGGGTCGCGTCGTCTTCGAAGAATTCCGTCGCGAACGCGTCCCACCATAGATTATCAGAGTCCTGGAAACCAGAGAGAGGACAAAAGTTAGCAACACCACTATTTATTAAAAAAAAAAAAAGATTATCATTTGAACCAAAAAATAAAGCTCTATGTTTCGAGTTTCAGACTTGTATAGAGAATTGTCATTTTGTATAGAGTGCTGTGGTAAGCGCCATCTATATTGTGAGCAGTGAATCTTGTTTCGTGTATTGAAATATAGATGTCGCTACGTTATCAAAGTACTTAAAGGCATTTTGGAAATTCGAACACAACTATTTTATGAGCGTTGATGCTTGCCGCCATAATGAGGCAGTTCTATAGACAGACTGCTTAGAGCAGTCAAAACCAACTGCTCGAGAGCAGTCATGTTGCGGTCGGAGTCGACTTCACCCGACTGCTCCAAGCAATACTTGTGCAGTTGTTTTTGTACGTGTACGTGCACCGCTTTAAGCGGTCCGTGTACGACGGGTCCAGCAGCTGTTTAGCTACATTTTGGCTGACAAACGAACTGCTTGAGCGGTCCGTGTATGAATGTCAATTTTGTATTGAAACTGCAGATCGCCCAACAGCGACCGCTTCAAGCTGTCGGCACTGACTGCTCCAAGCAGTCCGTCTATGACGGCTTTAACAAATAATAAGTGTTCTCACCTCTGTCCTCTGTTGTAATCGTTTGTTGAGTTCATAAACTCTGTAGTCTGGCTGACCGAAGTATGGCGCGTGCCGCCTGAAATTAAAAAAAACAACATTTATTAGTGTGTATTTTATCTTGACGTTAGCGTCAGTAGTACCAACCACTCGCGCCTCAAGATAACGTAAATACACAATGATTTTTTTAAATATCAAGTCGAAGGAATGTCACTAGTCCACGGCTTACGGCTCTCTCACTCATCGTACGAAACGCAGCTGTGATAGCTGCTTTACGCCAATCTTCTGTGAGAGGGTGGCACTACCCCGGTCGAGTCAGCCCGTATATGAGCCGCAGTCAATTGGCTACAGCTTGGCTCTAATCTGAGGCAGTTGCTGTTTTTTTAATCGTTCATGTCAGTATTTCAATGGCCATAATGGGAATTCCAGATCCACTTCGTTACTATCGGCCGAATACTCAAAAGCTACGCAATTGTTTAAGTCCCACTTAGCAGTTTGAGACGTCGTTATCTGTACTTTTTTATATGGTGCGGCAAAGTTAAGCAGCTCTCAAATTTGAGTTGCGTATGAGTATTCGGTACCACCACGTTGATAAACCTTCGGGTATGATATTCATTCGATTCTGTTAATTCGTTAAAACGTGCCATTAAATAAAATCGCTATCGAGTTCAGATATTATCTGCACAAGGTCTTAGACGCTTCCTTGTTTTATCACGTTCGTTTTAAAATGCATTGCATGCAAATAAAACGGGACCCTATTACTAAGCCCACGCTGTCCGTCTGTCCGTCTGTCAGCGGGCTGTATCTTACGAACCGTAATAGGTACAGTTGAAATTTTTACAGAATGTGTATTTCTGTTGCCGCTACAACAAAAAATACTAAAAATAAAATATAATTTAAAAATAAAGGGGGTCCCCATACAAGAAACATGATATTTTTGACGTTTTTATCCTACGGTGGTACGGAACCTTTTACGTGCGAGTCCGACACGCACTTGGCTGGTTTTTTTTTAAACAACCAAGTGACGGACGCCGCAGCCGGGTCAGACCCAAGGGGTGATGGCGGGATTATTTGGTTATCTTTGCGGGAGATACTTGCTCTGTGACCGTACAAAATCGTGCTTTATGGAGAAGTCAAGGAGAGGCCTTTTCTCAGGAGTAAAATGTAACGTCACGACATTTATCCCCATTCGGGGGTAGTCAGAGGCTTGAGTGGCCATACACCACCACATTGTGGAGGTATTAACCAACTCAAAGCCCACGTTTCACCAGATAGTTCTCAGGAGTGGGACACGAAAATAGACTAGCAAAAAAATATATTAAAAAAAATCCCAACAAATTAAAAAGCCGAACACGGTCCGGTCGGACGGACAAAGCCCGGACATGTCTCCGTGCTCGGACTTTCCGGATGGTAACCTACGGTCTATGCTATGGTAATAATTTCAGAATAACGCAAACATAGCAAAATTTGGTTGTCATTATTTTAATGACGCTAAATTTCGTATGTGAAATGTCAAACTTTGTATTCAAATTTGACATCTCACTAGCAAATTAGCGCGCGAGAAATGAGTTTATCTACGAGTTTCCAGCACGTTACAGACTGAAAAGCGTTCGATCGATTTTCCCCGGTTTTTATAGTATTCTACTTCACGAAATATCCCTAAACTTCAGCCGCCATCGTAAAATTTAGTAACGATATAGCATAGAATGACGTCAGGGCTCACGGAGTGTCGTCACAACGAAGCCTTACGTCAAACGACTTCGGTTTATTAAGAAATCAATCTTGCTGTAGTTTGTATGGGTTGTCAAGTTAACGTAGAAAACATACTAAAAATATCCTCGTCTTTCAACTTAAGACGGGGACAGTAGCTAACGAGGCATTTTTGGAGGCTATCTTCTCTTAGACGAGTGGAGTACAAATTTTGAAAAAAATTTCCCCGTATTAACTGAACCTTCATCTTTAAAAAATAAGCAGGAAAAAAGTTCTTTATGCTCTTTTTGTATGTGAAAAAAAAAATCAAAATGAAGCTGTTTTCGTCTTAAAATTTCTATTTCCTTCTAAACGGCTTGGAATTTTTTATTATTTTTTTCGCCAAAAGATGGAGAAATACAGTACCTAAAAAAATTATGATCGATTTTGGTGATGCAATAGTTTTTCACGTCACAATTAATGATTTTCGATATTTTCGCAAAAAAGTGGGCGGGGCCAGTGCGCTCTCGACCAATCCAGACGGCGGAAACGCGCGGTGGGGAAGCGGGGCCTTAAGTATTCCGTCAGCGTCAAGTTTTTTTTAAGATGGCAAACATGCATACGGCCCGCCTGATGTTAAGCAGTTACCGTAGCCTATAGTTGCTTGCAATACCAGAGGCATCGCTCGCACGTTGCCGACCTGAAGGGGAGTAGGACGAAACGCAGCTGTAATAGCTACTTTACGCCAGTCTTTTGTGAGGGGGTGGTACTACCCCGGTCGAGCCAGTCCGTATATGAGCTGCGGTCAATTGGCTACAGCTTGGATTTACCACCAATAAGTATTTAAAAGCAATAACAATTTTCAATAAATAACTAATACTAGTAATATTAACAAGTAATATAGAAAAAATATTGGTAAGTATAGGACAATTTTGGAAAACCAAAATCTGGAAATATGATAAATTTTTCTTAGAGACTAATATTATAAATGTGAAAGTTTGGATGTTTATTACATCACGCAAAACAGCTGAACGTATCTGGATTAAATTTGACATTATGCATGACAACATTCTTGTTTTGAAGCGTATGCTAGCCCGCAATTTCGCCCGCAATAGTTTCGGTTTTGACGCAGTAAAAAAACCTATTGTCTATGATTTTGGACGCTTGCACCGAGAAGTTGGTAGCACTGTTTCCGAGCGAATAGGGGGTCTACCAATGCTGCGTTCCATTCACCGTTATTTTTGCTATTTTCGTCCACAAAAACTGTTAAAAACGATAATAATGATCACTTTCAGTACAAGTTGGTGCGAGTGGAACGAGATTTGTGATCGAAAATAACGAAATTAACAAAAATAACAGTGAATGGAACGCACCACATGAGTAGGTATCGACCAAAAGGATAGATCGACCATTAATAATAAAAAAAAGATTGATTTTCCACATAGTTTTATACTTTCATGGTAATGTTGTTAGTTTCCGCTAGGGGCGCTACTGGTAAATATCGAAATAAAATTATAACAGTCTTCGTAAACCGCCAAAACTTTTTTACAGACTTTAAAAAAGGAAGGTGCTCTTTTTTTTTTTCTTGTGACATAGAAATAATTGGGCAATGGTGCTAATTCTGTTGACTAAAATTTCGAATATACTAAAGATACAACTTAAAAAATTAAGATTACTTTTGAGTCTATTTATTTTTTTATTTAACCAAAGGCGGCATACGCATACACGTTTACGGGTCACCTGATGTTAAGCAGTTACCGAAGCCTATAGATGCTTGCAATTACCTTGCATTGCAAATACTTTAGGCTTCGCTCGCACGTTGCCAACCTGAAGGTGAGTGGGAAAGTTGGGGGGATGAGAGGGGGGTTGGGCTTTCTTCTTAAGCTACATGACTTGTGACCAGGATATCATAACAAATGAGGAGGTTTACCTAAAATACGGCTCCGGTATCTGGTGGTGGTATATAGGCGGCGGCGGCGGCGGCGCGTACTCATGGTACTGTATGTGTGGCGGGTGGTGCGGCGAGAGATGGTGGCCGTACTCGCCCTCGCCGCCGAGCGAGCCCAGCGCCACAGGCATGTAGGCCACTTTGTCACCGCGCCATCGCACTTAGGTATTCCGAAATCAAATTTGAATCTCCTCGACGGCTTTACGTTCCTGGTACTTCACAGTTAATTTTTGTTTTTTATTTAGCAGCACTGATCACTTTTTTTGTATAGTTTATGTTATTGATAAATATAATCTATATTTTTTTAAACTAAATAAATAATTTCACTAGCTTTGGGCACTTTGGTTTTTGTATCATTTATATTTTTTTATACTAAAATCACATCACTCGGGAGTTAACTAAAATAATAAAAAATTGTAGTATTAGTTTCCAAATAAAAATCCACAAACACTAAGAATTTACTACGCGGCGTCACGAATACGACTGATAAAGCATTTCGAATTTTTCGCGCGGGAAGTGTCATAGTACCGTGAAACGTCCTAAATCCTTTATATACTTAGTGTTGCTATACGAATTTAGATCTAATTTCTCTGCAGTAGAGGCGATAAGCGTGGACGGCTCCAGCGATAGTAGGAAGTGTGGCAACGTCGCGTCAGCTGGCCGCGCTACGCGAGCCGAGACGCGTTCGAAAAGGTCAACTTCGGTTACTATTTTTTTTTCATCCCACCGGCTATTTTCGATGGCTTTGTTTGTTTTTTTATCATTGATATATTGATTTTTTTCCCGTTTGGAATGTAGATTGGAAATTTTGTGTGAAAAATAATTGAGTTTCGAGTTCCGGCTAACGCTTATAATGTAACAATAAGTATAGACACAATAAAGAAACAAAATAGGTTGGACGCAATTACAAAACTTGTTTTTTTTTATTGAAAATGTAAAGTAAGTATACCAATTTTTTATCAATTTGGACAAGAGACAGTAATTACCCGCAACATTAACATAAAAATAATTTATTCAAAAAGTAAAAATTAAAATAAGAGACTATTGTTTTCACCGCGCAAGGCCTCGAAACGCACGCAACGTTGCCGCTCGGCGTTTGTTCGCGCCATACTTTTTACTGTTTCTTAGCTAGCACATAGACGCTCATTACGCTCGCTGGCACGCACACAGGCACAGCCGCTTATATTGTTGTATCCGCTGTACATAGTGCAAGATGGTATATAATATACATTCCGCGACGGTAGATATGTAGGTAAACTACGTCGCTGTACAAATCAAACATTCGTGTCTATAAATAAAACGTGTAGACGTGTCCGTGAACGCGCGCATCTTTCGATTGTTCGGAAAAATGATGAAATTTGAAAATGGCGCCTGTAACGTCAGTGTGACGTTGCGACGTGGAGTTCATTTTTTTTTTAGATATTTAATCTATTGACCCAATTTGTTATCTTTAATCTGTGTTATTTTCCAAATTTGTATTCGAATGTTTATGAACCATTCCATTTTCAAAATTCCCGTCTTAAAATGGTACTAATTGTAGTAAACAATAAATTAACATTTTAGCCAGCAAAGTTTTACATTATAAGGCAAGTAAACTTCATTGAGTAGATAAACAAAAAGAAGATCTAAAATTAGCAAGGACATCTCGAGACTCAACAACCGACATGAAAAACTAGAATAAAAAAACAAATTAAAAGAAACAGAACGGTTCACACAATTGTTCGCAAGCCGATACCAAGGATACCGCCTTGGAACGTTATCTAGATCCACTGATAACAGCCAAACAACTCGCGCACCGCAAATACAACGCGACGATTCATACTAAACATTGATAACAGTGTTGTAAAACAATAAATTGAAAAAAAAAAAGAGCGAGCAAAAGAAAACCGCGGACGTGCAACCGTCCCGTCACTCAAGACCGAATGTGTGTCACGCCACAGCGTGTCAATGACTCCGCACTTCAGGCACAATGTACTGTACTAAACGGACTAGCAGAACACGTAAACAGTAGCACACGACACGTGTGCGAAGAAAAACCGATGGAAATCGAAGCGATTTCCACTCGATACATAGTCACGTGCGCGTCACCGCGCGACCGCAACACTATTAAATATCGCAAATCAATAGTTCCCTACACGTCGAAAAAGAAATGATAATCGACCGATTCCAAATTTGAATGCACAAGTTGGAAGCGAACGCTAGTTACCGGCGCGACGGCGCGTACTGCACCTATGTAAAGTACATAGCAGAAGTGTGCCGCGTTGTGACGACTGACGGACTGTCAACGTTCGGCTCACCTCGGCTGCGTTCGGGCGCGCTCGGCCCGCGCCGCGGTAACTTCGGATAGCATACGATTTAGATTATGTCAGAATGATTAATAGTTAAAACCGGTTGCTTTCGTTAGGTCAATCACATTGGTTTACAAAAATACTTGTTTCGCGTCGGTCAAGTGGCGATTCCGCGGCTTAATACCGATTGATAACGATATCATCGATTGTGAGACGTCGAGACGACTCGCAGTCATGAGCGTGAGGAATGTGTCGCGACGAGATTGCACGCACGCTATCTAGTTGTGTGAGAAGGTCACAGCTTAGAAATTTCGGCCAGACTGACAAATCAGCGCGTTGAAGCATGCTATCTAGATCACCTCCTCTGTGCCTCGGAGGCCATGTTTAGCTGTCACGACTGTCATTCTGACATCTAAGACAGTTACATGCATTCAGAACCTTGAAAATTTTGACAACTTGTTAGTTAGTCTCAAAGTGCAGTGCACCTTTGATCGGTACGAATATCGATCAGACCAATCAATGAGACTGGAAGACCCTGTATGAAACAGTGCACAAGATTTAGCTTGATTAGATTGTTTTTTTTTTAGTCAAGGATGGCGCACTGGCAGACGGTCCACCTGATGGCAAGTGGAAGCCGCCGCCCAGGACATCTGCAACTTAAGGGGAGCAGACACGGCGCCGACCTTTTAGGGACCTGTAAACATGCCCAAGGACCCCATGTTGTAGTTGTTTATTGACGTTATCTTTCACTTCACTTGTGCCAGTATCACTACAAAATTATCGTGAGGTCGGAAAGAGAGAGACTGTCTGAACTTTCGGGTGGCAAATAGTGTCAATATGATCCTACTGTATCGTGCCGCTGACCCGTTGGCAAAAAATCCTGGAATCCTCATTGGCAAGATGCCAAGAAGGAGATAACCTGGATTTGACGGACGGTTGGCGCACGGGTTCGGATGGTTGCTGGTTCGATTCCCACCTGAGACAAATTTCGGAAACGGCCGTTTCGTAATTTGTGGTCTGGGTGTCACTGGGATCGCCCCCAGTCCTTTATACGGTACCCATAGTACAAGCTTTACTTAGTTTGGGACAGTATTGTTGGTGTGTTTGTCTGGCGATATTTATTTATTTATTTTTGTCCAGCGTATGGTGCTATAAGGGGTAGGTATCGGATTTGAATCGTCAAACGTCAAAGCAGCTCTGATTTCCTGGTAGCCTGAAAGATTCGAGTCACTGAAGCGTCTAACCGTAGCGTGCAAGCACACTTTCACCAGCTTTCACTCAACAATGAGCGACGCCTTTTGGGATCTCATATTTGTAACATCACGCCTTGTCTGTGCCGACGGAATGCATAAATTACGCCTAAGTGTACTTGGACCCTATTAAAATGTGCATTAAGCACACTTCAGCCACTGTTACTCTGTTACTGCCATATTCGAAAACTTGAGAGCTGTTTAATTCTGACATGCCATACAAAAAAAAAAAATAGGTAATGGTCTCATACAACTACAAAATTATATAGACCGGTATCAAAAGAGTAACACAAATGTTCGATAGTTTTTCGTTACGACTTCAGAGCAGAGCCATCTAATTAATATTATTGAAACGTAATTAACACGGACCGGCAACAATTTCTGACGTTTCGCGCCAAAAAAAACATCAATATTCTTTTATCAGTAAAATTTAAATCCGTCATGTTGGCACTATTGGTAAAATTGCAACTCTTGCATCGCAATGCGGCCATGAGAAGTGCGGCAACGTTTAGTTTGTTTAGTTCAGGAATCAGTCAACAGAATTAGAACTATTGTCTATGGAATTTTTGTCTGGTTATGGAAAATCAATGCGTTTTATTTAATCTCATGTTAAGTTGTTATAACTAAAAAAAAAACAACTGCAAAAAATTCACGAATTTCATAAAACTATTAAAAAAAAATCCTTAAGAATACATTGCAGCGTCAATGTTCATTGTTTATTTTACGTACTACGTATACCAATAGGTAAGGACGTTTTTTTTAAACGACGTCGAAGACGACTAATAGTTTTTTAAAATTTTAGTATTTGAAAAGTTCTTCACCAGCAGCGCCCCTAGCGGAAAATTTTGGAGTTATAATAAATTCGGAAATATTCGAAACCATGATTTTTAAAATTCTTAAGCTATGCTCGTAATAGGTAGGATCCGCGCTCCCTATTAGGTAGGTACCTATATCGAGACCTTAGCGAAATAAGGATGAAGTTATAAAATGTTCTGACTATCCGTTCGGGCAATACAGGCAAGCGTAATTAGGTAGGTATTATTTTTTCTATCTTTAGCACAATAATTTTCATGTTCAAGAATCGAATTCCTATTTTGAAATAAATTCGAATATGGAACGACGATCATCTATCGAGAGGGAGCGAGCGAGGTTGTTGATTTAATTCATTAGCGCGAAAGAGATAGTCACTCATGTGTGTATGTGTGCGAGAGGGAACGAGATATGCACCAGCATTGAGGACTGTTTACACTGTGAGATGTTATCGCTGCGTTTATTTTTGTTAATGAAAAGTCTAACGCCCGTGTGTGGAAGACTTATCATTTATAGATCGGCAAGTGATTGAGAAGTATTTTTTTTACATTATTAATAAGAAAACTTGAACAACATTTTGAACACAATATTAGTTAATTATGACTTTGACGTAATACATATATAAAACAGCATAATATAACATAATTATAATTAAATATAACTAAAGGACACAAATGAAAAACAAAATCGCAACGGCAAACGAGAGCAATGTCGAAGACTCTTTATACTGAATGAGTGAAAGGTACCAGCGCGAGAGCGAGATGCAAATATAAATATAACTTGTGTCAGAGAGAGACAGGGCTCGTCTGTGACGTAGTAGATGAGATAAGGGGCTATCAGCAGTTTGGGGCGCGTTTGAACTGTTTTTTGTACTTGAACGTGTTTACTTGCCTGCGTTGTTTTGTAACAAGTAGAATTAAGGTGAATAAGCCTACCAAAAATCATTACATCTCATCATTCGCTATAAATAATAACAATCGACGACGTAACTGTTTAGAGGTCGGTACCTAAAGAGCGGTTGAACATGAGGTACATGGCTTGATTTTTATATCAGGTAAAAAGCTCGGAGTTATAAAATTAAAATATTCCCGGTGCCTAAATAGAAGGCTCGGCCTTTATCATAAGATAAAAAATGTATGATATGACTTAGAAAATCTAACAAATTTTCGAAAGACATGTCAAATCTACCAACTCACACTGGGTCAGCGTGGTGGATTATGGTCTGAATCTCCTTGCATTGAGGGCAGGCCCGTGCCCACGAGTGGGACGTTAGAAGGGCTAATATTATTATTATAAAGTAAAAAATAAGCGATCGTATAAACATATAAAATGTTAATTGACATAGAATAGTAAAAAAATAACTTAAATATGCATATAAGCTCTACCTAATTATTGAGTAGGTACCCATAAGAGGTCCTATGTCTAAAAGTGGAAAATTTCCGACTGATACATGGATGGATGGATGGATGGATAAGACACAATAACATCCAATTCGATCATGTACGCGGGTTCATAAGCGACTTGCAACAGTTTGTGTATTTTTTACAGAATATCCAACAGCAGTGGGACAGTTAATAGGATATTTTAAAAAATCTAACAGTACTTAACCTAGTCTGGATTCGCAAATAAAGGTAAAGCTCCCAAAGAAATAAAATTAACTCACACATAAGTGAAAACATACTATAAATATGTACTTTTTAAAACACACAAATGACTGTTGTGAAGACACAGGCGGGAATTTGTTTCACACTTCAAAATTGTTATAACGAGCATCTATCGATTGCACCATTAAGTCTAAAATAATACTTCATTATTGCAGTATTCAAGTCTACAATAATAAGATTATTCATCTGTTACCGGTGTGGTGTCACTTCACACATTCCACTCGCCTGTCGAGTTCCCGTCAACAATGACACGATGTGAACGCGGCACGAGCCACGCACACACGCGCAACTCACACCAGCACAGTTTATTATTATTACACGAGTAGTGCACGTAGACAGTGGAGTAAGTGAAAAATGTATTAAATTTTACAAAAGATTCATAATGTTTTTACATACCTACTCATTATTGTTTGCGAATATTTTGGTAATGATTACCATAATTAGTTAACAAATTAGCTTTACCTTCGCGCGAGGTCATGTTCTGACCTGGTTGTTCTGTTAAGAAACCAAATGTCATTTTTAAGTGTCCTCGTAGAGGCCTAAACAAAGTAAACGATTTGTCTTTGGTTTTGCTAAGATTCCGTTACTATTTTCGTTGTATGTATACCTCTATTAGGTAAAGGATGGACATAGTAAAATAAATGGTAAAACAATGCTGATGGCAGTGAAACTAAAATTTTTCTAGAAATATTGGTTATGTGAAGTTATCTTGTCACTAATAGTAAGTTGTTGTTACGGACCAGTAACGTCAATAACAATTTTAAAAAATGGATTATATAAAAAATGAAAAAATGCAGTTATCACCTTACCTCGATGTGCTATCGCGCGGTTGAACTCACGCACACAGCGAACCATGTAAGCGTGTACGTGAAGACAATAAAACGAATATGTGTGAGTGCGCTGTCTACATCTATACAGCGACGGTATAGATATGATACTTTACAGGTGTATCCCAAATGTGGGCAAAATATTATATTTTAAGCGCCTATAGCCCAATAGTTAGAAGACCGTCTTCGTAACCGAGAGGTACAGGGTTCGACACCTGACCATTTAAATATGGCCATTTAAGTATTTAGCTCGACTTCAATTTAAGTGACATATGTAAGGACATAATAATGTGAACAACCGTATATTGCTATTTATATTTAAAAAAAAAAAAAACTCAGGGCCTGTTTCACAATCGTCAGATAACGTTAGCGTTAACTCAACGGTAGCGGTATCGTTAGCGCAGATATAAAAATTTGACGTTATGACAGTTTTCCATGTAATATCAGCTGTCAAAACATGAATTTATTTAGTGCATAAAAGTTAGCCGACAATTTTGAAACAAGCCCTTATTATATTATTAACATGCATTGCTTATTATAAATACATCATGACTAATACCCAAAGGGGTAGTCAGTCGGACATGTACACTTTTTACACATTTTTATATAAGTAAGGTGTCAAACAAGCGTACGGCCCGCCTGATGTTAAGCAGATACCGTAGCCTATAGATGCTTGGAATACTAAAGGCATCGCTTGCACTTTGCGACCTGAAGTGGAGTGGGACGGAGGGAGGCGAAGGGGGGAGTTAGGCTTCCATCTCTCGCACTCATCGTTCCAAACGCAGCTGTAATAGCTACTTTACGCCGATCTTCTGTGAGAGGGGGATACTGCCCCGGTCGAGCCCAAGACCTCATGAGGCTGCTGGTATCACAACATTGTAAAATCTAAAACCTAAGCAAGTTAGGCTCGTATGCAGTTTTAACGTTTAATGTCACACAACAACATGTGTTGGAACATCTGTTAAAACAGCACATTAAGATCGATCTCAACTTTGAGATGCATTTATTAATACGAGGTAGCTCACTGCACCGAGTGTTGAAGTTGAAGATTCGATTCCCGTTAGGGCGAATTTTGAAAATGGTATTTTCGTAATTTTAGTTCAGTCTGGGTACAAGTCCTTTGCATACATAGTGGGCTGACATTGACACTTGACAGTTCTGACAGTCTCTCCGACATTTGTACCTGCAGTGACACTGACAGAAGTGAACTGACAGATAACGTCAGACCAGACCAATCAAGCGACATCTAGTGAGGCGTATTTTTGACTTCATTAACCTTTCTTTCTCCATGCTAATCAAAGCGGGTTGCTGTTCTATCTATAAAAATAGTTAAAATATAAAATGGTATGTTTGTATGAGGTAATCTCTGGAACTACTGATCTGATTTTGAAAATTCTTTCATTGATAGAAAGCTACTCTATTCCTGAGTTGACTATGGCTTGTATTAATAAATGCATCTCAAAGTTGAGATTGATCTTAAGATGCAGTTTTGACGTTTAATGTATGGAACATCTGTCAGAAACAGCGTCTTAAGATCGGTCTCAACTTTGAGATGCATTTACTAATACGAACTTAAATCTTGAAGGACTACGCGGGCAAAGCCGCGGGTAAATGCTATCTATCATAAAGGTGCATGTATCTGATAAAATCATGTCAAGATTATTATTGATTACAGAATCGACAGTACGTCAATAAGTAAGGGTGCCTAGAACTCACCCCTATTTAATAATATTCCGTCCCAGTCTCGCTCGCCAGCTTGACATCTTGCTATCTCAATTAGAATGTAAATGAAAAATCAATGGATGCAAGTTCAGAACAAAATGTTCGGGAATTTTGTTTATAAACTTTAAAGCTTAAGTCCAGGGTTCAAGCCCCGGCTCGCACCTTTGGATTTTTCGAAATCTATGTTCCAATCATAACTTTTATATGATTATCATTTCCTTACGGTGAAGAAAAACATCGTGAGAAAAACCTGCATGTCTTAGAAATTTAAAAAAAAATCGAAAGACTTGAGATCCACCAACCCGCACTGGACAAGCGTGGTGGATTATGGCCTGAATCCCTCTCGTATTGTGGGAAGCCCATGCTCAGAGGTGGGAGGTTGAAGAGGCTACTATTATTGTTATAATGGTCAAATTGAAATTTTGAAAAAAAAATATCCATTAAGTACGTATTCTTCAAAGGAGTCTGAAGGTGGTCCTGGGTGTTAATGGGAGTTAGAACAGTTGTCAAAGACAGGTTTCTGTCAAAGATGTCAGAATGACAGCTGACATCGACAGCTTAATGTGATCTCTATAGCACTGAGATCAGATGTTATATTCGGAAATCTATCCAAGTTTAATCCGCTCTGTCATGCCTGCCTTTTTGCCTTCATCAGTGACCAGACCACCTCAAGATAGCGTAAATATTTGAATCTGCTGAATTTTACAAGTTCGTGGTTGCAGGTTCGTTTCCCGCACTTCGTAAAAGATGAAGATTTTTCGTAATATAGGTATCTGGGTGTCACTGGGACCGTCCTGGCACCCAGAATACAAGCGTTGCTTAGTTTGGGACCATACGGTTGGTGTATTTGTCTGGAAAAGTACCAGGAATGCATAGCTAAGCGAAAGTACCGATAACCAGGTGATGTTCGGACCGATGCGATGATTTTTTTTTTTTCATGGAGCTGGCATTTTTGCGCACCGTACCCGCGAGGGGCGCTTTCGTATACCGTGATCGTATGATCTTGATGTTTGATTAATTAGAAAAAAATACTTATTTTATTATTATATTGTTATGATGATGACATAATTGATTAATAAGTAATAACAAATTATTGTACTAAAATGTACAGAACAGAGTTCTAAGTGTATTTATAGCCAGCAAGTCATATTCAAACATCTAAACGTAATGGCTGATAAGTCTACGTCACGAAGTATATTCAAATAAGTTAATATATAACAATACACTTGTCATAAAAGCGTCAAAAATTAATAAAAATATCATAATATAAATTGCATAACATCGTCACATGGTTAAAATCATATTCAAAATAATTGTTTCATATTCATTTGACAATTTTATATGAGAGAGGCAGTAAAATTCTTAGCATGGGATCTACTGATGGGTTTTAAACGATGGATTACTGTTTTATTTAATATTTTTATAGTATACTAGATTTTTTCCTGCAGAAAACCACTCACACAACACACAGCAAATTATATAGCTACGGCAGAATAGTCAAACAATTTCAATTAACTACTGAAATCCCGTTTTTTTTTTAAATTCCGTAACCTTGCTATTATAGGTTAATAATTATAATAATATGAGAAATAAAAGCATATTTAATGTCACGCTAAACTTAGTTTAAAACAGAAAAAACAAGGAGCAAGTACCAAGAGCGCAGAATCGTCGAGGGGGTAAACCACCCTCGCTCGCCACGTGCTCACCACCCCTTGTATACACATCTATAGCTATATACACTTTAGGTATACTTAAATATAGGTTAGGTTGTCTGTCACTGTGTGAGGTTACGTATTCTTGTATTTTAAGATGGTTGTGTGAAATATTGCGCTTTTGACTTTTGCGTACTTAGCTGTAGATGAGAACCCGAACCCAGATATCGAAGTATTGGTGACTAGTGGGTACAACTGGTACATCTAATTTTTATTTTACTGAGTTGGCATTGGCGAACAAGCGTACGGCCCGCCCGATGCTAATCAGTTACCGTAGAACGCTTTAATACATACTTTACGCCGATCTTGTGTGGGAGGGTCTACCCCGGTCGAGGCAGCCCGTATATGAGCTGAAGTCAGTTGGCACAGATTGACTCTACCACCATTAAGTTCGGTGTTTCTTCGCTCAGCGAGTGGCTTTAGCATCATCACTCAGTAATCCCTGAGAAGCTTGTTCAAGACAAACCCTCTTCACACAATCTGATGTGACTTACAACTGAAAGGGCGTAACGTATGTACGTAGTTATAGTATTTTTTTATAGGGTTCCGTACCCAAATGGTGCCACGGAACCCTATTACCTACTAAGACTCCGCTGTCCGTTTATCTATCCGTCTGTCAGCGGGCTGTATCTCACGAACCGTAATAGGTAGAGAGTTGAAATTTTTACAAAATGTGTTGCCACCGCAACAATAAATACTAAAAATAAAATAAAATTTAAAAATAAATGGAGTCCCCATACAAGAAACTTAATATTTTTGATATTTTTCTACGCTATTGATATTTTACTACGGTGGTACGGAATCCTTTATGTGCGATGCCGGCAGGTACTTGGCCGTTTTTTTTATAAATATTTTGTCCCAGTCTGTTGGTTAATGGGATAGACTTTAATACAAACGATGCTTAGTTTGGGACCATACAGTTGGTGTCATCACTGTCATCTGTCAATAATATCATTCAAAAGCGATGTTGTTATTACAAAATGTCATCTTTGACAGTTTTGCGAGGACAGTAGCGATGGTGTCGCGTAAACAGGAAGTTTGCGGTACTAGATTTTGTGTAGTTCGATTGTAGCAAAAAGTGTTATCAAAAAATACTAGTAATGGAGAACCTAATAGAGCTTGAATATTTTTTATTCAAGATAAAAAGGGACAAAAAATGCTGGTTGTATCAATCTTGCTTGATAGAAAATATGGTGTTACACTCTGCAAAATGAAGTTTGTATCGATTCGTAGATTCATTGCAAGGGTATTTATTTAATAGGCTTGTTTTTGATACTTACTGGGCCTGGCTTACAGACTTAAATGTTTATTTTTATATGATTTTATATGTAATATATAATATAATAAGTGTTTATACAAAAAAACATATTAAATACGCCAGGCATTACCCAAAGATTATACCTAATCCTAGAGCTAGCAATCAAGTATAACACAATGAATGTGAAAATAAAACAAAAACAAAAATGATTAAAACTGACTAGGCAGGCACACGAAAATTATTAATTTTTTTTTCTCAATAATGTGGTATTCGTATTTTCAAAAACCTTTTTACCAAACCCACGATGATGAAACATAACTATTTGGAAGCATAAGAAAAAAATATTTTAAAATTTTTCATTCGAATTTGGAATCGTTTTGATCGCGACCGAGGCAGACGACACTCGAACAACCGAGTGGAGCATTCTATGTAGCGGTTGACCACTTTACTTTGACCCCGGTAATGTCACCCCTTAGTGCTACGTTTGCTGGATTTGTTCGACGGGCGCGCGGCGAGGGGGCTCAAGTTACGGTGGACACAGCGGTACTGACTGTGTATGTATAGATAATGTTGAGACGGGGTGGGCAAGTACAGATAGGAGCAACAATAATTATTTAGATAATATTTTTTGTAAAATTTTCAAATTTCTTACTGTATACTTGGTTTACTAGACTTGCGGCTGAATACTCAAAGCCTACTCCAATATTTAAGTACTACTTTAAGGGGCGTTCATAAATCACGTAAGGCGTTAAGGGCGATATAGCCGAATCTCACCCAATCCCACGTGGGGAGAGGTTGCGTCTCGGAAAATATCACGTAATTTTTTACCGCATCCAATTGGGTAAAATTGCGAGGAAACTGTTTAAATTGAGTAAAACATGTTTCTCCACTAAAATGTGGCTTTTGAAAAATCTCACGTGGGAGCGGATGCTTCGGAGCGGATCTCAGGTGGGATTTGGGAGGAGGGGGTGGGGCCAAATCTCACGACAATACAAGTCATCGACAAGTTTGTAAGCTCAGTGTACCCATAAATAAATAAATAATAATGATAATAATTAATATTGCACGCACTGACGCTACAACGACCAAGATATAATACATACTGTACATTTCGTTCACACACACAGACATCGTTTTATAGCTCGCGTCGAGTCCCACGCACACATGCAAAGCCATCCCGCCGCGATGAACGCACACACGCATACAACGCCGTCGAACTGCACTCACACATTCACACAACTCCTGTCGAGTTACACGCACACAACGCGCAAACGAGCATCGAGTAACGCACACACGTAAACTTATTTTATTTTCTTCTGCTTTTGGTGAGGATAATTTTTGCGTTTAAAAAAATAATTTAAGAAATGAATTGTCTTTGGTCTAGTCGTGAGTTTGATTACAGATTTGTTGTTACTTACGAAAATGTTCCTATACAGCCTATCCCTCAAAGGCTATACAACCGTGATAATATTAACATGTAATGCTTTGAGCGGCCGCTCTGCTCACTGCATCGGGTAATTACGAGTTCGATTCCCATTGAGGTTAAGATTTTTTATTTATTTATTGGGTTCGCGTGGCTCAGTTTTCCATGCCTTTTTGATGTGACTTAGGTAGTAAGGGGCCATCCATTAATTACGTCACACGAAAAGGGGGGATGGTGGTCGACGAAATGTGACATTGTGTGACAAGGGGGTGGGAGGGGTCCTAAGTTTTGTGACGTCACATTTAAAAATCTAATATATCTAAGTATTAAAACCGAAATTAGAATTTTTAACGAAAAATTATGAAAAATTCTTAAAATTGTAAAAATATGTGACGTCACACAGGGAGGGGGGGGGAGTCTCGCAAATGTGACCAGCTGTGACAAGGGGGGAGGGTTCTAAAAATCATGAATCGTAATTTATGGATGGCCACTAAACACTGATGCTTGCCAACTGAGGAGGGGGACAGAGAGCGAAGGGGGGAGGGGGTTGGGGTTCCGACTCCCTCATTTATCGGCATCGTGCGAAACGTTGCCGCAATAGCTACTGTTCGCTGATCTTCTGTTAGAGGGTGGTACTACCCCGGTCGAGCCAGCCCGTATATGAGCTGCAGTCAATTGGCTACAGCTTGGCTGGTTACCAGTGCGTGCCGGTGTACTGGACAGAATCCTTGATGATGACAGTATGATAAGGTAAAGTGAGATGACAGATGTCAGGATGACAGGTTGAGAAAAAAAAGTAAAGTACTGACCTGTCAACAGGCGGCGGCAGTGGCGCCATCATGTGTGGATGTGGTGGCATCGCTGGATGTGGCGGGTGCGGATGAAAGGGGGAGCCCGGGGGCGCGAACCCCGGCCCGGGGAAGTGGGGCTGCTGGGGGCCCGGGGGGAAGCCGCCGCCGGAGCCCGGCCGCGCGGACGGCGAGCCGAAGGGCCCCGGGGCGGCGTACGGCGGGCCCGCGAACCCGGGCCCCGGGCCGGGCGTGGACGGCGCGGGGGACGCGGCGAACGCGGGCCCCGCGGGGGAGCCCGCCGGGGGCGCGAACGACGCGAACGGGGGCTCCGCGTTGCCGGTCTTCCACGCCGCCGGGACGCCCCCGCCGCCCTCGTCCAGCGCCGGCACGCGCCGCTGCAGGCCCACCGACATCTGGGTACCAGGAGAATATCAATCACTAGGAGTTCTTTCAACAATAGCTATCAAGCAAAGAACAGAAATCAAAAACATGTCCTGCGTTCCCTGCGTTCCTAGTAGGTGGAGCCGCTCATAGCCAGCTGCAATCACTGATCGGTAAACGATCGGAGGTTAAGCAACGCTCGGCAAGGTCAGTCAGAGATGGGTGACCGTTTAGTGGCATTTGAACTGAGCGTCTCCGTCGGACGCGTAAAAAGTCGGTCCCGGTTGTTGTCATCTAGGCAGTCGTTAAGCCTTGTCAATGGCATTCGGGCGGCTTGAACAACTCTGACACCAGGTACCAGGGAACCATACGATAAGAAGAAGATCATCCCTGTATTACTGTGGTTTATTGAACTATTTCTAAACATCACTTGGCCAACTTGGTCAACGCACGCAAGTGTCCGTTACATCACTAGCGAAGTAATCGACGTATCATTATTGCTAAATATAGAAAGTATTATATTTATTGAGTAAATGTAATGAAATTCTACTTCTGACGATTCGTAGTTTCAATGAAGGGCCTTCATCACGTGCCCTAGTATGAAGGTCAAGTAGTGTTTGAAATTAGACCATAAATAGGTTTCTGGCCAATGAAAAGGCCAGTAACCAATGTTTCAACGAGTCAGTCTCGCCTGGTAACCATAAGGGGGGCTAAAAATGTCACATAGAAATTCTGAAAACCGGCCAAGTGCGTGTCGGACTCGCACATAAAGGTTTCCGTACCACCGTAGAATATAAACAAAAATCCCCAAAATGGTGATATTTAGAGTCACACGTTGAAGTCTTTTGTATGGAAACCGACCGTTAGACAAATAAGTTAAAAATATTAAGTTTTTTTTTTGTATTTATTGTTGTAGCGGCAACAGATATACACATTCTGTGAAAATTTCAAGTCTCTAGCTATTACGGTTTGTCAGATACAGCCCGCTGACAGACAGACAGACAGACGGACAGCGTAGGCTTAGTAATAGGGTCCCGTTGGCACCCTTTGGGTATGGAACCTTAAAAAGCATTTCATTTTTCTGATTATCTAGTAGAATCGTTAGCTAACGTAGAACTTCTGCTGACTTATGGTCTCCTAGTTCTCATGACTGTATACCAGAGTTGCAAAAAAACAGGACATTTAAAATGAAAACCGTTTAAAACGTGTTTAAATCATTGTTTAAAACATTGATTTTAGGGCCTCCGCAGACTAGCTACTTTTAGCATCGGCGATCGGCGATTTTGATGCTGCGTCTCGTTCGTTCGCGCTCGAAGAAACGCGACGCAGCATCGATACGTCACAAAATCGCCGGTCGCCGATGCTAAAAGTAGCTAGTCTGCGGAGGCCCTTAAACCAGAACGAATAAATCACCGTGTTCTAAACATGTTTTAAATGTTTAAAACATTATTTAAACAGGGTGTTTAAAACAAGGTGATTTTTTCGTAACAACCCTGCTGTATACGGACCCTTCTTCTTATCGTATGGTTATTGGCCAACCTTATGTCAGAGTTGTTCAATCCGCCCGAAGGCCGACAAGGCTTAACGACTGCCTAGATGACAACAACCGGGACCGACACGTGTCCTCCGAAAGCACGGAGACGTTCAGTTCAAATACCACTAAATGGTCACCCATCTCTGATTGACCTTGCCGAGCGTTGCTTAACCTCCGATCGTTTACCGATCAGTGGTTGCAGCTGGTTATGAGGGATAATCTGGCCAACCGATTGAAGGCGTCGCCACTGTCTTCACAAAACAGTCGAAAAACAATATTTTTTTTGACGGGCCTGTTGGCGTGGTTGGTAAGATTCCGCCTATTAGGCTGTAGGTCGTAGGTTCGATTCCTGCCCGGGACATGCATTTGTGTGCATGAACATGCCTGTATGACCCGTGTCTGGGTGTAATTATGTATATTAAGTATGTATTTACAAACAAAGTAGTGTATGTAGTAATATCATTTATCTGGTTTCCATAGTACAAGCTCTGCTTAGTTTGGGATCAGGTAGCCGTGTGTAAAAAGAATGTCCCAGGATATGTATTTATTTATTTTGGCCAGATTGTATTTTTTATATTTTTTTTATAGCACTGCGGTGGCAAAAAAATTTGGCCACTTGCACAGTGTGTGACCCTCTCTCTATAATTCCTAACTATTTGGTGACACTATTTTTTATAGCCATTATACGTCCCACTCCTGGGAAAAGGCCTTCCCTTTACTTCTCCACATGTCTCTGTTTCAGTCAGTTCCTGTATACACGGCGACAAGGTTCACCACCTGTCACGTTGGGTACTGACTATCTGGTGAAACGTGTGCTTTGAGTTGGTTAATACCTCCACAATGTGGTGGTGTATGGCCACTCAAGCCTCTGACTACCCCCGAATGGGGATGAAAGTCGTGACGTTACATTTCATTTTTCATTTTTATGTCCCTGGTTTGGGCTATTTCCTGCCACGATGTTCCCGCAAAGGTGGTCAAATCATCTCGCCATCTCATCCTTGGTCGACCTCTTTGTTGGCCTCCATCGGGAATCCAATTGGTGATGATGTTTGCCCACCTTTACGGGCTCATGCGGGCTATATGGCCGGCCCACTCCCACTTTAGCTTCGCCCTTTGCTCCCACTGTACTTCGTAAAAAAGCTGGCAATGTTATCGCTAGAAGGGCAGGAATTCCATTTTTTGTGCTGTGCTGATTTAAATATTTTTCATTTCAGAATGCTGAAACCCACTGAAGCTGAAGCTCACAGTTTATTTCTATAACTCTGTCTCAGTTTGGCCTACAAATTGGTTCGTAAATAGTGTTATTTTTTGGTACTGCGCACATCATAGACATAGGTCTATGGTCTTAGCGATTGCTAGCGATTATTGGCGATTGGAATGATAGTATGAATCCAATCGCCAATCGCCAGCAATCGCCAAGGCAGCCTACATAAGATGCACGCCCAATTAAAATACCAGGCGGTCAGAGCCGCCGAAGAGATTGCATTGAGAATGTCGCGCGTGCCAAGTAATGGGTAGCTATTATTGGGCCGTGAACTTTTAACAGACGCAGGTGCGAGACGCGTTTATCCCGACGAATTAGGTTAAGAATAGACATCCTATCGTTTCCTGAATTCCTGGTATATGTCGCTTTGGGAATTGTATTTCCTGAAGTAGAAGGCAGAGATGAATTGCCAATATTTTAGTGTTTTCAGTCCCAATTTAATTAAGGGGGAGAGCCTATTACCATTATTCCCCATTCCCCCTTAATGCGAGGGGAATTTGGGGGATACTCCACCACGCTCTGTGTTTACATGTCTTTAGAACAAAAGAAAACTGTAATCTATAATTATTTTCGACTTTGAATAAAAGCATTTTTAAGTAGCTATAACGCTTTAGTTAAGTATATTTAATATTATTTACAGCAAACACAAGGTTAGTGCATCGAATGTGATACTGCTTACGGGACAAATTGTGTAGCAGGTAATAATGAGTCACCCTACGGCCTTCGGACACTTTTTACTTGTGTAGATGTTATGATACCCTGGTACCTGTCGCCAAGGCTAATAGGACTAAATGTTTGAAGCCCCTCAAAGTTGAGATCGATCTTAACTTAAGATCCAGTTTCGACGTTTAATGTATGGATCAAAAACAGTGTCTTAAGATCGATCTCAACTTTGAGATGCATTTATTAATACGAGCCTTAGTGCTGCTTAGTTTGAGACATCGTTATCTGTCTCCCTCAACTCTAATTTTATCAGTTTGAGTATCGTTTGAGTATTCGGCGGTTATTCTCTTACTCTTTCTCACTTATTTTATGTGGGAAAGAGACAAGAGTCATCAATACTTGGAGAGAGACACAGCTATAATATTCTTGTTCCAAATTCAAAACTCATTAGCTACCTATTGCTATCATGCACCAGCTAATAAGCGCTGTATGTTCGCGATGGGCTCACCAGCTTCCACGTATGCTATCCTAGTACACCAAATTTTAATTAAAAGTGTATTTCAACAGCTTAGAATGTCTCTGCGAACCCTTCATAGTCATTCGGAGGTCGGTCGTGATGTCCGTCGTGTTCACGCACGGTCGGACGCGTTGTATTCAGCTGTATTATTATTGTGTTGCAGTCACTTGGTTTCAGTATTTAATAGAGGTTTCGTGGATTTTAATTCGTTTCGTTCGGGTTCGAAATTTGAATTTTGATCCATTTAGGGCCTCCGCAGACTAGCTACTTTTAGCACCGGCGACCGGCGATTTTGTGACGTATCGATGCTGCGTCGCGTTTCTTCGAGCGCGAACGAGCGAGACGCAGCATCAAAATCGCCGATCGCCGATACTAAAAGTAGCTAGTCTGCGGAGGCCCTTAAATAACGAACACACGAAATGAATCTATGTTGTCGTCAAATTTAAATATTTCTGTAATATTTTTGCTCATGCGTTACGATTACGAGAAGGATGGCAATAGACGAGTTTAGTTTGTGATGAGTTTGTGTACCAAGAATGTGTACTACTCTACTACTCTATGTATTTGGATAAAAAAATATTTCTTCCTCTACTCAATTACCTCTACTTGCGTGCATGTTTCGTTTTAAGACCCCAGAGCAAAAACGGTATAAGTATGGAAAATCATTATATATATTTTTTATATTTGGAAAACTCATACCTATTTTTATTGTGTACTATAAACCATCTAATGGTGGTGCAAGACAATTTTAATTATAAACATGCATCTAAATAAAATCAAGATTTTTTAAATATTCCTCGTTCTATTCGTGGTTCAGCTCTTGCCGTCATTGCCATTGATTTTTGCAGAAAATTATTTAACTAATTACTTAAAGGGATCTAATTTTAGTAATAAGTGGTGTCACGAAGTTCTTAATTGATTCGAATGTTTTTAATTGTGTAAGTTGGCGAATAAGCGTACGACGTGCCTGATATTTACACCCAAAGGCACGAAACGCAGCTGTAAAGCTACTTTACGCCGATCTTCTGTGAGAGGATGGTACTACCCCAGTCGAGACAGCCCGTATATCAGCTGCAGTCAATTGGCTACAGCTTGGCTGTACCACCAATAAAATTGGACTAACACTGCAGAAACAATAAATGTGTAGTATATTTCTTGAATTCATATAAAGAGGAAAAACGGATGGGTCGTAACAGGCAAGTTGATAACGTTTAGCGTAGAGCCGATAACCAATGGGGTTGCAGAGTTGTGCCGCGGCCGTGTCAAGGTGAAACATAGCGTGGGAGAGACGCGGCGACCTGTCACCGACATCACATCCAACCAACAGTTAATTGTTTGGTGTTGCTAAAGAATTGCAGCTTGGTAATTAAGTGTATGGAAAGAATGAGGGCAACTATATCTTATGTTTCTTTTTTTTATGAGATTGCGGTGGCAAACAAGCGCACGTCCCGCCTGATGTTAAGCAGTTACCGTAGCCTACAGATGCTAGCACGTTGCCAACCTGAAGGGGAGTGTGACAGGGATGAAAAGAGAGGGTCTGGGCTTCCAGCTCTCTCACTCATTGTACGAAAAGCAACTGTTGTAGCTGCTTTACGCCGATCTTCTGTGAGAAAACGTTACGTGTGATACCCCACCTTAAAAGTTAGACTAGACTTGCCTAGTTTAGAATTTCTTGAGATACCTACTGAGTGGCCGATTCTTCCCCTATTAACTTGTTTATGGGATGGATTAGCATCAATCCTTTCTCAGAGCTCACCCACGTTATTAAGGAACTCCTGTGCGCAAATCCATGTTTATACATAGATCCACTAGTTTAGGCTGTCCAGTCAGTGTGTTAGAAAGTTGCATGTGGCCTTTAGGTTTGAGCGTTGGTCGCTCGGCTCACTGCATCGCGTGGTTGCGGGTGCGATTCCCGCCAGAGGCAAATGTTGGAAACGGCCTTTTCGTAATTTACCCTGGTCTGGGTGTCACTGGGATCGCTCTCACTCCATTATATGGTGTAGATGTGAACAAGCATTGCTTAGTTTGCAACCATACAGTTGGTCTGTAAGTCTGGCGATATTGATTATTAGTTACAACAAGATATTAAACTAAAGCTATTGAACATCATTATTAGGTTTATAATAGTTTATATCATAATAACAAATGTTGTGATATTTCTGTCACTCGATAGTTTTTCCCACACACTGGTTTCCGGACAATGATTTGCCTTAACCGTGGGCATTGTCATGTTGCAATCTCATTTGCAGTAACTTTACTATATCGTCAAAAGCCTATAGCAGCTCAAATTTGAGAGCTGCTTAATTTTGACCATACAAAATATGACAGATAGCGACGTCTCAAACTGCTAAGCAGGAGTTTGGACCAACCAACGTATTAAACTCCTTCGTGTCTTCGCCACTACCTTTACATTGGCAGAAAAAAAAAATATTTGAGTAGTCTTTAAGTAATCGACCGTTAGGCGTCCAATACCACTGTTTTGTCGCGGACCCAGAGCCCCAGAGGACTCAGGAGGATACGCAGTTAAACTCTGCTTTCAACTAAGAGAGTTGGAAACTGTCACCGAAAATCGGTCACCATTGTGATTTCAACGCGAACATCGTCAATTTAATTGCATTGAGATGAATAGTATTGGAACGGAGTCAAAATACGTCACTGCGGTTATGTTTGTACTAATAACTGTACTACCTACCTAATGTTGCGCGATAACATTCCCGTCAAAAGCTTGAAGTATTATATTTTTATGGGGGATTCCCGCGTCAAATATTTCCTCCCGATAAAAGAAATGGATTAAACCAATTAGGGACTACATTTAATGCTCTCGTTTTCTCGGGAATTTACTTACAATGCTGCTAAAGCAGGATTGCACCCAATGAGTAGGCCATTATTTCTGTGGATAGACTATCGAATACTGAAAGACTCAAATGTTTAAGACCCATTTACACAAACTAATCTGGTCCGGTAGACAAACTGAGAACTAAAATGTTCAATATAGAAATTTCATATTTTTATAGTCTTGTATTCAGACTAGGAACGTTTTCAGCAGGCTAGATAAGTCTGTGGGACTATAGCTGTTTGAGACATCTACCATTTTTGTATGGCTCAAAATTAAGCAGCACTTATATTAGTTGCGTTCAAGTATTCAGTGTCAATTCTACTTCAGGCTCCACTACTGCAGGCATTAAAGGTGTTGATATTCAAGAATCAATAAAAGAAGGTTGTAATTGTTGGTAGCTGCCATTTATTTCAAGTAAACAGGGATGTGGTTTTCTAATTTCTATATCAAAGTCACTTTGCCTGTTTAAGACACGGAATTCTCTCCATCCAAAGGTTGTCTGGAAGAGATCGCAGCTTGCGATAACACCGCCCACTGTACACTGTTGTTTGTTTCTTGTTTTGATTGTCATTTTTGTTCTTGTATGTGTTACCACTGGGGTACAATAAAGTGTTATCTATCTATGTTTCAACCAAGACTTAGCTATTGAGAAGATCTTGCCGGGCCCGTTGGCGTGGTTGGTTTAGATTCTGCCTTTCACGCTGCAGGTCGTAGGTTCGATTCCTACTGGGACATGCATTTGTGTGCATGAACATGTCTGCATGTCCCGAGTCTGGGTGTAATTATGTATATTAAGTATGCATTTACAAACAAAAAGTAGTTTATGTAGTAATATCAGTTATCTGGTTTCCATAGTACAAGCTCTGCTTAGTTTGGGTTCAGGTAGCCGTGTGTAAAAGAATGTCCCAGGATATTTATTTATATTTATCTAGAGAAAGTTGTCAAAAGTGACATCTCAGGGATGTATCAACGGTGAACTCTTAGTTGTAAGGATGTTTGGCCTCAGAGAATCACATAGCTGAGTGGATATTGAGCGACGCTTATCGTTACATACCAGCCCGTTGAATTCATACAATCATTTGAATGACCTTTCACTTGTTGCGGCTATGAATGTCTATTTCTTGTGAAAATCTTACAATACCTGTGCAATTTGGTCTGAGTCTGGAATCTGATTACCCTTATTATGCGAGTGTGGCTACTCAGGGCTAGTATGCGCGCTGTGGCAAGACTTTTGTCACGGATTATATCGCATCGAGTAGTTTTCACTCTGTCTTAACGCAGGCGAGAGAAGAAGACAAAATCGATTTACCTCGCGTTTTGTCTTGTCTGTGCTATTAATCGCCAGACTGACACACCAACTGTGTGGTCCCAAACTAAGCAACGCTTGTACTATGGCTACTGTACAATAGACTGAGGGCGATCCCAGTGACACCCAGACCATGGCAATTACGAAAATTTGCCATTGGTGGGAATAAAACAGCGTCAAGAGGTCATCAAATTATATAAATTAGGCTGTAATTTATCGAGCTGTATGCTAAAAAGTGGATAATAAGACTGTAATTATGATTAATTTTAGTAGAGATACGCTATTTACGAGTAGATGGGTTTTATAACTTTGGTGCATGAGATGGCGAGCTTAGGGATCTAGCTTTAAGGCAGTTAGTTTTGCATGAAGCTGGCATACGAGATCAGTAGAAGCCTCAGATGACGCGCCGAGTTTTTAGATCTCTAGATTGTGACTACTATTGAATAGTTCATAGATTAACAGATAATCTACGGTTAATTTTGGTAAGAGATAGACCAAAATTAACCGTAGATTCGATCTGATGACTAACTTTTGGTGGATTAAATCTAGCCTCTTCGTCTTTCTTTCGTGTAAAACTAACGTCATACGAGTATCAGTCTTCAGGTGTTTGGGTAGAAGAACCTAAAATTAAGATCAAACTCAAGACCAGAGGTTGCGGGAGGCCTTCGTGCAATAGTCCACTAAGGTAGAGGTTTTGGTAGCTGCCTGCAGTAATGTCTTCCCCAAATTTATTTTTTACTACAGTAGTTATTTCTTTACAGTTATTGTATTGAACTTTCATCCCAAAAATAAGGATACGCAGTTTATTTCTAGGTTTAGAAGTTTTGAGTTTTTCGATGCACTCGTGTGTCTCGACGAATGTATTAATTTCTTTGTTTTCTACGCATGTTAGAATAGTTTAGTTGGTACTGTTGGTAGATTTAACGCATCTTTCAAGAACTAGTTAATTGTCGTTATTTCCAAAATGCAGGTTTCCTCATAACTTGTGCCTTATTGAAAATATTAGATTTACAAATGAAATTTGACAATCTTAGAAGTTTGAGCTCGGAAACAAAACGAAGCCTTTATTTCTAATGGTGATAAGAATCGGCTCAGTGAATAATTATACATTTTTTCTAATTATGTCAATGAAAGAAAATTCGTTATTTTGCCCGTTGTTAGGCTTGGGTATGTCACTATAAGCGAGCGTTCCAACTTTGGCTATTATTGGAGTCATGGGCGTACACAGCTTTTAGCAAGAGGGACAAATGGGCTCTTCTTCCAACTCTTCTTATCCTTTCTTATGATGAAATTCGTGCGGGTTCCAAGACAACTTAGCTTTTCCCTGGCACTAGTCGAGGGTTAAACCTTGGCAACATCGTTGGACACCATTGTCCATCCTGGTTACCAGGACTAACAGTGTTGGGAGAGTGTGGCGGGCCTAGTCCCAAAAAATGGGAGGGATGATGAGCTTTTGGCGTCCCCTAGTAAATCAGAAATTACCTGCAGGTAAAGGACCATGTAACTAGGAGTCAAATATTACTTCAGAATGAAAAAGGGGATGCCAGTTCAGGTCAAGGGGGGGCAGCTACCCTCTACCCTCAATACGCTCATAGGTACGATGGATAAAATTATAAACATCGTACATGGAGATCATAAGGCACAAGTAACTATTCGCTGAATTGTTTCGTCATTACGGGCTGCCAACAGTCACTAGGTAGGTACTTAGCCAAACAAGTTTTGAGGTTACCTAAACACCGCTCCGGCGTTCCAGTTTTTTTTTTTTAACTTGCCAAGCGAATTATTGATTTGTTATGTATTTGCAATACTTACACGCGTTCGGAGTTTCATTTCGTAGTTTAACTTTTTGTGTGATTATTTCTAATTGGTCAAAAAATGGTAGGTATCGTTACACACACTCGCAGTCTCGCAGTTTAGATAAACGAGTAGGTATTTATTTGTTGTTATTATATAATTAACTTGTGTTTATTGAAATAAATTGAACTAACATACCAGTGTTTTCCAGTATTTAAGAATAAACAAAAAATAACAACATCTTTTTTGTATCGATTTTTTTATGTTTATTTACTAAACTGCGATTGGAAACTCTAACACGACTACCAGGCGCTCATAACCTACAAGAAGATCGATTCGTAAACATTCCCTCCAAAAAAACGCGTCGTACAAAAAAGGGGTTAGGTGGGACCTGCTCGGTAAAAAAAAACATACTAGTACACGAGGGATGGACCTCCGTACCTCCGTATCGTTCAGCGGCGGCCGCCCCACTCGTTAAAAACCAGGTACTGGGGCGAGCTACCCCGCATTTCTGCCTAAACAACGATAGTAACACTGAACCAACTCGTCACTTACAATGTTTCTTGTGTTTTTCTTCCTCATACGATCATAGCACGTCGTTTATCCATTTACCTATTCTATATCACTACACTGACACAAGAGTCCTCGCGATCACTGACATCGGAGTTTTTTTTTTCGGGACCGTTGTCGCGTGCGTTCGCCGGCCGGTAAACAACGCTGAACACGATCGCACAACACTATATCTATACCATAAGTTAATTAACGTTATAAATTACATAATTTCACTGAATAAATGTGTCTAATAATGTTCGGCTCATGATAACCGCGTCTCGTGGCGCATTCTATGTATGTTTGTGGCAGGTACGCGCGACGCAAACGCTCGATCGCACTGGTTTCGTTCGGCCTCGGAGGGGGTCGGGTACGCCGCCGCGGGGGGAGGGCCTGCTTTACCGACGCGGTCGGAACTGTTTTGCTACATTTACAACGGACAGGTGGCGTGCTCGGTGGTTTTATGGTTGAACAGCAGTTGTAGCGATTGATTTGCGTTGTTAAAGCTATTGAATTATTTATTTTCTCGCCATTTGATACTTTTGTAGATATTTTTTACAAGTTAGTCAACTTTTTTTTATTAATCAACGTTATTACATGAAATAAAACTGAAAATCAATATTTTGTAAGATATGCTGGTTTACTTCGTGGACCACTGAATGAGAATAATTTAAGCATGGAATTAAGTCATTTTAAATACTTTTTTGGCATCTTCTTTTTATTTTCACTGTATTTAAGAAAGTGAGAATTAAACTAGGTATTAATAATTTAATTAATAACTCAATTAAATACCATGAAGGGAATATTATTGTAGGTAGATAAGCACTAATTATTTTTAAGACGTAAATTGAAATAACGAATAATATTTTATGATTTTGTTTAAAATGGTATAGATCCTGCATAGATTTGGTCAAATTAATGTGATTTCTTTCTTGCTAGGTATAGTACATACCTACTTACCGAGAATTTTTCCGATCTCCTTTAGTCAGTTGAGCTTATTTGCCCGACGATCATGAAGTGCGGGATTGTATTCCCGCCTCGTACAGCCCAGACTAGTTCCATCACAGAGGTAAATAAAATATAATTTGGAATCACAAATCAAAGCTGTAACATAAATTAAGAGCCTAAAATAACACTAAGCAACCCAGCCTCATCGGGAATCGAACCCACGACCACCCGGTACAATCATGCGACCTCAAGCCACTGAGCGGTCGTATAAAGCGCTTCATTCGCTGAAATCTCAAAGTCCAGCGATGCGCTTGTCATAGGTACAACAAAATAAAAATATAGCTTTTTATGTATGCCTAGTAACAATACTCGGTTTCGCTCGCCTGAGTACTAAAATATTACGCCTATTATTATTGGGAGTAAGCAGAAATATATTATTTAGGCATCTATCAAGAAATGAGACTGAAATGTTGTTGTTTTTGTACAAAAATCATTTTTCAATAAGTTTACTAGACAGACTACAGGTATATAGGTATTATTTAGGTGTAATAAAGTTGAGAATATCTAATGTTATGTCGTTATACCTACTAATTTTTAGCTTTTGAAAGCTACAGGATAGATCCATTAGGATTTGGAAAAGGTTGTTGACTAGCCAGTTCGTGTCTAGCTTTATGCCTTTGGCCAAATTCTTTGGTGTGGTCGATAAAGATAGCAAAAATACTACCTATGATGTCAGAAAGATCCCAACAATGGTTTTATTCCTTATTATTATTTATCTCGTTGTTGACGACGCGCACACCTCACCGTATGATAAAACCGTAAAATAAAATATACACCAACCTAAAATAAAATCTTAATTTGTATTAACATATAAGTAAATAAGATATAGTAATAAATAGAATAAAATAAGGAAAAAGGCAATGTAAAGTGTTACCATTTAATAAATGCGCGGACTCCCGCGCGCTATGCTTTTTACGCGGCAACACGGGCGACTTATGTCAAAAGAACTTCGAACACCAAAAAAAAGCATAACGCACATGGGACCGATATTATTAGCTGCGTTTGTTGTTTCAATCCACATCACCGCTTCGTTTGCCTGCCCGACCATCCGGAACAACTGGTCCTCGAGCGGATTGATCAAAATCAGTCGAACTGCCTTTTACTCGGCGCGTCGCCATAACCATGTTTTCGACGCCGCCAGCGCGCAAGGTAATAACACGCGGCGCCTTGAAAAAGGAACAACACCGAGCCGAGCAGGAGTCAAGTCTCCCTAGGATGACCTTGGCTAGACAGGCGATGTCTGAAAACCTGAAAATGCCTCCAAAAATTCAACGACTGAAATCGCGGGCACATACAGAAGGCAGCTTGAAGCAGGAAATAGAGGTGGTTTGCGACAACACATCAAATAGATCGTCCCACAAGTCGTCATATGAAGCTAGACGCAAGCAGATGGAGCTGGAAGCGGCTGAAGCTAAGGCTAAAATAGAAAGGGAGCTGATTGACAAGAAGTTAGCCGCTGACCTGGCCATTTTGGAAGAAGAGTGCTCAAAAAGTAAACAAAGCCAAAAAAGTCAACAAGCAGAGTCTATTGGTACCCAAGATAAGGTCGAGCAGTGGTTAGAGCGCAGTCACCTGGATGCAGAAGATCCCCCCGCGGTCGAGCTGGCCGCGCCATCTCACATTCAGCAATTGGCAAGCGCACTTAAAGATGCCCTGACTGTTACCGCCCTTCAACCTCAGCCTCAACCACAATATCCAGAACTACTGGCACGAATGATAACATCCAAGGATCTACCACTTTTCTTCGGTGATCCACTAGACTGGCTGCATTTTAAGGAAATGTACCTAGAATCTGCAAGACTGTGTAAATACAGTGACAGTGAGAACATTATGCGGTTACGCAAATGCCTACGAGGAGAAGCAAAAGAAACAGTGAGTTCACTTCTGATTGGCAACACATTACCGGATGCTATTATAGAAGCATTGGAGCTACGCTATGGAAGACCGGACCTTATTATTGCAAAGATAGTGGCGCAAATGAGGAAGATGACGCCGCTGCCTGCAGCTTATCATAATGACATAGTGAACTTTTCTATTAAAATCAAAAACTTCATTGCGGCAGCTGAAGCAGTGCAGCAAAGTGACTACCTCAGGAGCCCAGAGTTGATGACAACAGTGGTGTCTAAGTGCCCCAGTACGCTCATTACAAAATGGGTAGATTTTTATCACACAGCTGAGACCAGCAAGCCGAAGTTAGTACTGTTTGCTGAGTTTGTCCACAATGAGGCTACCAAAGTTGCAGCTGCTGGGGTAAGTCATATTTACAGTCACTCGGAGACCAAGAAACGCCCTGAAGAACGCCCATTGAAGGCACAACCAATACTTGTACAACAAACTGAAACAAACGTTGAGTGCAAATTTTGCCATCTGAATAGTCATCCGCTACCAAACTGCATCCGATTCAAACGAGCGATGAGAAAGGACCGTTGGCGATTTGTTAAAATAAACAAACTATGTTTTAAGTGTCTACTAGCCCAACATGATAGCAACAGCTGCCCTGCTGCATCCTGTGACATCGAGGACTGCGGCTTACCACACCACCGCCTGCTGCACTGGCCAAAATCAAACTCGCAACCCAGCTACAGCGGCACAGCGGAGCTGACGCCTGAGCCCGCAACCATCGCTACGGTCAGTGAGGACAACATTGATGACTGTGAGGAGATCGTCGAGCCCATTGAAACGGTAACAAACACTAATACATCCCAAAGTGAAGTCTTCTTAAAAGTAGTGCCGGTTAATATACACGGACCTAACGGTGTTGCTTCCAGTCATGCGCTGCTCGATGATGGCGCGACAGTGTCATTGGTGTCGCGTAGTTTAGCCGACCTCGTCGGGCTACACGGACAATCCGAGACAATACGCGTCCGCGGCGCGTGGGACGGTAACGAGTTATTTAGTCATAGTGAAGTTGTAAAATTTGTCATTAGCTCTCCGTTTAACAATGCTGAGTCATTTAGTATACGCGCTCGAAAACTTAACGAGCTCTGTTTGCCTGAACAACAATTATGTAAAATTAATGTAAACAACTATAGACATTTGAACCCGATTGAAAAGTTTGTAACTAATGTAAATGTTAAACCACAAATACTGTTGGGTCAGGATAACTATCATTTACTCGTTCCATTAAAAATTGTACAAGGCAGGCTGAACGAACCGTGCGCCACGTTGACGCCTTTAGGTTGGTGTATTCATGGTGTTTGTTCGCCATCCTCGCGCCCCGGTGAGTTGTGCGCGACTGAGAAGCACGCGCTACTAGCGATGGCGCCCGCGCCCGCGCCGTCGGGCGAGCACCCCGCCGCGCACCGCGCTCTCTGCCCTGCACTCCCTGCACTCCCCGCGCCGACACCCGCGTGCCACACACAGACAGGTAAGCCTTCATCCCCACCTAGTACTTCTAACGAGACTACCAATAACGCGGTGAATGACCTTTGTGATTTATCAACAAGCCCGAGGAGGCTAGAACAGCTGATGCGAAAGTACTTTGCTCTCGACGCTATTGGCATAAATTGCAAACCGAGGCAAAATGTGAATGAGACACACGCCGTCCGTCGACTCGATGAGACCGCGAGGATTAAAAATGGTCAATGGGAAGTAGGATTACCCTGGAAAGGTGATAGCGAGATGCCGGATTCATTCCCGAGCGCCTATAGACGTTTAAAAACTATAGAACGAAAATCACAAGTGAATTCTGAATTTAGCGCCAAATACAAAGAACGAATCCAACACCTTTTTCAGAATTACTACGCACGACCGCTCAACAGCGACGAGACAGCGTCGCGAGTATGGTACTTGCCTCATTTCGGAGTGTACAACTCGAACAAGGGAAAACTGCGGCTGGTATTCGACGCGGCAGCGGCCTCCGGCGGTGCCTGCCTAAATGACTACCTGCTGCAAGGACCGGACCTGCTCGAGTCGCTCCTGGGCATCATGTTGCGCTTCCGTGAGCACGCTATCGGAGTATCAGGTGACATCAAAGACATGTTCTTGAGGATTAAAATAAGGCAAGAAGACCAGCACGCTTTACGCTTTCTTTGGCGAAACAATTCATCGGAGCCTATCCAAAAATACGCGATGACTTCACTTATATTCGGCGCCAACTGTTCGCCTTTCGTCGCACAATACATAAAGAACAAGAACGCGATGCGATTTGAACGTGAGAAGTCCGTGGCAGTTAATGCAATAATAAAAAGCCATTATATGGATGATTTCTTGGACTCCTTTGAAACTAAAGAGAATGCTAAGCAAGTGATCAAAGACGTCGGTTGGATTCATGAGCAGGGAGGGTTTCACATGTGTAGCTGGACTTCTAATGACACGGAAGTAATTGGTGATATGCCAAAAGAAACATTAAGCAAGTCCGTGATAAAATTTAACTTTCCTGACGATGATTTCGAGAGGGCGCTAGGGCTGCTGTGGTATCCGACTAGCGACACACTAGGATTCAATCTGGCGCTCCATCACATACCGAATGAGTTATTACAGTGTGAACGGAGACCAACAAAACGAGAGATACTACGTATAGTCATGTCAATTTTTGACGTGTACGGTTTCTTGGCTCCGTTTACAATACAAGCAAAAATAATCATTCAACAGACATGGAGGCAAAATATCGATTGGGATCAGCAAATTACAGACAGCTTATTCGTACCGTTTCGCGAATGGATCAAGCAGTTAGATCTTGTAAAGAGCATACGCATACCGAGATGGTACTTTAGACCACTCGACTCGGAATTGCAAATTACGAAAGACGATTCATATGTTTTAGAGCTTCATGTGTTTTGCGACGCGTCACCGGCTGCTTACGCTGCAGTCGCGTACTGGCGCTTGTGTAGTAGTAATGATAATGTTCTTGTGTCCTTGATCGCTAGTAAAGCACGAGTAGCTGGGATCAAACCTACGACATCCGTACCGCGGCTCGAGCTTCAAGCGGCGTTACTTGGGTGCCGCCTTGCTGAAACTATAATTAAGGAACACAGGTTAAAAGTTGATAAAAAATACTTTTGGACAGACTCTACGACGGTATTGCATTGGATTCGCGACAACACAAGGAGCTACAAGACATTCATCGCTAACCGACTAGGCGAGATAGATGACCTGAGCGACGCTACAGATTGGCGATACGTACCAACTGAGTTTAACAGTGCCGATATCGCTACTAAACAATGTAAACTGGATCTGTCAGAGAGCAGTATGTGGTTCCGAGGCCCTCCATTTTTACATCAAAACAATACCAGTTGGCCGGCAGAACCTGCAAACATGAAAAATATAATTAGCAAGGATATACTAGAGAGGATTAACACTGTGCATCAGATCAACAACACACAGTGTAACTTACCCATTCCAGAGCCGAGTAGATTCTCGTCGTGGACGCGACTGCTGCGAAGTACTGCTGCGGTACTACTGTTCATCGAAAAATGTAGAGGAAACAAGACAGCGCAAATCGATACGGATCGGATGCAAAAGGCGGAAGTACTCCTCCTCCGTTACTCCCAGCATTCATCATTCAATGCAGAACTCACTCACCTGAAGGAGACCAAACAAGTAATGAAGGACAGTCGCTTACGCGCACTCACTCCACTGGTCGATGGCAACGGCCTACTGCGAGTTGATGGACGCATCGGTGCCGTACGACAGATGGAAGATGACTTCATCCGTCCGTTTATACTCGACGGAAAACATCATATTGCTCAGTTAATTATAAAACATCATCACGAACGGGCCGCCCATGCGAGTAATGAGACAGTAATCAACAACTTACGCCAGAGATACTGGATAGTAAACCTGCGCCCAACCGTACGAAGCGTAGCGTCCAAGTGTATATTCTGCCGTATAAGAAAAGCGAATCCAAAGCCTGTACGAATGGGAGACCTTCCCGAAGCGCGCCTATCACACCACCAGCGACCATTCACTAACTGTGGTATTGATCTCTTCGGCCCAATGGACGTCGCACAAGGCAGACAAAGAGTCAAAAGGTATGGAGTCCTGTTTACATGCATGACCGTTCGAGCAATACACGTCGAGATCGTTCCTTCACTAACAACTGACTCACTTTTAATGGCTTTAAGGCGCATGGCCGCACGACGAGGGTGGCCACGAAAAATTATTTCCGATAACGGGACTAACTTGAGAGGCGCCAATACAGAGCTGCGAAAGTCTCTGAAAGAACTTGACCAAGACTTCCTTAAAGACTATGCGACCAATTTAGGCGTTAGCTGGTACTTCATCCCGCCTGGGAGTCCACACATGGGAGGAGCTTGGGAGCGCCTGATACGAAGCGTCAAGACCGCGCTACGAGTCACACTCAAAGAAAGGGCGCCTCGCGAAGAAGTACTGATTACACTATTGGCTGAGGTGGAGAACATGGTTAATAGTCGGCCGCTCTCTTACGTTTCAGTAGACCACCGTGACATGGAGGCACTGACCCCTAATCACTTTCTCATAGGATCCTCATCTAATTTACCTCCACCGGGAGCTTTCTACGACTGCGACCTACATCTAAGGCGGCAATGGCGAACTGCCCAACGTCTCAGCGATATGTTTTGGCAAAGATGGACCAGAGAAGTGCTACCTACCTTGAGGCCCAGATCAAAGTGGGATCGCGACGAGAAACAAATGAAAGTTGGAGATGTGGTATACGTGGTAGACCCGGCTTCGCCACGCAACACGTGGCCCATGGGAATGGTAGAGCAGGTACACCCTGGAGCGGACGGGAGAGTGAGGGTTGTCGACGTGCGGACTCGTAGGGGAGTGATGAGGCGCCCGGTGACGCGGATTGCGGTCCTGCCAGTCGAAGATGAGTGTCGCGATAGCGACACTGGGGGGAGAATTGTTGACGACGCGCACACCTCACCGTATGATAAAACCGTAAAATAAAATATACACCAACCTAAAATAAAATCTTAATTTGTATTAACATATAAGTAAATAAGATATAGTAATAAATAGAATAAAATAAGGAAAAAGGCAATGTAAAGTGTTACCATTTAATAAATGCGCGGACTCCCGCGCGCTATGCTTTTTACGCGGCAACACGGGCGACTTATGTCAAAAGAACTTCGAACACCAAAAAAAAGCATAACGCACATGGGACCGATATTATTAGCTGCGTTTGTTGTTTCAATCCACATCACCGCTTCGTTTGCCTGCCCGACCATCCGGAACACTCGTATATGAAATTCATATGAAATTTGTTTCTGAACGTTTATTGAAACGAGAGAAACGTCACATACGTCAAATAGCCACACGTATTGATGTTAGTGTTGTCCTGCAGTTATCTAACTAAAATAGAATCGATTCTGTATGAGGTTACTAAAAATTATAGGCGATTAGTATAGAGCGTATTTGACATTTGTGGAAGGGCGCTAATGAAATGTATGGGCTGTCATTATGTTGTGATGCGACGTTACGTGTTGCACTATTAAAAGTTTAATTTCAATTTTATACACAACTAGGTAACAATGTGGGTGAAGTAGAGAGTAGAGACATCACATTACAGTAGTATTTTAGGATTCGTTTTCGTCATATTGACATCTGCCAACGTATTATGGCTGAACAGTTTGTACACTTGCGTGGGTTGTCCGATTGCACTTGTTACTAGGGAGTACGATGCGAAAGACTGTTTATCGTAAAAGTACAACCGTGACTTTGCGAATCGTCCTTTTTTAATGCTCGAATTGATGTTATTGACGTACTCGTTGTAAAATGGCTAAGACGCGGTATTTAACGCGGGCGCAGCACAGTGTTTTGCTGCGTGCGTAAAATTGTAAATGTTATGTCCGATCGAGATCGTACAATATCTATGAATTGATTACAATATTCTTAATCAATCTTAAAAATCAATCTTTTGTTCTAGTAGTATTAGTTGTTACTTATCCATATTTCAAGGCTGGTTATAGAAGTTTTAATCAATGCAAGAAACTATAAAAAAATGCGACAAAACATTTTCTTTTTGTCGATTTTTCTAATGATTGCTTCCCCAACACTATTCGAAGTGAAACGTCAACTCGTCGTTATTGACCATCAAATTTGCGGTGCCGATAAAAAATATTAAACGAATTATATTAAAAATTATACAAGAAAACGCGTCAATTACACAAACATATGATAGAATAGACTCTCAATTATATTTCTAATATGGTTAGGCATAGGAAACCGGGTAATGTGCAGTATAAATCGAATAATACCGAAACCAGTAGCAGTTCGGGCAACAGCGAAGTGTCGCTTGGAAGTAGGACTTTTAGATTGCTTTCTATATGGAAAACTGGTGTTGGATGCGTTTGTTTTCTAATTGCTGTGTATATCAGTCTGTTGGGGTACTTAGAAACCAGAGTGAACACTCCCCTCGGCGATGCAAAGGTAAGATATAAAAATTAACTTTTGTTAATTAAAAACTTTGTATTTTCGTGTCTATATTCCTTGAAGGTTGTCCAAAGTTGATCTGTTATATACCCGAATATTGCCGCCTCTCCCAATATAATAATAAGTGCGCTAGTGCTATTATATTAACCACAATAGCAGTCTAAAAAATAATATTAATATTTTAGGGCGCATTCACACAGCGATCCGTTTTACGGGTTCGTATAAGTTTTTATTCAGCGATGACATATATAGTTGTACGAATGAGTTCACACAAGTGACAATATCCCGGATCTGGTATTAGATTAAATTTGTTAGCAGCGGATTCGTATAATACGGACCTTCTGTGTGAATGAGCCCTTTGTAAAGTGATAGCTGATTTGTTAAGCACATGTCATGTACCCTATTCTCAGAGATGTGACTTATTTAAGATACAAGTATCTGAAAAGCATACAAGATACGTACATATTCATCTTGTCTCTAAAATACTTTTTTTAAATTAATGTTGTATTTAAATATCTTTTGTTTGGTATCTTAGTATTTTGTACATACTATGTTTGCTAAATGTTGTTTTCTTACAAAAGTATTTACCATTCCAGAAAGTTATTTGTATCTGGTATCTGAAATACTTTACTTGAAAGTATCTTGCATTTTGTATTCCAGATACTTTGTATAGGGTATAATAATATAATAATAATAATATCAATTTTTTACACTATGGAAACCAGATAACTGATATTACTACATATACTACTTTTTTGTTTGTAAATACATACTTAATATACATATACACCCAGACTCGGGACATGCACACATGTTCATGCACACAAATGCATGTCCGGGTAGGAATCGAACCTACGACACCACCACACCAACCACGCTAACGGGCCCGTCATCAGTATCTTGTACATCTCTGCCTATTCTCGAATCACTGCACCAAGCAGCACCAGCAGTCGTTCATTCGTATTCTATCAGTGCTGCTGACAAGACTAAAGAGTATATTTTTTACTTCCAGGTTGTTAAAGACAGTGGTCTGGCCATACCGGACCGGTACTGGGGTACGTACCGGCCCGGTGTGTACATGGGGATGAAGAGCCGAGAGCCACGGTCTCCGGTCTTCGGCCTGATGTGGTACGAACTGGCTGCCGCGTCACATAAAGGCATCAGGTAAAATAAGATCATTTATTAACGCTGCATTCCAGACGACGTAATTTTTGTTATTTTCGTTCATAAATGTCGTTCCACTTGACCCAACTTGTACTGAAAGTGATCATTATTATCGTTTTTCACAGTTTTTGTGGACGAAAATAAGAAAAATTACGTCAAATGGAATGCAGCATAATTGATTGGTGGTAGAGCCTAGCTATAACCAATAGGAATCATTACTAGGTTGACAAATCAACTTAAAACCAACACTATAGTTAACACTATGCTTTCGTATCAATGTAATTTTGAAATCATCGAAAACGGTCCTTCCGTTGCGATTTTACGTCACACGGCCGGATCAGTTTGAAGGCGCGCTGTGTCCGCGCCGCCATTCACTACAACGCGCGCGTGGCCCAAGTGACGTCACAGCAACCGCGCGCGAACTTCGCTAGTAATTTGGTCATAACTTCGTAAATTTTTGTCTTAGAACAAACATTTTTGCACAGTATGTTATGGATTTCTTAGCTCTATAAATCTGCATTCTCAACTAAATTCGTTACTGAAACCCATTAAGTCTCCATGGTCCAATCTTTGAGGCATAGTAGAATGAGTGGGTAGTAGGTTATCTTCATACAAACGCGCCACGCGTGGCTTGTATGTGTGCGCCATAGTGTCTATGCGTCGCCGCGCGCACACTCAAACAAAATCTCATTGTTTCGCCTGCTTAAGCGGGTCGAGATTTTGTTTGAGTGTGCGTGCGGCGGCGCGTATAGATGCTATGGCGCACACGTGCGGGCCGCGCGCGGTGCGTTGTATGAAGATGGCCTACTTCCCACTCCTTCTACTATGTTTGAGGGTTGTGTTGAGTTGACCTTGAGTTTAACTTTTTCTTAATAACACTGAAAATTCTAGAGATGGGTTATACTAGGTAAATTTGGGACTAGGTGCACCTATTCCTAGTATTGAAAATACGTGATCCAAACACCTGTTCCACCTAATCCACCTAGTCTCAAGTACTTATCGGCTATGGTTCGCGTACTTAGTCCTTAGATGCATAATAGGACTCGATACATGAGATCAAATGGGGACAGAAACTGCCTTTGCTCACTGCAGATGTCGCTACTGCTTACAATATGTCATTCTCCATAGTAATTATGTAAACAAACTTGTTTAGATTAAAATTATTCCATAATATATTGTTTGCGTCGTCACGTTCTCGCAGTACGGTACGATACTTGGTACTTGGTGCGTCAGCGGACGTGTTGAGCGCTAATACTAGGTGGACTAAGTACTGTCAAAATTGGAATAGGTGCCACCTAGTCACGTAAAATATCTAGTCTTCGCACCTGTTCTAGTAAATACGACTCACCTCTAGAAAATTCTATTGCTTTGATTATTTCAGGCATTGGTGTGATCAGAACGATAACCTGGCAACGTACGGGTGGCTGCGTCACGATGGGGTCAACTTCGGGGAGCAGCTGATATCAGACCCCCCTCACAACATTACAACCTCGTTCATCAAGACCCCCGGGGGGATACACGGGGGTCACTGGACTGTCAGGATCAATGTTACTGCCCAGGTAAGATACAATGTTTTTTTTTCTCCAAGAGTGCAAGAAGGTCTTTTCTCCGCTAGATTTGGTGGGAAGTGGAAAAGCGATGTCATTATTAATAAAATAATAATAATTTAGCCCTTTTAACGTCCCACTACTGGGCACGGGTCTCCCCTCAATGCGAGGGGGATTCAGGCCATAATCCACCACGCTGGCCCAGTGCGGGTTGGTGGATTTCACATGGCTAAAGACATGCAGGTTTCCTCACGATGTTTTCCTTCACCGTAAGCAAGTGATAATCATATTAAAGTTATGATTCACACATAGATTTCGAAAAATCCAGAGGTTTGAACCCAGGACCTTAAGCCCGCAAGACGCGTGCTTAACCAATCGGCTACCACTGCTTTTGATGTCATTATTAATTTCTGTAATTTGTGTTTTGTCTGGTGGAATATTAACCTCTGTTATGTTCATAAAATATGCGTGAGTGTCGGCATTTGGAACAAAAACATGATTTTCGGGTTCCCCAAAAAGTCTGGTAATTTGTCAGTCATGTATAATGTGCGGCCGGCACGTGTGACGTCACACGGCCGGATCGGCTTGAAGGCGCGCTGTTCCCGCGCCGGCATTCACTACAAAGCGCGAGTGGGCCTCGTGACGTCACAGCAACCGCGCGCGAACTTCGCCAGTAATTTGGTCATAACTTCGTCAACTTATGTCGTAGAACAAAATTTTTTGCAATGCATATTCTAGATTTTTTAGCTGTATAAATCTGCATTTTCAACTAAATTCGTTACGGATCACCATTACTCTGTATAATGTGTAGAACAACGCGAGCGTACCGTTCGTGTTGGTGTGGTACGCGGCGCTGGACGAGTCCACGGGGGCGGGGGGCGGCGCGGCGGGCGGGGGGGCGGCGCGGCTGTGGCTGGAGGGGGGCGCCGTGCTCGGACACACGCCGCAGCTGCACAACTTCAAGATCAACTTCGTCACGCACAAAGGTGGGTTTAAAAAAAAAACATGATTGTCAAAAAACCGGCCAAGTGCATGTCGGACTCGCACATAAAGGGTTCCGTACCACCGTAGAATAAAAACGTCAAAAATATCAAGTTTCTTGTACGGGGACCCCCTTTATTTTTAATTTTAATTTTATTTTTAGTATTTGTTGTTGTAGTGGCAATAGAAATACACATTCTGTGAAAATTTCAACTCTCTACCTATTACGGTTCGTGAGATACAACCCGCTGACAGACGGACAGCGTAGGCTTAGTAATAGGGTCCCGTTGGCACCCTTTGGGTACGGAACCCTAAAAACTAATCAATATTTTTAATTTGTAATGAGTAGCCTTAATACTAATTTTCATGTCCCTAGCTTCAAAAAAAATGGGACCCCCATACACTTTTACCCCTTATTTTACCCCCTAAGGGGTGAATCTTCCAAAATCCTTCCTATGCTCTTATTCTTGCAACTGTTAAAATTTCATGTTTCCAACACCAGCGATTTGGGCTGTGCACGTCTTGGCTGACAGACAGACAGATGGACAGACGGATAGCTAACAAAAGTGATCCTATAAGGGTTCCGTATTTCTTTTAAGGTACGGAACCCTAAAAATGTTAATTTTATTCCTATTGAGTTTGTACGGAATCCTCAAGGCACGAGTCCTACTCGCACTTACTCATTTTTTAAATACTTTTGTCACCAATCCCTGCTTCAAATAGCATGCAGGTTTCACCATATCTTCACCGTTCACCGTTCACCAATTGTGTTTATTACAGGCAAACTTCTCCACACGTCGTTCTCTGAGGGTCACGCTCCAGGGCTGGACCTGTTAAGGGAGAAGTTCTACGCGCTATTGAAGGTCGAAAAGCACCCTATATTCGGAAGGCTAGCAGTGTTAGGACCCGACGACGAACTAAATGATAAGGTAAGTCAAAGTTAAAAAATGTTGTATTCATTGGTTTATGAATCGTAATAGTACATTAGGGGGTCGACGAAATGTGACATTGTGTGACAAGGGGTGGGAGAGGTCCTAAGTTTCGTGACGTCACATTTAAAAATCTCATAAATCTAAAGTATTAAAACCGATTTTTTTATTGTTAACGAAAAAATTGGAAAATTTTAAAATTGGATTTTAAATTGTCATTAATATGTTTACTATCATGAATAATTTTTTATTTTTTTTATTTTATTTGGTCATGTGTTTGGGAAACCTAAATACTGGTTTCGGCTCGGACAGGGTTTTTTACCATATTGTATAAAGTATGTATTTACAAACAAAAAGTAGTATATGTAGTAATATCAGTTATCTGTATTGTTTCCATAGTGCAAGCTCTGCTTAGTTTGGGATTAGGTAGCCGTGTGTAAAAAATGTCTCAGGATATTATTTATTTATTTTTGCAAAAAACATGAGTCAGACTGTCAAATTATTTTTTTACAGAAAAAAAATGTAAACTTCGTGCCAGTACAAATGCTGGTCGAAACTCCATTCGTCTTAGATGTGGTGTATACTACTGAAGACCTGCCCACCCCCGCTCTGAAGGGGGATGAATATACCAGGACACTAGAAGACAGGAAGAGGTCTTTCGATTTCGAGTTCGAGGAGAAATTCAACTTGAGTGAGAAGGGGTAAGTTAGGGGCCATCCATAAATTACGTCACACGTAAAGGGGGGGAGGGGGTCGACGAATTGTGACATAGTGTGACAGGGGGGTTGGGAGGGGTCCTAAGTTTTGTGACGTCACATTTAAAAATCTAATTATCTAAGTATTAAAACCGAAATTTGAATTGTAAGCGAAAAATTTTGAAAATTTCTGGTAAAAAATATGTGACGTCACACAGGGAGGGGGGGAGTCTCGCAAATATGACCATCTGTGACAAGGGGGGAGGGGTCTAAAAATAATGAAATTCGTGTGACGTAATTTATGGATGGCCCCTTATTAACTAATGGCTGTGCCCCGCGGTTTCGCCCGCGTGGAAATTGATGTGTAAGATTGGCCTATGTCTTACTCCAGAGCCTACACTATGTATGTTTCAAATTTCATTAAAATCGGTATAGTAGTTATGGAGATACGTGGTATCAAACATTCACACACACACTTACTTTCGCATTTATACGGTACTTATAACAAAAAAGCAACTATGATGTTTGTTCTGGCTAATCTTTGAAACGTCTGGACCGATTTGGATGAGATTTTCACTGGCCGATAGCTGATGTTATAAGGAGTAATTCAGGCTTCTTTTATTTTAGAAAAATATTTAGGGGAGCGCTAAATTAAACCCTAAAATTTCTCGTGGCAAAAACGCAGGTAATCTTTTCCTAAAATTTACGCGTACGAAGTCGCGGGCAGAGATATACAATATTTTAAAAAAACCCTGTCCGAGCCGAAACCGGTAATTAGGTTTCCCAATCACATGACCAAATAATGTAAAAAAAAAAAAAAAATTCATGACAGTAAACATATTAATGACAATTTAAAATTCCATTTTTTTTTACCTTTTTCCCTCAAAATGTAGCAAATTTAAAAAATATGACAACACCGTTACCGGTAGTATTTATGTTAGATCGTGTGGCGGCACCTCTGACCACAAAGTATGTGATGACGTCATTATATATTTTTTTAAAATGTAAATGGGGTATTCGTTTTCCAAAAAAATATGGGAGGCCTTTGCCCAGCAGTGGCACACTTACTATGCAAAAAATTTTTTTTTTTACAAAAATAGAATCTGATGTCGATACCCAACAATACGTTTTCGGGTCGGACAGGGTTTTCTTAATATATTGTATAAAAACAATACATTTTAACTGGTTTTACATACGATAAGTAGAATATTACGACCGCTTGGCCGTTGGCGCATGGGCCGTTCGGCTCACTGCATCGGATGGTTGCGGATTCGATTCCCACCAGAGGCAAATTTCGGAGACGGTCTTTTCGTAATTTCATCGCCCCCAGTCCATTGTATGGTACCCATAGTTCATGCGTTGATAATGCTCGGGGTACACGGCGACACTCGACACACGACACTCAGTGTATCTCAGTGTCGCGACACCGTCATTACAACTGTAACAAGATGTCGCGGTACTCGGTAGTGTACACACGCAGACACTCGATGTATACACTGAGTGTATTTGTGTCAAGATTCGTCTTGTAACCCAAGCTTTAGTTTGGGACCATACAGTTTGTGTGTACTCTGGCGATATTTATTTATTTATGATCGTACTTTTTTCTCCAGTTACCCACCAGAGGACGTGGCCATCGCCCGCGCCGCCCTCTCCAACATGGTGGGGGGAGTGGGGTACTTCTACGGCGCCGGTCGCGTCCAGTCCCAGTATACCAGGGAGCCAGTACCGTATTGGAGGGCGCCGCTGTACACTGCCGTGCCTAGCAGGTGAGGAAAACTACTGGGAAGTTATGCTGTCCTAGTACTTTGGGAATGATTGTACTAGGGTAGTATGGGTGTATAGGAAGACTGGGATATCTAGAGGGTGTCATTACACTGGATATACTGTTGGTCAGTTATGGTTTCCTGGTACTTTGAGAATGATTGTACTAGGGTAGCATGGGTTTATAGGAAGACTGAATGTGTTTCTTGGTGGTTAGAGCCAAGCTGTAACCAAGTGACGGCTCGACCGGGGTAGTACCACCCTCTCACAGAAAATCGGTGTAAAGCAGCTATTACAGTTGCGTTCCGTACGATGAGTGAGAGAGCCGATGGTCGACAAAGCTCGTGCCATAAATTTGTTTGAATACTCAATACACATAAATACAGAAAAAGTAATACAGAAAAGTAGTATCTCCTATAATAAGTTATGAATTCTATGATCCGCAAAATGTATGAAACGGACGTCTATCAACATGGCGGCGGATATAATCCATTTAAATTAAGAAGTCACGTCCTAAGCCCAGTTTACTATGCTCAGTGCTCTTCATAACTAAAGTATTTTATAGCTGCCATAATAAGCCACGTTCGTTTCATAAAAAAAAATGTTTTTATATATTCCAAGGTCGTTCTTCCCCCGCGGCTTCCTCTGGGACGAGGGATTCCACGGGCTTCTGATTGGGCGATGGTCTCCCTCCATCCAAATGGACATAGCGGCTCATTGGATGGATTTGATCAACGTGGAGGGATGGATACCCAGGGAACAGATACTAGGTAAGGAATAGTAAGCGCCCTATCGCGCGACCATGGTTGCGCCACCAGCGGGTAATTCAATAGCCGACACCGAATTGGTTGCGCTACCAAGCGGGTACCAGGTGCGATACCCTCCATACAGCTCTATACATATATTTTGTTGGTGGAGCGACTGGTTGCGCAACCACTGGTGTCCTTGTGCGATATAGGGCGCTATGAATGTTCCGTGCTTTGGAAGCATTGCGGAGGCCACCAGTCAAGTCCGACTACTGCTTATGTAGGTTAGGTACGGCCAACATAATCTGAGCTCCCTTTTTTATAAACATCCGTAATTAACAGGGCTCAGCTTATGTTGGAATGTTGCCATAGACGTGCATGCGACCGTACCGGATGGCGCCACGTTGGTGACATTGACATTTCAGACTATAAATTATTAGTAATTATTTTATTTCCATATAAATATTTATGATTGCTTTTTCCATCTACTAGGGTCGCAGAATTCCCGAAAAGTTTATTCACAACCGCTTATTAATAATTCGGGTACCCATCCAAATCCAGACCGGGTTATCCCGGGTTGATCTATTTCGGGTTCCATTAGCCCCCCCCCCATTCCCTACCATCCCCATTCCCCCATTTTCATAATTAATTTTCATGTTTCGTCTTCCCATGTACCAGGGTCGGAGGCGTTAGCAGGAGTTCTCAAAGAGTTTATTTGGTTTATACATAGGTACCACCTTTGTCGCCCCTTCGTACCTATAGTTTGCTTAGTTTGGGACCATATAGTTCCCTAGTTTACCTTTATTAACAATTCGGGTACCCATCCAAATCTAAACCGGACTATCATGCCTTCACCGGCTGATCTCTCAAGATCCATAGCTCCCCCCCTTCCCCTACCATCCATCCCCTCACACTTCCCTACCATCCCCTTCCCCCCATTTTTCATTATAATTACCATGTTGTGACCATGTTTCGTGTTCCCATGTACCAGGGTCGGAGGCGTTAGCAAGAGTTTGTCGCCCTTGTTTATTATACAGTACCCATAGTTTGCTTAGTTTGGGGCCATATAGTTGCCTAGTTGCCGATATTAACAATTCGGGTACCCATCCAAATCTAGACCGGACTATCATGCCTTAACCGGCTGATCTCTCAGGATCCGTAACTCCCCCCCTCTACCCTCCCCTACCATCCCCTCCCCCTTCCCTACCATCCCCTCCCCCCCTTCCCTACCATCCCCTCCCCCCTTCCCTACCATCCCCGTTCCCCCCATTTTTCATAATAATTACCAAGTTCTGACCATGTTTCGTCTTCCCATGTACCAGGGTTGGAGACGTTAGCAAGAGTTTGTCGCCCTTGTCTATTATTACCCATAGTTTGCTTAGTTTGGGACCATATATTTCCCTTGTTTGTCTATATTAACAATTCGGGTACCCATCCAAATCTAGAACGGACTATCATGCCTTAACCGGCTGATCTCTCAGGATCCCCCTTCCCTACCACCCCCCATCCCCATACCCCCATTTTAAGCTATATTTTTCATAATAATTACCACGTTTCGTGTTCCCATGTACCAGGGTCGGAGGCGTTAGCAAGAGTTCCCAAGGAGTTCGTGGTGCAAAGCAACGCGGCCGCGAACCCACCAATGCTGCTGATCCAGTTAGCGCACTTCGTGAAGATACACCCCGATCTGTTCGCACTGCACTCACCACACAGAGCTATACTGGATCGAATGTTCACAAGACTCCAGGTTAGTTCTGCAATCCTGGTACCTAGTTTATAAACAAAGGTATTTTAAGCAGTTACTGTAGCCTATAGATGCTTGCAAAGGCATCGCTCGCACGTTGCTGATCTAATGGGTAGGGGGCAGAGGATGGGGAAGGGGAGGGGGGGTCGGGCGCAGTTACCGTAGCCTATAGATGCTTGCAATACCAAAGGCTCGCACGTTGCCGACCTGAAGTGAAGTGGGGCAGAGGAAGGGGATGGGGGGAGGGGTTGGGCTAACGGGACTGGGGTCGCAAACAAGCGTACGGCCCGCCGATGTTAAGCAGTTACCGTAGTCTATAGATGCTTGCAATACCAAAGGCATTGCTTGCACGTTGCCGACCTGAAGGGGAGTGGGACAGACGGGAAGGGGGAGTGGGGGGTAGGGCTTCCGGATCTCTCACTCATCGTATGAAACGCAGCTGTAGTACCTACTTTACGCCAAATCCCCCTTCAGGTTGCATCGTCTGAGCGATGATTTTGGTATTGCAAGCATCTATAGGCTACGGTGACTGCTTAAAATTAGGAGTTCAAGCCGCCCGAAGGCCTCTGACAAGGCTTAACGACTGCCTAGATGAGAACAACCGGGATCGACTTTTTACGTGCCCTCCGAAGCACGGAGACGCTCAGTTCAAATGCCACTAAACGGTCACCCATCTCTGACTGACCTTGCCAAGCGTTGTTTGACCTCCGATCGTTTACCAATCAGTGATTGCAGCTGGTTATGGGCGCCACATTTTTTTAAATATACCATATTGGTGTTGAAGCGACTGTAGCCTAGGGGTGAACAGGTTGAGCTAGCAATCAGAAGGCCCCAGGTTCGATCCCCGGTGGGGCATGCACCAATGGATGAATGTTCATCTATGTGCATAATTTACAGTTCGCTGACGGTGAGGGAAAACATCGTGAGGAAACCTACCTATCCCTCGGGATTAGGTAATAGTCAGTTCCTGTATACACGGCGACAAGGTTCACCACCTGTCACGTTGGGTTCTGACTATCTGGTGAAACGTGGGCTTTGAGTTGGTTAATACCTCCACAATGTGGTGGTGTATGGCCACTCAAGCCTCTGACTACCCCCGAACGGGAATAAAAGTCGTGACGTTACATTTACTATTTTATTTTTATTTTTTTATACATCCATGTTGGTGTATGTTTGTTTCCATGAACCTAATACTAAAGGACTGGGTCTAAGCAGCTAAGCCGCGTTGCTTAAACATCGCACAACTAGGCCGGTGACGTCATCACAGTAGGCGTGGCTTAAGTCAGTGTGCTGTTGGCGTTGGTCCTGTGCAGACGTCTTGCCAACGTTCGCATCCCAAATATAATTATATTCGACACTAGATGGCGTCCCTTTGTACGTAATTTTTCATGATCATACACTTAGTGACATCTAGTGCAAATATTTAAACTACGTACTAACATCGACATAAAACGAAGCGAGTAGTTCAGCTATTTCCCGATAGATAGATGCCACGCATTTCTTAACCCCCACCACCCGCGCCATCCCGTGCAAATTACCACGCGTTGTTTAATAGAGAAATCTAATAAGGGCACCTCTTTCTTAAGTCTTTACTCTATGGTTTGTTTCAGACCTGGTACCAATGGTTTCAAACAACCCAAAAAGGTGAAGAACCCACCTCCTACAGATGGCGGCTGCGGGAAGACGACGGACTCCAGTTGAACCCTAAAACGCTCACCTCAGGATTAGACGACTACCCGAGGTAAATCTCTTAACCACTTCGATTGTATGTCACCCTGGTACTTTTGAATTTTATACTGGATATTTACAACGACTTTACAACGATATTACAAAGCTAAGCTAAGTGGTGGAGCTGTAGCCAATTGACTGCAGCTCATGCGGGCTGGCTCGACCGGGGTAGTACCACCCTCTCACAGAAGATCGGCGTAAAGTAGTTTATAGCTGCATTTGGTACGATGCAGTGGACGTCTTTTTTATGGGACTGAGGTGGCAAACGAGCGTACGGCCCGCCTGACTCAAGCTATTACCGTAGCCTATAGATATGTGCAATACCAGAGGCATCGGTCACACGTTGCCGACCTGAAGGGGAGTGGGACAGAGGGAGGGGAAGGGGGGAATTGGGTTTCCGGCTCTCTCACTCATCGTTAGAAATGCAGCTGTAATAGCCACTTTACACCGATCTTCTGTGAGAAGGTGGTACTACCCCGGTCGAGCCCGCCCGTATATGAGTTGCAGTCGATTGGTTACATTTTGGTTTCACCACCAATAAAATTATCTCTCGGCTGAGATGATGATGATGATGATGGTGATGATGATGATGATGATGATGGTGATGATGATGATGATGATGATCATGGTGATGATAATGATGATGATAATGATGATGATGATGATGATGATGTGTTCCCAGGGCGTCCCATCCATCGGATATAGAGCGGCACGTGGACCTGCGGTGCTGGATGTACGCCGGCGCCGACGCCATGGCCACCATAGCCCATGTACTGCACAGAGACCCCAGGAAGTAAGTATAAAGTTTTAGCGGAGATGGCAAGATGTCCCAATAGTTCTCAATACCCCAATACCTCTCAATGCTCCAATGGTTATCAATGCTCCAAGGCATCAGAAGTTGTTTTAAAAAATATGTATGCATTTGATATACAGGGTTATTGAAAAAACATTAACAACCTTGCAGGACTGTATTACTGACATCATAAACAACAACTTTTGTTCTATGACTTTTTACAAAACATAATACATTTAACAAAAAATCACTTTCTAAAATGTATGAAACAAGAAAATATTCTCATCTGGAGGAAAACCATGGTACGTGGTTGTATTCCACTTTGCCCTAAAGTAACTAAACGGACCACGGCTATCCTCTAGACTAGATGAGCATATTTCATACATTTTAAAGTGTAATTTTTTCTTAAAATTTATTGTTGTTTTGTAAAAAGTCATAGAGCAAAAGTTGCTGTTTTTAATGTCAGTAATACATTCCTGCATGGTTGTTAATGTTTTTCCAATAACCCTGTATTTGGACATAAGTCATTCAATTAAAAAATATTCAATAAAATCGTAAATTCGCTACCAACGTCATCGCGTTTTTAGTACCTTCTTGAATTGTTGATATAAGACTACATTGCTGTAAAACTACCCCCAAATGTAAAGAAAGTTATAATGGAAATACACTGACTTCACAAATAACTTTTGTTCTTACAAACGCTTTGTAATTCCATTGTATAAACTGACAAAAAGTAACTTTAAATTTGGTGATTAAAAATCTTATTTGCATGACTTAAATCGATCGGTTCCAGGTTCGAAGCCATAAGGGACCAGTTAGGAGATGAAGAGCTGTTGAACGAATTGCACTGGTCTTCACTCTCGCAGACATATGCTGACTACGGTGAGTTTCTGCCACCCTGGTACTTTTGATTTTTATAATAAATATTTACAACGCTATTACAATGCCTTTACAACTGTTTTACAAAGTCAAGCGGTAGACAATTGACTGCAGTTCATATATGGACAGGCTCGACCGGGGTAGTACCACCCTCTCACAGAAGATCGGCGTAAAGTAGCTATTACTGCTGCGATTCGTACTATGAGTGACTATGGTGAGTTATGTCACCCTGGTACTTTTGATTTTTATAATGGATATTTACAACGCTTTAACAATGCCTTTACAACGCCTTTACAAAGCCAAGCGGTAGCCAATTGACTGCAGTTCATATACGGGCTGGCTCGACCGGGCTAGTACCACCCTCTCACAGAAGATCGGCGTAAAGTAGCTATTACTGCTGCGATTCGTACTATGAGTGACTATGGTGAGTTATGTCACCCTGGTACTTTTGATTTTTATAATGGATATTTACAACGCTTTAACAATGCCTTTACAACGCCTTTACAAAGCCAAGCGGTAGCCAATTGACTGCAGTTCATATACGGGCTGGCTCGACCGGGCTAGTACCACCCTCTCACAGAAGATCGGCGTAAAGTAGCTATTACAGCTGCGATTCGTACTATGAGTAGAGCCGGAAGCCTAAACAGCGTACGGGCCCGCCTGATGCTAATCGGTTACCGACGGTAGCCTATAGACGCTTGCAACACCAAAGGCATCTCACGTTGCCGACCTGAACGGTAGTACGCCACAGGGGGAAATGAGGGGGGTTATACTTCCGATTGCTGTACGAAATGCAGATAAAATACCTACTTTACGTCGACCGTGAGAGGGTGGTATTACCCCGAGCGGGCCCATATATGAGTTGCAGTAAATTAGCGACTTGGGGCGTCCAGCTCTCTCCTTATCGTACGAAACGTAACTATAATGGCTACTTTACGTCGATCTTCCGTGAGAGGGTGGTATTACCCTCGCCTCTACCACCACCAACTTTCTATAAAATATGAAGGGCGTGGTCTGCTAAGGCGTGTTTCACACTAGGCCTGCACACGGACGGCGTGCGGCTCGTGCGACAACAGCCTAAGACTCCTTCCGAGAGCCCCCGCGTGGTCCGCAGCGTGACCGCGCCGCCGCAGACCAGACTCGTGACGTCAGCGTTTGGTGAGAACAATCTCTTGTATTTCATGCGTCCCTAGTACCATCAGTAATATAGTAGTATCTAGTAGTAGTATAGATAGATAGATAGACAGATAATTCTTTATTAATCTAACACTAGAAAAAACAAACACTTATAAATTACTAGCTTTTCCCCGCGACTTCGTCCGCGTAGAATTTAAATTTTAAAAAATCGGGACTGATCCCGGATCCCGCATCTCGTATCCCGGATCCCAAAAATATAGCCTATGTTACTCAGGGATAATGTAGCATTCTAATGGTGAAAGAATTTTTGCAATCGGTCCAGTAGTTTTTGAGTTTACTCATAACAAACATCCATACAAATCTTCTCTCTTTATAGTATTATAAGTATAAGTATAGAGACAGAAAGTGGAAAATGGGCGACCTTATCACTAATAGTGATCTCTACCAGGCAACCTTTGGATGGAGAGGATCTAAAGAAAAATAATACGGAGGTGTACTTACATAAATTACCACTTATACATACACATAAATTACATTACATAAACAAGAAAATATTACATAGACTGATATACTTATACCTACTACATAATGGCTAAATTAATATAACAGCACGTAATAGCATGGGAATAGGCAAAATAAATACATAAATAAAGTATAAGTAAGTGTAATAGTTAGTAGTTGTAGTACTAGTAGTAAAAGTAGCGGCATTCTACGATGGCTGGTTTGACATGTGGGGGGGGGATGAACCTTATTATAACGGAATAAGACTGGCCGTTTTAAAAAAATAAGAATGTCAAAGAATGAATGCGAAAATGAATCTTATTCCGTTATAATAAGGTTCATCCTTTCCCCCTCCCACGTGTCAAACCGGCCATCGTAAAGTGCCACTATTATAGTATACAGGGTTATTGGTAAAACACTAACAACCTTGCAGGGGCGTATTACTGACATCTAAAACAACAACTTTTGTTCTATGACATTTAAAAAAAAAAAAACCCCACTCTAAAATGTATAAAAATCTGTTCGCAGGCTACGTGTCCCTATTCCCTATGCTACTGAAAGTATTGAAGCCTGAAAGCGACAAGTTGGGCAAAATACTGGAAGACCTGGACAAACCCGACCTGCTGTGGTCACCGTATGGCCTCAGGTGAGTTAATCTCAACATGCTCCTTTAAACGAGGGGGGAGGCCACTTGACATCAGGACTGGTAGCACAGCCGGCGATAATAAAACAGATCGCGAGATAAATTGATTTCGTCTCATTCCTTTAATGGATGTAAGAGAGGGGGCGACTTGGTTCGATATAATACCTGACATGTCTTGTCTTGGCGCGTGTGCTAGCCCTGCAGTTACAGTTTATGAACTCCTGGTAGTTATAATCATTACGCACGAACCTACTTACTGTGGGGGGATTAATTTCTACAGGTCCCTGTCAACATCGGATTAATTTCTACAGGTCCCTGTCAAAATCGTCTTTTTCCTACAGGTCCCTGTCAAAATTGTCGTTTTTCCTACAGGTCCCTGCCAAATCGTCTTTTTCCAATAGGTTCCTGCCAAATCGTCTTTTTTTACTACAGGTCCCTGTCAAAATCTACTTTTTTCTATAGGTCCCTGTCAAAATAGTCTTTTTTCTACAGGTCCCTGTCAAAATCGTCGCCATTGTACATGAAACGGAACACGGAACACGACCCGCCATACTGGCGCGGGCAAGTCTGGATCAATATAAACTACTTGGCTTTGTCTGCGTTGAAACACTACGCCAGTGTCGAGGGGCCATACGCCGCCCGCGCTAAGGAACTCAACGGACGGCTCAGAGACAACGTTGTTAGTGAGTAGCTCTTCTGTTATATGCTACCCTAGTACTTTTTTATTTTTTATTTGATGATTTTAGTAAAAAAAAAAAGTATTAGTCCTTTTTTTATAGGTCTGAGTAGCAAACAAGCGTACGGCTCACCTGATGTTAAGCAGTTACCGTAGCCTATAGAATATATGCTTGCAATACCAAAGGCATTGCTCGCATGATGCCGACCTGAAGGGTAGTGGGATGGAGGAAGGGAAGGGAGAGGTTGGGCTTCCGGCTCTCTCACTCATCGTACGGAACGCACCTGTAATACTTTACGCCGATCTTCTGTGAGAGGGTGGTATTACCCCGGTCGAGCCAGTATATGAGCTGCAGTCAATTGGCTACAACTTGCTCTAACCACCAGTAATCGCTTGACTTTGTAATGGCTTTTTAAAGCGTTGTAAATATCCATTTGAAAAATCAAAAGTACCAGGGTGACATGAACTCACCGTAGTCTGCGAGTGTGAACACCAATGCAACTCATTCAACAACCCTCTCACTCGTACGAAACGCAGCAGTAAAAGCTACTCCACGCCGATCTTCTGTGAGAGGGTGGTACTACCCCGGTCGAGCCAGCCCGGATATGAACTGCAGTCAATTGGCTACCACTTGGCTTTGTAAAGGCGTTGTAAAGGCATTGTAAAAGCGTTGTAAATATCTATTGTGAAAATCAAAAGTACCAGGGTGGCAGAAACTCACCGTAGTCAGCGTATGTGAAGACCCGTGCAATTCGTATGTTTGTATTAATCAAAATGTCCTCGCCAGGGAACATCCTGAGCGAGTACAAGCGTACTGGGTACCTGTGGGAGCAGTACTCGGGCGAGGACGGGAAGGGCTCCGGCTGCAAGCCCTTCACCGGCTGGACCGCCCTGCTAGTACTCATCATGGCGGACGAGTACTAAACTAGTACTGTACTACCAAAGACCTATATGTTATAGACGACGTACAGTTGGGTAGCCCCGTTCGTCTATACAATATGTTAAGAAAACCCTGTCCGACCCGAAAACGTATTGTTGGGTATCGAGACTAGATTCTAATTTTGTAAAAAAAAACTTTTTTTATTTTATTTTTTAAATTTTAGAAAAAATATTTTTTTTTTTGCATAGTAAGTGTCCCACTGCTGGGCAAAGGCCTCCCATATTTTTTTGGAAAACAGATACCCCGTTTACATAAAAAAATAATCATAAAATGACGTCATCACATACTTTGTGGTCAGAGGTGCCGCCACACGATCTAACATAATTACTTCCGGTAACGGTGTTGTCATATTTTTAAAATTTGCTACATTTTGAGGGAAAAAGGCAAAAAAAAATGGCATTTTAAATTGTCATTAATATGTTTACTATCATGAATATATATTTTTTTGTTATTTGGTCATGTGATTGGGAAATCTAAATGCCGGTTTCGGCTCGGACAGGGTTTTTTTAACATATTGTATGCGCACTGCATATGTGTGACCGGACCAGGGGCCTTAAATTACGTCACACGAATTTCATAATTTTTGACCGCCCCCCTCCTTGTCACATTTGCTAGACTCCACCTCCCTAGTGTGACGTCACATAATTTTTACAATATTAATTTTACATCTAGATGTAAAAAACTTTTTCTATAATATTTTGTGGGTACAAAAGTTTTTTCGTTAACAGTGCACTGTTTCGCGTTTTAATACTTAGGCCCGTATTAATAAAGCGATCTCAAGATTGAGATCGAGCTTAAGATGCTGTTTTTGACATTTCCATACATTAAACGTCAAAACTGCATCTTAAGATCGATCTCAACGTTGAGATAGATTTTTAATACTGGCCTTAGGGGCCATCCATTAATTAAGTCACACGAATTTCATGATTTTTAGACCCATCCCGCCCTTGTCACAGCTGGTCACATTTGCGAGACTCCCCCCTCCCTGTGTGACGTCACATATTTTTTAAAATATACAGAAATTTTCAAAAAATTTCGTAAAAAATTCAAATTTCGGTTTTAATACTTAGATATATTAGATTTTTAAATGTGACGTCACGAAACTTAGGACCCCTCCCACCCCCTTGTCACACAATGTCACATTTCGTCGACCCCCTCCCCCCCTTTACGTGTGACGTAATTAATGGATGTTCCCTTAGATATATGACGTTATGAAATGTGACGTCACGAAACTTAGGACCCCTCCTACCCCTTGTCATACTTCGTCGACGCCCTCCCCCATTTACATGTGAATTAATTAATGTTAATGTTATGTTGTTAATTTAACTTGCCGTTCAACTCAGTTGAACTGAACTGATGCTCAGTTCGAAATGCCACTATATGGTCACCCATCGCTGACTGACCTTGCCGAGCGTTGCTTAACCTCCGATCGTTTACCGATCAGTGATTGCAGCTGGCTACGAGCGCCTTATGGACACCGCAGACATGCTACTTTTTGCATCGGCGATCGACGATTTAGTCGCTTTTAGCATCGCAATCGCTGCGTCCGAACGCAGAGTCGCCAAAACGCGATGCAGTCGCAACATCGCCGATCTCCGATGCAAAAAGAAGCATTTCTGCGGTGGCCCTTATTCATCCCATAAGGGGGTTGAATAGGGGATGAAAGTTGGTATGGAAATCTGCCGCACAGTTTATAAAGGCAGTAAGTTCCAAGCAATCAGTTGTACTTACTGCGTTTATAAATTGTGCTGCAGAAATACTGTCTGGCACTCGGATAGTAGCATAAGTAGCAACATGATAATAATATTTGGATCTGTATAATTAATTCAGTACTTAACTACATTTAAATGAATTCCGGTAAATAGTATTCCGATTCTGAATTAGGTCACTTAGGGTCCGACCGAGGTCTCGGTCTCGGCCGTTCTCGGCTATAATTTACTTCTCGGTCTCGGCTATAATTTACTTCTCGGTCTCGGCTATAATTTACTTTTCGGTCTCGGCTATAATTTACTTCTCGGTCTCGGCTATAATTTACTTCTCGGTCTCGGCTATAATTTACTTTTCGGTCTCGGCTATAATTTACTTTTCGGTCTAGGCTATAATTTACTTCTCGGTCTCGGCTATAATTTACTTCTCGGTGTCGGCTGTAATTAACTTCTCGGTCTCGGCTATAATTTACTTTTCGGTCTCGTTCCCGGCGAATATTTTGGGGGAACCTCGGCCGTGGCTGTAAGTGCTATATCGCACGAGGACACCAGGGGTAGCGCAACCAGTCGCTCCACCAACAAAATGTATAGAGCTGTATGGAGGGTATCGCACCTGGTGTCCGCTTGGTAGCGCAACCAATTCGGTGTCGGCTACCGAATCACCCGCTGGTGGCGCCACCATGGTTGTCTCGTGGGATATCGCACTAAATGACTGGGAATCATTTATTTTATGGTGGCGCGCGGTCGGCTGATAGTATTTTTTAGATTTTTTTTATAATTATGTCATAACTTTGATATGATCATCACTTGCTTACGGTGACGGAAAACATCGTGAGAAAACTTGCATATCTTAGAAAATCTAACAAATATTCAAGAGACATGTGAAATCTACCCGCATTGGGCCAGCGTGGTGGATTATGGCGTGAATCCCCCTCGCATTGAGGGGAGGCCCGTGCCCAGTGGGACGTTAAAAGGGCAAACATTATTTATATTATGAATATTTATGTAATTCCTCGGTCTCGACTGAGATGAACTTAGTAATAGGGTCCCGTTTTAGCCTTTAGGTACGGAACCCTAAAAAATTAGCCTCGGTCGGACCTTAGCAGGATTTCATTGTAAATGGAATCTTAGTTACAGGATAACTATAATAATAATTAGACGTCTATTATATTATTATTTACGTAATTAATAATTAATTATAAAGAGTAAAGACAACGGTTTGTGATTCAAGATTATAAGTTTTATATGTTCAGTGTTGTACGTATATTTTTGTAAATATCATCTTTGTTGTTTAATAAATGATTTGGACGGAATATTTTTTTTATTTCCACTTCCTTTAAGCAAACGATCGACGACGACATTTCTTTAGGTAGTGTCCCAATGGAGATCCGTAACGAATTTAGTTGAGAATGCAGATTTATAGAGCTAAGAAATCCATAACATACAGTGCAAAAATGTTTGTTCTACGACAAAAATTGTCGAAGTTATGACCAAATTACTAGCGAAGTTCGCGCGCGGTTGCTGTGACGTCACGAGGACCGCTCGCGCGTTGTATAGTCCGATTATTAATTAAACGAAGTAAACTGACAGCTGAAAATTTCATTGTTCTATGAATTTGAACCTTATTTGTTATATTTATATCGAAACGTGACATTTGCACCTGTCAGTTTACTTCGCCTAATTAAAAATCAGACTATAGTGAATGGCGGCGAGGGCACACCGCGCCTTCAAGCCGATCCGGCCGTGTGACGTCACACATGCCGGGGCAGTTAAACAGTTAAAACATTTTACTATTAACTTTATTTACACTATTAACTACTTATAAAATATTAAATACTAAATCACTCTGCAGTTTTCAAATCATCATCTTTGCTACCCAATTTCTGTTGCTCAAACATCAGCCTTAATTGCTCAGTTGCTGATACAGGCAATCTATTATTTGCTCCGAACTCAGCATTTGGCAGCTCTGCGGTGTTCAACCCTGGTTCTTTGAATGTGAACGGTGTCCAAGGCCCCTGGATGGATGGGTGGTCGGTGTACTGGTACTTGCGCAAGCGCACAGCCGCAACGTCGCCCTGCTGCGTGCGGAGCACTTCGATCCATTTAGTTATTTCTGAGTGTGTTTTGTTGTGCGTCGTCATCCATACTCGATCGCCATTTACTGAGAAAATAACATCAATAAGTGTCTTGCGTACTGGTTCGAAGGTATATCTTCGATTCTGGGTTCAATACTGCAGATAATAATAATAATATCCTGGGACATTTTTTACACACGGCTATCTGATCCCAAAAAAAAAAGCAAAAGCAGTGATAGCCGATTGGTTAAGCACGCGTTTTACGGGTTTAAGGTCCTGGGTTCAAACCCCGGCTCAAACCTCTGGATTTTTCAAAATCTATGTGTGAAGCATAACTTTAATATGATTATCACTTGCTTACGGTGAAGGAAAACATCGTGAGGAAACCTGAATGTGTTAGACATGTGAAATCCACCAACCCGCACTGGGCCAGCGTGGTGGATTATGGCCTGAATCCCCCTCGCATTGAGGGAAGGCCCATGCCCAGCAGTGGGATGTTAAAAAGGCTACTATTATTATTACCTGATCCCAAACTAAGCAGAGCTTGTACTATGGAAACCAGATAACTGATATTACTACAAATACTACTTTTTGTTTGTAAATACTTAGTATACATAATACACCCAGACTCGGGACATGCACCCATGTTCATGCTCACCAATGCATGTCCTGGTTAGGAATCAAACCTCCAACCTGCAGCGTGAAAGGCAGAATCTATACCAAACACGCCAACTGGCCCGTCAAAACAAAACCCAGAAAAATGAATTGCTTTTATCATCCCTCCTGATCAGATTCAACTTATAATAATAAAAAAAAAAATATATAACGTCACGACTTTTATCCCCACTCGGGGGGTAGTCAGAGGCTTGAGTGGCCATACACCACCACATTGTGGAGGTATTAAGCCAACTCAAAGCCCACGTTTCACCAGATAGTCAGAACCCAACGTGACTGGTGGTGAACCTTGTCGCCGTGTATACAGGAACTGACTATTACCTAATCCCGAGGGATAGGTAGGTTTCCTCACGATGTTTTCCCTCACCGTTAGCGAACTGTAAATTATGCACATAGATGAAAATTCATCCATTGGTGCATGCCCCACCCGGGACAACTCAACTTACAATACTCGGCAACAATGACAGGGCTGCGATGTCTCCGCGGCTTGAGGTACACCACCACACTGGGGTTGTACTTGGCAAAGTCCACCAAATCTTGTTCTATGAAGTCCCTGGAAGAGATCAATAGACACTGAAGATGGACTAATTAATGGATTTAACAAAACGAATAATCCCACCAATATTATATGTGAAAGTTTGGATGGATGTTTGTTACTCTTTCATGCTAAAACGACTGAACGGATTTGGATGAAATTTGGAACACAGATAGTTTATAACCTGGATTAACACATAGGATACTTTTTATCCCGGAAAATGACAGGTTTCTGTGGGATTTTAAAGTTGTCGCGGGCAGAAGCTAGTACAATAATAAATTATCGGCTGAATAACACACCAACGTTATGGGCCAAACCAAGCAACGCTTGTACTATGGGTACCGTACAATGGACTGGGGGCGATCCCAGTGACACCCAGACCAGGGCAAATTACGAAAAGGCCATTTCAGACATTTGACCCAGCTGGTATTGTATAACCACAAGGATTAGCCGAGCGGTCAATAAATTAAGTAAGTTGGTGTGTTAGTCTTCTTCTTATCGTATGGTTCCCTGGTACCTGGTGTCAGAGTTGTTCAAGCCGGGCGGCCTCTGACAAGGCTTAACAACTGCTGCGTAGATGACAATAACCGGGATCGACATTTTACGTGCACGAAGACGCTCTGTTCGAAATGCCACTCAATGGTCACCCATTTCTGACTGACCCTGCCGTGCGTTGCTTAACCGATTGCTTACCGATCAGTTATTGCAGCTGGCTATGAGCGCCTCCAAAATTGTGTGTTATAGCGATATTATATTGAATTAATTACCTCATACCCCTGCTCGCACCGTGAGTTTTACAAAACTTAAGCACAATTCTCTGCAACTGGCACACGTATCGCCCGACACCATTTTGCAGCGGCGCCCGGACGAAGCCGGACTTCAGAAATATATTATTATACGACATTTTGATTCAGAATTTATTATTTTCTGTTCTATTTACACTTATTTTGAGGTTAGAATATTGTTGACAGGGGAAAAAGTAGAAATGTTAGAAATTTGTCTATGCTATTAGTATACTTTGTGGTGCCATCTATTGTGGAATAGCTCAAACGATTTAAGATGAAAATTGTGTAGAGTGACATCTATTGTCCAATAGCACAACAATTAACTAAAGTATGCATTCACGGTATCTTGATGTTTCCGCGGTTGGTGGCATTGGTGCTATTGTTCTATCATACCACTAGAGGTGACTACTTACACTGAATATCAACAAAAATTCTACAGACGCTGAAAATTTAAAAGTTCAAAGATGTCTTATTTTCCATATATTCATGTTCACAAACTGAAATTAAATATTCCCATTTATTTTACCCGAAACAAGGTGTGCTCGAACCCAAGATATAGGTGTTTTCCTAGTTTGGGACTCACCAAATACTAGGTTTAGAAATTAGAACAGCAGCTGTAACCTATTTATCAACACTGAAAAAAATAACAATAGTGAACTCATTTTTTTGTTATTTTTGACACGTCATATGTTATTAACATAAATTAAAAAAAAACAAACTGATTATTTTCAAAACATTTTAATAAAAAAAACATAATATTTACAGAGCGAACGAGTAAATACAACTTTATCGTACTAAATTAATTTGCGTATCAAATTGCACATTACACAGATATGGCTAGGTAATAATAATATTATAGATTTTTTTAAATAAGCCTACAACGAAATTAGTAAATAAGTCAAGTGGACACAGCGCCCCTAGCGGCGAATTAATTAATCATGAGGCTCGGATAATGCGATATTTTTTATTAAAATGTTATTTTATTAACAATTTATTGCACTTATTTATTATATTTTACTTCAATTACTCTTTCTCTTCGACATGAATTAATAAAAGAGTAAAAAGTAATTAAATTATTTCTTATTTTATTTAAATGGGTCGATGCCAATTCTGCTGTCTACAAATCAAAAATATACTAAGTTTGACACAACACTAAAAAAACACTAGTTTAGTTCAGTTTTTGCATCAACAAAATTAGCACCACCACTCAAAAGTATGATCCTTTAAGGTACCCGATCATTTCCGAACGAACAATTGTATAGATTATGACGTTCAAAATTTAAAATTGGAAGGTCTACTACGAGATTTGATATCACGAAAACCTTTTAAATTTCGAATCTTTTCATATATTTACCATCAGCGCCTCTAGCGGCAACGTATGATAACTTTGAAATGAAAAGATTCGAATTGTAACCGTCGAGCGTAGGCCGCTCGATTTTGTTTTCGTATTTGGGATCGCCCTACTAAGTGCATTGTAAGGTACCCACAGTACAAGCGTATCTTAGTTTGGGACCATACATCATTCAGATAGCAATAAAGTTTTCGTACAAAACTCAAAATGAAGAATAACCGCCGAATTTACAAGGATTATTGGCCATTTTATAATGATTTTAAAAAGCAATTTTAGGTATAAAAGTGATTTGTAATGCCATTGTAAATCCATAATAACCTCTATAAATTAATCTTTATTCCTTTCTTCCAATTGCTTTATTCTGACGGGCACTTGAACAGCTGGCAGGTCGACGCTCTTGGCGCGCCGGCGGCCATTTTGGAACTCTATGGCGGTGAGGCGCGCCTGCGCGGGGAGCGGGGCGAGATCGGGCAACGTCGGGCGCTTCCGGACCGGCTCGGGAGTACGAAGCGTACCGCCTGTGGACATTAGTTAATACGAGAAAGAGAGATTAGAATCTATAAATAAACTTACAAAAATAATAGTAGTATTATAGGTATACCACAAGTGCTGTACCGCGCCTTAGGTATGCGCGGGGAGGCGGCGAGAGCGAAGCGATGACGGCGAGAGCGATGAGCCCCCCGTCTCGCCGCTCGCGTACCTAAGGCGCGGTACCGCGCTTGCGGTATACCTATAGTATGTATATAAATAAATAAATATCGCCAGACAAGCACATCAACTGTATGGTCCCAAACTAAGCAACGCTTGTACTATGGGTACCGTACAATGGACTGGGGGCGATCCCAGTGACACCCAGACCGGGGCCCAGTCGCTTAGACATTGCTATTGCGCTGCTATAGTGATCGACCTTCTGATTGGTCGGTGAGGATCAACCAACCAATCAGAGGGGCTGTCACTATAGGAAAATGCCACAGTGGCGCCACAATGGCTACGTGACTTAGGACCCTAGGCAAATTACGAAATGGTCGTTTCCGAAATTTGCCTCTGGCGGGAATCGAACCCGCGACTACCCGATGCTGTAAGCTGAGCAACCTGCGCTCGAACCACTGCGCATGGCGGTCGTTAAAGTGGTTGGACCAAAGAAATTATAATAAAAAAGGTGGTTTTAACGGTTTCGGGTTCAATCCCCATCTAGATCATTGCCATCCTTCTCACCGCCATAACGCAAGAGAGAGCGTGCAATATGTTCAGGGGCCCTACCACCACCTCTTATAGCAGTATTATTTTAACCTTACAGCGACTTTTTGTAATATGTAATGTAATGTAATGTAACGTCACGACTTTTATCCCCGTTCGGGGGTAGTCAGAGGCTTGAGTGGCCATACACCACCACATTGTGGAGGTATTAAGCCAACTCAAAGCCCACGTTTCACCAGATAGTCAGAACCCAACGTGACAGGTGGTGAACCTTGTCGCCGTGTATACAGGAACTGACTATTACCTAATCCCGAGGGATAGGTAGGTTTCCTCACGATGTTTTCCCTCACCGTCAGCGAACTGTAAATTATGCACATAGATGAAAATTCATCCATTGGTGCATGCCCCACCGGGGATCGAACCTGGGACCTTCTGATTGTTAGCTCAACGTGTTCACCCCTAGGCTACAGTCGCCCTTTGTAATATGACGTACCTTATTGTCATGACAATAAGAAACGTCATTCGCTGTAAGGTTAAAATAATACTGCTATAAGAGTTGGTGGTATAGTCCCAGTTATGTATTTAGGTAGATCTTTAGGACAGTATCATACATAGGTACCTACTTTTTGGCTTAAGGGGTTATTACACTGAACTAAATTTAGGCCACTTAATTTACGTTACTGTATTTAGGGAAGTGTAATCGCATTCAGCAAGCTATTCAGAAGCTAGAATGGTTTAAATATTTAGAAACTTCTTAATTTAGGCTTCTTAATTTAGCCAAGTGTAATAAGCTCTTTACAACTAATATTCGATTTTCAATGCTATTTAAAGCATTTAAAAACAAATTCCATCCCTGTAAAGGCAATAAGCTTTACTATAGCAAGTCAAATATTAAAAAAAAAATTACAGAAAAATAAAAGAACGACAGACACAAAATGGCGCAATTATTAACACACATAGAATGGCATATAAAAAGCGTTTAACACATACACAATTAGGGGGTGTCCATCAATTACGTGACGCATTTGGGGGGGGGGGGGGGGTAGGGGGTCTCGGCAAATCGCACGTATTTTTTTTTATAACAAGAAACAGAGTAAAATTGCGGGAAAAAAAACATATTTTTCCACAAGAATATGGCTTTTGAAACATCTCACGTGAGATTAGAGGGAGGGGGAGGGGGTCGAGCAAATTTCACGACATTTCACCAAGGGGGGAGGGGGTCGAAAAATCACAAAAATCGCCTCACGTAATTTTGCACGCCCCCTAATTTGTAGCAGTATATAAGTACTAATATACATTCTTTACATTGTATATGTATGTGTGTTTGTGTGGTTATGTACTATAGATATGTAGTACTCACTACTACAGTCGTGTTAATTCGTGTATAGTTCGCGACAGGTCGAGATGACATTCGGGTTATGAGCTTTTTGCAGAATAAAATCGGAATCAAAATAAGCAGGACCCGCAACGCAACAGAATAATTTAATTTAATAATTTTGTGGGCGATTTTAATTGTTTATCGGGTCCTGTTAATTTTGATTCGGATTTTATTCTGCAAAAAGCTCATAACCCGAATGTCATCTCGACCTGTCGCGGACTATAAGTTGTGTAGTTTTGTGAAATAATGAAATAAAACCAGACAATGGTTGTCCCAATACCATACCTCATTTAATTACTGTGAATGATGAATATATCCTGTGCTAGTGATTTTAAAGTACGAAATATGTCGTAGTGTAGGTCTAATCAAATACATTTTTAGGGTTCCGTAGTCCATACGAGGAACCCTTTCAAGATCACCAGTCCGTCCGTCCGTCCCAGTCTGTCACAGTGCCATCATTTCTATTATTTATATTTTTTAATACCTATTTTGATGAAATCAACTTGCGTCAGATACTGTAGAAATGAATGTAAAAAATGTATTGTTTTCGGAATTTTCGTTTTCGCTAAATTTCCCTGAAATGGTCACGAATAGCGTAAAATGCGTGACTATTTTACATAATTTTTGCGGGATTTCTAATGAGTCTGCTAGAAAATCTGAAAAATTAATTGCATTGGCAATGTTGCTATGTGGCACTACTAGACCCGTATTAATAAATCGATCTCAAAGTTGAGATCGATCTTAAAGCTTTGACGTTTAATGTATGTAACATCTGTCAAAAGAGCGTCTTAAGTTCGATCTCAATCTTGAGATCGATTTATGAATACGGGCCTTAGATGCCCAGAGCTATGGTAATTACCGTCCTATTTTCAATGGAGCCAGTAAATTTCTCATTTTTACTTTTTGACAGGTCGTGTAAGTATCTACTGTAGGTAAAATTACAATTGTTAAGTGCCCCCGTAGGCCTTAACGAAATTTTTTTAATGGTTTTTCGACTTTAAAATAACCAGCACAGTGTGGTAAGGTCGCCAGTTACGGACAGCACACAGATCGAGTTGGCGAGTGCTCACCTATGTACACGTGTTGTTCACATACCCTTGCGGCGCGGCGCGGCGGGCTCGGGCGTCGCCTCGTCGGCCTGCAGTTGTTCGCAGCCGTCGGCTCGCGTGCGGGCCCCTAATTTCGGAGCGCTGGGTACACAGACGAACAGACATTAGGCTGGTTACAATTTAAAATACTACCACATACTGTTAAATATCATAGATACGGCCGAATACTCAAAGCTCATATTTCGAAACGGAATTCCGTACGGAAATTTCGTATGTATGTGGCGGGCCTTAATAGCTAGTTTTCTAATGACTAATAACTGAAGGTACCAGGGTATCATAAAATCAAAGAGGTGTGTAGTGTTGCTAAAGAAGAGTCTAATATTCTATTATGGTGAGAGACCTTCAGTAATAGGTATATTTGACACATTTGATAGGTTCCACTTCTAAAGAGAGAGACGTAGGTATATGTAGATAGAGAGGGAAGCATGAACAAAGGAACAAAGGCAGCAGGGAGAAGAGACAAGGACAGAAGAATGACAGAAAGAAAAGGCGAGAAGGAGAGAACCTGATAGAGAAAGTGAGAGAGTGTGAAAAAGAGAGATAGAATCAAAAACACAGTGTCAATGCAGTCCAAAGTACCAGGGTCGCAGTATCGTATAAGAGGTCTCCTCACTTCTGTTCGAACAGTATCTTGGTGAGTCGCGCCACTTCGCCGCGCAGATGGTGAAGCTCCTTGTCTTTAGCTCGAGACTCCTGCTCGGCTGTGCGCTCCCGGGCGGTAAGGCGAGCGCGCATGTCATCAAAACTATTAAATAATTAATTAATAAATTAATTAATTTTTAATTAATTAATTAGTTGATAAATATACACAGTTCAAACGGGGAACGGTCAAAAGGGCCACCTTGCGTTGCTGACCTAAAGGGGTGTGGGATACCGAACAAGGGGGAGGGGGGTGGGCTTTCGGCTCTCTCACTCATTGTACGAAACGCAGCTGTAATAGTTGCTTTACGCCGATCTTCTGTGAGAGAGTGGTACTACTTGACGGGCCCGTTAGCGTGGTTGGCGCGGAGGCGCCTTTCACGCTGCAGGTCGTAGGTTCGATTCCTACCCGAGACATGCATTTGTGTGCATGAACATGTCTGTATGTCCGGAGTCTGGGTGTATATGTATATTAAGTATGTATTTACAAATAAAAAAGTAGTATATGTAGTAATATCAGTTATCTGGTTTCCATAGTACAAGCTCTGCTTAGTTTGGGATCAGGTTACCGTGTGTAAAAAAATGTCCCAGGATATTATTATTACCCCGGTCGAGCCAGCCCGTATATGAGCTGCAGTCAATTGGCTACAGCTTGGCTCTACCACCTTGAAAACAACTTGAGATGCTGTTGACAGATGTTCGATACATTAAACGTCAAAACTGCATCTTAAGATCGATCTCAATCTTGAGATCGATTTATTAATACGGGTCTAATGGTGCGTTCCATTCACTGTTATTTTTGTAATTTTCGTTCATAAATGTCGTTCCACTCGAACCAACTTGTACTGAAAGTGATCATTTTTAACGCGTTTTTGCAGCGCATCTGCTATGTTTGCCGAGGCGCGCACTGACGGTTTTGACGCGGTGTGGCGCAAGAAATCTGCCTCTTTACTGCGTAGAGTGCGCGACAGCCCCAACGGCATTCTGCGTGCGATAGCAGGGCGGGCTGATAGCCAGCTAATGTGGGCGCTTATTGAGCGTACTAAAACGCTGTTAGTTATAAATTACTAATATAGGATAAGTAAAATGTTACTAACACAGTGGATCTTTAGTTGTCTAAATAAACAAATATATTATTATTATTATTATTAACAGTTTTTGTGAACGAAAATAACAAAAATTACGGTGAATGGAACGCAGCATAAGTATACTCACAGTTTCCTAAGACAAGCGCATTTCCTTGACAAATGTTCGACATTCTCCCTCGACGCTTTCTCTACTTGTTTGATCTTCGTCGCATCTTCTGATCTCTTCTCTCGTAGTTCCTTCTCCCTCGCCAGCGCTTCTCTATTGGTTAGTTACGAGTTAAGGGTAAAAAAAAAGGTTTTGGAATGTTGCCAGTGTTTGGGAGTCTTATATTGTTATGGGGAAACTCAACGCTAAAAAACTATCAAGTTTTATATTATTGTGGATAAATTCTTTATTAGTGCATTAAGAGAAGGGAAAATTAATAATAACAAGTTAAAAAAATATTGAAGAATAGTTTTCTGGCAACTATTAAAAAAGTGTGTTCTAAAAAAAGAAAATTTAAAACTTAAATTTTTTTTTATTCAAAAATTTTGACACATTTTATTTTTAATATAATAATTCCGTAACAAAGTATAAAATATAAAAATGATAAAAAAACAGTAATGATATTGAGCAATGAATGATTTTATCATTAATATTTCAAATAATGATGATGAGACACACTAACCGCCAAATTTATAGTTTTTAGCTGGTTCACAATAGCACAAAGCATTTCTTGGAACAAATACTGATTTGTAATGCCATTGTAAGCCAATCATAACGTCAAATAAATTTGGGGGTTGATATTTTGATTAATTTCGTAATTGTTAATGTTTATAAATACAATTTCATATCTAATATCAGTCCGATCGGCAGTATTATAATAAAAATAATTATTAGTAAATTAATTTGGTATTATTAAAAATAATAAAAGTAGGTAATAGCGGTGACAGACTATAATATTAGACAATTTAAAAAATAATACAAATAAGACAAGCTGTTGAGTTCTTGCCGGATCTTCTTAGTCTCATTAGGACACGTCTAAATATTCATAAATCCACGGACTTACCAACTTTGGACACCGCACTTTAGAACAAAAGTGCCCCAAAAACATACGCTTCAGTGAAGGCCGCGCGATTGGGTTGATATATTGACTGTCTGTATTTTTTTCGACAATAGTGTTGCCTGCTCACATTGCGCTACTGATGATGATGATGATGAATGGAAGCAGCATTACGAACCGTCGTGAAACTAAAATCTATGTGACTAAAAATAGGTTGACTTTGCTTAATAAGTTGTACATAAGATTCACGATCTACAGATCAAAATAAATTTATTTTTCGATAGACCAATCCCATAAATCACTGCCTACGCTAACCCCACAATTTTTTCTGAATTATTCTAAACAAGTTATTCATAGAGCGGAGTCCAAAGGCTTATTGGTCCATGCTCGAATCGCTCATGTCTATCACCGCCATAATACTAATGTTCAAATGAATAGTGGATCATTTATGTCTATAGTATCTAAGGACAGCACTCAGTATACGCGCGGCGCTCGCGAGGCCGAGGCACACGAGGCAGAGCAGCGCCGCGCCGGCCGCGAGGCGCAGCGAGCCGGCCGCGGCGCACGCGCACGCCACCGCCGCGACCAGCGCGCCCACACTGTTGGCCAATCAACTGTGGCTGGACATGTGGCGTCTGGATACTTGTCTACTAGACATGCGTCTCTCAGATATTTTGTCTACTAGGTATGTGTCACCTTGATAATAATGTTTATCGTATTTCCTCAATATTTGTCTCGTACAAAGGTGTTCCCCTAGATATTTTGTCTAGGTACTAGGAATATGTCCTTCTGATAATTGGTCTACTAGAAATGTGTTCCTCTGATAACTTTGTCTACTAGACATGCGTTCGCTGAATATTCACCTACTACACGTGTGTGAACCCCTGACAACTTGTCTAGGTACTCTAGACACGTCCCCCTGTGATATTCTGTCTACTAGAAATGTGTCCCTCTACTAACTTATCTACTCTAGACATATGTCCCCTTGATATTCGTCTGTTAGACGTAGTCTAATAATATTTTTATTAAAATACTGCCTTCTGGAATTTGCTGATGGCGAATACTTACAAAAATGATATAAAATGTATAATGAAAATGTATATTTGCAGTTAATTAGTTAGTCATGACATAAAGGAATGAGGATTAGGTACAGAAATGTCAGATGACAGATATGACCGATTTTATTAAACACAAAACTAAATATTCGCTATACGGCACACATTTCGCATTTTCGTTAAATCATTATAATAATTATATCGTTCGTTATAATATTATACCGTTAAAACGTTATAATAATAATAAAAAAAAAAGGTCTGTCATAGATATTGGTCCTCTAAAATCGGTCACAGAATATGCATGCATAGGTAGCCAAATAGATCCAAAAGACAATATTTTAATCGAATTGTTGTGTTGTAAAAAAAATATTTAAAATCTAAGATTTCAATAATGTTAATATTAGTTTATCAAAAAATCCAAACTTAAATCTTGAGAGGAACTAATTTTGCTACCAACATATTCTTTAGTGTTTTAGATAGGTGATTATTATATTAATGATTGAAAAGGGAAGGTTACTGACTTGAACTGACGCGAGCTGTCCAAATAATTCTAGGTCCGTGGTAGAGCACAGAATAATTATTCTATCTCATGGCACTGTGACATTCATGGCACGGTACGTCATGGCACGGCCACGGTCATGATACAGGGACTTTCATGGGACTGTGACGGTCATGGCACATGCAAGGCCATGACATTATGACATTCATGGCACGGTACGTCATGGCACGGCCACGGTCATGATACAGGGACGGTCATGGCACTGTGGCAGTCATGGCACGGTGACGGTCATGGCACGTTGACGGTCATGGCACGGTGACGGTCATGGCATGGTGACAGTCATGGTACGGTCTCAGTCTTGGCTTGGTCACGGTCATGGCATGATCACGGTCATGGCACGGTGACAGTCATGGCACGGTCACAGTCTCGGCTTGGCCACGGTCATGGCATGATCACGGTCATGGCACGGTGTCGGTCATGGAATTCCGCATCGCTTGGGCATCTCGCTTACGTCAGTTTGAATAATTAGGTATTTGGAGTTTGTGTTCAAAGAGGCACTGATGATGGAATTTTAATAGAAATGCAATCAACCATACCTACATTAATTACGTCATACGAATTTCATGACTTTTAGACCCCTCCCCCCTTGTCACAGCTGGTCACATTTGCGAGACCCCCCCCTCCCTGTGTGACGTCACATATTTTTTATAATTTTCAGAAATGTTTAGATATATTAGATTTTTAAATGTGACGCCACAAAACTTCGGACCCACCCACTTGTCACACAAAGTCACATTTCGTCGACCCCCTCCCCCCCCCCTTTACGTGTGACGTAATTAATAAATGGCCCCTAAGGTGAAAATTCACAAGAGAAATTTGCCCGAGTTTATATTTTTGTAGCAACATCGCTTGAGTTTATTTTTTAACTTGACTCCAAACTTGACACTGCATCTTCGAACACTCTCCCCCATTATGAAAAAAGTTGATCATGCAATTGGTTGATCATGATGCATGCATGGACAACGTAGGTACAATATGTGCATATGCAATGCAATGGTCATATACAGCGTGGTCACTGACCTCAGCTCCTGCTCGGTGACTGCTAATGTCCTGCCGCACGCTGCAGCTTTCACTGCTAGGTGATCGAATTCATTCGACTTCTCGTGCACTTGAGATTTTAATTCTGTAACAGATGTTAGGCGATGGAATGTTCTTGTTAATAGCTTATACAGGGTGTCTCAAAAGTACGAAATAATAATTAAACTGCATATACGGTAGCTGATATGCAGATGCTTAGTGAAGACAGACTACACGTAACTATAATAGTTTCTGAGTTATGGACCTTAAAATATTTGTGAAAGCTTCCGTGTTGCGGCCTTAGAACACATCAAATGGCGTAGGAATCAGTGTAAACAGCAACCTCTAATATTCGAGAAATAGTTTGTTTTACATGATTTGATTTTGAGATATTTTCAAAATTGGTGGGAAAAAAATATTTAAAAAATTAATATAAAAATTATACCATTTAATTTTATCCCCGATACTTATCCAAACCCCCAAGTATTTTTTCGTACTTTTGAACCACCCTGTATAAGTATAAAAATTTACGCCGTGATTATTTTTTTTTTCTGTAAACATAAAGTCTGATATACCCAAATACCTGCGATCTCGTCGAGTAGCTCCCTCTCCCTCTTGACTCTATCCTCCTCCCCCTCTTGCCTGCACTCGGACTTCATCCGCTCGAGGCAGCTTTCCTTGTCTGTCATGAACTGCTCCCATTGCTCGTCTGAAATTATTCGCATAGATTTATAAAAGTTCCGCGCGCACTCCCTCGCGGAAACTAATAGTTAATCTATGATCGTTCGTTTCTTTATATTATTTTATCTAGCTAAACCCGCGACTTCGTACGCGTCAATTTAAAAAAAAGATTACCTGCGTGCCCGCGTGGAATTTAAAGGGTTTTTATTTTTTACGCGGAATACTAATTAATTTCTAAAATAAAAGTAGCCTAAGTTACTCCTTGTAACATCAGCTATGTGCCAGTGAAAGTCCCGTCAAAATCGGTTCAGCCGTTTGCAAGTTGCCGGATGCAAGTGGCACAGGACCGGCCGTTGTGGAAAACCTTGAGGGAGGGCTAAGTCCAACAGTGGACGTCTTTTGGCTGAAAAAGATGATGATGATGTTGAACGTCTTTTGGCTGAAATGATGATGATGATGATGATGTACGTCTTTTGGCTGAAATGATGATGATGATGTACGTCTTTTGGCTGGCATGATGTTGATGGACGTCTTTTGGCTGACATGATGATGATGATGATGTACGTATTTTGGCTGAAATGATGATGATGTTGATGGACGTCTTTTGGCTGACATGATGATGATGATGATGACTCACCCATCTCTTGGCGATGCTGCTCCTTGAGCTTGTTGACCTGGTCGACTCTCTCCGCTATTAGCGCCATTCTCGTTGCATCTAGAAGCTTCCGCGCCTCGTCGGCCGCGGTGCTCGCCTGTTCTTCAACTTCTTCTAACTTCTCAGTCCATTCTTCTATTAATGTTTCTATGATAAAAACATATGAAATCAGAAATCTGTTGCACAAAAAGCGTATGAGAGGCTCCTATTTTTTATTTATTTATTTATTATTTATTTATTTAGATACAAACAGTCTCATTACATGAATGCTAATGGTTCTGTGTTAACAAAAAGACCTAAAGTATCATGCATTAATTAAACATATTTAAACTCATTTATAAGGCGTGTGTAGTCAAATTACCCGCGTGAGTACCTATAGATATAACTCGTTTATCTTCTTTATCATAACACGGACTAACTTTAATAATAACTGAGAGCAGTGCCTATATTACTTCGACTCTTACTACTAAAAATAGGTATACTTGCCTTATGTATGTGATAAGTATAAGAGCCTGCTTTAATATATAATATAATAACACTAACTTAACTCATGCAACATCACAACTTCAACAGTGCCTTACTTTTAAAAGAATTTAATTTCTCCAGGAAAATATCATAATATATATTTTTATAGGACTTCGGTGGCAAGAATGCATACGGCCCGTCCGATGTTAAGCAGTTACCGTAGCCTATAGATGCTTGCAATACCAAAGGCATTGCTCGCACATTGCCAACCTGAAGGGGAGTGGAGTGCAGGGAGGGGAAGGGGGGAGTTCGGCAAGTCGCAGAAGTCCACTTGCGTGAGTGTTTACACATTGGGGGGCGTCCATAAATTACGTGAGGTGATTTTTGAGATTTTTCGACTCCCCTCCCCCCTTGGTGAGATGTCGTGAGATTTTGCTCGACCCCCTCCCTCCTCCTGTAATCTCACGTGAGATTTTTCAAAAGCTATATTCTAGAGGAGAAACATGTTTTATTTAATTTAACAAAAAAAAAGTTAGAGTTAAGTTTAGTTTAAAAAAAAACTTATTTTAATCCAGTTTTCTTGCAATTTTACACTGTTTCTTGCGGTAAAAAAAAAATACGTGAGATTTGCCAAGACCCCCCTTCCCCCACGTGAGATTTGGTGAGATTTTGCTCGACCCCCTCCCCCCCATAAATGCCTCACGTAATTTATGGACGCCCCCTTGGAAGTCGCTTGCGCAAGTAAACTTGTGCAAGTTTTCTTGCCAGTGGACACACGGTAGGGCTAGTGTGTTGGAGGATTACCTTTCTCTCTCTCGTATTTCTCTGTGAGTTG